>OY720643.1:16305999-16934542 GCA_963169105.1 Ceriagrion tenellum | reverse complement strand
GTGGAATTCTTTCCTGACGAGGATAAAGTAAACTGTAATTCTCCAAAAAATATTCATTTTAATTTCTTCCGACTATGCTCTCGAAGCTTTGCACAAACTTCAGGGGGGGGGATAAAACCCTTGAGACGATGCACGGCTTGTTTCCTCTCCTCTCGTGTAAAATGCACGCTCTATCCTTTCATCATTTCTCAAGGATTGCTTCACTAGGCAGATTAGATGGATTGTGAACTGCGACAATCTTTGCTTCCTGGGCAAAAAAAGGGTCGCTAGACTGGCAAATTTTCCTGCGATCCAATGTATCTGGGGACCCTCGAATATATCGTATTTTTTTGCAATAGACTGAGGAAGATAGGCGGAAAATTACGGTCCCCTTTGGTCTCCGTTGAATCTCGTCTGTTTTCCTCAGCTCATTCAAGTCTGCACAAAGACAAACAATGACATTAACCAATTTTGGAAAAGGTTTTTGTTTTTAAGCGTTATTTTTTTTCTTCATTCAATTTAAAAGAAGCTCCTTTCCCATTACTCTTAGGATCTTCCTATCTACACGGACTAGGCCATGCAATATTATAGATTTCTTAGTTTTTCCTGTACCCGAAGATGAGGGCTTTCATGAAACCTCATGCACCCGATACTAGGGGAAATTCGAAAAGGAAAAACTCCCGTTTGGCAGCATTGGTGGGTGTTTCCTAGGTCCCCCGAGCGAGCGGATATAGCTAGTTCGATCTACTAATGTTTCAAGAGTACTCCGTGAGCTTATTGGATCCGACGGAGTAAAATGTATTGAATCTTATAACATCCAAGCATTCTTGAGGAATCAGAATGGGACCTTCAATGTGTAATTAGGCGGTGTTCCAATTCGATATTATGCACACTTCGTACCCTTATGTGCTCTTTTCGATTGTCATTTTCCGGATGTGACGTCGCATAGTGCGGTTCCAATCTGTTAGAGCGCATCATGACTAGGGCGCTAGTGCACAAGGAAGGTAAGTGTACGACGATGCACCCTAATGCGCCCTAAGAAGCCAGCGGTGAAGACGCTCTACATTGGAAAGGGAAGGAAGATCAGTAGCAATGTCTTCGGAAAGTAATTTTATTTGTAAGCAACTCTTCTCCTCCTCTCCCGAAGCAACAACACTATCGCCTTAGTAATGGCGTTTAATGCCATGATATATTGTGGAATGGCTGGGCTATCACCGTTGTCCATTACCACGTTTTATTTGGTTTTCCTTTCCTCAATAATCCTCTTACCTACTAGTGTGCTCTCTGCTCTATCACTATTTCGAATTGCGTTCATCAACTGATAAAGTTCCGACATTGGACACTGGGAGACCTTGACGCTGGCTACCTTAAGAGCCGAAAAGTGCGTGAAGTGCAGGATAGGGCATAAGGGCCTAAGTGCATAGGGTGCACCCTACGGATTGGAACTCGGCCTTATTGTATGCGCCGGACCTTCAGCTATTGAAAATATCCTTATACAAGTACGCGGGTGAATAATTTTTCGTCCCATTTAGCTTTTGTAGGACGGACATGAACCACGAAATAATGGGGATGGACGGTTGAAAAATACAAGTTCGTTTTTTCCTTCGCACAGTTCATGGACTCCACTAGAGGTGGGTCGTCCGCGAACGAACGGGTCCGTGGATTTAACGGAAGGACCGACTGCTGTGGAACGACCGTTCCTTTCGGTCCTTCGTTCATTTCGGTCCATGGCTCATTTTGGTCTGTCGTTCCTTTCGCTCATTACTTTCGCTCTATTGCTCCTATCTTTAAGAGATGCGATGTGCTTTATAACACCCCAAAAATTCATCTGCTGATGGTAGCGACCTAATTAGTAGTACTTTTCTTTCTTTATATAAATTAAAAAACTTTTTACGAAACCATGTAAAAAGTTGGTAATTTTACCTTCCATCTTTTATTTCATCAAACATTCTGAAACACCATCTTTTCAATATACCAAGTATTTCTAAGTTTTTCGTTACATTCTTGAAGCACCAAGAACATATTAAAAATAAAATAGGTGACCACCAATAAAAAAGAACGATGAACGAGTGAAATGAAACAGGTCCAAAAAAGAACCGGTCCAGAGTGAACGAGTTGCCACAAATGAACTGGTTTGCTCATCTCTAGATTCCACAGCCTTAGCGGAACAGCATAGTAATGTACCAGACCGTAACCAGCCAAGAAAATAGGGGGAGAGATCTTCTATTCTCTCCCCCTATTTTCTTGGCTGGTTACATAAAATAACACTAGCCACCCGCCCTTGCGGAGGATTGTTGGTTAATATGAAGACAGTTCCAGGATACTTATCATTCTAGTCAGATATATTACCGTGTGTCTGTTTTAGTGGCCGTGTCTTCGAGCGTATCTAATCCCCCGCATCACCTTTTTATGCAAACGTGCGATTCTCCTCCTCCGACTCTCCCCTTTGTGACCCTCTAAAACCTCTCTCTCTCTCCTCAAAGGCTGAATGAATGGGAGGTTCGGAGCGGAATGGAAGGGAATACCAGCGCCTTTCTTGCTCGCTGATTTTATCCTCGACTGCCTCGGATGTTTGTCGAGGGAACTTCTCGTCTTGCTCGTGCGGGAAAGAAGAGAGATGTGTGTCTGCTCGTTGTGGGTGGATGTTGAATATAGGTGAGGATCTAGTCTTTGGAGGCGTGGTTGATATCGAGAATGAAAGGGAACCGCGACGGGGGGAAGGATAAACTACTGTTTGAGGAGAATGCGGTCGCGGGGGCGTGAGGAATGTCGCCTCCGCTGGTGTCGGTGGATGCACTGAGCCGGGGGTTGAAGAGAAAGGGATGGCGCGGGCGGTGGCATCGGGAAGTGTCGCTCGAGACGCCTCGTGAGTTTGTTGGAATATGGGGGAATGCGACCGGACGGTGGGCGGGGGAAATGATGCTTCGGAGGGGGGAAGGATCGAATTCCTAAGGAGCTGGAGATTAATCTCGAGGCGTGGGAGATTTTGATTGCCGGGGCCCCCAAAGAGGATGCCGGGAATGAGCGGGAGGAATTGCCTCGCGAGCGGCGAGAAATTGGAAATGATTCGGGGACGTGAGAAAGCGTGGCAGCGCCATACGCCATAAGGGTTTTACACCCTTGCGGTTCTAAGTTTTTTCGATGCTGACTTGTGTCACGTACCCGCAGTCTGTTCCAGTGGTCGTTTTAGTCTTTGCGGATGTCGCTCTGACCGTAATTTTGAACATGTGTCAATTCCTGCTCACGGATTTGCAGGCACAAGAAGTTTATTTGTGTAAGAAAATTTCGCGAAACAGCGCGATTAATTTGCTCTCCGTCGTCGTGAAGGGAAATGTCGGAGAATACATTAACCGACTTCTAAGTATATATTTGGGCGCGTCTGTCATGTTAAAAAATTACGCAGATGATCATTATTAATGTGGTTTTCGTGGTTTTAATGATATTAGGTGATAGTTTACTCATTTTCATTGGGACTTACTGAAGATGACACTTGTATAGCGTCGAAACCAGTCGTGACTACTTTTTTTAAAAAGTGCGAAAAAAGCGAATTATAATATTTTGGAATACTTTGCAAATCCAATCCCTCACTGACGTATTTTACATGCTCTTTTACCTGATCCCAGAGTCATGCGTTACCTTGTTGGTTGCACACGTAAAGGGTGAGACACTTGCCGAATGAAAGCTTGAGAAATCCTTAGAGAGGTGTTTTAAATGTACCCGTATGTTTAGAAGCTATTACTTCGTGTTATTTTCAAAGTAGCTGTTTGCACTAATATGGCACGTGATATTTATGGAATAAAAATGCTGTTACCGTTTCATTATTGATTCTGCGACTGTTATCGCTTTCGAAGTATTAAATCCCATGAGTTGTTGATTTCAATTATCAGTGCTAAGAATTACGTGAATGAACTCTTCTCGAATATAGCCTCGAGTAAAAGAACACCGTGGAGCATAATTGATAACATGAGAAGAATTGCCGCGATAAATCATCCAATATCAGAATGTGTGCCGTACCCAACAGCTACTTTTATTGTTCATAAATCGTTTCGATAAGAACCTATTCTTCCTATACCTCTGTCATGTAATTTTACAGTAGAACCCCTTTGACTGAGGCTTATTTTCTGTTTTATCTCGTCTGCTCTTGGTGAGGCATCCATGTTTCCAAGATACCGATAAGTCAAGTCGAGCTTGTCATCACATTACCCACGAGCCAATGTGCTATACTTAACATTTTACCCATTCCAAAGGCGGACCTCGATGCTGTGACCTTTTGATTCGAGGAATTAGTTGTTACAGACTCATTTTTCCCAGGAAAATTCTCTATGCGGATCGTGAGGACAGACGTATAAGTTCTTTTCCACAATTACCTTTATTCGTAAGATTACTCTTTCTTCGTTTTCAGTTTCACTCTTCTTTACATTGGAAGTTGAATTTCTGTGAGCAGTATTTATTTGATATCTTTATATAATGTTCACGTTCTCATTTAGCCTTTCCAATCTAGAGACCAAGAGTTTATTCCATTTATACTTGACCGTATTTTCACCTGTTCTGCAGGTGGGTAAAATAGCAAGAAAAACTGTAAAATATGGTTAAATGCATACTTGAACGGTATTCAGAATGTGACAATGCCTGGAGTAAATATCTAAAAACTTCACCGAAAAGGTTTCTAACTTACACACCATCTCTGCGTCTCAATAACTGGGCGTAAGTTTTCAACTGATGGAGCAGGTTGGCGGAAAGAATTTTTTTATGAAAAGAAGATTGGCGTGGCCAGTGAGGTAAAACTGAATGTTTTGATTAAGTGATAGTATTCTTTTCTTTAGAATGTTCTTTCAAGCTGATGTATGGGTAAAATTAAGCATAATGAATTAATATTGACAGTTTGAGGTTTAAAAGATCGTAGGCTTTCCCGGCGAATACTATAGATAAATAGTTCTCGGGTTTGGCACCGGGTAAGGCTGTTTAAGGCCAACGTTTCGATGAGAAACTCACTCATCGTCATCAGGGCTAAGACTGACTGATGACGATGAGTGAGTTTCTTATCGAAACGTCGGCCTTAAACAGCCTTACCCGGTGCCAAGCCCGAGAAATATTTATCTACAGTTTGAGGGTTATTTGCGAGTCTTACTCAATAATTAACATTTAGTAGAGGTTTTACTTTTAAAATTAGCTCGTCTGATGAGCATGCCATTTTTCACGAACTGATACTGTACCTGATGACGCCTCCTTCGAGGGGCGTTGCACAATAAAATTACTCCTTGGACATTACCAAGTTCTAATTACTTAATTTCACCATGCTATTCCCCACCATAGCTCGCCAGGCGTCGTTGACTATGTATATGCATTCTACCTTATTATCCTCACTTCCATTTTTTTAAATTCAAAGATCCCATATCCCAACATCCCCTAGCTTTGGCAGCCATATCCGTGCACTCGCTTCCGTCTTTAAGCCGCTGCACTCTCTTTCCCCGTGTATTTTTTCTTAATCCTTGAGTCGGGCGGAAGGAAACCTCCGCGGATTTCCTCGTCACGGACACAGTCGCCACTGTTATGTTACACCTCCGTGGCTTCGTCTTGGCCGTGCGTGAGTGTTTATAGGGAGTTGGGGCGGTGGACACGTTGAAAACCCTCGTATAACCCCCATAATACTCGATAATAATAAATCCCACGCCTAAAGCTCCTCTTTTCCCCGGCCACTGCGTTTCGCGTCCAGTCACTCCGATGTTCTTTCGCGCGTACGGCTTCCTATTCTCTCCGACCAAGAGTTCGAGTTTATACGGATTGCCACTTTCTCCCCCACGCCGCGTCCGCGCTACTTCCCGTCCGTTCTCTCGCACACAAATTCCTCACCCCCCCCCCTTCCCTCTTCACGAACCACCTACCCCGCCCCCTCCGTCCTGTCTCGAGACGAGGATTTTTTCTGCGCGTTCACCAGGAGAACAGCGAATCTTCTTATCGCGGGAGGAATCTGTCGCGTGAGAAAATTCCTCGTCGAATCGTGGTGCTTGGAATGCCGCGCGCTGTATCTCTACGCCGCAATCTCCTTCAACGGCGCGTGCCTCTCGAATCTAAAGAATCCCTCTCCCCATTCTGCTGATGGTTCGGAGTTTGGGTTCCGCTTCGTAAACGACCATGGCTTGCTTGATTCGTTTCGTTCGTAGGCGATTCACATTAGTTACAGCCTTTCGGTTGTGGGTTGGCTCATATGGACTCGAAAGGTTATTTCTAAGTGCTGCTTTTTCTCGTGGAACGTCTGTTGTCCCTCACAATTCTTCATGCTCCTTCTGTTTACATGTTATCGAACGCGTGTCCTTCTGCTGTCTCTCCTTTGCTTGATTAAGGTTTTCACTTATGACGACATTCAAGACCCCAATACGTCTTATCTCGTCTACGCACGTCTTCTACCTCCATAATTTTTTTCCAGCCCATTTCCTTTCTTCATACACCATGCCCGGCCATGCCTGTCTCTCGGTCTATTTTTGACTCCTTCCCTCATGAGATGAAATGATACTTAATCGATGTCCATGCACAGTTGAGTGCAACTAAAAATGTAGTTACCTAAGCAAAAGTTGCTCAAATGCGTGCTTTAAATGAAATGATGATTCGGCAATCTATTTCTTGAGCTTTGATTAGTTGTATAAATTTACGGATACACAATTCCCATATATATCCGCCAATTGTGAGAGAGTAGTTTTTCGTACCCGATGCATGTGTATTAGGATATCCTTTAATAAGTGGTTATTGAGTGATTTTTCTATGGAGAGATACTTCTCCTCATATCGGGAACCGACTTTCTTTGACGTGAATTTCTGCTGACGGCGACCTCCACCCTCGACCGTCGAACTATGCTTGGGGGTTGAAAACATCGATTTTGGTTTTTGGTGAGGAAGCCCTTCAGTGACTTCCAGTGGCTTACCTACGGAGGGGTTGGCGGTTAACCAAGTGATGCCCTATTCGATCGGAAGTTTCCCTTGCTTGCTCTGTCCGAAATTACCCGAGAGAAATATTTCGAGCACTGAGCCAGTACGTCCGTGGGGGATTCTCAGTCGCTTATAACTACTTTGGCCTTCATGCCTGAAGTAGTCAGTGATGTGGCCATGTGTTATTTTTATCCCTATCCTATCATTCCTTCCTCGTCGTGATTGCGGCGCTTCCGTTTCCTTGGTTTTCTGCATTTAGCATTTATGATCTCCTTTTTTGTGATGGGCCAAAATATGGCCCTCAGCGTTATTCTTGCCCTTGAAAATCCTCCTGAGAGAGTTTTCTAAGACTTACCTACTTTTCATGTTGGACGACGCATTCATTGCCCCGTCGCTCATGCCTCGTCCAACGTAAAACCACTGCGGCTTGCGCCGTGTCCATTTTGTGTGATGCTGAGGGATTTTTACCGTGTTCTTGCTTTAGAATCATCCTAAACGCAAGCCGAACTATGCAAGTTTTGCAGGTGATGAGCGATGTTCAACCGCAAATAGACAACACGCTGTAAAATAATGAGGTAACGAGTAAGAGGTTATGAAGGTCAAATAAAAGGCTGGCCCTGTCATCGTAATATTGTCATAATTTTAACCAGATTTTATTTTATACATATATTCTAATCGTCTATGGATGCAGAAAATAATACAACGTTACGTGTGCAGGTTCTCAAGTAAACCCGATGTCTTGGGAGATATTTCTGGCTTAACAGTATTGTTGACCTAACAAAAATGAAATCTTCTTTTCCGTGCAATAAGCGGAGGGAAACTTGGTAGAACTCGCTTGTAAAGAACGTGACGTAAAAGAGAGGTGTAGGACTAAGCTGGTGAATCTATCTCCCGAGATTCTTTTACTCTATCCCTTTCTATTAACACTTTTTGTGCACCTTTCACGCCTCGATTTCGAAATTACTCAGTTTTATTGTCGACGCATCCTATCAGCTAAGTATCAGCATTTACATAGTCCATTGTCTCAAGTCCCTCATCTCCCTTCCGTCTTAACCTTTGACAACTCCAGTTAACTCGAACTCGTGCGTGCCGTGTTTGCTTGTCCGAGAAGACGAGCTCAGCGGAAGAAACTGCGCTACTGTAGTGCCACGAGCGTGTCTTCTCCCTGTGTCACTCTTAGTCTCCCTGTCACGTCGCGATTCAGCGCGAGGTAGCGGGAAGCAGTGGGAGAACTTGACCGATAGGAGGTGCGATCATCCGGTCACGCGAAGGGAGTTGAACGCGAGGTTCTACCCCCCCCCACCCCCCCAACCCTCCCGCCTTCGGTTTGCCTAAGTGGAAGACAGACGACTTTTCCATGTTTTCCATTGTCGATTGCATTCATACTGGAACAGCATCCACTCTGGTACCCTCTACCATATGCGGTCTCTCGTTCGCTCTTCCTGCCGATTGGGATTGCTTCAAAGTTCTCTTTTGGAGGCATCCTCATCGACTTCAAATACCGTCAACCCATTAGCTGTTACATTAGTTTTGATTACTGGCATAATAAAGTTTTGTTGTCAAGTCTTCATTTGCTTCACATCCCTAAAAGCTGTATGAATGGGCATGCGGCAATGTCCGTTAGGCCATCAGACTTAAGGAGGTCATAGTCGGGAAAAATGATCGGCTAGGCAAAATGTAGACTTATTCGTACGTTCTTTTATCGCGATGTTTCTGATCGCGATCTGGGTGCGGATGAAACGAATTGTGGGAATTATTTCTCTATATTCAATCTTTCCTTACTCTAATTCTTTTCTCTGCAATTAACCCTCGAGCTTTGTCCGTATGATCTTCCTGTACAATAATTACGCCTCCGAATTACTCAAGTATGACCATTTACCTTCGATTGTCCATCGGTGTTCAACCCTGCCGTTTCAGTAGCTGCTTGAGACTTGCTCCTCGCTCTCGGGGATTAGGGACGTACCCTTCGTCTTTTTATCTCTAAGTAAATCTTTCTAAGCCGAATCGCTAAATACTCGGGGCACTTGCGATAAGGAGCCACCTACTACTGGCCGACGAAAGACTATTGTCATAAATTTCGAACAGACACTTAATCAAACCCGATTACTTGCGACTAGAGTTTCGTAAAGATCTCTTTCTGAAGAAACGGGCTATCTTAGGATGCCTCTAACGTACAGTAAGTTTTACTGTGAAAATCGGAATAAAATTGTCTGAAGAATGTATGACTTAATGATTATCGTGACAAAAGGTAATTCTCACCGGATTTTTCACTCGTGGTGTTTTAGAGGTGAGATTTTTAGTATGCATCACTTTCGTGCGTCATACTCACCACTCTTGAGGCTCCACTTTTGGAAGCAAAATTTGGTATGCATGGAGATCAACACTTCGGCACAAAGTTGGCCAAGTTTCCCCACTGGACCTTTTTGGCCCATTAGGTAACTTGAAAATTACGTCGTCAAACTTGGCATTGCCCTAAAGTCGCATCACGTTGTCGTCTGAATCAGAAATGAGATGGTTAGAAACTTTTCAAAACTATTTGTTCGTCAGAATTTGCCAATGCGCCTTTCTAATTATATCCAAGAAAGGAATTACTATTCAGTTTTAACTGGAGTATTCTAACAGCTGATTGGTAGGTTTTTGGACAGTTTTTAGCATGATGGCACATCTCTCTGCTTGGTTTCATTTGGGTAACCCTACATTAGATCCCTCTTGAAGTCCTCGTATATTCTCCCTATTCTTATTTCGTCCGGAATGCCTATCCCCTTCCGTCCTCCCCGATGTTCTCCCCTCTATTATCCTCTTCAACGTTCCCTCTCTTTTCAAATCGTCTCTTCTCCCTCTGCCAAACCTCCGCCTCTAGTTTCCTCGCTAGCCATATCCAAAACCTCCTCGTTCGTCCTACTCGCTACCCAGCTCCCCCTTCCCATCCTTTTCCAAACCCACATCTCAAACACCTCGAAAAAATGACTATATGAAGGGTTTTCAGTTAGAAATAAAATACCCGTTGAAGATGTTTGTTTAGCCATTAATTTGTCTAATTATCTCAAATTCATTCACGTAAGGTCACCGACATGATGCACTTCTGCCCATAAGTTGATAGCCGATCCGGCGTGGGAGACTTTCTACTGACAAGCGAGAAGTACGGCCTTGATCCCTTTTTTTGTGACATGGATGGTGAATTATGGACTAGATGATTGCGCGAGAACTTAATTTCTATCTTTCCCGATGGCCATAGTACATACTTCAATGTATTAACTTTTTTTCGTATGTAAAATGTGTACCTAACTTCCATGTTTCGTCGATTGCGGTATCCAGGTCTGTAACGTTTCGGCTTGGGGGCGTGACGCAAGTCTCATGGGTTCCAAACCGACGTTGTGAATGGGCGTTGTTCCACGTAGGGTTAGCCTTTTTCGTTTAATGGTGCGTTATAAACTCGGCGGTGGAAACTCCTCAAGGTAACTTCTCTAAGAACTATTCTACTCACCTTGGGAACTCGTAAAACCAAACGCAAGTCTACCACAATTTCGAATTACGCTGCGGGGTCGCACGTTCGGGTGGACCATTGCTATATATTTTGTCATAACCCGGACCAATATTCTCATCTGATGGAGAAACGATTTGAAAGTCGACGCTATCTGTTGTAGGTGTATGACCGATATCGGAGTAGCTCCTCGTTTTATAATGTTTTTGCGAAACGCGTCCTTCACTTCGGCTGCACGCTCGTCTTTTGGCGCCTCCTCTCGGGACCGTTTACGAAACTCAACCCGCGTGCGTCAAAAGCCCGCGAGTCACATTGTGTGCATTCGAGACGAGGGGGAGTGGGTGTTGGAAGGCGCCGAGGACAGGGCGACGACGCGTCAGAAGAGAGTTCGCTCTCGCGTAATATCCTTTTCGTTTCGCGTTTGTGTGGTAATAGTCTGCCCGGATCCATGAGACCTCGCGCCCCGCCTCGCGTAAATTACCGCCCTTCCCCCCCTAAACAAGTCTCCCAAAGTTTGATTCTCACCACCAGGGCTCGCGGTTGCGTGGCCTCTTCTTCGTCGTCTTCAGACTCCGTCCCTCTTTCCTCCTGCACGTGGGCTCCTCAACACCCAACTCAAATCAAAGAAGAGAATCGTCTTGTGGTTGTAATAAAAAAAGTGAGACTTTACAATTATAAACTGTATTAAAATTAAGGATGAGTCCACTCCAAATGTCGAGTCTCGATTTCACCGATTCTCAGGATTAGAATCGGTATCGAGAATCGATCGCCTAAAGTCGATTCCGATTCCATCAATTCCAGATAGATTATTATTCAAATCAAATTTCATTTATCACATCATTTTTGTCTCAGTAATTTTGGATGTAGGCTATCAATTTGTACTCTTTATCTACCTCAACCTGAGTATATATTTGCTATTTGTTAATAAATATAATTTTTGAGCTACTTAATTGTCTTTCTTATTTTATTTCAGCCAATACTTCAACTTGAATAATAGTCGTACGCTACTGGTATATCAATATCCCACCTGTTATTAGGAATAAGAGTCGATGGAATCGGAATCGAAGATCGGCAATCGATTTGAATGAATCGGAATCGAAAAAAAGTGGAATCGACTCATCTGTAATTAAAATCAGACACACACGAGATACATAAGAGAATATCAACTGTAACCCGTATTTTTTAAAGTAAACAAAACAGTTGCTATGTATATAACACGTCATAGATACATGTATATGATTGTATTGTCAACAAATCGATCGAACTATGTTGTACGTTACCGTAGAAAATATTGAAGGATTGCGTTATCGGCCAATTTCGTTGAATCAATCAGTTGCACACGATTAATACGTCGATAACATTTTTTTTTATCGGACTGGTCGGGGTATCGTAAGCATTTATCGAGGGCATTCACAATGTAATTAATGCAGCATAAATTCAAATATTGAGGAGATTCACTCTGAAAATCTGTGTTATTATTAAAATTTGTGGACGAATTTAGCTCGGTATCTGAGTTTCCTGGTAATTTTTTTGCCAGGGAGTTGGTTTCATCTTCGTGCGTCAAGTTGTCATCTACTGTCTTCTCTCATCAGTGATAACTATACTAAGTTTTGGGTCATTTATCGCCATGAACACTCATAAATCCGAAGATTTGTTCTATGCAGGTCTCCACGCTATTGCCTTGTCAGCTAAGCGTTTCATTGTATCATGACGTAAGTTTCCACTACCACCGAAAACAGCTTCCGAGGTCTTTTAAAATTCGGGGTGCGTAACAAGTACCATTGGCCGCGCACACATAGCAACGCCCTGTGAGGGCATACGGTACTCGAACCCTCTATCCACGGTATGGCAGGCATGGACTTTCCCATTTTTAAAGACTTTCAATTTGCTTGCTTTGTTGCATACTTGGTCTTATCCAATAATTCTCTTCCTCCTTTCTCATTCTTCTGTAGCTCCCTCTGATACTCTTTTTAAGAGGCAGTTGTAAGGATTGTAGAATGTATGTAATAAATTTGCCTCCTCTACGGAGCTGAGTTTTTATCGAACCCATTTTCTCTCCTAAATTTACTAAGGCTTCTTTGTTGCCGCTTCTCTCGATCCATTTTATCCTATTCATTCATCCATAACGCCACATATCCGATGCTTCCAACATTCTTTGTTCCGCATCAGTCACTGTCCAAGCTTCACTGCCTTTAGAGACATTCTCAAAATACATGTTTAAACCTTGAATGGCTGGCTGTTAGTTGACCATTCTGCTTGTAGAATGCCGTCATGACTCTAGCTGCTATCAAGGCCTTCTTTTTGGTGGGGTAACCTTCTGGTAAAATGCCATCTTAGTTTATGGTGTGCCATCTCTGTCTTGCTTCTTCAGTCTCTGGTTATCCTACTTATCGTAAAGTCAAATTCTTACTCTTACTGAATTTTTTGTTTTCATAGTCTTGAATCTATTTTCTTTTCTGGTTATATTTCACCGAAAGTTAATGTTGTTCTCCCTACACCAATCGGAAGGTTGTTTTTCTTATGTTTTCCCGTGCCTATATTCTTAATGTCTGATACTGAATGTTGTAGAGAAAGATATGGTAAATAATTATTCGCTCTGTTTGCGAAAGGTGGACGGATAGATGAGGGGATAAAGAGACGTGCGAAAGCTGGAAGGAAAGTGGGAGGTAGCTTGTGGAGCATATCAAGGAATGAGTGCCTGTCTATGGAAGCGAAAATCGCCGTGTACAAAAGTGCACTTCTCCCCACTTTGCTGTGTGGTAGTGATACATGGGGATGTCAGGGTAGACATTCGGGTAGACTAAACGCCGTGGGTATGAGTTATCTGAGGAGTGTTTGCAGCAAAAGTAGGATGGATAGGGTCAGGAATGAGTGGGTCATAAATGAATGTGGGTTAGATTCTCCAGTAATGCACATACATGAAAGGAGTGTGCTTGGTTTGTTTGGCCATGTTGAGAGAATGGATGAGAGTCGATTAAAGAAACAGATATATGAGTGTAGAATGAATGGTGTGAGAGGTAGAGGTAGGCCGAGAAAGTTGTGGTTGAATGTGGTTGAGGAAATTCTTAGGAGGAGGAATATTAGGAGTCTTAAAAACAGGAGGGCGTGTATGAAGCAGTGTATGGGGGTAAATGAGGCAAAAGAGGTTTTCAAGGTTAGGTCAGTATGGAGGAAATTATTGAAGCAGAGTTATGTGTACAAATATGCATTTATGAGTGAAACTTTGTGACTGTGCCTACTTCGGAAGGGAACGGCGTGATTGGTATGAATGTATTTGGGTTTATCCAAAGTTTACGATGAAGTGTTCGGTTTGGTGGTGGATGGAGTTCTAGGGAGCAAGGAGGCGCTGGATTTCGTGATATGGGTCATTGAATTATAGGAGAAGAAGGAGAAGAGGCTTTGTGAACGAGGTAAAGAGAGGTAAATGACGTATGCCGAGCTGGAGGTGGCATTCGTTGTATGGACGGTTGGGGCCTGTGGTCGCCGAAGAACGTTGTTGAGGTAGCTATCTAAACCTACCTCTACCGAAGGTTTACACTTAACTGAAAAAACTCACTGCTTTGTCTGTTTTTTGTTTTTCTTTGTTTGTTTTTCATAGTTTTTTATCCATTTTCTCTTCTGGTTATATTTCACCGAAAGTCAATGCTGTTCTCTCTACACGAATCGGAAGGTTGTTTCTAAAAAAAATATATCTTAACGCATTGTAATAGTAACAGTAAACCTCAACCACACCGAGAGTTAGCATTGCGATTGGGAAATTATTGATGGACTCTTACCTAATTGGCAAGCTGTATTTTTATGGTGTCACAAAATATTTTTATTTAATATAGCAACGAAGTACATCTTACATAGGTACGGGGGCTTCCGCGGTGATTTATTGAGGTCAATTTATTCGGGTTGTTAGTATTAATCAACTCGGGAAAAACCCGAATAAACTGACCATAGTTTATTTAACTATGAATCAAAGGGAAAAATTTTGTCGTTAAATTAATTTTCAAAATGTCTCTGCCAATTTTGATGGGAATAATGTATTTCCGAAAGGAAGGACGGCAGTTTAAAGAGAGCCACTGCCGGCTCAAACTAAAGCTATATCTGTTTCACCTTGGTACCACAGAATGGGAACATTGCATTTTAGACCGTTGCTTCCCGGCCTTCGTCTGTCCCCGTGTGTGCTTCAGCTTTTGTTCCTGAATCGAATGGTAAGATGCTCGTTCATTCGATCTTACGGCTCGAGGTCTTCCTCGACCAACGCAAGGGTTCGGGTTCCGCCCGCGCGATTCGGGCCCCGCATCGCGACTCGGATGAATTGGATGGCGCTCGTTGGTGCTCGCTCGCCACTGCCGTCGCCAAGATGGCCGGTTCCCTTGCCAGTGCTCATCAACTTAACAACCTCCTCATTCCTCCATCGCAGCCGACTTCCCGCCCGTCTCCAACACATTATTCCCCGCCTCATGAATTATTCAAAGTCTAGCCAATTGTACCGGCTCTTCGAGCGGGACGATTTCGGAGATTATGACGATATTCGAATGACTTCTCGGACGCAATTGCAGTGTGAAGGTATCGCGATCAATTATGGAACCTTGTTGTTACGAAGACTTTCGTAACCCATGCCCCTCTTCCTCGATACTTCTCGGTATAACTTGTTTCTGGGATAGTTTCGGCTTTTTTTTCAATGGCGGTGGGATACGGAAACAACACCGCTCCTCATCTATCCCAAGTGCAAACGATTCTCTTGTCTCTATTGCAAATGCTGAAGCGTCTCATCTGAGACGGCGTCGTCCTATCCAGATAGGTTTTCCAGGATCAACGTTATCGCTAGAATGCGTCTGCTCCAGAAATGAATCCACATTTATTTCTGATACCCTCATCCATGTAATTTAAATGAGCATGTATAGCTGAGAATCACAGCTCATCTTTCGCTGCTTACTTCATTAGGGTCGCAAGTTATGGTGTGTGCCCAGAAATAAATGCAATGCCTAATAAAATTTTCGTATTAAATACTATTCTACCGTAATGGATCGTGGTGAATTGATATTTTTGTTTGATTGATATTGTTGGAAATGTGCCTTATTCATTTTGGTTACGTATAAAACTATTTTAATCAAGTATGAAACGAGTTTTTCTTGCCTCAATTTAGGATACCAATCGATACTTTTACTTGCATTTTTTGAAAGCAGAATCGGACACATTAATTTTTTCCTATACGTCTAACCTTCTAATGGACGATAATGGGATCTACAGCTTTTACTGTTTACAGGAAACGGTGTTTATTTTTTCAGCTATTTAACAGCCTTTGGTTTACGGTTAATGGTGAAGGTGTCTTATTTCTACTTCACCCATCTTAGATGTAATACCTTCAATTGCGAAGTGAAAACAAGCGTAAGTTCTTCTTATAGATAATTCTGTCTAATTGAAGTGATATTAATGTAAGCACTCTCGTCCAGTTTTACATTTTCTTTGATGAATCCTACCCTCCCCAATTTCAGATCTGGCGTAACAAATGTATAAGTTATAAGGACTGGCTCTTTATTTAGTCTGATTTATTCTGCTACTCTTCGAGGCTGGAGCCATGGTAGCGTCGTAAGCCCCCTTTTTTCTCTACCACAGTGGAAACGACCAAATTATCGATTTCCTATTCCGAGGAAGCGGAGTGAATAAATGATGAAAACTCCGTACTGAATTAGTGTTTCTCCTTAAGAGTCCCTATATTTGGCCTACAGCGCGTTGAATTTATTCCGAAAAAAATTCATCCTCCTACGCCATCAGTTTCTGTCAAAGAGCTCTTGCTGTGCCATTCAGCTGAACTTAAACTATCTTGTAACTGCACTCTTTACATAGAAATGCAGGAAAATGTAAAAAATCATTTTATCTTCATTATTATTTTTCACGGAACCGTAAAAAAAGAAAAATATTAATTTTCCGAAAGAATGTCCTCCTATTATCTTTTTACGGGTGAGCAGACAAAATATTTTAATTCAGAAATGTAATTTGGACGTATACATCACAAATCATTCCTTAAAAAAAGTGTTCTTTTTATTTTTGAGAAATAAAATTGGTTGTTTTCCTTCTTGTGGAAATATTTCTTGCTCGTGTTTATTGAAAAACTCTTACACGAGTTGTTCCTTTTCCGTAACTTTTACATGCAATTTACTCGCGGAAATGTCATGCACGGGTGCGCGAGGGGTGGAAGTGACATTGTAACAATGGAGGATCGGTTGTGGTGACGAAGACAGTGTTTTAAGATGTAATCCATACTTTCATACCAAGTTCACCTTTCTTCAACCACAGAGTATTAAAACTCCTTTATTAGTAATAATATTAAAGCGAATATTAAAGTTTCTTATGTCTGAGAAACTTGAATAGACATAAGAGTAGACTAAACGCTGTGGGTATGAGTTATCTGAGTGCTTGCGGCAAAAGTAGGATAGATAGGGTCAGGAAGGAGTGGGTAATAAATGAATGTGGGTTAGAAGCTCCAGTAATGCACATATATGAAAGGAGTGTGCTTCGTCGGTTTGGCCATTTTGAGAGAATGGATGAGAGTCGATTAACGAAACAGATATATGAGTGTAAAATGAATGGTGCGAGAGGTAGAGGTAGGCCGAGAAAGTTGTGATTGAATGTGGTTGAGGAAATTCTTAGGAGGAGGAATATTAGGAGTCTTAAAAACAGGCGGGCGTGTATGAAGCAGTGTATGGGGGTAAATGAGGCAAAAGAGGTTTGCAAGGATAGATCTGTATGGAGGAAATTATTGAAGCAGAGTTAGGGGTACAAATATGTATTTATGAGTGAAACTTAGTGATTCTGCCTACCCCGGAAGGGAACGGCGTGATTGGTATGTATGTATGTATGTATTAAAGTTTCGGCTAACGATGAAATGGGACGTCTTCGCTTGGCAGAAAAATATCGCATTTGAGTGGCGTCGATCCATGTAAGTTTCGAAAATGTTATTTCATAAAGTTTCCAAGTGAATTCGATTCCAGAGGAAAGCCGGGAATATATATCTCCTTCCCCGAGATGGAACCGCGTGTATTTGCGTTGCCCCACCCCTACCCCCGCTCCCATTTCGTATCCCTCCCGCGGATATAAAGTGTATCCCTCTCTCATCCCAGTATAATGCCACTCCCCCTTCCCACACCCCCTCTCTATTCATTTCCTCCCGACCCACCCCTCTTTCTCCCCCGCACGCCTCCTTCCCCCCCCCCCATCCCTCCCAGTCTCAGACTCCTGCGACCATTGCGGTTCACTCTCCGAGTCATTGGCGTGCACCGTATTCCCTCCCTCCCCCCCTCTCCTTACATAATTCATTCCGGCTTCACGGAGAGGGAATAGACCCCACTTCACCCTCTTCCTATTCCTCCTCCGCACTCCGGAATATCCACCTTCGTCTCCTCCTTTTCCCCTCTTTTCCTCCGGCCCTTCTTCCCCTCAATCCCCCATCCTACCCCTCCCTCGCAACCCCCAACGTAGAACATCCGCCCATATCTTCCTGGCTTTTCTTTCTTTCTTTCTGTTCCCTCCTCAACTTCCCCTGGATCGATTCCTGGTGGCCTCCGACGGCACGCGACATACATATTCCACGAGAGGAGTCGTCGTTTGCTCTGCTCTCTCTTGTCTCCTTTCTCCAACCTCCCCCCCCCTCCTACCCTCCTCCCCCACATGTTTCTCTCCCAAACTCTCACACCCTTCATCCCTCGTGCACGACCCATACCTGGACCGAACAACCTCCTCTACTCCCCTCGTCCCTTCTCCATCCAGGTACTCCTCCTTCGCGTTCATATCCTACAGTTTTTTTCTCTCCCTCTCATTGAAAATAATTCCATCCCCCATTTTCTTTTTGCACTCGCACCGAACGCCGTTACCCGTGTGAAGGATTGGAAGTTTTTTTCAATTTTTTTTTCATCTCGCCAGTTCCGTGCTCTGCCGTGCTTGATAACACATCACGCTAGCCGTCCTCGACCCATTTTTTTCTTTCTGCTTAGTTTTAATTTTTCAGGAGAACTCCATATCCACGCCGCATCGATTGGAATTGATGAAATGGTTACGTGTCGGTCTATTTGTGAAACGAGCTTCAATTTTGTTTTTTGAATTTTTATCGGACCCGCGAAAATTTTGACAATTCTTCAAATCCTGTGATAGTTTGTCACGAAGCGGTCGTAATCAAATTTTGCATCAATAAGAAGTGTTTTTACATTTGAAGGAGGTAATATGTTTTTAGGCGACTTTGTACTTGTAAAAAAATTGAGTTAATTGTAGTTTCTGATCGAGAAAAACACGTGCTCTTTCAAAGAGGTGTATCTCTGTTATGCCATTTTATCGCGTGTAATAGCATTTAATATCAGCGTATGCTATGACCACCACTGCATAACTGATGTTTTTGATCAAAGAAGAGAAAATTTATAATACTCTCTGATTATTGTGTTATGAAATCACCCGTTTTTATCCATTATCGTTATGGTAAAAATACGACTACAGCTCGCCCTGTTGGGACCCTGTCAGTTCAGTACTAATAGCTGCATTCATTCCATTTTGGATTTAGTAATGCATTTCTGCCGACTCATGCCTAAAGTGATCCCTTGACACTTGCCCGCTTCGCTTTCATGCCACATTAAGTACGATGCCCACCGGTCCGCTAAAAACAGGAAAAGCTGTGTGCGCGGGAATATTTTTTAAAATCCTCATTTTATGCTGACACGCTGGTTAAGCGAATTGTTCGCTGGGAGTGAGGTTGTTTTGTCCGCGACTAAAGATGTGTGATATCCACTAATTTCATTTGTAGCCTCATAAATATTAATGCATCCCACAATTCCATTTTGAAAATTTCATTTTATGCCGCGTATATTTTTTCAAAATGAATCTGGACCTTGGGGTTCGTTTTATATTTTGTCCTCTCTCACTGCTTCCCTCTTCATGAGAATGCCCTCGGGGATAAAAATGCATTGAAGTGTCACGTTGATGGATGCATTAGAGCACTTGGTCCAAATAGCATTATTTTTTGTGACTAGTTAGGTACTTTTTGGTTTTGTCTTTATCAAAAATTTCCCGGTATCGTCTCGGCTTTTTTTCGCCAGCCATATCTTCGTCAGTCAGTTTTTTTTAGGAAATTTAATTGCATCTATTTTCGTTGACAATTCGATTACCGGCAGATCTATCGATTAAGAATGAAATATGAGCAATTTTCCAGAATATGATGGACTTAAATTACATAGCGTGTATACAATGTCGTGGAAAAGGCATCTTATGCGTGGTTATGTCTTAAATTGGTCATCAATAGTGAAGGGAAATGATGAAGCCACAACTTCTGGTGAATTGTATTTTACGCTGCTCCTGAATGCGCATGAAAATTTTTTTGCCCAAGTAATGCTCGTTTCTGAAATGAGGCAGTCTCGTTGAAATAAAACTTTTTAATGAGAACTTTCGTATTCTACTGGATGTTTAATTTTTTTATTCCATTCTTAAGATTCGTAAGCAGAAGGCCCATTGTGGAAATAAATGGAGGGGATCGAAGCACTGGCATATTTTTATGCATGAGTTAGTGCTTCCTCGGAATTATTCTTGTGTACGCGATGCAATTCCGAAGTATATTCTCTTTGCCTACATTATAGTGCTCGCAGAGTTTCTGTGCACTGGAGAGTTCCTCCAAGCGTAGCTGCCCATGGTAGATGAGCAGCGATTGGCTGCCGGTGTCCAATCCCGTAAACCGGTTCTTAGCTCAGTGCGCGCCGCGTACGAATACGTTAAGTGGCGACCCAAAAGAATCGGCGAAAACGAACGCTATGCCTCGCCGACGCGAGGGCCTTTAGAATATAAATACTCTGGACGAGAAACTACTATTCATATCGAGTCAAAACTTGCAGTGATTGCAATAGTCATCGCAGTGACGTAAGGAAGTAATCCCCATCGGCGCAGGTCGCCGTGGTCACACGATAATTAAACAAAACTTAAATCCTCTTCACCAACATTTTGAAAAATACAAATACGAAAATTGCGACTAATTATCATAACAACCAATATATTTATTGCTAGGAAAGATATCAGAATTAATCGAACCATATTTATTTCAGTTAAGAAAGCCTGGCACCCGCTGCAGGATAATTTAAAGTGAGCTAAGAGTACTCTTTTGGATCGCCACTTACGGTATTCGTACGCGGCGCGCACTGAGCTAAGAACCGGTTTATGGGATTGGACGCCGGCAGCCAATCGCTGCTCATCTACCATAGGCAGCTAGGCTTGGAGAAATTCTCCAGTGCACAGAAACTCTGCGAGCACTATAGTGGTTATTGCCATCCTCGCTCGAATGACTCGAATGAGATCATATTCCAAGGATTCGTTTTAATTTCAGCAACTGGATGGAGCACGAAGTGAATGTTGCATTATTAACAGCGCAAAAATATACTACAACTGAAATCCTAAAAAATTTAATAAAAATATCTCTATGCGTCTTTAATTTTACGGCTTTAATTTAATTTTTTTCTTGTCAGACCCGGTGGCGGCGGGGTAAAGTCCTCGCCTGCTAAACCAAGGGTTGCGGGTTCGAATCCCGCTTGGGTAGATTATCCACTGCCCAGGACATTGATGTTTGTGTTCCTCGTATGAGTTGATTGTAGGAGAGGACTCTACAGTCCTAAATTCGCTCGAAAGAAAAGATGTTATTAATCTTACGTATTTTTTCACGCATTACTTTTTAAACTTCTTCAAAACGGAAGGTATTTTGTGATCCTGAAAAAGTTACTGCGGTGACGATATAATTGCTTTTCTAAAATAGTTGGAGGAAACGTACATATTACTTACTCTTAATTTTTTACGACGTCCAAGTGTTAGAAATTCCTAATTTTTTAAATTAGATCTCTCTGGAGTGCACACATGCGTCATTTCCCATGTAAAAGGGCTGATAATTTGGTATATTTGGAAAGGTAATATATTTTTGGTTAAAATGAGGCCAAATTCATTGATTTCTAGATATAGCGAAATTTCGCACAAACTACCTCAAGGTAGTTTGAGCGAGGTATCATTTTACTTATAAATCGATGAATTTGGTCTAATTTTAAAGAAAAATATCTCATCCCTCTAACGACACCAAAAATTCAGCCCCTTACCACATGACTTTCGGAGTTGCCAAAAAATACTAACCCTTTTACATGGGGAATGGTACGTGCATGCACTCCAGAGAGACATTATTTAATAAATTAGGAATTTCTAACTCTTTGATGTAAAAAAACTAACATCGTGCAGTTTGTATGTTTTCTCAACTATTTTTGAAAGTTAATCATTGTCACCGCAGTTGGTTTTTGGGTATCACAAAAAAACCTCCCGTTTTGAAGGAGTTTCAAACGCACCGCACGAAAAAAATGAGTCAAGTTAAAGACTTATAGATATTTTAATTTAATTACTTACCAAATCCTTCATATAAAACTATATTATTTCACTATTAATAATGCAATATTTAATTCATGTGTCCTATAGATGGTGAAATTAAAACGTATAGTTCGAATATGTTCTCTATTATGATTAGGGAACTATCTCGCTCGGACTACCTTGATTGAGTGGCACGTTCCAGCGGAATATTCGTCCGCTCCACCCTGTGGCACAGATGCCGCGGTTCTTCTCCATGTCTGCCCTAGATCGCCGTCGGTTAGGTACTCGTAGTTAGCATCTCTCTCCCCCTCCCCTTTTCCTTCTTCCTTCCCTCCCCCTCTCATTCTCCTTACTCCCCCGTGTCACGCTCGTGTTCCACATATCGCACGGGTGGTAGATCGAGCGAGGCGTGCTAACGCGGCTGAAAAAAAAAGGTTGAAGGAAAAATAACAAATGAGCGGGAGTGAGCGTGTGTCTGTGCACCCACGCGCCACCCTCGGCGCTCGGCTCAGGTCTTTCCCGCCCCCCTTCTCCCTCACCCTCCCCTCCTCGACCTCCCTCCCACCACCCCCTCACGCCAAACGTCACGAAATGGGCTGTGTGCAATGTATCGATTGCAATGCTAATGCGAGTCTTGACGTGCCGCGTCGAGCACCGCCGCCGATCCAGTTCGGTGCATGGCACGACGACGCGCGGTGCAGAGCATTTACATGATGCCGCGTACAAACAACCGCCTATTGGTTGTGCGACAGAAGCTTCAAGAGCTCCAGCCAGTAATGTTAATTGTGGCGCTTGCTATGAAACGGCGGGGACTCGAAATGTGGGCACAAATGTCGTTGCGGGGCCTGATGTGACGAGACGATCCAGACCCGTGTTTGTCGGTATATTTAGGAAACATTTTCATGAGCCTACTACAGATATTATTATAATTAAGCATTCCTCTAAAAAAAACTTGTGCCTCAGGTTACTGGTTTCAAAACAAGGATACGCGATAAATGCAATAAGTCATGATTGAAAATAGACTGCAGGCAGGATAATTACTCTGATGTTTTTTCCCCGGTGAAATGAGGAAAATGCGAATCATTCGGCCAATCCAGTCTACTGTCTGTTCATCTTGTTGTGTCATCACTGTCTTACCATTTGATGCGATATCTAAGGATTTCTCATTGATCATTTAAAAATCGCCGTTAATCCATAATTAACGTATGTATTGAAGCAGTCGAAAAAAGCTCGGGCTGTCCTGGAGCATGCACTTTAGATTTGCAGAACTTCTGTCCTTCTAAGAGTCCTTTGTCTGCCTTCTATGATAAATCTTGAAGATCTTCTCAGATTTCACCCTCTTGGAGAAAACGGAGTGAAGCCTTAAGCCGGAATTGTACTGTCTTATTTCATGAACAATTACGGGTATCATTTGAGATGTAGATTTTCAATGATGGGGAAATATTAGTCTCAATCCATCATTTTCCTCGAGTATTTGCTGTAACTTCAAGCATCATCTCTGTAAGTTCTACTATACTCGTTCGATTAAATTTTGCATCTGGCTCACTTCACATCGCTCTGACTGGCTGCCGTTTAGTTACATGCTCGTGGTCAGGGACAGAGTTTAGGATGTGCTCAAACGATTGAAACATGGATAGGGAATCTATCATTGCCGCTATCACTGAAGTTGATCGCTTCGCAAAGCCGTCAATTGAACTATCTTCGCCGCTCTCTTTGAATTTGTACATGGAACAATGGCCATTATGTATCGGGTTTCATGCAAAATACTACGATGCCTCTTAAATAGATACGGCGGTTCTGACAGCGCGATATTTTTTCGGAACAGAATTGTATTTATGGTCGGATGTTTTCGATGTCAGTAAATGCCCCTCCTTTTAATGTTTCGCCATTGTCCGCCCCCCCTCTCATTAAAGCCGTGCACGGATAATCTCATGCTTACTTCCCCGAGAGGCATCGTGAAACTAAAAGAAAAATAGAGGCGGAAAAAATGGGCTTGGTGGTGGTTTACGCCCCCCCCCTCCTTCCCCTCTAGGTGTAATGCACCGTCCCTATTAGAAGGCACGCATTATTAAGGGTCGTTAAACGTGTGCCCCGAGCAATATCGCCTCCGCCCTCCCACCTAGCTCAAGAGTGTTTAGAGTTGACTCTACGGAGCAACTCCACCCAAATCCATCCTCCTCCTTTATTCTCCGGATGATTCCTCCCCTCCCTCCCTCCGCCAGGCAAGCGTGCTCGGTCGTGTTTGCTCACCTTAATACGGGACCTCTCGGAAGCGGAGCGGAGACGGAATGTAGCCCCGGGTCACGAGAACCGCGAGTGTACTGCGAGAGCGGGATTCGTCGCCTCTCAACTCTCGAGGTCGATTTGTTGTTGCACGTACATAAGCGGCGATGCGCGGAGATGAGACCAAAGAAAACGAATCTCGCTTGCCTCGGCGGTAATTTCTGCATCTACATAACATCCTGCGAACCGCCACTGTGGCGTGTGTCCGAGGGTATAAGGACACGCCTCAGCCATGAAAAAGGGGAAGGTTTTGGGAAAAAAGAAACTGGAATCGAGCCAGGACGTAAGAATGGATGAATTGTATGTTATAGTGTCTTCGTGTCTCGCTGTTTTTGTTTTAGTCAGTAATTGTGCGTGCGGGGATGGAGTTTTTGAGCACAATTGCCTTGGTAGTGTATAAAATTAATGGTTGAAGTCGTAACTTTGTGGAATGTTACCGCAGACATGACGAAAAATAAAATTCTCTTAGTAAATTCTACACTTAAACTTTTATTCCCGACCTAGGTTATGATTGCAAGGCAATCGAAACCTTGGGAATAAAAGTTTTAAGTGTGGAATTTACTAAGAGATTATTCTTTTTCGTCATGGCTTGGTAGTGTATCGCTTATTTTGTGTCTTTGCCCCAACCATCTGTAAATTTTTGTTGCGAGGGGTTAAAATGGTGTCCTCCGTATCACCCCGAAACTTCAACCGAATATTTCTAGTTATATACGCCTAACGTGTAGTCTCAGTCTCTCTAGCGGCTTCCCACGCTGTCCTTCCAATAGGTGTTACCCTCTTTGTTCGCTCGTTGCAGTTTTAGAACGAGAGGCTTTTCTTTTAGCTTTGTTTGTATCGCGTATCAATTCTTTTATCAGTGCTATATCCCGAATGCTCGCTGCTCACTCGAGATGTGGCACAACTGAAACGAAAAACTTCTCCCCTTCAATTATTCCTCAGAGGACATTCGTACTATTCTCTCGTTAAATCCTAGTCTCAATGCAATTCTTAATAAGTATTCGGGCTCCGGTTAACGATGGCTCGCGTAACTAACCCCGCAAGCCATTGAAAATATGGTCCATTCCTTTTTTTGACCTAGTTTACGAAAGCACACTTTCGGAACATTGACTACGCCTTACTATTAGGTATCCGATAAAGTGTAGGAGATGTGGATGCTCTCCAAAGTTTATGGCTGATTGCATTGCATATTGAAAATGGTTAGAATCTTCCAATTTCTCGTCTGTGACGCTCTTGTTTCTTTTAGATTCCTTAATCCTATACGCCCTCATTTCTCGTGTTTTACGTTTTTAACTTCTTGTGTCTTCTGTATACTTACGTATTGTTTCAAAAGGTGTCTAGTTATTCCATATGAGCTATTCCTCTAAAGTTGAATGAATCTCCTCATTTCAATGATGGATTATCTTA
This sequence comes from Ceriagrion tenellum, assembly GCA_963169105.1. Classification (NCBI taxonomy): domain Eukaryota; kingdom Metazoa; phylum Arthropoda; class Insecta; order Odonata; family Coenagrionidae; genus Ceriagrion; species Ceriagrion tenellum. The sequence continues at coordinate 16,909,120 of OY720643.1, read as the reverse complement.
CCCCTCTCTCTCTTTAACTAATTTTAATGGAGAATCAGAGCCGAGCAGCTTTAACTTTTTAGTGAATCTCTCAAACTTCATAATGCATGAGTTGTGTCGTTCGTTCTGTGCCTTATAATCAGGTGAGAATATTATATTTTAGTCAGTTAAGCCATAAAAACAAGGATAATTTACCTGTAATTAAACGCCGTGATTTTGAGGGATGAAACTTCTTTAGCAATGGTCATTTGGTTGACCTGTGAACGGCTTCCCTGAATAAAGATGATTTGATACTTAGTTGCCAAATAATGGTAGGTACCGGCTATTGTTCTGCAATGCGAGGGCACCGAAAAATTGTAATGATTAAGTAAGTGAAGACTCGCCGAATTTTAATCACTTTTAGTATGATGAACATTAATTATTCATCTCAAATAACACACCACTCTCCCAACTTATCAATTCATTGATATTTTCAATATTTATTGCGTTCCCTCATGATTGTTTGATAATTCAATTCCTCAGTCATATCCGGTATCATATCGCCCCACGATAAAAAGTTAAGCTCTCGTTCGTAATTCGTTTTTCTCAAAACGATATTCATCGAGACTGAGTTAGGTATTGGTCATGTATTTAACATGAAATCATTTTTCTATCAATACTTCTTACTAAGTTGCATTTCAGTGATTCATAAAACTTTTGCATCCATCGTGAATTAAATCGTAATCAGAAAATCATGTGCCTGATCGCATCATTTCTTTGACTCCTACTGATACGTCATACACGATCATTGTAAACGCAGAAGCGAGTATATATTTCGTATTATGACTTCGCAATCCTGGATCCGTCTAGTGATATTGTTTAAAGTAGAGATTGACTCACATTTACTACCTTTTGTTATCAAAATATTCCTTGGATCGCTAGCATGAAAAGTTATCTTTCCACGGAACTTCGCTTTTCTTACGTAAGGATTTTTATGGATGCATCCAACCCTACATCTATCTGAATTCTCTCGTTTATTTTTATCTAGCTTATTTTTAGAAATATTAAAAACATCTTCGTCCACTAGTTTTTCTCTTGCGCTGGTCGTTTCGTCATTAACAATTATCGAAATATTTTTACTATTCCAGCCAGTCTACATAAGCAGTGATGAATTAGTTTTATGAGGTCTTGGATGTTAAAACAAAACTAATACATGGAACTCTATCTAATAGCTTTCTTGAAATTCTAGCCTGGGGCCATAGGTGCTCGCTTATCTGGTTCTTCGCGAGTGGATAACATTCCAATCGAATTGGAGACAAATTCAAACTTCAATGTCAGTTGACATCGGATTTGCCCTCCAAAAAAAACTGATGCCACCATTTCTGGAATTCAATCCGAATCTCATTTGTGTTCAGTGTGTGTGTCGACGCTTTTTCCAGGGAGTGGCAAGATCGACTGCGACACGTAATTCCGTTCCTCCGTGTTTCACTCTGCAATCTCCACTCTCTGCCGTGCCATGCGATACACCTCCATTCCAGCAGGCGTTCGCTGCAATCCCATCGGGGGCAATGGACGCCACCAGATTATTACCAGAGTGGTCGTCGCTATGTTTACATCGGGTCGACTTTCCCCGCTCAGTCAATGTGGCGAAAATGAGCCTGTCAAGGTCCTTTAATGTTCTTAATGCCCACTTTATAATAATAATTATTTTCTGAACCTTCTCTTCATGTTTCCATGGGCCGTTTGGATCATTCTGCAGTCTTCATTACGTTAGGAACCATTTTGGTCTAATTTCCTCTTGCGGATAGGTAGATTAACTGATTCTGACGATTAGTGGAGGAGAATCCCATATCATTAAGGTAAATTCATAACGACGACATCTCTTACAGTTTAACTTACCTTTCCAATATAAATGAATTTTAATGCAGTGCTATTTTTTGGCTATCAATATTCTTTTTCATTACTGTGATGTCAAACCAATCTATCGTTTAACCAAACTAAGAGCGTCTTTTTGTTAACATATTCCCTTGCCCCGTGTTAATCCGTTTGTTATTTTTTTACAATATTGAGGAATTGAGAGTTTTTAATTGAGGCTTTTAATTTAATCGAGCAATGGTCTACAAATTTCACCACTCTACAGTAGAAAATTTTGTTGTGAAAATTAACTCTGGGAAGTTATTGGAGGGAGCCAAAATAACTTAAAGAAAGGGAGTAATCTACTCACCCTTCCTTTGTTAATATATCTCCTGGTAGCAGATTCGTAAATAGACGTGATTTGTCGGGACAAATTGTATTTTTAAAATGCATCATAAAAATGCCCAAAATGCTTTTTATCCTTTATCAAGAAATTTGCGACCAATGATACGAAAGGGATTCGAAGGCATTCGGTTGCGGTGCAATCGGTGCATTTTAGAAAGAGAAAATTTGAATATAAATATAACCGACCATTTTTTTATATTTTTTTGTTTTGACTGGCTTAAGTAATAAGTCAATGTAAAAATTCGAAAATTGAGTTATTGCTGAAGATGCTAATGAGTAGCAAAACCTGTTGAGGCAAATATATCTAATACTATGGACTGCTTATTGTGAATTATTATATTCTTCTTCGAAAATACCAATTGCTTCCCACAAAGATTCGGCCGCATCCATCTATTGCAATGAGTAGATAAACTTTATTTTTCAAGTTGAAATATAAACATTAATAATATTTTATTGTATTCAGGCTTTTTTCTTAGTTCACACCTAGGGAATTTTCTTTGGTAAATTTTTATGTATGGTGCACATTTAGAACCAGGCGTTAGCGTAGTATAGCAAGTGTTTTCAAGTCTATTCCGCCCGCCGGGGAGCGACATTGACAAGGGGCGGCAGATTGGCCATGGAGTCAGGCCCCTTACCGAATGGTACCATGCATTGGCAACCTGGGATAAATATACCAGTTGGGTTTGGAATAAACATTAGTTCAATCATGGTTGTTTCGTCTTTATTATTATGAGCATCCTGATTTGGTAATTTAGTCTGTGATTTTAAAGTTTCCGATTTGAGGGCGTTGGTTGAAGGTTAGTGGACCCCAGGGGGCGGCTACGCGAAAAAGTTAGTGAAATATTGGAATATATGAATGAGTAAACATATTTCTTTGGGGTGTCCTTGTTTCCTCACACTGAACACTTTAACCTTGTTGATGAAGAAATCCTATTTGCTGTAGCGTCATTTCTGTTGGACTGTTCTGTTCCGTGCGACTTGCGCTGAAGGAATTTCTTGATGTGAATTTTGATGTTTTTTTACCACTATTTCGGCAGTAGTTAGTTAAAACTAGTGTTTGCAACTTTGAGTTCCAGCGCGCTATGTGAACAGAGCTTATGAACGTTTGTCTACTTAGCCCCCAATTTCCTTCCCTAATAGATCTTCCTCGTGATTTATACTCGAGTGCTAACTTTTCAAGCGAACAGATTTCGCAAAGGTAAATGCTCGCCACTTGGCAGCCGTGTGTCCATCCCATTAGAACTGAATGGAAGATCTGATGTTGTTCACGGTTTCCCCTCCGATGCTAATTGTTCCCAAGTCTCGGCTGCTACGTCCATTGCTGTGTACAATGCGTCTGATGACTTAAGCATTTAGATCCTTGCGCAATGTAATCGGTTGCAGAAGATGCGAGAGGAGAGGAGCAAGCGTCTTGAAAGTTGGCCTGCTCATTTTCACCCCACACTGTAGTTCCCTGCGTTCGTATTCAGCTGCTGAAAACTCTTCGAAGTATACATATTGACCTACAATCCCTTGTTCCTTTTTAAGACTATTTACGTGGAAAATCTAACCTCCCGTTTTGAAGGATTGGTCGCAAAGAAAAGTGATGAGTTATTTCGTGCTGATCTTTGCGCAAGTTTTTGTAATGACAAGTATCTGTTACCTCCCACTGTATATATTCATATTGTTTTTCCCACTAACGCCACGTTACCTCGGTAGAAAGTATTACTAAGCAAGTCATGTTAATTATTCGTGACGCGGATTTGGGAAGCGAGGGTGATAAGTAAACCAATAGGGTACAATTGTCACCCACCTACGAGACAGTTCTGGAAATAAATTGTGGTAAATCCTCTCTATAAATATTCAGTTTGGAAAGCCGAAACCCTGTTATTTTCCTTAAGACACTAATACTTAAGTAGCCGCGGGTAGCACTAGAAAAGTATTCGGTTACCTTGATGAGAATGTCTGCTGTCAATCCTTAAAACGTAGTATGTGGCGAGCTCAAACCTCTTCTTTTTGGCCGACATATAATATGATTACTCTAAATAGAGGTGTCAATTCCTCTTAATATCGTCCCTAATTTCGAGACACATATCACAATTCATTGCGTCAACTTCGATATCACAATTCATTGTGCCATCTTGCTCACTTTGAATTCTTAAGCTCTGTTTAAATCTTCTCTATTGGGGAGGAGTTTCTCTATTGGTGTATCCTCAGCAGTCATGTTAATAATCTGTGGCGCATATTTGGGAAGCGATGGTGATGTGTAAACCAGGGCGTACAATTTTTACTCACCTACAAGAGTGTACTGGAGTAAAATTGTGGTGAAGCCTGTCTGTAAATCGTCGATTGTGAAAGCCGAAGCTCTGCTATTACGACCTAGTACGTATGGTGGATTAGGAGTGTAGTTATGGCATTGGTAGGATCATTTAGGAGCGAAGGTAGACTACGGAAACCCAGAATCGGCATTAATCTATTCGAGCGTAGCTTTAACGTCCGAATTAATCGCTAAAAATTTTCTCGTCTCTCTATAAGAAGTATTTTTGTTATAATTTATATTAATAAGCAATAAATGTTGAAAAAAATTTGCGTTGTAAAGTTCACGATTAATCATGCCAATTGCTGGATTTAGTGGACATTTTAGGCCAACTACCGTGCGAAATTGAATATTTTGGTTATTTTTTTAGCGTTATTCATAAAATGGTATATGAATCGAAACTTCCCAATCCGAATAGCATAATGTGCAAGGTGAGATTTTTAGCTGCGTAGTAACCCCGTTATATTTAGCGAAAACCCCTTTCACGCATTATTAAACGTCCATTGGGAATTTCGCGCTTGTCGAATGAGGTTTTGAATTCGTTATCTAGGTCGCGTGAGAAATACACGCATGAACAATTACGGCATTCGAGTCATTGCGCTGGTTGCTGGACTAAGTGAGAGTGGTTTTCTATGCACTTTTCTCGCATCATGGTGGCGAATTACCTATTGAAGAACAGTCGCAAACTGTGTTACGTCCGATTGTTAATTTATTCTCGGACGGGTGCAAATAACAGAGCAATTTTCCCCTCGCTTGGTTGTCGGTGAACTCTCCGCTGTCCACCGCCCGAAGGACGTTCTTACGTGAGTCTGTGGTGACTTTCCACCCGAGGAATGCGTTTGCCTCGCGTTTCTGTTGTCCCTCACTCTCTCTCTCTCTCGCAGAGTGCGAAGAGCGTCAAGTTCAAGGTTTATATGTTCACACGAGGCAACGACATCGCATTTTTTCGTTTGTTCGACGCATTTTGAGGTCGATACTGCCCATGCAGCGAAAGGAGCGAAGGAAGTAGTAAAAAAAAAAAGTCCCCCGAAACCACCTTCCCGATCTCCTCGTTCCCGACCCCGTTCGATTCTCGTCTCAATCTTGCCAACCGTTGCCCACGTGTTTGTGGCTTCCTGACAGCACTCATTAGAGCTCCTCATGTGACGCTGGTCAGCTTAAATTTCGAGTGTTTAAGTATTGATGGGAGCCGATGTAGTTTCTCTGTCATTGGGAATTCGTATTGCGAGACTATGGACTATTGCCTGGATGAAGTCTATCGTAGCCTCGAGTGAACCCAGCCTTTTTTTTTTCTATTTCCGCGTGCCGGAAAAAGTGGTTTTGACTTGTCCCCTCTTACATGAAACTAGTATCGGGCATATTATTAGGTGATGCAATAGTTAAACGTAGTATATGTGGTTTTTAATGAAAAATCTTATGTGAAATTTAGGGGCGATAAGAATTGTTCAGCCTTGAAAACTTGGATGTCCTCTTTAGACTCATTAATTGTAGAAGACTTTCTTTACTAAATAATGGCATGGAGATCCACTCATAAGAAACCTTATTTTTTCTTGCCACCATTAACAAACCTTTATATATCATTCTTAAAAATGCCGCTTCATCTTTCTTGATGTGTTTATTCTCTTCTCTTGTTGTATTCAACTTTGTTTTCACTGACCCTGAAAGCTGGAATGAGTACAACTTCTGAGGTGCTCGTTTCGGTTATCCTTTACGGGTATGGATTGGATATTGTTTCTCGCGTCCATGTACGCTTACACGCGCGTCCAGTTTGCATTTTTAAGAGCGTGAGTGGATACTACCCGCCATTTTTTTGCTTAACTCAGCGACTTCACTTTTTTATACTTTATGGCGAGCCTTCTAATTCATGAATGGCGTTTTTATCGCCGGTGCCTTCTAATTGGTACAATTCCGAGGTTTCAACCGTATGCGCTGGAACGTACGAAAATCTCTGGCGTCGCTCTACTGTGACTGTTTGTGAGTGAGACAAAAGAATAACTTAACTGGCTTGAATTCCACAACGAACGTTTTGTGGGCGACAGCGGTTTACCTGGCTGAGACTACTTTCTCTCATCCTTCATCAAAGCGACCTCTGTGTGGAACATTTTCCGTCTCTGAGCCACATTCGTAACAAACTGGTTGAGCTTGAGGAATATCTATTCCTCTATTTTGACTTTCGTTGGAGCATTGCAGAGATGGAACATATAGCAATTCATCATTTCATGTGAAACGGTTTTGTTATTCGTTACATGAATACCTACGGTTTGGATGCGACGGGCTACGTGCATGCGGTGATACGAGATTTTCATTCATTTTCCTCTTTTTATTTTGAAGATAAATATTCTTGGATATTTCATATCTGCATTCATGCAGTAGGGATAAATTTTAACCATTTACAGTAAAATATTAGTTTAGTAGAAATTCCTGTCGCTGTACTCTGTAATCTTCGGCCGTTACGTCGCCAAGTACGTTATTAAATGGTCATCTTTTGTTTCAAGAAAATGATTTGTCATTCGATCTCCCCATGCTCTCGATAATTAAAAAGCTCCAGTGTTAAGCTTAGTGTGAGTCCCTTAAGAGGAACCCAAGCAATTTTAACCACCCATGCGTCGTTTAAGTTAAATGATGTGAAATGTTAAGTTCATCACATCTCAACTTCTTCGAATATCTGAATGTTGCCTGCAACTTGACTTGATGCCCTCCGGTACTTCTACTTCGTGAAATGTGTACTTATTCAGAAGTTAAATTACGGATGCTAGTGGCATATCATTTATCGGTTCAACCGCGGCAGAAAAGTCACGCTAAAAAATGTTGAACGCCATTAAAACCCGGCGATAACTGCTAATTTATTTATAACATTCGAAATTCGCCATGTCTGTAACCTGATCCAGAAGCGTGCTTCGAGTTTTTGTGAGAACTTTAAGTGAAACAGCGTAATGTTATTAAAATTGAATATTTTTCTGGTTCTTTTGCAGAATCCCTGGCTTGAAGTCTTGTTTGACATCGCACTTTTTTTACTTTTTCAATGCACTTGGCGACTGAAATCTGCCACTACCTAACTAATTCCCCAAACGCGATCGTTTCACCACATATCGACCGATTCTGTGCACGCAGTTATCTTCAATTACATTTTTAGCTGGAAATCAACAGGTCTGCTTTCTTTGCTGAACCTATTGTGTATACTTCCGATTTTGTCTAATTGAAAGTCGAAATGGATGTGTAAGATGATAATGGAAGGGGAAAATAGTTTATTTTTAATTCCTCGATGAAAAATGGGGGAAGGTTCCGCAGAATTATCATAGAGGAATATCAGAAAGAGGAATTAGCCTTGAGCTGGAAAGAATTTAGGGCATGCAAATATGAAAGAGATGAAAAGATAAAACCATTTGTTACATTTCCACACTGTTATTAATGGACCGTTGTGTTGGCTTAAAGAATTTGTAAATAGTTATAGGTAATACGTTAGAGGTGTCAATTTGCAGAAACCTTGGCGGATATTAAATGATAGCGTGACATTGTTACGAGCCATTTTACTTTTTCGTCATGAGTAAGTAAAAAACGCGAGTCTTAATGGGGGTTATCTACATTTACAATACTACCCTGCGAGCCGCCGTATGGGCGTGTGGCAGGGGGTGGTAGGTCATCAGCCGTTTAAAGATGTAAAATATTTTGACGTGAAGTGGTGACATGTATTACAGTAGTGTATTTAGTGGAGCTCAATTTTTATTATGGTCGCTTATTGTTCGCGGAAAGAACGAGTTTTTGTGCCTATCTGTTCGGCAGAGTATCTCTCTTATTTTATCGCATCTGTCAGACCTAGAAATGTAGTGAGGCGTCATGATAATATTCTCTGTGTCGCTCTGAAACACACCCGTTCTGAATATCTCAAGAAGCCTAAGCCTAGCGTGCAGCTTTCTAGTCTCTAGGGACTCCCACCTTAATCCCGCTAAAAGTAGTGAGAGACTATATGTTCGTTCGTAGCAGTTTTTAACGATGTAGTAATAATTACAATGGGAACATATTTGGAATCGGCTTCGAACCGGTTCATGAATGTGATACCGGACGCGAGCTTCCATTCCTCTGCGAGGTGAAGCCGTCCGGAATGCTAGTCCACCAAGCGATTGCGATTCACGACCCGTGCCCGCGGAGTTGGGCAAATTATGTCATGGCTCGTCGCCGCGGACGTCTTGCGCGCCGGACGTTCATTGTGATGTGAGACTCAGCGAGCTCCCCGGCAAGCTGCGATCGCTCTCGCGTCTTGACGAGTCCTCCTCCCGCCGTCGCCGCTTTGAGAAGCAAGTGTCAGCCGGCGATCGTGCGCGGAATTGCGGACGGGTCTCATTTGGGTGCTCCTTCGAGTCCTCCTCCCCGCTACATCCTCATCGGTTCGGTCATGTATGAGGTTAGGTCCTTCCGTTGCCCATTCAGACCTCCATCGAAGTCCTCCCCGCGTCACAGCATCTCTTCTCGTGACGTCTGTACGTTCTTTAAGGTGGCAGCAGCGATTTTTTTACACGTACGGATGTGCGTGAAACTTGGCATAATTACCCTGTGTTCTGATGAAAGGGAAAAAAATGCATGTTAGCGATTTGGATGTCAGGCACTTAAGGAAAATTTAATTAGCGAAGTGATATGTTTCCCATTATTATAATGGTTGCCAACATGTATCATGCCGGGTAAAAACCACGTATTCGCTCATCATGTTTGCCTAAGTTTTGCAAAATTAAATAAAGTCATGACAAAGTTTTAAATAAGGCGAAATTTGTAAAATATAATACTGGAATATATATTTAAGCTAAGAAAGCATTCATGGTAGGCAGACAACTGCTGTGCTCAAAGAATTTAGGACTACAAACTGGGAAACAGTATATGAAAACATTCTTTTGGGGCGTGGCATTCTATGGATCGGTAGCATGGAACATTGGGAAAGTTGGCCAGAACAGACTAGAAGCCTTCGAAATATGGTGTTGGAGGAGGGTGCTGAAGATTAAATGGATAGACAAAATAAGAAATGATGAAGTTTACAGATGAGTAGAAGAGGAAAGGACGGTATAGAACACTATAGACAAAAGAAGAACCAGATGGATTGGACACACTCTGAGATACAATGGGTTTGTAAAGAACATGATTGAAGGTAAAATAGAGTGATAAGTTCCCAGAGGAAGATCCAGGAATAAGTTCATGGACAAGATCAAGAGGAAAGTGCATAGAAAACTACCAAGAAATAAGGGAACTAGCATTAGAAAGGAAAGAGTGGAGGGTTGCAGTCAACCAATCTTAGGATTGAACGACCAATGATGATGACATCATTTATATTACCATATGCTTTCTGATTTCCTCCAAATAAGGAGCTGTACCGAACTGAAATGTGGTGCAAGAAATGTTGTCAACTTCCTTGAAAAGTTACTAAAATTTACCTATAATGACTTGCGATAACCCCTCAAGCCAACTTAATATTTTGACTCGGGGGAAAATGGGAGAAAAGGGGAGGGGGTGATAAGTGGCGATTCGCGGCCATGCCCCCGCTCATCTCATATTCTCAGTCGTAACTGGCGGTAATGAAGGAAAAGTGGGGAGGATACTTGGGGTTTGAAGGGGGGCGGTGTGAGGGGGAAGAACTCGTCTTTGGAAAAATTTTGCCCCAAGGCAGACGCCACTTCGCGGACATTCGAATTCTTCTTCTTGCCCGGGAGATAACCACGGAAGCAAACTTTTATGTTCGCTCCCCGCAGCGGGGCGATCCCACCCTCTGGATGATATTTGACGATTTTTTTTCATGCGTTTTCCGAGGGCGCGTCGCCCTCTTCGGAACAGTCCTAACGCGATGGGAAAACTTCGTCAAGGGAAGGAGGGGGAGGAGGACAACTTCGGATGTTCGATTGTCTTCGTCGCCATCATGGCGGAGATTTTTCGAAGTCTCGCCGTTGGTTTGTTTGTTTGTTTGTTTGCACCGTTCCATTTCACGTTGCGCCCCGAGCGCTGCTGACGTCACGCGGAATGATACGAGCCGCTATCGCCGTGGTGTCCTCTCGAATGCCTCTCTTTCCTCGGCCTCGGCGCCGAGCACCGTCATTGAAATGTATCGCACACGGGGTCGAAAGCGCTCCTTTTAAATATCATTTCCACTCTTTGCTCCTCTCATCGTCATTCTCCAGTGTTCTCTCCCGAGTGCTCCGCGTGAGCGAGCGAACGTTAGCGTGTGTACTTTCGGCTGAGTTTGCGATCCCTTCACAGTGTACCCTCAACGACTTCCATTACGAATGCAGAGGAGGTCGCTTTTGGAACAGTCGGACTAAATCTCTTACTGCCGTCCTCAGTAAAGCGGATGTCCCACCGGTCAATGCATTCGAAAGTATAAAGGAAGAGGGTTGTGGCACTCAGTTTAAAATTTTCACCAGCACTTCCATCCATTTGAATGGTTGTCATTCTGCCTTTTGCACTGAACAGATTGATCGTCCCTACGTTGAACTCAGTGGGAAGGTTGCCACTATTTTATTTTGAAGTGTTCCTACCTGTGTGCTAATGAAATTTTATTGGATTTATTTCACTCGGTATCTTCCTCTTACACTTCAGAAACTCCTGATTGGGTGTCGGTTTTCTTTACTCGGGAATGGGCAGCGTCTAGCAGCAAAAATTTGACTAAATGCGAATTTTGTACTAATATTTCTTTTACCTCATTGTGTAATTTAATGGAAAATTAGCGCCATTCCTTAGGTTACACAATATGTTCGGGAATAAAATGCATCGTCACTCTCTTTCGTCGGTATCACTTGGTGGTATTTCATCATTAAATAAGAAATAGGACAACTTTAACTAAAACCACAATTATTTTTTTACAAAACGACCCGGGTTTCGTTGTGCATTCATATCATCTTCAGGTCAGACCTGAACCTGACCTGAAGATGATATGAATGCACATCGAAACCCGGGTTGTTTTGTAATAAAAATTTGTGGTTTTAGTTAAAGTTGTCCTCTTTCTTATTTAACAATGCATCTTCATGATTCTTGCCGAAAATTTTGTGACAGCTCTTACTCTCGCACCAAGTTGGAACGACATGCATTTAAATGATGACACCCGTTGGAGTGAGTGTCACTGTTATTTCTCCGAATTTCACTCATCACATATTTATTTTTAGGTTAATTTTTATCGCTTAGTGATTAAACCACGCGCCCTTCGCTCCTTGACAATGGTTTGATCAATCGGAAAGTCAACAGAAGCGAATGAAGATGACGTTAAATAGCGAAAGAGTTTTTACCGTTCATTATTTCCGGAGTGGTGTCTGAGAATCGCTGTATATATTTTTATTATGCATTGTGTGTGTGAGTGGAAGCAGGTTCAAGGATTTATTCCTGGAAATAGTAGAATTCCTTACCCATTCCATCATTTCTTTTGCGTGATAATATTTTTCCCGGGATCATACGCCCGAATGGCTGCAGTCATTTTGGTTGGGGGAAATTGGAGTGCTCTTGGAACGCAAATGATGCGAATATCGAGTACCGCGCCGCTGGCACCGACTTTATGCGGCCGCATTACATTCGCGGGCCGCTTGCCAATTTAACCACAAGTAGTTCCGAAGCTCCCTATGGGAAGTTGCTACAGTCCACGATCTCAACCGCGTGTTCACTAAGTAATGTTTTTAAGCAAAATTCTATTTTCATCTATTTATCAAAGGTGTACTCCTATTTGCATCCGCATACCGGATCGGTAGAACCATTGTAGTACTGGCATCCTGACACGAGTTCTTATTCACGGAAAAGTTTTTTTTAAGTTCACCATTGATCTAGGTCCACTTCTCCCTATCGCTGAAATTCAGCAATTTTATCCGTAAAGTTATTTCCGGAAAAATTACCATCAGCATGTAAAGCTATGATGTGTTTTCCCATTACCTATTCAAAGTTGGGCGCCTGTCTTGCATATCCTCTCATGAGTTTTCTCCTGTTGCCACCCCTTCCCATAGGTAACGATGAAAGGGGAATATTTATGGATGATTCTGATGATAAGTCTACATCAAAAGTTGGGGAAATGAGAGCGGTTTTTCGCAAGGAATGAGAACCCACGCTGAACCTTTGGGTTTTATTAATAGGTAACTTTGGGTGATGACGTAATGGAGTTTAAATTATCCGTAAAGGGATTAGCGGGACCATTAACGCTAACATTCCCCTGGTTTCGAAGGACGAATAATCAGTCGACTCCCTTACTTAGAAGCTCACTTGTTCATTGCCTCTCGATTCGCGAGTTAAAGGCTGGGTAAGAATCTTCTTTGATGTTTTTTTGTTCACGTCCTCCCTTCTCCCCGCCATTCTCGCTCTCGGGCGTCCGGTTGAAAATTTCCATGCTTGCTACTCTTCCCTTGCTCAATCAATCAAAGATCAATCTTACTTGTCCAATCATGTAATTTATAAAATAGGTAAGATCAGTTATAAAGAAGCAATAATTTTTAAAATGTATATTCATTTATTTCAACACCGTATTGCAATATAATTAATTTTTATGCCATAACCAAACAATGGATTGATTTCTATTATTTCCCCACATGATAAATAATAGCATCATTGTACACTATTCTACTCATCTACAGGTATATGCAATCTTTACAATGCCCAGAGTAAATAATAGTCATTGCTTAATGCGAGCGATTATGATCAATATTACATGTTCCTTGCAATGTTATAGCCAAATTCTTTGCTATTCCGGGTACCTTTTTTCCTATCCAATATTACTTACCCATTGTGACATTTATTTGTCCCTTTTTTCGGAAAATTCAATAAATTGTTATATATACTTCATTTGGAAGATAGAATTCGGCTATAAATATAATTTAATATCCCTCCCCCCCTTGTTCAAAATGGACCACTGTGCGCCGTCCTAAATACGGTTCGTAAACATTGGCCTCCCTTTGGCTGTGTGAAGGGGTCATTGCGGGTCTTTTAGTCCTCCATTTAATGATTTGTTAAGTCAGACGAAAAAAAACCTCGAACCACATTAGATTTGAGTGCATCTGTTAACGCGAGGAAACTCACCTTACAGGCAGTAATGGAGTTGATACAAAAGTTTTCTTTTAAATTTTTTTCCTTGAGGTAGTGCGAGCGAGATTGTTCTCTAATCGTAATAGAGATCATATTCGAATTATTCGTTTTAATTTCACCTGCTGTAGGACACAAGAATCAAATATTGCATTACTAATGGTGCAATTATATAGTTTCACCTGACAAAAATTGTAAGTAATTAAATGAAAATATCTAAATAAGTCTTTAATTTGATTCATTTTTTTAACGAGGTACGTTTCAAACTCCATCATAACGGAAGGTTTATTATTTTCCCGAAGAATTTACTGCTGCGACAATATGATTAATTTTCAAAAATAGTTGAAAAAACACAAAAACTACACACTGTTGATTTTTTTACGAGATCTAGGTGTTAGAAATCCCTCATTTGCTAAAATAAAAGGTCTCTCTGGAGTGCATACACGTACCATTTCCCATATAAAAGGTCTGGTATTTTCGGGCAAATATCTCGGAAAGTAATGTGGTAAGGGTGTGAATTTTTTATGTCAATGGAAGGGTGATATATTTTTCTTTAAAATGAGACCAAATTCATTGATTTCTAGGTAAAATGATATTCTGCTCTAACTACCTTAATTGACGCGGCTTCCAACTAGTTTTAGGCGCGGAATTTGAAATTTACTAAATTATGCTAAAATATGCTATTTTAGTATAATTTACTACAATAGTGAAAAAATTATAGTAAAATACGTTTTTTTTTCTAAAATTGGATCCTGCGTGACGCCTTGATATATTTAGCTGCATTTATAATAATAAGAGGAGTATTAATTTGCGTTTAGAAGAAAAACTTCATGTGCAGTCGAATCATTACAGGGCCATAAGGCTACTTGTCAAAATAGCACTTCTACACATCTACATCTACACACTACCCTGCGAGTATTGACTGGGAATACAAATACCCTAATCGGAGAAGTACAAGTTTTTCCTATTTATGTATAGATATCTTTAATGAGAACTCGTATGCTAAGTCTCACGCTGATCTGTTCAAAAAAACTCTTAAGACCACTACGTTTAAGGTAGAAACCTCTCGGCGTGGAGACCTACTCGTTAGGGAGTGCCAAGAGTAACGTGATAATGCTATAAATTTAGCGCAATTCGCTTTGCTGTTGCGTTTTTCTCATCGTTTTGTCTAGTAATACTTTCTCGGAATCGTTCTTGAAACCACCTTAGCGATTTTCCTCGTCTTTTCCTCCTGTCCAGCGCACTTCCCTGTGCATCTCCTAGTTTTTCCTTGTATTACTCGACGCATTGCCATTGCTGCCTAAGAAAACTGATTCTCTTCATAATGTGCCCAGTCGCGTTCTTGGTTGGATGCCTGGTTGAATCTGCGGTAGTGCTTTTAAATTTGCCATGCGTCATACCATAAATGAACCAACATAAGTCAACCAGCTTATTTCGTTCTTGTCTGCTGTTCGAATCTCGCTGAGTTTGTATTTCTCAACTCAGTTTTTACATTCAACTTATGTAGAAATCGATCCGTTCCTAGGTTCAAATATATTGGACAAGATAAAAATGCCTTAGTGTGCACGGAAGTACGCACCGATTGACAAAATTGATCACATTGTTTCTCGCTTTGCATACTCGCGTTACGTTGTGAGTGGAGCTGCATTGGAAAAGGATTGTAGTTCGTTTCGAGAGGCCAAAACCGTGTGTGAAAGAATTTCGTTACTGAATAAGTGCATATATTTAGCGGTTTGTATTTCGAGATATCACTTTTTGTGAAAAAGATCCCATATACTGGTCGTTACTCAGTAAATATAAAATCATACATTAGGAAACGTACTTGGTTGTGTACAAGATATAACCGTCGAATGTCGCGTGGTACCGCTTCAAATCATCGACTTATCTTGCATTATCTGCACCTCCTTCCTCGAAGCGGTCATTTCATTTGGAAGTGGCATAAAAACGTTCATAAATTAGTATTTACCTTGTAAACTGCTAACCTTTCAACCCAGTTCAAAGATGCGTGAGAACGATCTGCTAAGCGGGAAATATATTGGTAGTTTTAGAACGTCACCAGTTCATTTTTCGAAAGTTTCGAGGCCTTGTCGAGATCTACCTCATACTGTTTTTTGTGAAATAAGAAGTGTACTTATTATTGCTTTTGTTCATTGATCCGTGTTTCTTAACGCTTGAAATAATAATAAAAGTTTTCCATGAAGCATTCCTTGAGCGTTGACCTTGTCATAATTTCCTCGTGAAAATCGATGTACGAGTCAGACTAGAAGACGTAATATCAAAATAAAGCTCAATTTGTAACTATTTCACTCCCCTTCCTAAATGGTATATACTCTTTGAGTGATAATAGTGGTCCTAAAGGGCGTTAAAATTTTCATAATCTAAGACTTCTTGTGACTTTTCCCAGCCCATGCATTAGCTTGAGGCGTTTCAGCCTTTGCCATGCGATGCCAGCTATGCGATTCTTTCAGTTTTGTCCCGTCCAATTAGAAAGTGACTATTTTTAAAGGAAACGCATCCCTACTATTGGTTTCCCCACACAATAAGGTGCGCAGCATTGTTTTAAAACGTTCTCCACTGCCTATCCTTTTTTTATTCATTTCATCCAGACAAATGTGGTGGGAGAGAGTGTGTGGTGAAGCCGGCTACACTGTCATCTGTAATCGTTGAGTCAAGTTGAAAACATCGCACTCTCGTTATCGAAATTATGGTTGCTTGAGTTACAGTGCAAAAGCATTGCGTTGAAAGGTATATTCTGCCGTTGTCTCCATAGCGTCTGGGTTTTTTTTATCCCCTAGGTTAATTAAACGTCAGATCCATTTTTCCATTACGCATTCATTCACAATAAACGGAATCTTTCGTGTCACATCCCGTGTCTGTGGCTTTTAAGCTGAAATGCTTGCGTCACGCTGGTGGACATCCTCTCGTGTTTCGTCCGAGAACGCTCCTTATCTTGGCAGGGATGCGAGCAGCACTGTCGCTCCGGCGAGCGTTTATCCGGTGGGGTGGACACGTAATGTGCAGAAGGATAGAGGGTGTACAATGTCCCCTCTCCTCGTGTCCCCCCCCCCCCACAAGCGGGAAAATCCCCCCTGCGAAAGATTGACGTAATTTGTCTGATTTTTCCTCCTCTTTGCTTTTCGCCGACGGTCCTTTCGACTGCAGGGAAAGTCGTTCCACTGCCGCACGAGGAATATCACGCCCGTAATGCATGGGAGGCGTAATTATACTCAAAAGATTCTGGCTTTCTATGATGGAAAGAATGCATATAAATATACACCAAATGTCACTTAACGTCAATACCTGGTAGGAAAAGTGCAATCGGTTGTGATTCTACCGGGAGGCCTAATATTTACTCACGCCTCCTCAGGGGTACTGAGGCTAGAGATCGCCATTCGATTCGCTCAAAAATTGGCCATCTTAAATACTCCAAGTTTTTTTTCTAAACCAAAGGGAGATTCAAATATTCTGCCCCGGCTGCGGTGATAAGATCTGTAAAACACTGGTTTGGCAGCCTCAAGTTTGCGGACTTCAATCATGCCCAAGGCATGGATATTGTTCGTTGTTGGTTTCAGATTGTTCCACCGTACAATTATTTCTGTGTAATTTAATGCAAATTCTTAACTACATGCAAAGTAACTTTTGTTTGATTCGAACAACAATGTCCTCATTTTCCGCCCCATTTTTTTACGCGAATCGAAATTGAATTTTTATGGTATCAAATGCAGGAGTGGTTGAAACCCGAGTAAAAATTGTATTTTTCTGTATTATGTACATTCCATCCTTCGCAAAGAAAGATGAAAAACGATAAGTCCTCTATCCCAGTGCAGGATTGATTATTCCACCACCTCCATCCATCTCTCTATATTGGCCCAAGCACTCTACGTCTTTTAGCAGCCCGAGCACATATCGCCTTCCCGACCAGATTTGACACTTCCTTGCCTTCCTATCCTCTCAGCTTATTTACTCAAGTCTTTTCAATCCACACATCTCGAAGGCCTTCAACCTACGCCCCTCGTTCCTCAAAGAATAATTTTCGTAATCAAACAAGCAGCGCTTCGTGCTTGATCAAGTAGTCTCTCTTCTCTGCGCGATCCATCATAGTGACCGATCAATTGCCTCGACGTGGTGTGAATGCTTCTTTTATTCGAGCCAGAAATATTTTATCCGCTGTAACCTGCCCGCCATGCTTTGTTTTTTTTCGCCATCGTGTATTTCCCGATTTATTTTTTTAGCGAGTGCTCCGTGAAAGCTTTCCGATTAATTTCTGGGAAAATATTATTGCGTAAGTCTTAGCTTCCCTCCTTGAGGTTCATTTACTGAAAACAGTGATGTTCCCGGCCAGTAGAGGAGACGGTTCTCCGTATTGACCCTTGGTATTTATCGTTTAAATGCTGACGGGTACGTGAATGTTAAGTTACTCCCATCTCTATCCGGATTTTTACCTTGCTATTGTTTTAGAATGGTTCCTCTGTAATCCCCCACAGAGTTATGTAGAGTTACAAAGTTACCTTTTCTCATTGAAAATGCGAAGCAAATCCCATGAACTCACGCCGGAGACAACGGATTTTCTACCTTGCTCTTTTATCGCAGTCAGTCTGTTCGCCTGCGTTAGATCCCGAAATCCGAGCGAATCGGTTCCCCTGATATATCTTAATTCCTTCTTCGTAATCGCACATCTGCGCTCAGCTCCGCCTCTTCCCATTCCTTCCTTGGCCGTGAGTTTGGCTCGAAGCCGTCGATATTTAATGTATTCACGGGAAAGCGACTCCACCCCCTCCTCCCTCTACACAGAGCCAGCTCTTCTCCTCCCAAATGTGGCGCCACCTCGCTTTGAATTTTGGCGGCAGGAGGTGGTGGACACTCCCTGCCAGTCGGCCGGTCGTTAATCGGACGGTTTCCGGGGAATTTCGTCTGCCATCCCATAAACTCGGGAGGCGTTCGTTTATCCTCGGGTTCTCTCTTATTGCCATCCTAGGGCGAGCAAACGGAAACGTGAAGGAGTCTTTATTTGTGTTTCTTTCTTGCGAACCTATCGTGCCCCTTGCCAGCGGGGCCTCTCAAAGTTTGGAGATTCGGACGGATGCTAGATTTGAGGCATGCTCATCACGTGACAAGTCCCCAATCGGTACGTTTCTAGATTACATCTACATACTACCCCGTGAGCCGCCGCATGGGCGTGTGGCAGGGGGTGGTAGGTCACCAGCCGTGTAAAGATGAGAAATTTTTGGAGGTGAAATGGTGACATGTACTATGGGAGTGTATTTAGAGGAGATCAGTTTTTATTAAAGTCTCTTATTCTGCGAGGAAAGAAAGAGTTTTTGTACCGATCTGTTCGGCAGAGTATATCTCTTATTTTATCGCATGTCAGACCTATAAATGTAGTGAGGCGTCATAATAATATTCTCTGTATCGCTCTAAAACACACCAGTTCTGAATATCTCAAGCAGCCTAAACCTAGCGTGCAGCCTCCGAGTCTCTGGGGGCTCCCACCTTAATCCCTCTAAAAGTTGTGTAACACTGTATGTTCGTTCGTAGCAGTTTTTAACGAGCGAGCTGCTTTTCTTTGTATTTTGTTAAACCTTTTGGTTAAATCTTTATGACCAGGTTACCAAATGCTTACATAAGTCTCCTTTTCCCAGGGAATATCAGGCGATGGCATTTCCTAGGCAAATGCATCGCGAATCGACTAATCTAACAGTGACTGGTTATCTTTCAAGAGTAAATTCGTTAAACACCGGTGATTATTAAATATTTTTCCTGAGATACAATCTAGAGGTTTGGCACAGCGATGATTCCTTGATTATAGGATGAATAGTCTTGTCGCTAGTAACCTGGAAAAAAACCTCCATCATATTCTTTAAAAGCATTGATATTTCGCATTGATGACTATTCAAAAAAGATTTTTTCATTTACCGGATAGGATTTTATTCTAACATGCTTACGATTTCACAAGAGCTAATTCTTTTTTGTCGAACTTACCCTTGCTATGACTCATGTACTTCAAATCACTACTTTCCTCTGCGAATCGGTCGTGCCGAGTTAAAAGAGAATTTTTACATTTCTTGTGAAAACATTATTTTATCCAATTTCATGGAGGAAGGCATTAAAATTCCAAGTTTTTCGCTTTGCGTCTCACCTTATGGAGTTCAAGGCTCTGCCGCAAATGAAAGGGTCGAAATCCAATTGTTTTCGCTAACAATCGCTCGTGAAGATAGTTGACTCATGCCTAAAGGTCTTCACTTGTAAGATATCTATCAGCTTCACGCTAAGTAGTCTCTTTCCGAGATGACCATGTGACTTCAATCGAGACGACGCAAGACATAATAGCGTTGATTTAGTCCTTGCCTTTTATGAGTTTTGTTTGGATTTTGAGACAAAACCCCATTGTTTCTATTACAGCCATTCGCAGTAATAACTGTAAAAAATTATGAAATTTTTATCTTGTCGTTCAAACTGTTCCGCGGCGAGAAGACTGTTTTCGTTAGTTAGAAGAGCCAGCGGCCCTTTTCAGCGTAGGTCGTCATAAGTATGAACTTCACTCTTCCTTTCACCGTTTCTTGGCATCGAAACAAAAGACCCTTTGTGAAATTGGGGCGAAGGAAAAATTTCTTCCGGCGGCTGAAGTCTCCTAATTTTCTGGTTTTTCAAGCGTGGTTCTTGGCTGAAGTGCCTGGCGTATCGAAATGCGGAAAAAATTACCTCACTCCTTGCCTCGAAATATAATTATGTATTACTTCGCAAATCATTCCCCAGTTGTGCTTCTGGAATCCTTGCAAGATATAAAAATATTCGGTAATGCTAGTTTCCTTCTATGAGTTCCCGTCTTCCCTTGAATATCAAACTACGAACTATTTAAAACGAATGACCTTCAGCTGACATTCGAATTCGGCTCTTCACTTCTCGTTGTTTTGTTCTCAGATTCGGCGTTTTGTTGTCTATCCCACCTTGATGATACGTGAAGTCCAAACACGCGTATGAGAAAAGGAAACCTCGAATCAATAAGAATTGCTCCTTGGTTATTTATCGATGAATCATCAAACGAAGCCGACCCAGTTATCTCGGTGGCTATTCGGTCGCCAGCTGACGGCCGGAAGGAAGAGGGCTCCGATCCCTCCTCGAACGGTTGTTTTGCTGGTGCAAATTGTTCAAATGATAATGATTTAACGCTTATGTGGATGCGCATCATTACGTCCCCAATGCATCATCCTGGGGTGTCTTTTGTAACATTTCTGATCCGTGTTGAGAAAATAATTGAATCGATGATGGTGAGAATTCCGAATATTCGGGAAGAAGCCAAACAAAATTTGTCAATAGGAAGCTTTAAAATATCTCGTATAGGATATTTCTTTCAACTGTGCCCTTATAAGCCGTTCTGTAGAACCTAGAAAATTCTACAGAAATTGACTATCTTTCTTCAGAACTAGTTCCTTTTCTAAGGATATGTACGGAACATGAGAGCCTGACTCTACACAACATATGTTCTGTAGAGTTTTTTTCTGCAGAGCGAAATAACTCCTTACAAGCTGTTCTGTAGAACTTCAGCAACTCTACGGAAATATGAGAGGTTTCCGTTGACCCAATTCCTTTCCTAAGGACCTATATGGAGAGTGGTAGGGAATTCCACAGAACCTCCTAAGGAATTCTGCAGAACGTCCTAAGGTATTCTGCAGAACATCCTAAGGTATTCTGCAGAACGTCGTAGGGAATTCCGTAAAATGGCCTTTCAATACTTTAAGGAATATCTACAGAACCTTTTAAGAAATTCCGTAGTAGTATTTGAAGAAAACTATACAGAATTTTTTAGCTGGGTGGTGAACTCTAATATCTCTCCATTTCCTCTCTGAAACAATCGATACCTCAGCTAAAAAATAGCGATCTGAACTCTCAAATCTACCATACTATTATTACGAGTACCTTAATATTCACATGTCTTAACAGTATAATATTCTGTTCCTCTAATTCAAATAGTACCACATTATTCTACCAAGTGAATAGACGTATATCCGAGCTATCGTGAAAGATTTTTTGACGAATACTGATTTTTCCTTGTGTATGCTATAAGTATGATTTACCCCTGTTGAGTAATATCCCTCTACAATTGAACAATAGAGCGACTACATCCCTTGCCCAATAGCCTTAGTCTTGTTTTTTCCAGTGAATAAGACGTATAATTGCACAGATAGGTCACGTTTCCATTCATTACTGAGATACGTCCGAAACTCTTCCGTATCTCATACCATGAAAATTTTGTTTTCCCTTCTGGTCGTGGTACTCATATTGTGGTTGCATATTTCATTCAATTTTTCATCCAGTTTTCACGAGCGTTTCCAAACGTGATGAGAAATATTCCAGCCTGATGTCTTCTTCAGTTGCATCACTAACTAAGTTGTATTTTTGGAAGTTATGGCGGTTGAATGGGTAACCAATCGCAAAAGCATTACATTAAGGGAAGCCTCATTTTTGTGGTATGTAGGACAAAGTATTGTATGACAAAGTAACTGGACTGGCTGGCTAGCTTATTTTTGGCAATAAATCTTCTTATTAGTCCTGTAGGAGAAGCGTTGGTACGTGGATAGTCTTGGTTCAAATCCTAGGGAAATCTCTTACGAAAAATACAGCGTAGTACGGCGGAATCCAGTTACTTCATCCGGTTTTGGCTCTCACCAAAGTTCCTGGCGCAGACCTACGCGGATAGGAGGGGCGGTAGAAGAGGAGAGTGAGCAGGGGGAGGGGAAAATAGACGGAGGAGACAAAATATTTCGCTAAAAAGACATGTTGCATACACTCGCAAGGCTAACAGATAAAAGCTCCCATTTCTATGACTTAAGGTAGTTTGAGCGAAATATCATTTTACCTAGAATTCAATGAATTTGGTTTCATTTGAAATAAAAATATCTCACTCTTCCAAATATACCAAAATATTAGACCCTTACCACATTACTTTCAGAAATATTTGCCAAAATATACCAGCCCTTTTCTATGGAAAATGGTACGCTCATGCACTCCAGAGAGACCTTATGTAACAAATGAGTAATTTCTAACGCCTAGATCTCGTCAAAAAACAAGTGTGTAGTTTGTGTGTTTTCTCAAGTATTTTTGAATATAAATCATATTGTCACCGCAGTAAATTCTTCATGGTCACAATAAACCTTCCGTTTTGATGGAGTTTCAAACGTACCGCGTGAAGAAAATGAGTCAAGTACTTATTTAGATATTTGCATTTGATTACTTAAAATTTCTGTCGTGTAAACTCTTTTATTGCACCATTAATAATGTTTCATTTTCATTCGTGTGTCCCAAAGCTGGTGAAATCAAAACGTATAATTCGAATATGGTCTCTATCATGAGTAGGGAACTATCTCGCCTGCACTACCTTTAAGCCGTTTGAGCGAGATGTTCCCTAGGCGTAATGGAGATCATATTCTATGTTCACGTTTCAATTTCAGCAGCAGTAACAAGCGTGAATTAAATGTTGTGACATTAATGGTACTACAGTACACTTTAAAATGACTGAAGTCTTCGGTAATTAAATTAGAACATCTGAATAAGTCTTTAACTTGACCCATTTTTTCACGCGGGACGTTTAAAACCTTCCTATCGGAAGGTTTTTCGGTGATACTGAAAACACTACTGCGGTGACTATGCAATTTTTCTTGAAAAGTAGTCTATGAAATATACAAACTACATACTCTTAATTTTTTGGCGAGATAAGTCATACCCTGCCAAACACCCTTGAGGTGGCTTGCAGGGTAATATGTTGATGCAGATTATCTAGGTGTTAATTTCCATTTCCTTAAATAATGTCTCTCTCTGGAGTGCCTACACGCACCAGTTTCCGCGTAAAATGGCTGGAATTTTTATGGCAAACATCTCGGTAAGTAGTTCGGCAAGGGGCTGATATTTTTGTATTTTTGGAAGGTTGAAATATATGTCTTTAAAATGAGATAAAATTTATTTATTTCTTGGTGAAATGATATTTCGCCCAAACTACCTTCATCAGGGACCGTATATTGAGTGTCATTGTGAGACTAGTCAAAAGAGGATGGCAGGTAGTGTTATGTCATCCCGCTTCTTGAAGTGCTCGTTTTGGCAGCAATTTGAAGAGTTCGGTAATCCTCCACACAAAACAACCTTCCTCCCCCGTTGGGCAGGATTGTGGATTTCCCGCAGCCCATGTCCCTAAATCGTCCTCCATTAAGCGCCAGAAACTTTTCCAGACCAATCATTCCTGAAAACCACCAATGACGCATGGAACAGTATCCCACCCCCAATTCTTTAATAAATTTATTTCGCACAGCGTTGGCTCTACTGTAATATAAGGTGGGTTCTTCCTGTTCTAATCCGATCAAGCCAATTTGAAGCCTGATGTTTTCTCTCTAAAAAGTTATTTTATGTAACTGGTTGATCTTTTCGCTCGGCATATCCTTCCTCCCCGCTTGATTCATCGCTGATATCTTCTTCGTCTCACGTTTCTCTTAGCTGGACTGCATAAATATTGGCAGTTTTAGGCTGTTTCGTGCGAGAATCGAAACGGTTTAATACCTCCCATCCCTGTCTAAATCTACATATTACCCTGTATACCACTTAAACGATGTTTGGTAAGGGGCTTAATTTTCACCGACGTGCACTGTACAGTAGACATCCTACCAATGTAAAGAAACTAGGGAATAAGTGTACGATGCAGCTACGTAAACAAGATACAATAGTCATGCAGGGGACATGCAAAACATGGTGATAGTTCTTCGTGGCAGATTGAGACGCAAGCATTAAGTAGCAAGTCATCTAATCAGCTACCCTACCTGTAGACTAACCTACTTCAAAGTCTCATTGGCAGCTATTGTGGTCTCTTATCGATTGTGAGAAAAACGACATTTTAAACAATTTTTTTGTGCAGGCTATTTCCTTAATGTTATTCTCACGATCTGATCTACCGTAGTCTGTTGAAAAGGATCCCCTCTAATCTTTTTAACTCCAAGAAGTATTCAGCTCTTTCTCTAGATTAATATTTTAAGTTTCGCCATGTGCAATCGCTTCCATACTTTCGCTCAAAAACTCTTTCATTCCATGTCATCAAAATGAGAAAACGCGATAAAATAAGCCTTAGAAGTCTTACGCTACCTCTTCTCAACCTCCGGTGTAGGTTGTTGGTCTGTCCATGCAAGTCTACCCTCACAGCTTTCGCTATCCGCGAATCGCCGTGCACATGTCTTCACCGCAGTTTCCTCCGTTGGTGATTCCAAGCCGCAACCGGAAATGCGTTTCAGACGAAATTGCCCCGCCCCTTTATCTCCAGGCCTACGTCAGCCGTGCCCACATCGACGGATTTAACGCCCGTTTCTCGTATTAAATTCGACCCATTTAAAACACTTAGGCCATATGATGAATCGAGACCTTAGTTTCAAGTGGAGATTTCGCGCTGTAAAATAAGGAAGTCCCAGTCTTCACTCTGTACCCTCGGCAAGTTTCCAGAGAGACAAAGTGGCTCTTTGCATTGCCTTGTTGAATTGAACGCTGTCCATCAGGGAATGCCATCATCATATCTGATTTTAACGAACTCAGGGGATGAACCTTACCTCACTGACGTTGCCGCAGTCAGGCCTCGTCGTGTTAGTAATGACGGTAGTCTTCCTAAGCTAAGTCGCACATTTTGGTCGTAGTTCTAATTACGTAAGTGTGTCGGTATATTGCGCATGATACGTATCATTTAAGTATAATTTTCAGTGCTACTACCGTTACATAATGTGAAACGACTGTTAGTGGTGCGACACACCTTGGACGCGATCACTGATCTTCATAACGTGTGCGCTCGCGTTATCGTTAATTAAAAATCCCGCCTTGGAGAGCAAAAACGTGCTCGCCATTAGTTGACTTTGTCAGGAGCTTGAAGTCATTACTTTTAATCGATGCAGTGAACTCTTAGGATAGTACCAGTAAACTTTGCCCCTCTAGATCGATTTCCGTTTTAGATAACTATAACGCGAAAGAAGGAACCGTGACCCCAGTCCTGAGGAATTCAATACGCGCCTTGTGCGGTACGGAAAATACAGTGGTCATGCCTTGGGTTTATTTTGAATGCGCTATCCATTTTTCATTCCGTCCCATTTAACACTGCCGGTGACCTGGGAAGTAGGCTCCCCTTAGAAATCGTGGGTCACATTCTGTTTGGCTTGCCTGCCTCTACCCTCCCTAGCCCATGTTTTGGCCGGGTCCAAACAAATCGGCAGGTGTAACTGGTCCTACGCACTTGACCTGGGATGCGAGCAGTCCCATGTCTTTTCATTGTGGTGTACCGCACATGGTTCGGCTCAGGGGACAGGTTGGCTAAGAGGAGATATAGGATCACGTCATTCGCTCATGGCCGATCCCTTGTGGAAGAAATGCCATTCAAGGATTCTTTAAATTCAGTTGATAAAGGTGGCACGAGTCTCGTTTTGAATTCTGGATAATAGTCAGTCGTCTTCTTTAACCGAAGCCATTCACCTCTTCGCCCTGAAGTTGATTTGAAGCGTTTTATTTCAGTGGCCAAGTGTGAAAGTAAGGCAGTTAACTCAGTGTTGGGGGAAACTCAATGAAATGCGATTGACCTGGGTTAGCATTGTCACTAAAGTAATGGTTTCTCATCAATCCCAGCCAACGCATGATTTTAACCGAGAGTTGAATGCATTTCAAAGTCTTAATAATTTTGTTCCTTTTTTTATGAATGCTCCTCCCCACCAATCTCATTATGAAGCAGCTCTAGTTTGATTTTGGTAACACATTTATGAGTAAATTTTTAACGGACACTAAATAGTGGTTCATTTTTTGCGCTTCGAAAAATATAACGCATGTATGCATCTCAGTAAAGTCGTCAGTATTTGTGTGGTTGATGGTATTGTGCGGCATTTAAAGCCAGGCATGTGTTGCCATACATTCTGCTTGTAGCGCTTGTAAGTCCGCTGTTAATATCCACTTGAGCGTCCGTCCGATGTGGTCACCAGCCATTTACATAACTGTTTTCTTGGCATCGTTTTTTTTTCGAAATGGCCCGGCTCTCAAGTCTGCGAGTTGTGAATGGCCTATTGCGATTCTATGATTGCTGAGGCGCAGTAGGTGAGCGTCCCAGTGAAACTAAACCGTGTAATTATTGTTTTATATTAGGGTTCAGCGATCTGGTGCGCCATTTTCCACCCCTCGTGTTAACCCCGCGATGCAGCAGCGGAAATCCCGTTTTCCCTCTCGATGGCGTCCGAGCGTCGCGACGCATTGCCGCGCGAATCCGATTCTCATGCGGCCATAGCCAGCCAACTGCATATTAGCTGGCGGTGCGAGATTTTCTCATTTCGATCACTATTCTCTTCCGCAAAGTGAAGCGGTTCTGAATCGTGTTTTTGTTCCCGTTCCGTTAATGCCATTTCGTGGATTACAGGACCGGCAAACTCATCTGATACGGGAAGAAATGTGCAAATATTTTCATTACTCGCATACATTTCATTTGGGTTAGCGAATCTTAAGGATGACGGGACCCTCCAAACTATCAAGTACTGGTACCCTCTGGTAAAAATTCACATATAGGTTTCGGGATACAACTGTTACATTCCCGATTTTGTGCTTGCAAATGGGGGAATTTAAATGAAAATGATCTACTTTCAAATTGTTTGGAAGGAACATATTTAGTGCTTAGTGTTAGTAGTAAAAATATCTAGGCATGTAAATGCTGGTGTGACAGGTGCTGCGGGGACCCTTTCAAATCTAGATATTCTTATGGAATTTTATGATGTGCTGCTGTCAGTAATATATTATTTTTGATAGTTCTATTTTTGCTTTCGTAATTCTTAATAGGTGTGAGCTGGAAGGTAAAAATGTTAGTACTTAAATACCGACTCCCTTTCCCCATTGGATATAGCCGTTTGATTTACGAGCCGTATGTATTTCAACACACAGATTAGGGAATTTCCAATTTCAAAAAAAGAATGGGTATGCGAATGTTTTTTCCGTCATCAGCATGCGACAAGGTCTCGAGGATCCTTTGGTTTAGAGTATGTTTCTTACCGACTATGGCACAATTTCCTGGATTAAAAAACAAATAGAGGCACGATGATAATTTATCATGTTGACTTTCCTGGTTGGGTTTCCTTCTAAAGGGAACCTTCGACACGGCCGTGGCTTGGTCAATCTGTAAGAATGAATATATTAATTCCTTAGACGCTTAACGCGACTTTCCTCCGAGTCTGGTTTGGACACTCGTTTATTTCTGATCGTCTTGTTATTCTTCTCGAATGATTCGACGAAAGCCTTAAAACATTTATGAGGAAATAATCGCTCAAATGCATGCGATCTGCCTCTGAGTTGCGCACCAATATTAATTCCCTTAACAAGAATCTCCCGCTTCCTACAGGTGCTTACGTACACCCGAACTGGGTCCATTAATTGTGTCAGCAAGACGCCTGGCCTTTCACTGTCGTCCCGGTGAGTTTGCACTCCGTAGAATACTTTTCGAGGTCAGCCGAGAAAGTTCGGACCAACGGAGGAGAAAATTAATGACCTTTGCGCTAAGGTGTGCGAAGAGTGCTCAGCTCTTCATCGATCGATTCGGCTCCGCTTTCTTGAAATAATATATTCATTCTGCCCAAAACTGTTTAAAGACGTACCTTGATGCTGTCGATTCTATTTGGGCGGGTTTTTGCTGTCGTCTTGCTCGAAGTTTCTCGTTGCCTTCTTTCTGTGGAGCTCTGAGACTCGTTACGACATTGGTGAATAGTGCATCCTTCCTTGTAATAAAATAGAGTACCTACTTTCACTTTTCTAGTTTGATTAATCTTATCTAGGGTTCCGTGATTTCGCGGTCGAGAATTTTCCTCTCTTCAACCTGCTTTTTTCCCTCACTGGAATGAATGAATCATGGAAAATTTCTTCATCTTTTACCTTCACAATATTATTTGACTTCCTCATAAAACTTACGTGGAAGTTTTGTTGAGGGTAAACTTGGCTTTCCTAAAACGTACTGAATCTCGGTTGCTACTCGTGGTTGCAAATATTTAGTGGATATGTATGGCAATTCATTAATTTTAATCAGCGATAAGTGACTGCTAAATCTCAGTCGTCGTTGTCCGTCATTTTCTCGGTGGTACGTGTGAATAAAAACGTAGCGTTTGAATGTGAAAATTTGGAATGCGTCTCCCAATTTTTCTGCGCATCGTTTGCGCTGGAGAGACTTCGTGGCGGGTAACGAGAGCAGTGCGACCCAAGTCTTGGCTTTACAATCGTGATTTGCTCTTTTGTACGCAGATCGTAAATGGGTGGTGGGGTTGGCCACAGCAATGGGCGGCGCGGAATGGCGAATTTTCCCCGCGAAGATAGGATAATTTTGAAGTAACAATCTCACCCGCTCATGCAATTAGAAAAGCGGAAATGATATAAAAGTAAAATAATAACAAAGTAAGAATACAGAGAATGAGATAAAAGCGGGAGGGTCTGTAATCCCTATGTGCACCACTGTTTGCTTCACGAGGCGTGTTGTTTCTCGGATTCTGTTGCTTATTTCGCTCTTAGTAGAACTCGCCTATTGTTATCAATTCTGCTTTCCCATTTCGAACGATCTGTATCGGTTGGAGTTGTGCGGTGTCTTTCAATAACGATGAGAGATTCTCACGTCTTTCCCCCACTATTGAAAATCAACCGTCTACCGACGCTACTGTTGCGAACCCCCTGACGCTCTCCTTTCGGTAAAGGGTCGCAAACAACGTCGGCCCACCTGGTTGTTTTGGTTTCCTGGAGGGGCGTGGAGGGTTTTAAACAGCCGAAACAAACCTGTCTCTCCCTCCCCATGCCCTCACCAATTTTGAAAGGGGTTCGTTGTGAGGGTGTGGGGGATTTCTCGGCTATGGTCGGCTGCTCACCTCTACGACCCTTCGCCTTTCCCCTCCCCTTTACCATTTTGCCTCGTCGGTCGGGGTGGACGCAGTGGTGTCACGAAAGAAGAGCTTTTTTTCGGGGACAGCGGGAGGGAGGGAGGAGGTCCTCTTGGTTTTCTGTCGGTCACGGGAGAAGGGCAAGAGAGGGTGTTTAGGAGTGTCCTCCTTGCACCTGCTTCGTTTGCTAGACCGCGAGAGACAAGGCGTACTTTGAAGGGGAAAAATAAAAGAGGCTCGGCGAGCGTATTTCGGAGGGAAACGCGGGTTAGGCGGTTTGGGTGAGGCGAGCGGTAGAGGTTATGCTTTTGAAGGGGAGAGCGAGGAAGGAGTCGGTGTGAGGTTTTTGGACTTATCTACGTCGCGTGTCGAGTAGGCTCGGGCTCGGGAGCCGAGGATGACCGAAGTGAGCCGAGGCCGGCGGCGCAACTCGTGACGCAGTATGACGTCAGAGAAGAGGAACTCTCTCGCGGCGGAGGGGAAGGTGGAACGAGGGGAAGGAGAGCGAGAGAGAACTTCGCCCCCCTCTCCTTTCCCCCACCCTCATTCCTCCCTCTTCTCCCCGTCATCCTCTCTGCCTCCTTCCTCGCCCTTCTCTCTCTCTCCGCCTCCTCTTTCTCTCTTCCTCTCTCCTTCCCTCCCTCCCCTCTTTCCACCTCTCTCCCCCCCTCTATTCCGTCCAGCGAGTGAGGGGGTTCAATAAAGTTCTATCGCAAGGAGAGTGCGAGCCTCGTTCGGTTCTCAGTTGTCGGGGACCAGCGATACAGGTTGTGTGCAGTGTGGTTACCATCCCGAGTGTTGTAATTTGGTGTCCTGTGAGAGTGTCGCGGGGGGAGGCGTTTCTACGGACGTGCACTCGCTTGGTCCCTCCTCTCTCGCCGTTGTAGAAAAAAGAAAAGGAGGCCAGTCGGGGTTTTAAAAAAAGTGTTTCTTTGTGTGCACGCCAGACGGACCTCTGTCATTGTTAACTCCCCTCAACAGCAGCTTGTATTGTAAAAAAAAGTTTCGCGGTCTCGCGTCTTCCGTCAAAAAGTGCGCCGCTGGTAAAACAAAAACCGGTCTCGTATTCCATTCAACCCCCGAAGAACCCGGCCCCCTCGAAGATCGAAGCTACAGTATATAAGGATACGCATAAGAACCCTCTTCGATCCGAAAGAACTTCCACGTTGACCGACCCGCCGAGGCTTGGTTTTTCCCGCCCGGTCCGAGAGAGCGCTGTTGTACGGGCCCGCGTCCACCGCCGCTTCTTCTCCGCACTTGTCAGCCTTGCCTTTCCTCTTTTTTCCTCATCCTACTTGCTCCTCTTCGCCCGACTACGCTCCCCTCTGCTGCTACTTGGCCGCCTCTCCTTCCCCGAGCCTTATTCTCTCTCTCTCTCGCGTTCTTTCCTTACCTCTCTATACCCGGCACGTCCTCCCCCCCCCGTTCCATCTCCCTTTTCCACACCCCTACAGACCCGCCGCCCAGCGGTGGGATAGACCTAGCAGTTCTTTGGTGTCCGGCTTTCGAGTGTCGAGGCAGCCAGCTCAAACAGTGCTTGCTTTGGTGATTGTGGGGTGCCCGGGCTAAAGCCAAGTTCGGGATTAAAAAGTATCCCTATACCCCCCAAGTATCTTTCGCCCTCCCCACCCCGCCCACCAACAGTTTACTCGTGTAAGAGAGAGAAAAAAAAGGTTCAGGACACGGAGTCACCGTTAACACCGAGCACCGGAGGCACGCCCCTTCTACAAGTTCGTTCTTCGTCTACAGCTTGGTCATCGAGCCCTCCCAAGTTCTCCCACCTCAAGCACAAAAACCTAGTGAAAAATATTCTCGAATCCGAACTCCACGGATTCCGACGCCTTGTATATACGTAGACTGAAACGGAAGGAATTCTATCGCCATGCCTGACGAGGTTAGTTGCTCAAATCATTGGGAGTCTATCGATAATAGTTTTGGATTATCATCGGATGTTTTTGTGTGCTTTGTGTTTATTTGGTGGAGGTTTGATTTTGCATATTGGCCGAGAAAAATGGAATATCGAATATTTTCTCTGCCAAGTGTGTCACTTCGCTTGATATTCTGGATAGTCACGATATATTTTGGAAGTGGCTTGAGTGCAATCAAGTGCTTGTTCACGAAATGTTTTCGTTGCTATCCATTTTCTTACCTCCGGCTGAAGTAAGTAGCATATTCAGGTTTATGTTGTTACCTATTCATGAATTAATTTCTGTGAGCGTGCAGTAACGCTGTTTCTTAAGTATTCATGTTCGCCTGAATGCTATGCTGTAAGTTCATATGTACTGCCCAAGCTTGTTACTTCGCGTATTTGCCTGTGATTTGCTTTAGAGTTAACCTCAAGTGTGTGCGTATTAACTGTTTAAACTGTGAAATCCGCCCCGCATATAAATTACAATCGTGGTTTCGGACGCAGTGTATTCGGTTGCTTGGCTTATAGCTCCGGGCTTGCTTGCAGGATATGCAAGTATCCCGGGGCGTTATTTTAGCTGGCGTAAGGACAACGCTTGAAATTCGTAGCGCGTACCGTCGATATGTTCCTTGTGTTTTATGTACTGCTCTAGCATTAGAAAATGATAATTGAATGTGATTTTTTTCTGCTAGCATTTTTAAAGTTTATGCTAATGTTTTCAATTGTGTACCTGTGTGTCTCGGACAATATTGGCTGCATTTGATTGTCGTTGCTGGTTCGCTATATAACTATTATTTTTCAGCATGGACGTTCAGATTCATATCGCGTTGCGACGATCCCTGCCATACGAGATGACAACAAGACTGCTGATGGATTGCTGAAGGTACCGGTAGTCTCCATATCAATTTTTTCGGGTTCAGGCGTCCGCTGGGTCTAATAACACGCACTCTAATTCCTTCCTTCTCTCTTTCCTAATATAATTTATGTATTTTCTGTGGTGGCGGTATTATCAAAATGAACAGATTTCCTCACCGATTTGCACTGCATCGTCATCTGCTCTCTTAATGGGTTTTTACATATTGTATTCAAATTCCATACTGTGGCCTGCCAAGAGCTTCTTCAAAACCCTTGTTAATTTTGTATTTCAGGTTCTGGAATCAGGTTTCATGCCTCTTTCTCGTATGATTTTTGTTCATCAATGTTCTTAAAGCTCTTGTAATAACACATTTAATTGCTTCAGCAATTTAACCCAGCCCTTATGCCAAGAAGTTAAGAACCATTGCCGCTTGACTTTTTAGTTACTTTTGTCCTTTGATTTCAGCTGTGTTGATGGCCGTAGCTTGTTTAAACAGTATTTATGTGCTCTGAATCTGGTGTGGTTGCCGAGAAGTCGGCATCTCCTACAAACTCTTTGACGATGGCTCCTGCATGAGATCCCAGGGGAGGTGCAAGCGGTGTTAAATACGTCTACCGTAGTTTACCTTATTTTGCACGCTCACATTATTGTAGATATTTGTCACCGAACTCAAAGCTAACTGTTTGTCATTGTGAGAAGCCGCTTTCTTGTTTTCTTAGTCTAACGTTGAAGATGAAGCACAATGTGTGGCTCCGTCGTGCTAGACTATAAGACCAGTCTCTTCAAGATGTTTTAACGTCGGAATTTACGGCCATGCGATAGTGAAGACTACGAAGGTGTCGGCAGTTACGTGAAATCCTGATAGTGGACGGAAGTACCTTTCTGGAATTTCGCCATTATAAAGTATTAAAAAGTTAATCGTGAACAGATTGTTAATTTATGAAACGGGGAAGTGGGTGAATCCCAGCCGAATGCTAGCACGTTTGATGCAAGTGGTCGGATCGTGGTAGTTCACAGTACGTACGCTGAAGTGAATTACCGTTGGCGGGTACTAGGATTCGCTGCCTTAGATTAATTCCTTTCCTGCGCGAGTACTTGGATGGGCTATGTTACATACTTTTTGTGGTATAGGAAGTGATATATGCTGTTTTCGTTACGGGAGCGTGTGTTCCATACTCAGGTGACGTGTATCACCGTATCGGGGCAAGTATTTCCTCTTGGCTATGCTAAAGGCCGCTTTACCCAGCACATATTATTGCACAAACGAATGTATCGTAGATTGTACAAGAAAATGAATCGAATTAGTGTAGGTTCTATTTCCCGATCAGTCATTCAGACAATCATACTATTTGTCGCTTTACACGGTACAATTTTCCTCATGAAGGAATTCATTCCTTCGTTTGTACAAGGAAATGTACCGTAAAAAGCGGTCTCAAGAGCAGTCCTACAATGGACTCGCGCGTAAAATGGACTTCTCGATAGTTGAAGCCGGAATACATACGGAGAAAGTGTCCTTCGACCATAATTATTGTACCGATTGGAATTAGGCTGAATGGTTAACTCCAGTTGCTAACTTATTCCACTTCGCCTGCACTATCATTTGCATTCCATAGTTAATTTCGTTATCTCTTCACACACTACTTTTAGCTTGTGTGTTCATGTTGCGAGATTGAGGCTTTCATTGCAGAAATCGTAATAAATCCTACTTCGTCCTTACGGAACTCGGGTGAAGTCCATTAATTTCGTTTTCGCAGTGGCTGCTTTCTGAGCGGTGCTAGGAACTGCTCGTAGTCCGACTGTTCCTTCTTCCGCGTCTTGGTCGTGATCTTCATGTCTTAATGCGGGCAATTTAACAACATATATTATGGGTTTAGCAATATTTCAGGTTGGATATTTAGAAGAATTGCGTTCTGTGGCTAACCGAATAAGTTGATATTCGGTAGACTCGAGGAAGAACGAAATGCTTGAGTTGTATCATGAATGAGCCCTTGAGACAACTCTGAATTTTCCTTAAAATTTGTGGAACTATATTTTTGTCAACTTAATTTGCCTCTTGCACAAAGGGCAGTGATTAAGCATGTAATCGCATGCTTTTGCCAAGGTTTGAATAATTCCTTGATATTCTGTTGTGCTTGTGGACTGTCATTGGAAGGTTTACAACGTTATCTTCTTTTGGAACTAATGGCACGGGTTTTCGTGTGCATGGGTATGCGCAACTATCCCCCGAACATCACCAGAGCTAATAATATAGCCGTAGCGCTCAACGCACTTCAATTGTCTTCAATTACCTGTTCATTTAATTTTCATTATTAATTGCCGGTTTAGTAATAGTGAAATTTCGTTCTAATAATTTTACTGTAGTCCTGTGAAAATAGTGAGTTCTTCTGCTCGTGAAATGTTTTTATTACCTTAGTTCCGTTGTTGTTTATTTTTGCATTCCTATCGCTATGCAGGCCGTTTCTTTTTTCTTACTCCATGTATTAACTTCCATAGCCATGTGTTACATTCTAAAGTGCATGACCTTCAGCTTGTGGGAATGTATCCGCTGTGTTTTAGTGCATGAAGCTCTGGAAACATCCCTATTGTGAATTTTTATTTGCCTCATTAATGGTATTTTACGCGGAGAATGGGCCCACCCCGCAAGAAAGTGTGTTGACGTAATTTTTCCTTAAATTTTCACTCTCCACTAATTGTATAATAACAATCGACCAATCCTGGTTTTTGCAATTACTATGACCTTCAGCGTAGATCTCATTTGCGAGGGCCCCTTCTTGTATTTTGTTGTGGAATCTTGGCATACTATTATGTTGTGACAAATGTTAACCTGTTGATGTGAGCTCCTTGTTAATGCATGAAAAATTGTTTATTTTTGTTATTTCCCGTGACTGGCTGTCGTAATATTTGGAAAGCATTGATTACTAATGTTGTCTATTCCGTGGTAATGTGTGCCGGAGTTGAGTTGGCCTCATTCACTTTGAGTTTTGAGCAGACTTCTCGTTTTCATGTTTTTTCCACCCAATTGCTGTGTAACTGTGTTTTTCGTAGTGCGAATTAAAATAAACACATTGGTTATGTCGATCAATTACCCAGTCTCCCTTCGCAAATGGTGTGCTAAGTAACAGTAAACCATTGTAATATCCGAAAATGTAAATCCCTATTCCCCCTTTTCACTTAATCCTTGTGATATCCTTGTCATGCTGAATCCAATTTCTACTGGATAACAGAAGTCTGCAGTATGTTCCATTGTGCAATTTGCTATGTGGGGTTCATTTCTTTCTGTGAAGTGCGTTTTGTTTTTCTCTTGTAAGACTTTTCTCATTCTGATTACAGTCGAGGAGGAAAGCCCCTAAGAAGAGCAAAGCTGAAAAAGCTGATGACCTAGATGATTTAAAGCAGGAGTTGGATATTGACCATCATAAAATCTCAATCGAGGAACTATATCAACGCCTACAATCAAACCCTGACACTGTAAGTTTTCCCCTTACCTCTCTCATAAAGCTTTACAAGCCAACTTATTAGCATTTAGAACCATTAACCTTCAACTTGATGTCCAACCCACCCGTTCATTTTTCATCACTCCCACGAATAGGGAAGTAGTCTTAAGGTTAAAGATAATCCATTGTCATTTAGTTGTTTACTTTCAAATGTATCATCGTTTGGTAGTATTGAAAAAAAATTCATCATTACCTATTTGTTCAAATTTACGTCCTACCTAGTTAGTCTTTCAATTTGAGAGGATGGTAATGCTTGTAATGATGATGTATTTAATTTCATGATTTGATTATATTTTCATGTTAAGTAGTGAATAATTGCTCAGTATGACAGTGTATATAAACCTGTGTCCCAGGATTAAGAATTGCTCATTGCGCTACTGTGTAATTTAAATACACATTCTTGTTTGATGTTTAGAAACTGTCCCATTATGATGGAAGCAAAACACTGCGAAGTTTTCCAGTAATAATCCATTGGTCTCTTATGTGAATTACACCACATTGTGGATGGCATAATCCCTTTAATGCCCTTTGGACACATTTGATATGATTATTAATTTAAACAAACTTTCTTTCTTGATTAAACTTATAAGTTCAATCAAACTACCAATAGTTGTTAAGGTATATGGTGTGCCAAAAATAGTGCGTCTTTTCAAACTTCACATTTTTATGAGATATAGAGATTGTTGTCCCAGAACAAGTTTGTCAACACCTACAAGTTGACATAGTCAACTTGAATCAACAGTCCTAAGATATGCCAAATCAGGCCCATTGGTTAAATCTCTGTTATGTGATACTAAATGATATGATGTTACTTAAGAAGCATTAGCTTTTTTGTTTTTAACTGTTTTTTAATAATAATATTTTTATTGGTACAAAGGTTTTACATTGTGAAATTTAAGACAAGTCACAAGAGGAAACAAGCATATAAATCATGAGCTTAGTACAATATGGCTAATTTGCAACATGTACAAACATACATATTTACAGTTGTATACAGTCTTCTAAATAGTCCTGTAATAACCTTCTAACTAGACACTGTAATAACATTTATCTAGCAGGAAGTTTTTCAGCTGGTTTTTAAATTAACCCCTTGAAGGGGAATTTTTTAAGCTGGCAGGCAAATGATTGTGTACTTTGTTGGCATCATGGAAAGGACTTTTATTATACATACCAGTGGAGTGACTAAATATAACGAGGTTAAATGAGTGGCACAGCGGTTTCCCAGTTTGGAATACTTTATTCCACACATGATACAGAGAACACGAACAACCGACACATACAACTGCTAACCGGCCCCACACAGACTAGCATTTACGCATGCCTTGGCCCCGACACACCGTCCTCTTAATGCTAGTCACTTGTTAGTGCTGCACTGGGTTGTATGAGAAATTGTGGATCAAATCATCCCATTACAACACTAAATATATCCACACTGTGGCATGTTTTGAACCCATGTATCTGGGCATTGATGAGAAAATTATTCTTGTTATCCACCAGGTATGAACATAAGTATAAAATGTGTAAACAAAGAAGAATTAAAATTCTTAACTTCTTGTAATATGGTTTACAGGATTCCCACACTGGAATATTCACTAAATATCCAATAGCCCTTTTTTGCATAAGGAAAACTTTATGGGAGCCAGGTGATGCCCCACAAAAGATAATACCGAAATTTGTGCGTTTGAAAATTACCATAGTAGACCATTTTGAGCACATCCAAATTTACGATGCCAGCCAGATTTCTCAAAATATAACCACATTTTAATAATTTGGAGCATAAGATATTTGTACGGACTTCCCAACTTACGGACTCATCGATTGTCAGACCCAAGAACTTGGTGCTGCCCACTCTTTCTATAGATTGTCAATTTATGCCTAAGGCCAAATGGGGCACTTCTCTTTTCTTACTGAATTATGTGAAGTAGTTTTCTGTATATTTACTGATAGTTTATTCTCCTTGAACAATTTTTCCATGAGTTTTAAGGAGCTATTCAGCTTAGTTTGTAATAGTTGGGGATACTTGTCACTTACTGCTAGGGTTGTATCGTCTGCATACAGCACTATATTCTCCTTTGAAACTATTTGATAAATCATTTATATATATCAAGAATAAGAGGGGTCCAAGGATGCTGCCCTGAGGCACTCCTATATTCGTTGTCTCAAGGGAAGAAAAGTAGTCTTGATTTCACATTTTCATCTCCAATACCCTCAATTGCCACTATCTGCTTTCGATCCTTTAAATATGATTTAACCATTTATTTGGAATGCCCCTGATTCCATAACATTCACATTTTACAATGAGAATTTTATGGTCCACTGTGTCAAATGCACGAGATAGATCATTAAACACACCAACTGGGTACTCATTAGAGTCCCAGGATGTCATAATCTTCTTAAAGAAACTCAGTTATGTAATTTACTTACATGGGTAGGAGAAAATTCTATGTAAAAAACATGCCCAAAAAAATTAATTAGACTTTTAAAATCTTCTATTGGACTGTGATAGTATTGTCATCTTACTATTTACCGTGAAATTATTGGGCTGTCACAGCATGATCCAAACTGTTTCAATCCAGTTTCAGGAATGTCTCTTTTTTTCCCCTCCAACTTCTTTTTTTCTTCCCTTAGCGTCATCATTAAAAGCACTCTACACACAGTAAGCTATGCCTGTGGTATTTGTTCTAACTCTAAGAACAAGCACTCTGGGTGCCACAGTAGCCCACTTGTGATGTGCTTGGCTCCAAACCATGGGGGGTAGAAACTGCCTCTGGACACTCCCATTCTAGTGGCAAATTTTCTGAATTCTAGCAGTCTCTGGAGTCATCTCCCCCAGAGCTGATAGTTGACTTTCGTTAAGTTGTTGGATATAGCATAAGATAAGCTTCACCCTTGTGAAGCTAACAACAGAGTGAAATGCAAAATGAACAAGAACTAAGCATAACTTTGTGCAGAGGAGATAAATTGATGAGTCAAATACCTACGTCAAACTGTGCTACTCTCCTTTAATTCTATAATTAAGACTTGTTTCTCGGAGACATTTTGTTAGGACTGTGTACTTATTCTTTTAATTATATTTGCTCTTGGATTTTCAAGCTAAGGGAGTTCTCTAGTAAAATTTAATATTACATTTTGAGCTAACAATAAGTAAGGCTATATATTTGAATGGGCTGGTATAATCATCTGAAACCATCCTTTTACTATAACTTGCCAGGCAGAGTTGTCAAATTTAAGGAGTATTCTGTTTGAGTCAATGATGTAACTATTCAAAATAATATATTTGACTGAATTAATGAATTTGCTTCGAGTTTTGAATTTAAATACTTGATTTCAGATAGTCTTATTGTTAATTTAAAATGGTCCTAACATAAAATGGCTTTAATGTCATTTTTTTTCTTAATCTTGTTAATTATGGATAAAAATTTCTCCCTTTCAAATGAAATAAAACAGCCTGCCTTTTGATCATTTTTCTCTAATTGATTTTCAATTTATAAGGTGTTTGAATGTATGACTGGGTGAAGCATGGGGAATGTTTTTTCTATTTACAATGATTGTCATTTTCCCTATAAATTGTATTGAGGCGAATTCTCCCTGGGATTCAAGGACTATAAAAATGGCCACAAGCCCATGATTTTAACTGAACTATTTAGAGTACAAACATACAATGCTGTAGAATTGGTGGAGCAGTCTGCTTCAATGGCTGGAAAAGTGCTCATTAAAGATGTTACTTTAATAATCTGTATATTATAAAACATAACAGAAAGTTATCTTCAAAAGCAGTATTTTTTAAGCAATACAGATGTAATTGTAATTTTGTTAGGACTGACAATGCCTTGTTAAATTTATTGATGTACTGAAGCAGTTTTAGTTTTTTGTGTTCTTAATTTTTAGCTTTGGTAAGCCAAAAACTTATACACTATCTTTGGTGGTTACCAGTAGTGCATCTAAGTTAGGTTAAAACATTCTGATCAAGTTTGTGTTATTTTCAACCTCGTCACCCAGTTTTCTTTGATTTTTCCACATGTTATTATTTAGATATGAGATTCTCATATATATTGTTTTATTCTACTTATTTCTGTCATATGCTGGGACACTAATTAGGCTAGGCCCCTCCCATTCTTCTGTATAGGAACTTTCTTATGATAAAGTATTCAGGTGAATGTTTCCCTCTGATGGATTTAACTTAGATTGCAATTTATTTTTGAGTCTCAACTAAAGTTTTGGTGAACTGAGATGTTAATGATGAGTGTTCCACGAGTGTGTTTTTTTTATATGAGGAAAATAGTTCAAATTTTCTGCATGTCCCATAATAATGGCACAGTAGCATCTGCAGAAGGGAGGAAGTAATTCCCCATACTATATCTTTGAATCGCAAATGCCAGTGCTCAACCCCTTTACCTGTGTAAATTTTCTTGTTTCAAAATGCATACCCACATTCCCCAAAATGACTAGTTGATGTTGCAATACTTTTTATAAAAACTCAGCCCTGGCTAGCGGAGTGGCTAGGGTACTAAGTAAATGTAGTTAATATCCTCCTCAGTCCC
Organism: Ceriagrion tenellum; assembly: GCA_963169105.1. NCBI lineage: Eukaryota > Metazoa > Arthropoda > Insecta > Odonata > Coenagrionidae > Ceriagrion > Ceriagrion tenellum. The sequence goes on along the minus strand of OY720643.1, from coordinate 16,868,899 downwards.
GAGACATATCCAGCATTATTTTTGGAAAATTCTTCATACTTACGTTTTGCGTCGTAAGCCATGTTTGCAGAGTTACTATCTCTGTGAATCAAGGTTCTTAATGATGCTGCCACTTATCAGCAAGCGCTGAACTAGTGGTGTTGCCAATATTTTGCGTTGCTGGGCGGGAAAAAATTCAAAATTCTGTGTATTGTATACAATACGCCAGGACCGAGGAGGATATGTTGGAAATTTCATTTGCTTAAAATAACTAAGACATATTTGTTAAAATTTGCCCAGGTTGTTTCTTCAATGATTTTTCATTGTGTGAGTCTATGCAGATCTCAGATTTGTCTGAAAATGATTGGAGGAGAATTGAAATTTGTATACTGATGTAACTTCTGGTATATTTGGTTTATGTTTGCATAAAAATGTTTCACCAAGTTTGTTTGTCACTTTGGAATTCTCTTGATGGCCTGTGTTTATGGGTGCTTTGTTGTCTTCAACTTCATTGCTGTTATGTGAAAGATCGAGGGAATGATAGGGAATAGTTTAAATTTTTTTGATTTTGTGGTAAAGACCTTATCATCACCAAGTTAAATTAGAATTCTCAATCCTGGTAAAATGGTCTTGGCACCTGAAAATTGATTATGGAATGTTTTTCGTAATTAGCGAGAAATACTGATTTAGTTTTATTTTGTGGTGGGGGCCTAGGGAGTATGAAAACATGAAGCCTGAAAGTGCTCTACTGTAGCTCACTGATATATATAACATTCTGGTGTGGAAAGTATTTGTTGATTTGTTTGGCTATGACTCGGTTCAGTAGGAATGGTGCGTAGGTACCATCACGAAATATCTGAAAGCATCCATTCAAGTTCAAATTGCTAACTTAAAGAATCGACTTCAGTAGGTAATGATTTAGTGAGCCATAAATTCCCTCCTATTCTCCAATCCAATTGAAATGATGTAGTAAACATTTCAGCAAAACACAACTAGGTTTATTAGCTGTTCATACTTTCCATGAAGACTTGCTGGAACAATGATATGTAAATGGAATTAATTATTAACCATGTGCACTTGATGAAAAGGTTGATTTTTGAATGAAATTTCTTCAAATCTTCATCTAATTTTAACTTTACTCAATAAAATGTTTTGGCGATAGAAGTTAAAAATTATTGTATAATTTAGGAACAGCTTAGTTGTGTATGTGCGCATGAGGAAAATGGCTCTTCAATTGTCGAATTTGAATAAAGGTTGAGGAAATAACCACTTTGTGATCCCTATGACTCTTATTACAAATGTGTAAGTTTAACATGAAGTAAAAAATGTTCTTCCAGACCACCGCAAAAAGATGAACGAGCAATTAGCCTGTCTGTGTAGCTTTTTTTAGCTTGATTTTATGCGTATTCATCGCAATTTATGGATTTATCTTGAAGTGAATTATATCTTAGATGTCAATTTATCATTACTTAACTATTTCCTTTTCAGGGTCTTTCGCATGCCAAGGCTAAGGAAAACTTGGAGCGAGATGGCCCCAATGCCCTCACACCCCCTAAACAAACCCCAGAATGGGTCAAATTCTGCAAGAACCTCTTTGGAGGCTTTGCCTTACTTTTATGGATTGGTGCAATCCTTTGCTTCATTGCCTATTCCATTCAGGCAAGCACAGTTGAAGAGCCTGCTGATGATAATGTGAGTAAAAAGGAAACTCTCCATTGAGTATTAATGAACTCTGATAACGTACCATTATCTCTTGAGTTTCTACGAGTTTCACAATGCTAAATTTCTACAGTTTTCAACTTTTTTCGGTTCTTAAAACCTTTCAATGTTATATTTAAGTTAAAGTATTCATTTTTAGTCAAATTGTGAGCATTGTGACACAGTTCTCTTGTAATTGTGACTTGTCATGTTGCCTTTGGCAGCTTTGGAATATCCCAAGTAAACATTGTATGACTAAGAGGTTTTCCTTATTGTGGCAGACATTGATAAAACTGTTGACTTTGTAATGCCCTTGTTCTCTTTGTATTGATCACGTCCAACTTCTCAAATTTAATATTTCTCTACCCATTTTTTATTTCCCCTGACTTCTCTGTCAGTGCCTCTCAAGCTTGGTCTTTGTTTCACGTGTGGGAAAGATGAATTTCAGAACATGTTCTTGTCATATTTGGACAATAATGCAAAAGCTTCCTTGTTAACTTTGTTGAAGTCGTCTTTACTATACTGCAATATATTGAAAAGCAGGAGCTTGTTCCAGAGGCTGTCAATAAAGAGAGATGAGAAGCTTAAGCATTTACTCCCTGTTAGGTTACTAATCCAACACTCTTGCTAACTCTTCTAGTTGTATTTGGGTGTAGTATTGTCAGCCGTAGTGATCATCACGGGGTGCTTCTCATATTACCAAGAGGCTAAATCTTCAGCAATCATGGAATCCTTTAAGAGTATGGTACCCCAGGTAAGAGGGATGGTACCGCAATTCAGAACTGCGCTATATCAGAGAAAGTAGTTAGGGAAGCTGTATACTAAATGTATTGTCTGTGATCTCTCTCTCTCTCTCTGTGAAGCAACAGGGCCCCTGGTAGCAAAGGTAAAAGCAGCAGAAATGTTTGACGTGAATTACATGTGGCTGACACTGCGCAACCTAGTATGGCTGCACCATTTTAAATGTTTTTTGTTTCAACTTTTATTTCAATTTTTGGCTCAGTGTTGCATCCTATCCTTTGATGGATTAGTTTTGATGGCTACCCATCTGAATGTATAACCTCCTGATTTAGATGTTTACTCGGAGGCTGAGAATGAGAGCATCGCTGACTGATCCCATGTATAGGTGGGTTACTTGGTCTTGTAAAAATCCTTACCATCCTTTGTCACGTAAATGCTACAGTTCCCCTCTGTCACCTTCTATAAAATCCTCTTCCCATGCTTTTCGGCTGTACAGAGAGAACACCCATCTTGATACACTCCCTTTAAAGTGAATGGCATTGCATAGATGTGCAATAGGATCTCAAACCCTGCCTTTGTTGAGTACTCCTTTAAAACTGACCACCAAATAAGTCACGTACGTCGACAAGTCGTCTTGCCACCAACTTGCCAATGGTTATGTGAGGTCTGTACCCCTTTAAATGTTCACCTGTAGAACAGTGTGCCTTTCAATTGCAACTCCAACTTTCAGTTATACCTGGGTGTTGTACTGGCTGCTGTGGTTATCATCACTGGGTGCTTTTCGTATTATCAAGAAAGCAAGAGTTCTAAAATCATGGAGTCTTTCAAAAACATGGTTCCCCAGGTACGTGGTGTTGAATGATTGTGTCGGTGTAGAGTTATTTAGTTTTAGTTAGTTTTCAAGTGTTAACTAGATGTATATACCTAGCATCTACACTGCTAATTAAAAAATGCTCTACTTGCTTAAATAGCTGATAAAGCCCTCTTCTGCCTGACACAGTTGATGTTGAGTATATTAAGCCTATAGTTTGGACCTGTCATAGTTGGAAGTTTAACTTAATCGCTGTGTTAGTATAGCTAATGTCACATGTGTAGATATTTTTTAAATCTGTAATGCAATTGTTCTTTATGTCTGTGTGTGTTGTGATCTTTAAACATCATAAATGTAATTAAAATAAAGCTGAGCTGTATTCTGTGTCAGAAAAATTCATTTATCCGTATCAATTATTCTTGGATTAGTTTTATGATAAAAAATTAACGTTTGCATAAGTAATTTTTATGTTATTTGCTTTAAGTCAAGCCCCTGTGCTCATATATACTCATGGAAATATTTTCCTGAGATTATTTTGAATAATGCTCGTGTAATTATGAAAGTTCATGTGTGTAATAATTGTTTTGTCATCAAATTAGAACTAATTAATTTTAGCAGTTGAAAATTCCCTGTGATTTTGTGTGTATAATTTATGACAATTTAAAATTATTCAGATACGTACTCTTCATGTTGTGCTGGGAATGTCATTGTGACCAATCAGTAGATACATACTTGTAACTTAATTAAATTAGCCATGAATTGTGGAGACATTAATTAGTAGGAATGTGATTGTTGTAATTCTTCTCTTGTTTCTAAAATAATTATTTTAACAGGTATTACCTTTTGTTTTGGCATTTAGGTATTTATCATTAACTATTACTGGTTATGAAACCCTTGACACATTGTTGTGGTCATTTTTCCATGTATGTTGATATATTTACCCTTCACTTCTCTTTTTCTGCCCAAATTTATAAGAAGTTCCAAGTAATTTTCAGCCATGTTTTGGGCATGCTGTAGCTACTAAAATATCAGTCCCTGATCAATTCATTATCTACTTCATGTTGGCCTGTAAATTCTAAAAGATCAAACCTTTGGACCCTGTCTTCACTCAGTAATCCTATAGTTATTCTAAAAAGAGTACATTTGTGTTAAACTGATTTGTCTAAAGTCTTTTACTGTGGAAGCTAATGGGATATGGCATGTAATTTATAGTCGTTTGGATGAACCAATGATTTGATAAAATATTGTTACTTTCATATGTAGCATTATTACTCAATTATTTTATAAGTTTTATGTATTATCTCATTGTCAAAAGTTTGGGTGAGAACTTGGTTCAAACTGATTAAGTTAGATGATAAGTGTTCATTTATAATGAATTAAAATTGACTTCATCTTATATTTAATCAAATTAACTTTTAAAAATTTAACTTAAAAGTCCTTTCAATGAAATAAAATTAACTCGGAAAATAACCTTGTAAAGACTAATATCTGAATTTCTAAAGAATTAACGCAATGGACAGTTTGCCAGTGTCCTTGTAATTGCATTGCTTGTTTGATCTGTATCTATAGTAATACCAATTCTTGAACTCCTCAAATACCTAGTTTGCTACAGTGCTTCGTGATGGTGAGAAGTTGACCCTGAGAGCTGAGGACATTGTTATAGGTGACATTGTTGAGGTTAAGTTTGGAGATCGTATTCCGGCAGACATCCGTATCATCGAATCTCGAGGCTTTAAGGTGGATAACTCTTCCCTCACTGGTGAATCTGAACCTCAAAGCCGTGGCCCTGAATTCACTAATGAAAATCCACTTGAAACCAAAAACTTGGCTTTCTTTTCCACTAATGCTGTGGAAGGTACGTATAAATATTATGCAGAAAAGTGAGTGGCAATAGCTACTCATTGCATTAGATGATTCCTTAGTTTAGACCAGTGAGCAAAGCATGCTATGTTATTTCTAATATCCTCATGCATTTAAGTCTCGAAGATGCTCATTTGATTCTTTTAACGATTGAATCATGGGAAGCATATGAAAAAATAGGATTATTTGTGACGTTATTGGCCTAATCAAAATTGTACTTTAAATTCATTCTCATTATAGTAATTTCTTAGGTGTATATTCATCTCAAATCATGGCCTTTTTTCCATTAAGCCTGTATGATAATAATAGTAATTTCAAAAACTTTACCATTGTCAACTCTCATTTTATGTAATTCTCTCCTTAAAATCGGTAATTTTCAAATTGCATAATTTTGTGCATAATAGTGAATTAACTATCATTGTAAATGAGATGGTTCTGTTGTGACAGAAAGAGAATATTTTAATTTGCCTAAAACTATCAGCTCATATTGATGTACCTTGATTTCTGTTTTATATGTTTTTATATAACTGCTAGGGTTTCTCCATATGGTCATGGCCTTGTTCTATAGAATCAGTATGCAGTGTTAATGTGGTTTTGAATGATTATTCAATGAGAAATCTGATGTTGGGTTTAATAATTTGTGTATTTTGCCATAAGAAGGTGTTTTTCTTGGACTGTTAAGTTATTCTATTTGCTTTTGCCTTCTACTTTCACAACTTGCACACTATAATTACTTATTAATATTTATGGGTATTTTTGTTGAAGTATTTTGGCTCACTTCTTGGTTATGCTAGACTTTCATTGCGAGGCAATAAGAAGTATTTAGGATTTTATTGATATGTTTTAAAGAAATACTTGTGTTCATTCCCCAGGCACTGCTAAGGGCATTGTGATAAGCTGTGGTGACAATACCGTCATGGGACGAATTGCTGGTTTGGCTTCAGGCCTTGATACTGGCGAGACCCCCATTGCCAAGGAAATCCACCATTTCATTCACTTGATCACTGGTGTAGCCGTGTTCTTAGGTGTTACCTTCTTCGTAATTGCTTTCATTCTTGGTTATCACTGGCTGGATGCCGTAATTTTCCTCATTGGAATCATTGTAGCCAATGTGCCAGAAGGGTTGCTGGCCACTGTCACGGTGAGTTGTTGCATCGGCATAGAATTATATTTTGTGTGTGTAACATTAAGTATTTAAATATGGTTTTGGAGGCAATTGGACCAGTACATTTGGGGCTTACAGGGGTGTCACTATTACTTGTAGTTTGTGTGATTGGTGAGCTACCAATATACATATAATGTTACCTCATTTATACCATAAAGGACACTCATTACTCAGTGTTCATTAAGTGTAATGAGCTTCCTAGGGATATCAAGGCTAAAAACTTCCTTAGTGTCTTTAAGGCTAAGGTTAGGGAGAAACAAATACATAAAAACCTAATACTACATGGAGTAGTGCTTGTTGAATGACATGTGATGAGAGTATTTGACTTGTTTCGCTATCATGTGAAATGGCCACACAGTACAAATTATTTTTATGAATTATTATTATTATTTTAAACTTCAGAGATGCATGGAGAGGTTTGCAAGTGGATATTAAACTATTCTAGGAGTTGATTTGCTGATGACTAAGAATGAAATAAGGCAATTAGACAAGGCTTTGCAGTTGATATGAACATATTCTAAGTTCCTACTGTATCCTAAGGTTTTTATTTGGAGGTTGTTAAAAGGAGGTAAAAAAATTCTCAAGGTGGTGGAAGATAGAAATGCATGTGAAGTTGGGGGGGCATAATATAAAGAATGTGGATGGTTCATGTCTGGGGTGCATTTTATAGGAGGAGAGTCAGTCATTAGAACATCAAGCATATTTTATTTGCTGAGGAAGCACTAATTTAAAAGAAGGAATTTATGTATGGAAATAGGAGCGAAGGCATTGGTGGAATCTTAGCATGAAGTTAGGGTACGGATCAGAAACTTGATGGCTGCTGGGGAAGGATAAGCGTAGCCTGGGGATTTAGAAATGTGATTGTAGAAAAGGGTGAATTTTGATCAGAGAGGAGGGGAGAACAATTGAACTTTTGAATTTTGTTGTGGCAATGAAGTTGATGTACTGTAAGCTCACATTTTGGTATGAGTAGAGAGTAAGTTGAAATGTTTGGGAATATTTTACTCACTAAGGAAGTATTAATTATAAGGAAGGAATTTTATGGAGAAATTGGAGTGCAGGCATTGTTGGAACCTTAGTATGGAGTTGGGGTATGGATGATGAAGCCTTGGAGAAATTTCAAGGCAGATTTAATGTCAGATGTGACTTAAGGAAGGCAATTCAGCAGTACTTGATGACACTTACATTGGATGGGAATCTTAAGTGGGCATTGCTATGATCAAAAATAAAATACTGATGTGTAATGGTGAAGGTGATAATGGAAATTGCCATCCAGAGAACAAGAAAACTCTGGTTTGAACTTTAAATCTAGTCGGATAACATGACTTTTGTAAGTAAGAGTGCTTTGACCTAATTTACAAGGATGCCATTGTATTGGGAGAGGTAGGGGCAGAAGAGTTAGTGGCAGTTTTAGTCTAGTGATTAGTTTGTACATTTACCAAGCTGCTCTGAATCCTTTGAGGAAGTGAAGTACTCGAGGCTCAAACTAGTTGCATACAAATTATTTTGTGTATGTTTTTATCTAAGTGGGTGACTTATGTGCATTGGAATTGACATGTATTTGCAGGTGCTGTGTATTTTTTAAAATTAGTTTCATTTAATCCTAGAATTAAAATCATTTAAGATATCAATTTTAAGTATTGATAGAATCTTCAGCATTAACAGTATTTTGTCATCATGGTTATAGGTGTGTTTGACTCTAACTGCCAAGCGAATGGCTTCCAAGAACTGCCTGGTAAAGAATTTGGAAGCTGTGGAAACCCTGGGATCCACTTCCACCATCTGCTCAGATAAAACCGGCACCTTGACTCAAAACAGAATGACTGTAGCCCACATGTGGTTTGACAATCAGATCATTGAAGCTGATACCACTGAAGATCAGTCTGGTAAGCTATTTTCATTCTTGGGGGTCGTTAATTATTTGTTGTAACCATTAAATCTATCCTCATTATACTATTCTTATAATCTTGGAGAAAGTGACAGATTTCCATTCTGTTTTGTTTTCTGTGTGGAGGAAGTTCAAATGATAATTGAAACTACTCCTTTCTCTCTGGTTAGTTGAAGTTGGATCATTGCTATGCTGATCTTTTATGTAATTTTACTCAGACTTGGATACTGCATTGGTGCTACTTAAAACATCACTGAGATTTAGAGAGAAATAATTTTAGCATATTCAGATTAATTCAGGGATCAACAAATACTTGATTAGCACTGAGCCTGGAAAATAAAAGAATCTACGCATGTTAATGTGATGAGATTGTTGACTGCTCACCTAGGCTGCACTTGGCCTGAAAATTTCATGTTCCTTATTGACTATTACCGGCGTTAAGAATTTTTTATAATTTATAATGTAAAAATAATTTATATTTTTTTAATGCAAGAGGACAGTGCGTACTGAAATATTTGAATCTAAACAAAAATTATTGCAAGTATTTTGCATGAATCCCAACAAGACAGCACCTTAGATATATTCCTAAAGCTCAAACCAGTTGAACTTGCCATTGGTGTTCTCTTACCTTATCAATGCTTTTTTATCTTGGCAGTGAATGTATCCTCTTGTGGCAGTTTTATCAGGAAATATTTTTTTAAATATGTTGGCTAGCTAGCTTTATCTGGATATTTCTCTTCTTAAGGAAGACAAAACAATGGTTTTGGTTATATTTTCATATTATTGCTTTGGAAAATGAGTCGATAACTAGTTGAATTCACATTACAGGAGTCCAGTATGACAGGACAAGCCCAGGATTCAAGGCATTGGCTCGTATTGCCACCCTCTGCAACCGTGCTGAGTTTAAGGGAGGTCAGGATGGTGTACCAATTCTTAAAAAGTAAGTGGAGTTGATAATTCCTTATAGTTGAGTAATATTTTTAAAGTCCTATGCCATGGGCCATCACTCTTTTACGGCTGAGAATTTCCTAATAGAAATATGCATATAAGTCATTTGAGTATTTTTGTATGATGAAAGCTCTTTGTATTAGTGGACTCTGAGGCTGTAATATTTTAGTGTTTATTTAATGGAATTGTTTTTAGTTGATGTATTTTTCTGGTGCTATTCATTTGAAATGAGTAAGTTAGGACAATTTAGACTTGGTGTAAATGTAAAATATTAAAACTTTCAATGAAGTGACAGTTGTACATTAGCATACTAAAACTGTGGACAATATTGTTACGTTTAATAAATTTCTCTGGTATGTATTTTCTGTTCTTCCCAAGTCCCAATGGACATTCTGTAAATCATTGGAGTGCGTTTTCAAGTTCCTACAAGTATTGAAAAATGTCAAATTTTTAGTGAGCTATAATTTTGTCTAGCTTGTACATATTGGTAAAAATTTATAGTTCTCTTGCAAGAATCTACCTATTTAAAAGAATGCAATTTCATTTTATATCTCAGACAAAATTTCACGAATTTCTGGCCTCAAAAGCAGGCATCATTTTTCAGAATAGTTGTGCTTGGGATAGTTGTGATTCACTATGCTACTATGAATTTAATATACTCATTGTAATTAAGCTTTTAGTATAGATTTTATTGATTTATTTTGATGTGTCTGTACCACTTGTATTAATCTTTCAGGGAAGTTAATGGTGATGCTTCTGAGGCTGCTCTTCTGAAATGTATGGAATTGGCTCTTGGAGACGTGATGAGTATTCGAAAGCGCAACAAGAAGGTCTGTGAGATTCCATTCAACTCCACCAACAAATATCAGGTGTCAATTCATGAGACAGAAGAAGCAAACGACCCACGACACTTGCTTGTGATGAAGGGTGCTCCCGAACGTATCCTGGATAGGTGCTCCACCATCTTCATTAATGGAAAGGAAAAGGTTCTCGATGAAGAGATGAAGGAAGCTTTCAACAATGCCTACCTGGAGCTTGGTGGTCTTGGAGAGCGAGTTTTGGGTAAGCCTTGCATTTTTCTGGTTCAGTTTTTCACACCTTACTGCTATAAGTTGATGACAGAAATTTTATCCCTCTATACTTTGTAAATTTCCTCAAGGGTGAATGGCTGAGGTCTTTTTTCAGCATAATGTAATGCACACTTCATCTTGTGAATGTTGTTGAAATTAAGAATATTGATGCATTAGTAAAAACCTGTAAGGTGTTAGGAGGTGAACTTTGACCGACATGCCCTTGTATGACTCTTATCAAAATTGAGTATTTTTGTATTTTGCGATTATATAAATGTTGCGGAAAAAGATAATAGTTATACAGGAAGCATTTAAGCTGTGCTGTTTGCATTACTTAAAATTAAGACAAAGTTATCAGAAGAATACATTTATAAGACAAGCTACCGATAATAAAACCTAATAAAGTCAATGGTTTCTATTATGATCTCTAAATGTAAAAAAAAATAAGATTTAAACTTGTCAGTTCCGCAGTCCAATTCAGAGCAGTCTATAATAGAATCTGGCAAACGTATTAACTGACGATTTTATTGTAATTCCCATTTTAGTTTTAGTAGAAGGCTTGTGGCATTATTAGATAATTATTTCAATAGCCTTTTACGCATCTTGCTTTTATTATTTTGTACCATTGCTCAGTATAGCGGCATCAATTCTGTAAATCTGTCATTGGGTCTTCGTATTGTTTCCTGAAATTTTGTTGGTATTTTCCAAAAGGCTTTATTAATTACCTCAATGCTGGGATTCTCCTGTTGATGAATGTTCTTGGGATTGCTGTTATCTGTATGCTTCAGAATCTTAAAAGTGCAAAGAAAATCTGGGAAATGGTGAGGTAACATGGCAGATAATATTTCTTCCCAGAGCAAAACGACTAATATTTTGTAGTTACCCTTAAATTCTGGTGTATCTTCCAAAAAGAACAACTTGCTGGAACTGTTCATTGAGTGGCTTGGTGTGAACAAGATCTATTTCATGAGTTGTATAAAATTGGTATTTTTTGTTTTGGTTTTTGTGTGTATTAATATGTTGTCATTTTCCAATTTCAATGTAGATTAGCAGACGTAGGGAGATGCATGTGTTGTAAAGTCATTACCTTCTTAAATTGGCAAGAGTTGCTATTTTCAATTCCTTATGGCAGTGAGCCAGTAGTTTGTCCTTTCTGTTACAATCAAATTGCATCTTTAAAGGTCAAGTGTGTGATGTCAAAATTTCTCTTTTGGTCTGCATTTTCCTTGGTTTTCCTGGTTTTGGCCAACATTTTATTATTTTTCCATGATGAATGACTTGATTAGTTTTCCACAGTTGGATACACTTTATTACCTGACCTGGGCTCCAACATTACTCACCTTCTAGTGATGTCAGAACAAACCTGATGATGTAAAACACTGAAACAAATGTCGTGTAATGAAGTTTATCTATTTGTGAAACATTGTACCCAATTCAAGCAATTCATTGTACGTGGAACTTAACTTTGACACGAGTTAAGTTTTGGCACCATTTTTTCCCAGTTCTCATCCTCCAATCTTAGTGTGTATCATGAAAGTTTTCTCAAATAGCTGTGTATGTCCTCACTTTTTTCTGTACACCATTGGCCTTTAAAATCCATGCAATCACAGGCAATTCTCAAGGAACACTATTGAATACTGGAAGGATTAAACCTCAATTATCCATTTTAATTTAATGAAAAAGCTGAAAGTTGTTCCATATTATCTAATGATGGCAGAATTGCATCATTTGGGAAAGCAATAGCTATTCTTCAGGTCAGTGGTACAGCTAATGAGCAATACAAGTTGGCTGTAGAATATTATGTTAGAGATTTAAAGAACAGTCCAATTGACTTATTTCTTGGTTTTCTTCATACATTGTTGCAGTTTAAGTTTTATTCATTTTCTTGTATCGTTGTTTGCTGCAATGCTGCTGTATGTGAAGGTACATTTGCATGTATATTCATATACATAATTATAACATGGGCTGTCATATTTTTTTTCTATAGGTTTCTGTGACTTTATGCTGCCATCAGATAAATTTCCTCTGGGGTTCACCTTTGACTGTGATGATCCTAACTTCCCCATCTCGAATCTCCGATTCGTTGGCCTCATGTCTATGATTGATCCTCCACGAGCTGCTGTGCCTGATGCTGTTGCCAAGTGCCGTTCTGCTGGTATCAAGGTCATCATGGTTACTGGTGATCATCCTATCACTGCCAAGGCTATTGCCAAGTCTGTTGGAATTATTTCTGAAGGTATGTATTTGGAAGTGACAGCCTGTTTTGAAGATTGGCCTTTAATAAAGAAGGATAAGGGAAAAGTAATCAGGTTTATCACTCAACTTTAGTTCTCATGTTGAGTTATCTTACACGTTGCATTAAGTGATATATATATTTTTTTTTAGCCTTTGCTCATTTTTTACCTTTTTCCCCCAGGAAATGAAACTGTTGAAGACATTGCCCAGCGTTTGAATATCCCTGTTTCTGAAGTGAATCCCAGAGAAGCTAAGGCAGCAGTTGTTCACGGATCAGAGCTGAGGGAATTGTCATCTGATCAATTGGATGAAATCCTGAGGTAATCTTATCAAATTTAATAAATATTGTCTGATGGATTGTTTCAAGCAACAGAAGGGTGATCAAGAGGTCATTGCTATATTGGTTGGAGTATTTCAGTATTTTTATCCATTTCTGTGACAATGTTTTGTGCTGATTTGTGTTGGAGTAGTAATTTTTTAGTTAAAATATTGATCAGTGTCTATGACTCGGTGTAAATAAATTTGAATGAGTTTTTATTGTTCCGTGATTAAGTGTGTCACCTAATTCACTTGTACAGAAAGACATAAATTGAAAATGCAATGGTCGCAGCCTCTTAGGTGAGCAGTTCTGCTGTTGTTGCGGCTTATCTCTTCAACTTCACTTGTCACGATTGAATTTTTTAAAGAATTAGGTGATTTTGTCGTTATTGTCTTTCCTGGGGGCATTATAGATGGCTTTTAATGTATTGATTATAGGATAGCCTGTTAAAAGTGATCACCTCCGAAGCGCTGGTTGTAAGTCTTCAGTAACTTCATTTGCCCAATCTTCTCGTGGGTTGGCTTAATGATATGTTACAAATATCGCAGTTTTTTGTACCATATGGAATGTTGTGGAGTGTTCATAGTATTGCCATTGAGGAGTAGTGTGGATTACAGATTAGATGAGAAAGTTGTGGAGAAGGAGCTCTAAGGTAAGACTTTGCTTAGCAATCAGTGAAATTTCACCACATATGTAATGAACATCACCTAACATTTTGTTGACGAGTATGTTGAGATTGACAGGTGTCATAAGAAATAAAATTAGAATTTTGGTAATGAATAAAATCTCCCATTTCTAGGAGGGAGAGAAGTGACTGAAGTTATCAGGAAATATAATCATGCTATCATCTAAAGGAAAGTCACGCATAGTATTCATGGTACTGTTGGTATTTTTGTTCTGGGCTAGGCATATGCAGCGTATAGGTTAGGCGGTCAGAGATTTCATAATGCAAGCCTCAATAAGCTTAATTTTCATTTCATTTCACCTTTTATTGTTGTTACCTTGTATTGTTATTTGTTAATATCATGTGTGATATGATTGAAAGCAAGTCTTCTCCATATGCAACTACTGCTAATTGAAATTCAAACATGGTGGGTGAATTTTTTGAAGAAATTGCCATAAGAAAAATTCGGCCTGGACCGGGAATCGAACCACGGACCTTTGGTTTGCCATTTGGTTGCATGGACAGTTCTTGTTGCCTTGTATCCACCGAAATTGCCATGGGAATTAGGAAGCATGGATAGCGTAGTGGTCTGCGCATTGGTCCGGCAAACCAAAGGTCTGTGGTTCGATTCCCAGTCCAGGCTGAATTTTTCTCATGGCAATTACTGCTAATTGAATCATCTATTCAGCCCTTACTGTCAGGTGAAGGAAATGGTGGGTATCTAATTTTTTATACTTCTATCATTTCATAGGCATCATACAGAAATTGTGTTCGCCAGGACCTCACCTCAGCAGAAACTCATCATTGTTGAAGGCTGTCAGCGAATGGGAGCAATTGTGGCTGTGACAGGTGACGGTGTGAATGACTCTCCTGCTCTGAAAAAAGCTGACATTGGTGAGTCCTTGCCTCTTGATGTATGAAAGATGAATCGTCAAATTATATCCATTCGTGTTATTTATTTATGGAGGCTTTAAAATATCAGACACACATTTGGAGTAACATGACCCACATTTCTTAAATTTCACTCCAAAAATGTTCCTCTTCATTTTAGCTATTCGCTATGGCTAAGGAATGTTCCATTTGGTCTTCTCAGAACTCATTGCTTTTCTATTAGTTTTCAAGATGTATGGGCTGTAGACTTGTAATTCTTTCTTCCCACTTATTTTTTAAGTTAAGAATGAATGAGTGAGTATGCAAATGAACTGCCTTTCATAAAAGCTCCCATGAGAAATGGAACATGATGTGAATAAGGCTGCTTGATTACTGATCAAACATGACTCCCAATGTGTAAGTATACGTGCGTCACTTCCCAATAAGGCTGGAAATAATTATCATTGGATACTTGAGCATGCTGGGTATGAGTCGTCTTATGGGTATGCTTTGGGTATGGGTATGAGCATGCTGGGTATGAGTAATATCATGACTTAAAATTTTTATCTTTCGCAAGTATATAATTCACCCCCATGCACTTTGCTCTCTTGAATGTGGTGAACTTCGTTTTTCCAATTTCACATAAGAATGCCCATACTAAGTCACCCCCTAGAATGCCTAAGAGGCATCATTTCAACTTCCCTATAAAGATTTTTTTTTAATGAAAAAGCATTATGATCAGATCTGAAACCTGTAAAGGTATGGGCATTAAACAGACTGGTGTGAGTCTCCTAGATTTTTTTATTACTTGCAGTTCTCTGAACTGACGGGTAGAGCAGTTTTTCTAATAGTTACGGTGAAAGTACTGGCCCAGAAGGTAAGCGTCAGCCAGAAAATTATTTTTATGCATCTGCACATGGAGCACTATCAGTTCAATGATTTTCTCTTGGTTTTCCCCTTACTCTTTTATTATTTACATCCTTGTATTTCTTCTAGTTGTAAAACTCTTGGCCTTGATATGCTGAACCTGAAAACTTATCTTAAGGTAATTTTCCCAAAACAGAGCAAAATTGAATGGTGCATACGTAGGTGCAAGACATATCAGGATTCAAGGGTTCCATCATTCTTCCCACATAAGCAACCTGTGTATTGATTGCTAGGAGTACGAGCATTTTCTTTAGTCAGGAGTAAAGGGGAATACTGTGCTAATGTCTGGTCTCCACATTATGAGAATCGTATTTATGTATTCAATGCAAGTTTTTACGCCATGTTGCCTATAAGCTAAAAATTCCTAGGGACCATTTTAGCTACCATGGGTTGCTACTTGAATTAAATATGGTGACTCTGGAAAAGAGAAGAATTATTTCTGATCTTGTCTTTCTCTATAAAATAGTAAACAGTTCCATAGACTCCACTGACCTCACCTCATCTTTAAACTATCATATACCTTCCTTCAATGGTAGGAATTGCTACATTTTTCATATAAATTATAATAGAACCAATTATCTGTTCTACTCACCCTTACTCAGAATGCAAAGATATGCAAATGTGCATGCAAAATATACTGACTTCTCCAAATCCATTCAGTCATTCAAGAACGGAATTATTAAGTATATTGGTAGTTAATGGTTTCTATAGTATCATTTATCTATGTATGTAATATACGTATTTATATATATTTTTTTTTCTATGTTCCTGTCTGTGTTTCCATTATATTGGTTGTCAACCATGTACGTTTCCTACTGTTGTTCCTGTTGCTTTTTATGTATTCATTTATATTATTTTAATAATGGTTGTATGTACTTTATATGTACTTGTATTTTAAGTATATTTGAATGTATTTGCATTTTAAAGTATTTGTGAATTCTACAGTGTAAATTTCTATTGTTTTACTACTTAATTGGGTTTCTCACCCGTGAATTTATTAAAATTAAAAAAAATAATGAATTAAAAAACTGGCAGTAAACTGCTTTTTTATAAAAAATCGTAAATAAGTATCTAAGACATTTAACAATCTAGAACTAGGTGCATGAAATATTTAAAAAAATGAGCTGGATATATTATGAGAGTATCCTTGGAATCAACGTGTGTAGCAATGCCATCCTATTGAACATATCTTCAAAAATTCTATGAATAAATTTTGCACATTTTGACTTAAGCAGGGCTATGTTTATATTAATGCTTGCCAAATTCCACGGATTTTTTATTTTTTTTATTTTACCCTTTGGGAATCATATCCTTCAACTTACAGGTGGTGATTTCATATTTCAGTGACATGGGGTTTCACAGACTGCTCATCAAATTTTTGCCTTTTTACAAAAATAGAATAAATTTAGAAAATTTAAAAGTGTGCTACATACGTTGTAAACACAAATCAGATAGTAACATGAGTTGTAGACAATTTGAAAATTACCAATAGGAAATATTCTTAATTTGAAAATTGCTGCTGCCTCTTAGATCACCTCTCCGGTTTAGGGTAAAAGAAGTGTTACTTTTGTGATCATGTTTCAGGATTTGTAGGCTACGAAACCCACTTAAAATATTGGAATTTTTATGCATATTTTCTGCTCAAGTAATGATAGGAGTTACCAATGTCCTGAGAAACCAAAAAGAAGGCTATCTTACTTATTCCTCCTACAATTTATTTTCAGGTGTTGCCATGGGTATTGCTGGTTCTGATGTGTCCAAACAGGCTGCTGACATGATTCTGCTTGATGATAACTTTGCCTCCATTGTAACTGGTGTGGAGGAAGGGCGACTGATCTTTGACAACTTGAAGAAGTCTATTGCCTATACCCTGACTTCCAACATTCCTGAAATCTCACCTTTCCTGCTTTTCATCTTGGCTGATGTTCCTCTTCCTCTTGGAACTGTCACAATTCTTTGCATTGATTTGGGAACTGACATGGTAAGTATCAAGTGTGATTGATTTTAGTTGATGATACATAACTCATGTGACATAATAAACTTTCAGGATTTCAGAAACCTGTTTTTGGCAAACTGAACTTCTTTAATTTTTTGGTGTGCAGTAAATTTAATTTAGTTTATTCTAAATGATGTCTGCTTGTATTTTGTTTCAGATTGTTACTACTGAAGTGAAACTTTTTAATAATTAATTCCAGCCACTATAAAATGCTTGCCTGAAATTATAAGGCCCTTAAACATTCTCACTAAATCAATCTTGAGTGTTTCAATAAACATAAATCTGCCCAAGCATTAAAGTAATAATGTAATCATTTTTAGAGGCACATCAAGATGCTAAGACCTAATTAATATAATTTTAACTTATAAATCAAACAGTCCTATGCCCATGTTACATCTCCTAATGGTTAAAAATGAGTGATAGATACCCAGTGACTGTAATAGTTTCCCCTAGGATGCATAATGAGGGTTCATTTTTGGAATACATTAAAAATATTTGGGTTACTTTAATTTTCTTGGTCATGTTTTTTGAGTCAAAGAATTGTAACTTGCATTGCAATAAATTGAGTAGGTCTGTTTGCTCTCTCTCATCATCAGTTGCCTGCCATTTCACTGGCTTATGAGGAAGCCGAATCAGATATTATGAAGCGACGGCCACGTAATCCGTGGTTAGACAAATTGGTTAATGAAAGGTAACCGGGCATGTACAAACTCATGGGTTGATGCTCTTCAATTTTCTTCTTCTTTTTCTCTCTTCCCTCTCTGCACCTTACTAAGTATGCAGCTACTGGCAATTGGTTGAGATTCATGAAGTTCATGATTAAGTACTATATATTCAATTCTCTGATGCTTAGTATGGCTAGACAGCTCTATTCCAGTTTAACATTTCATCTCACCACAATTAGTTAAACTCTTACTTAGTCAAACTTTTTGTCACCTTAATTCTAAAAAAGTGAAATATTACAGATAAATTTGCCAGTACTTTTCCTGTCTGTTACTTTTCTCAGTCTTTCTATCCATACTTCATTTGGATCCAAAAAAATCTCACCCATCTTGGGTGCCTTTTTTATCAAGAAATACAGCACCATGCATCAACCTCTACTCATAATGTGAACATGATAAACAGATTTACCCATTTAATAATCCATTGACTAAAATGCATACATTGGAGCATTTTTATGCATGTGTTCATCCATGGATTTTACAGCACAATTTTACTGTATGCTTGATTGGCTTCCTCTTGTTTGATTGGTCTTTTAAAGATGATTTAGCTCCCTATAAGTGTCCCTGGTAAGTTATGAACTGAGTCATTTTTGTAATATGCTCCTAAGTAAAGTCTCGTTGCTCCAATGCCATGTTGTAAGCTTCTGAACTATACAGTTTTTTAAATATCTTAGCTCGTGCAAGTGATTAAAAGTTTATTCTCTTTTAACTTTTCATACCAAGTAGCATGCTAAAGTTATAGTACATTGGTCTTAGCGAGTCTCTCAATTACTCATCAGTCCTTGTGAAACCCTATTTATATTCCATATTTTATTTTCAGATTGTAAATTAACCTTTAGCAGGAACCAAGTGCTGGAGTTAATTAAGGAGTTGTGGATTGCATTGGTATTTCCACTGATTTTTTTTAATGTCCTATACTCAAAAGAATACGGTAGTGATAAGCATTTTCATTTTGGTTTTATGTTTATAATTTGAGCTTGCTTTTAAAGGTGTCATTGCTGCCAATGCTGAGTTAATAATGGGGTCATTGAATTCAAGTTAGAAAAGAATAGCATTATTTATATTAGCACATCCCATTTTAGGATGATAGTTGAGACATTTTCAAAAAATTGTTATTGATGATTGTGTTCACAGTAGTCAACCTTTTTTTCTCCATAAATTGAATTGATCATCTGGAAGAAGTGGGATTTTTCACTGTTTCAACTTAAGTTATTCTAAAATGGGCCACATTTAATAATTTGTTTTCAATTTGACTGCATAGTTTCAATAGCTCATTTGAGTAGATGTTTAAATGGTGTACTATGAAGATAAATAGTAGTCATAAAGGCATTAAACTTCAGGTGCCTGCTATTGCGCTTGCCTACGAAAAAGCTGAGGCAGACATCATGAAACGACCTCCCCGAGATCCTGCTGTTGACAAATTAGTGAACCAAAGGTAGAAAAATCAGTGGGATTTGGTTGTGATGTATATCACCCTTTGATGAAAAATTAACTGTGGACGTTACTGCATAAGAATTTTTTAAAGAATGCCCCTTTTGGATTTGTCACCCCTAAATAAGATACCGTAACTGTGAGTGTTTTAAGTTTGACTTTTCTGTATGGTGATTATTTATTTTTTATTAAAAAACTAAAACATTGACTTTTTTATAATGCTAGGATTCCAGCCCTTAGAGAATCCATGGTTTGATTCACATTTGGTGTACATTGGATTTCTGTGAGCGTTTATGTTGTTGTAACCCCTATTCCTGTTGACCTTATCCCATCCTAGACCTTAATCCCACCTGTCTCAAAAACATCGTCATTTTGGACCTTGCACAATGCTGCTTGATTGCTTTGTATGCCCTGCAATATTTTGATCCTGCGTATTTTAATGAGAGGATGCTAATGTAACCCTTATTACCCTGTTCTGTCTCCTTGAGTTTTACCTCAGTTTTATTTACTTTTTTATTTCCTCGTATCACGCCATTTTTGTTAGGTCCCTGCCATTTCCCTGGCCTATGAAGAAGCTGAATCTGATATCATGAAGCGACAGCCCCGAAATCCTTTCACAGATAAACTTGTAAACGAAAGGTAACATTTTTCTCATCTGATGCTATTATTTTAATTTTTACCTTCCTTTTATTGTCAGTATGGTGTTGGTATTAAATATTTACTGTTAAGAGAGCAACAGCATACTTAGTTTTGTCTAGAATGCAGTTGCTCTGCAATTGTTAAACTTCTGCTTTACCCTTCGTCCGTACTTACCAGATAGTTATTCATTAATGTATCAATTTTTAAAAATTGGCATGTTTTTCATGTTAAGGTAAGTAGGAATCTACGTCGCGATTTGATTAGTTGACTCATGATCCATTATGAAATGCGTTAAATCCATCAGCTTCCTTGTTTTTATTTCCAGCATGCTAAGTCTTTTAATTTTCGACATCACTTGATATTTTCATTGCACTGATATCATTCCTAATGGCATTATCATTGCATACTTGAGCCTCCTCCTCCCCCCCTCCGCTCTATTGACATACACTCCCAAATATATCTTTCTCTCTCTTATCTTCTTTCTCCTCATCTCATTCCTATAATGGTATGATGGCAGATTTACTACTAGTACAGCAGAACTTTTCTCTCTAGTAGTACAGTGATACTGATTTTTGAATATACTTCTCTAGGGTCTTTTAGCTAGGAGACTTCTAGTACCCAGTTTCAGAGGATTTTACACTGCATGTCCTCTAACTTTACTAACTCCTGTTGACACACCCATACCCCTATATACCTATAGGTTCCTGCTATATCTCTGGCTTATGAAGCTCCAGAGTCTGACATAATGAAACGGCGCCCTCGCGACCCGTACAGAGATAATCTAGTGAATCGCAGGTGGGTTTGTCTTGAAGCCTCTTTTTTTGACAGCAAGGGGCAAAGGAATGGAATTGTTTGGAATGGACACTTAGGTCTAGATTGGCTGTTCTCTATGTTGACAGTTGGCAGTAGTATGTGTTTTTGATCCTCAAATGAATCGACCAAAAACAAGCCTAGCCTCCTCAGTGTGCTTTAAAAGTACCAAGGTGTGTTCTAGCTAGAAGTGCATGCTGATGACTTTTTTTTAACAAGGCTGAATTCAACGTTGTGTGTGTTAGTTGGTGTCGTCAATGTTAGCTAATGGTTAGTTTAACCCCACTCCAACCTAGCAGAAGTTTATTTTTTGCAGGAAGATTTGTGTGTGAACGTCTCCCATTTTTTGTGTTAACACTTTTGTCAGTTACCTTCTTTTTTACCTTTATTCAAAATGTGCTTTCCAACAGTGTGTGACTTCACTTGTACATTTTGCACTTGGGTGATGAGGAAGCGTTTGATGAATCTTCCTTCAAAGAGTTAGTCTAAAAGGAAAAAAATACAACTTTCACTTGAAGGATTATGCCCTCAGTCATAGTATTGCTTCCAGCACTGGGGCTACGGTACTAATGAACGCATGTTGCCTTTTTATTGGTAGTGAATTAACACTTTTATTTATGAAAATGCAATAAGTTTTTAACCTTCTTGATAAATGCCTAGTGTGGTGCACTGTATTAGATGTATAGATTATCTTAGATGTGTTGACCACTGATACTCAAGAAATGGCCTTCAGAAAATGAGTGGCTTCTGGGAGCAATACTAAATAATGATCAAATTGGCACATAAAGTTCACAAAAAATCAATTTTGTAAATAGGGCATATTTGTTCTTGTGCTAAGCCTCTAGTAAAATATTTAGAAGCTAATTATTGACCTGAAAGTGCAAAGGATATTCTAACTAAATTTATATTGAGTGAAAAATTTATCAATGTCCATTGTAAGACTTCTCAAGGCTTTAGCTCTGAAGAGTCTATGAATATGTAAGTATTATCTAACTTTCTCTTTGATTCTTCATACTAACATTTGGTTTGGTATGTAATACTTACTAGCTTGCTTGTAGTAATTCTTGTCATTTAAATTTTTAACTCACAAATTTTAAGTTAAAGAATCATCATCTAAACAATAATGAAAACATAATCATGAAGTTTTTCAGTCATCATGGCTACATCATTTAGAACAGTTAATCTCAGCATAAGTAGCTTGCTTGGTCTTTTTTTATATTTATTTTCTCTGATAGAGATGATACTCGCTAACATAACTTTTCAACTTTTTTACAAAGGCTAATTTCCATGGCCTATGGGCAAATTGGAATGATCCAAGCAGCTGCTGGCTTCTTTGTATACTTCGTAATCATGGCTGAGAATGGTTTCTTGCCCATGAAACTCCTCGGAATCCGAAAACAATGGGATTCCAAGGCTGTTAATGATCTGACTGACTCGTATGGCCAAGAATGGGTAAGTACTGCATTGTAACTTATTTTATTAATGGAACTATTAATGTTTAACAATTTCATGAATTTAAAGGTAGATGTCCCTGCATCACACATTTCTTTTGCCTGGATGAAGGGTTTTATTTTTGTGAAATTATTCATGATTACAATTTATATCTTCCGAAAAAATGAACTCTCAGTGACTATAACCATCTGTAGCCAGCTTCCATAATGAGATTATTATATGATGTATACTTAGGTAACTTACTTGCAAATTTCTGAAGCCTGAAATTTAGCCTTCTATCATATGAATGGACTATTTGCCCATATCTTGTATTAATCATATTATCTTCATGTTTAAATTAGTTTGTGGAATATGTGCTTGTCAGTTTTTTTACCTGATTTTCTTTTATGTACCCATCAATCAATTCATTTACTAATGATGTACTTTTTTTTACAGACTTACCGGGACAGGAAGACCCTTGAGTACACATGCCACACAGCCTTCTTTGCCTCCATTGTTATTGTACAGTGGGCTGACTTAATAATTTGCAAAACCCGACGAAATTCTATTGTTCATCAGGGAATGAAGTATGTTGAAAACCATTGATGCTGAAAGCATAGTATGAGTGATGGCGGTGTATTTGTTAATGATTGACCATAATCTTTCTTTCCTAGGAACTGGGTGTTGAATTTTGGGCTGTTGTTTGAAACTGCGTTGGCCGCTTTCCTCTCATACACTCCAGGAATGGACAAGGGCTTGAGAATGTTCCCACTGAAGTAAGTACCTGATATTTTATCATGGCCAATTTTTTATCTATTTAAATTTTAATAGGTGACTCAGTGAAAGGTGCTACATGATAGTTGGGGTATCTCGTCTCCCCTCTGAATACAATGTGACCATTTTTTAAGATTTATTTTTTTTAATCTAGGCAGCTCATGTCAGAGTAATCATAACTGTAATTACTGTACGACTTCATCATGAAACATGTTTTATTTTTATGCCAAAATTAGGTGGTAGGAATTCTAGGGAGTTGTCATTTTTTATTGTAATTCTTCATTGCCAAATTTTATGAATGTTTTTGATTTTGATAGGTAGAATATTTGTTATGGATAGGATGGGAGTCAATTTTCTTCTCCCTTTCTTCTGGTAGGACTTAAGTTTATTTGCAGTCTGGCGACAGTGAAGGGGGGAATAATGATGGAGCAAGGTGAACCTGGGAGAGTGCAAACTTCTTTTTTATAAGTAGAAACAGAATTAACTCTCGAGAATGCAATTGCTGTGTATGTATGTGAAAAATCAATTTAGGTTCTTCTCCTGTGTTGAACTTCTGCAAGTCTCAAAATTTTTGTTCTCTCCAACATAAATTTCTACAGTTTTGGCTTAAAAGCCTTTATGTGGAGCTTGCAAAACTCAGCTGCTCTCATTTTAAGGTACTGATTGTGGATGGCTTAACAGTGATGCCCAGAGGATGCCATGTGACTGGCAGGTGGCATCACTGCAATGCCATTGTTGTGGGCCAGAGATAGAATTCCAGCACAAATGAGGGAAATTGCTGCATATGCCCCACATTTGATGTGGAACGTGTCTTTGAGGTGACTCTTGCTGTGTGTCCTTCTAGGTTTGCCTGGTGGCTCCCAGCCCTGCCCTTCTCCCTTGCAATCTTCATCTATGATGAGAGCCGCCGCTTCTACCTCCGTCGAAACCCTGGTGGATGGCTGGAGCAGGAGACATACTATTAAGGGGCCACAGCAGCAGCAGGAGGAGGAGGCAGAGGCCTGGGAGAGGAAGGAGGGGGGGAGGGAGGAAGAGATGAGGTGCGGCCGGCCCGCGGGAGCAAATGGGCTGGGGAATGCCTGCCTACTGCCCGCCAAAGTCTCGGCATCTCTTTGCGGCGGTTGTGATGTTGCTTCATCGGTCCCCCCACCCACTCACCCTCGCCGGAGGCTAAAGTCCAACCTCTTCCCCCGAATCTCACACACAAACACACACAATAGTGATGTTCGGTGTTGAAAAATCACAAAAAATTTAAAATTTTTTTATCTCCCCCTCCCACCAAGTCCTCAGAATAGCATTACACTCCTCAAGTACCAGTAAGTTTTGGACTCATCTCTACCTGTTCCGAGAATTGCCCCCCCTCCAATCACCTCACCTAGGTAACCTCACCAGACCCTCGCCCAGAAAGAGCCCACCATTCCTTTTGAAGCCGTGCACGTCTGTTGCCGGTGTTGTTTTTTGTCCCAATCCCCCCCTCCCCTTTCTAGTGACGAGCAGAGTTGTTACCCTTCCCCAATTTCCCTGTCACATCGCACCCCCCCTCACCCTTTTCCTCTCCCATCTCCCAGAACATCATCAAAACCAAACGCTTTGCTGGAGCCACGTTTTAGTAGGCAACCACTAGGGACTACTATGGACGAATGGACCGACAATGGGCAAGCTGGCCGACGGCCAGGCGAGACTGGGGCTTGGGATGGCCAATGATCCACCGGTGGCCCACTGGGCTGGGCTGACACAAAGTGGCCTCCAGGGAGGGACTCGGGGAGTCTGGCACCAGCTTCAGGTGGCTGTGGAGTAGTCACCATTGTGGGGCCAGTGTGTGTTGAAGGTGCATTAGAATGGGGTAGAGAGAGGTGCTAGTGCAACCAAATGCTAAGTGGTTTTATCTCACCCGTGCAGCATAAATGCTAAACTGTTTCATCATCATGTATTTTATGAGGAAGAGTTTTGGTTAAATCTGCAAGATGTATATGATAATGCTGTTATATCTATACTTTAAACTTGTTTTAGTTTGTTTAGATCAGGGTTATAACACTGTTATTGAGGTGTTGAGGTTTTATCGCATGTGCAGTCCAGGGTTCAGATGAGCATTTTTCCTAGCGACTGTGTCAGTAGGGGCCTTGATGGTTTCTCAGTAGTATAGCCAGCAATCCAAATTTGTTTCCTCTGGATCGTCGGGCATGTTTTCAGAGTACAGTAGTCATTATTAAGTACACACAAAATGGATCTGAAGGTGTGCTTCCGTTTAGGAACAGAAATTTGGACTGTGAAAGAATCATTCTGAACAAGTTGAGTCGATGAAGAAATTATATATATTAAGAAGAAATAAATATCTATACATGAGAATATAATACACATACACATGTTCATATATTAGAGTTGTACCTTGGAAGTTTAACAAAAAAAATCACAGGTGTAATGATTCAATGTACTGCCTTGTACAGAGTTAAAAGCCTCAAAATCTGGCAATGTCCAAAAAATACAAAAAGTGCTGTAGTGTGCATTATGGCAAGAGTAGCCTGAGATTATACCTTCTTCCCTGGGCCCTCTTCGCCTCTGAAGGCAGTCTATTCTCCTTGCTCAAAGAATAGTCGTGGCACAGCATACAAACGTGGCTCATTCCTGCTTGTGCTACTCTCAACAGAAGCAGTCTCCCCATTCTCCCTTCTGCTCTTAACCATCTTGACCAGCATAGTCATGTTTTTAGTTAAGTCAACAATTTAAGTCACAGACTAGTCGGCATTCGTGCAGGAATGACATAATCTAAAAAAAATATTAAATTCTCTGAATCTATGACATGTCCTTATTGGTTTCAATTGTATGTTCAACTTGGGACTTCCACTTTAGGTTTGGGATGTTTGGATGTCACTTGATAGTGGAGATTGTGGTAACAAGATCTGATAAGCCCTTTCGTCAGTCCTACAACATCTGCATTGCCTTGGCTGAGTCATTTGGCAAGTGTCCCCATGTCTGTTCCAGGAGCACTGCAGTAGGAGCCTTAAGTCCTCCTTAAATCATTGTTGACGGCATTTTCATGTGCCCCATATCTTAAAAATGTTTCAAGGTGATTTGGGATGGGAAATGAGAGGCATTGGCATGGATGAATTGCTTAACTCGGTGCTAACAATTTGCCTGTCAACACCTTTCATTCTTTGGAGCCCTGAGATTCCATCTTTCTCTTGCTGCCTGCCACAGGTTTCACTGTGTGGTGTTTAAACTCGGAATAAAAGTGTACATTTTATCTCAAATTGTGTATATGCATCCCTTCCTTTGGAAAACACCACAGTGTGTCATGCTGACATTTTTTCAAGGGGGTAAATCAGTTATCTTATGTGTTAAAGCCAAGTCTCCCCTGGTTGATTTGGGGGAGATTCGATCATACTGCCCATCATCATGTACAAGGCTTGAGGGAATGTGGCTCGTGGGGAGTTCCACTGCCGTTAGTCATTCGTTTCAAATACGGGCCTCCCTCAGCCATTGGTTTGAACTTTAAAAGATCAATCATGTCACATCTTAGCCACTCCACTCTCATCACCCCTATGTTATTTGGGCAAATACTTCTCACCTTTTTTTTAAGTTCACATGACTTGATTTACATGTTTTGCAGTGGGCATCTCAGGTACATCATCCATCAGCTGCATTTTTAAGAGTATGACTTAATATTTTTGATTTATTTTGTGGATGGGGATCTAAATTATATATAGTGTGAGTTGTATTTTCGTAATTGACATGATTCCACCTTGGTTGTGGCCCATTAGTCACCATTTTACCAACTGTGCCCCATTAAGCTGCTCTATTGAGACAAAAAGAGAAGGAAAGTAGAGGCAGGTTCTTGCAATCCTCCTCTTATTAATTTCCCTGCATTCTTGGCCGCACCTGCTTGCTGTCAGCAGAAGAGATTCACGGACGTCCTACCTGGCTTAGTAGTCTTTGATGACATTCCGAAGTTCAGTAAAGTTGCCTTATTCAAAGGTGTTTTTTCAGTAGTGAAATGAGTCTTCATGCACACACATGAATATCAGACATTCATTGAAAATTTCAGTGTTTAAGCTTTCATTGAGTATCCCTTTGATTTAATTGCCCTCAATTTTTATTAACCATCCCCTTTTGCTTTGGTGTGGACTGGTCCCTGTCCATCACATTTGAAGTTGTTGCAAGCAGTATCATCTTGTTCAATGCTATTTCCTTACAGAAGACTGTAAACCACTTAGGCTTTTCTTTTGATTCTCCTGTAGGGCTTTTAGAATCCGGCTCGAAATTTAAGAAAAAAAGTAGAGTAACGGTCCGAAGTCTGGTGTAAGGATTGAATTTTAAGATTAGAAATACCCAAGCTTAAAAACTGGATACGTAGATTTTAGATGTAAAAAATTAGGTTAGTCTAACCGTGTTGTTAATGATTACATGATTATTACCTGTTTGGTCTTTGTTAATGAAGGGCCCAGGGAAATAGAAGTGGGATTTGGGAGTGGGTGGGTCTGGTTGTGTCTATTGGCAGAGGCTCGTGCACTGCCCTGAGGAAATAAATGACCCTTGGGGGTCTGTGTACAGCAGGCATATGTTGTGTGCATGAGAGAGAGAGAACGTGAAAAATAAAATATAAAAAATGCCCCTCGTTTTTTTTTTCCGCAGCACCTGGCTAGATGTTTGAGTGTGTGTCTGAAAGGTAAAAAAGAGAAATTAAAAGGAGCATGTATGAGTGAAAGTGGAGAGAGTGCTAGCGAGCCAGGAGTATTGTGAAGCATGGCATCGGAGCCCAAGCGAAAAATTAAAAGTCTCTTTAAACACAAAAAAAATATTAAGGATGGAGTAATATGAAAAGTTTCCACAGAGGGAGTGGGCAAGAGCAAAGTGTGTGGGAGGGAGTTGGAAAGGAAGGTGTTATAGTTTTGTTATGACCGTGACGTTGGTTGGCGTTTCCATCGAGTGTGTGTACACCCATCGTGAAGGAGAGTGCAACAACATTGTGCATGGAGACGATTCGTGATCGAGAAAATGAGTTAATGGGGAAGGCGTGGGTGGTTGTTGTCCTTGGTGGGGAGGGGGAGTCTTCTGCACAGGTCATGTGTTTAGTGTTGTCGGGAGGGGTCGTTGTGGTGATGGTGGTGGTCGAAAAAATGTTTCTTTTTATTTCTGTGGACGGGGGTTGAGCTGTGGAGAGGGGGTGCGGAAAGCTTTTCCCACGCCTTAAAAACCTCTCAGCCTTCTCTGTGCATAAGCAAATGCTGATGGCCCGCCCACCCTCTCCACCTCCTCCCTGCCCCCTCCCCCCTCACTCCCACCCTCCCCCGTCACTGACCATCCATCCCACACGTGCGCCCTCAATATTGCACTGCTCATCATCCCTCTTGGGGGCCAACGACGGCTGGGCTCGATTTTTTGGAAGAGTGAGAACAGTTGTGGTCTTTTTCCAAGTGCCAGCTTAAAAAGAGGAGTGGTTGGAAAGTTGTTTTTTAACACCTTAATTGTATATATTTTAAATATGAACTCTTTCAATAACTGATTTTTAACTTGTGTTTGGGTTAGAACTTTCCACCTCCTTCTTGTATTGGCTAGAGAGCAAGCTGTAAAAAAGTGTCTAAAGTTTGGGTGTTAATAATAAACAAAGTTCTTAAACATATAAATCTTGAATATTCATTGTTAGAAATTAGCTATCCAAATGAAGATCCAAATGGATGGTTATCTAATGATAATGGTTTGGAATGGAAGTAAGTTGTCTTTTTATCCTCAATGGTTTTAAGTGTGTTCACTAGACACTGTATTATTTATGTATTGCAAAATATAATGGGGCTGAAAATTATGGATACAAAATAGACAATAATTTGAACAATACAATTATTAAGAGAACCCAAAATATTTTTGTTAATTTGAAATGAATGACTGTTGCATGTTTCATCTGTTGATTTCAATGTTTCCCACAAATGAGTTGTGTAATAATGAAATATTTAAGGTAACTATCCATTTTTTTATTGAAGAAAAACTATGCTTGATTTCCAGCTTTTCATCTTGATTTCAGTTGACTGAGCATAATGTTGAAGATCCTAAACTAATAATATTAGCCACAGATTTCTACCTTATGCCATTTTATTTGTTGGATATGCTTTAAGCCAGCTGTTGTGTAGCTGCCTCGTGCTGATTTTCATGGTTTTTTGACGATTGTGTCGCAAATTTTTAATGGACCATAATTATTAAAGTCAAGATTAAGTTTTATTTTTTAATGATGACCATTAGTACAATTGATGGGGAGCCGGGTAGGTATTTCTCATCAAATAAAAAGTTAGCCTTAGAGTAATGGTGCTTAAGTTGAATTTATTTTATTGCTTCAAAACAATGTTTGTTCCTGTAGCTTGTCCATGCTCATTGAAATTCTTGAGGATAGGTTATAACAGAAAATAGGATCCTTTTGAAGTTGAAAATAGACCAAAATGGCTCAATTACTTACTGCCAATGATTATGAAAGTAAAAAAAATCGATTACCTCTGAGAGGGAATATTTTAAAAAGAACCTGTTGAGTATGCTTCTAAGGTAGTATATAAATTTGTTTTAAATTTCAGTTCTAATTGCAATGAATAATATGTAAAGACCAAATGAAAAAATAAATTTTTGCTGTCATCAATAGTTGCTGTCTATATTTTTAAATGTTGAAGTGCAACCTTCATTACTGAGTATCCTGGCACACACACTTATTAGTATCGCGAAGCATGTGAATGTGCAAAGTTAAATTGCTTCATCCATTATATTTCCGATGTTGGAAATGTGTGTGGATTAAGAGATCACTTGTTACAATGAACTGCTCACCATAGTTAGTCTCAATGAGTCATCATGGTGTATTCTCTCTAAATGTAGTTTAAAAAAAAAGTGTTCCTGGGGTTTGTGGAGGCACATTCAAGGTCCTTTGCTTTTCTCATTGTGATGAGAATTTTGTTTGAAACGAGGCAATCGTTTCATATTAGATGTATACCTTGGTGGTGATGATATAAATATTCAAGGTTGCCTGGCACTTTGGCCCATCCTTAACAGAAAGAGTGAAGTGAACTTCATGTTGTGTTGTGCTGAATAAGAGTATGAAAATCATTAGGTTCTGTGGCTGGATTTCTAATGAAATAGCAGAATTTGTGCTTTTTTGCCGAGGGAATTTTGGATGGAATTTAAGAAACTTGGTCGATATAATTACTTTCAGTAGGATGTTTGATCTTGGGAACAGTTGCGATGTAAAAGACTGATAGTCTTGGTTCTCTACTATGCAAAGAAACTCACTGGCCCTTCTGAGCAGTGAATGGGAATTGGCAGGTTAGCTGATATAATGGATTTCTATTAAAAACTGATGTAATATCGGTTCCTGTGTTACTTACAGCTATTGTCTAAAGCTGTTGCTCAAAGCTAGACTTCAAGTTGCAATTATTTTGAAAGGTTATTTATGCACGAACTATAGGGTGCAGCAGCATAATTTGTTGATTTAAATTTGGTGCCAGGAAGCGAGGTTCAAATACGATTCGGTGATGAAACAAGTGTCAACATATTCACATCGACATGCGCATCACTTAAATGCTTGAAATTCATGTTGTACAATATGGAGAAAAAATAATTACACCGATACCTGTAGCATCTTTTGTTCTATTGACCTTTCAAATCAGCAACTTATGCTGCTGCACTCTGTAACATCTACTGCTGTGGAGTGTTGGACGAGTTGTGAGTGCGAATCCTGGTTGTTTCGTATTCTTTCAGGCCCTTCGTAGTCTCAATTTTTCGTTTCAACGTTTCTTACTTCTTTGACAAAGCCTACGACTACTGTGCAAGCATTCAGACTTCTACATGTCGGGAGATTTGAGATAAGCTCTAGCACCTTTACTTTTAAAGCTAGTTGTTCAATTAGGTTGAAACTGCCAGAGTCAGTTACTACTATTACTACTTACAATTTACTCTATCCGTATCTTGATTATATTCTCTATGTTTTAGACCTTTGAGTTTAATTTTAAGAAATTTTCCGAGGTTGCAATGTTACAGCTGGTGGTGGAAACTTAAAACATCCTGAGTATGAATATCGGAGCTTGTTTAGTTTGTAATGGGCTTGGGAGCTCTACAAAGTCATCGAGAGACAACGTCGTATTTAAGGCCGTTTCTATGTAGATAGAAATCGGGGTATCAAGATTAACCAATTTATTCCCTTATTCTCTTCCATTGGAGCTCGCCTGTCCATGCATTAATTAAGACGCAGTGGGTCCCCGCGTATGGCAACTCGAATTTACTGTACGGAATATTGTATACAATATTCATCGCTGACTTGCGGAACCACGTGGAAGTCGTCTCGAGTGATTACTTGAATTCTCTTGAAACTGTCGAACGAAAAATTTGAACGCAACACACGAATGTATTGTGGGACGTATGCCTCGTAGGATGACCTGTACGAACTTGGTGGAAACACTTCCTTTTCCCTTCCTAATCCTGATGTGAACGCAGGTCAATAAAAGCCGCAGTATCGGCTAATCCTAGTCGCAAGAAGTGCCAAGGGAAAATACTTCAATGGCGGCGGAAAGGGGAGGGAGGGATGCTAGATCAAGGAAGTAGGGAAAGAAATAGAGCGGATATTTCACTTAATTCTTGCGGCATATTGCGTCATTATGGTCGGTACAGTTTATAACTCTCTCCTCTTTTAAGTTGCCGGTGTAGCGTTTAATTAATGTCAAATCTAAGTTTAAATACGCAGTTAATGTGATGTTTTGTGACCATGCCTACTCGGCACAAATTCCGTCCCATGCACCCCTATTTTCGCTTCACGTACGCCCATAAACGCTCATGGCCTTACCTTTTCCATTTTATTTTAACCTCCTTGGTCAAGGTTTATTACGCAATCGCTCCTGAAACATATTTCTCTCCTCTGCAAACTATAGGAAGCGCCGGCGTAGTCATTGGACGCGGCTTAATATCCCAAAGGTTATCGCAAGAACTTGCAAAGTTTACACTAGTAATCTCGACTTAAAGGATGTCGATGATGTCAGATCTGCATATTTAGATTTTCCTCTGCATCCATAGCTCCGAAAGAAATTGTTTTTTTTTCTTGTAATGATCTATTCCTGATCAATTAATGCTCATAGCAACGGTTGAAACATCAAAATTACATTTTGTTTTCCTTGATTCACCTCCGTGTGAATTTATATATTTGTCTTTATTTTTTCCATTTTTCTAATTCTACAAGAAAATTATGTCTTACCTTTCCATTGTGATCGGTAAAGCGAATTTGCGATGCGTTTTTCGAGGTTAACGAGAACGTATTTTTAGAAAGAGGAATGTAGTCCATAATTCGCCAAAACAATTGGCACGAATTTAACGGTGATAGAATTTAATGTATTGAGGTAATTTTTTGGTAACAAAAGAAAGACGTACAAGAATATGATTGCTGCCAAATCTGAGAAAGAGCGTACTAAGGCATGTGACATTCACAGAAAGAAAAATAATGAATGCAATGCTGTTTTGGAAAAGGGTAAAAAGGGCTAAGATTGGTGATGGCAGGGGAATGAATGTGGTTAAGAACAAAAGTGGAGAGATCGTGTGGGATGAGAGTATTATCAGGAAATGGTGGAGGGAGTATTTTGAAGAATTATGCAATGATGTTGCAGGCGCTGAGGATGAGCCTGAGATGAGAAGTAGTATGAGAGAATGTCATGATGGAAAAGGAGATCAGTAAGAATGAGATCATAACGGCATTGAGAGTATTGAAAAATGGGAAGGCTGCAGGCGTAGATGGGATATCCAGTGAAGTGTGGGAGTAATTTATCATTTGTCGGCTGTGTGAACTATATAATTTATGCTTACAGGCTTCTGATGTTCCCGTGTATTGGAAGAATGCAATCATAGTTCCATTGCACAAAGTGAAGGGAGGAAAGACCGAATATAAAAATTCCGTTCCGGGAAAATTGTTCAGCAAATTTTTAATCGAAAGAGTGAGGAATAGTTCTTCTGACAGAAATTTGGGTGTGCAGTATGTGTTTATGCCTGGGAGAGGATGTAGTGACCAGCTTTTCGCGCTTCAGCAAGCGATAGATAAATGTATGGGCGTCAGAAAGAAAGTGTATTGCGCGTTTGTTGATATAGAGAAGGCACATGACAGGATAAATTGAAGGGAGTTTTGGAAGATTTTGAATACTATGGAGTGAATTGTTGGAGTTATTGAATATTATGATGGCGATGTATGATAATAGTAAGGCCAGTGTGAGAGTTAACGGGGTTCTGAGTGATTGGTTTGTAATAAAACAGGGCGTAAAGCAAGGATGCATAATGTCACCATGGCTGTTTAATGTATTTATGGATAAATGTGTTATAGATGCATGTAGTGAAAACGATAGTGTTTTGATTGGAAATGTAAATGTGCGAGTTCTACTATATGCGGATGATGCTGTTTTGATCTCAGAGAGCCAACAGGGATTACAGAAGCTCCTAGATATGTTTTGTGAATCAACAGAGAGAATGGAATTGAGGGTAAATGCGTGCAAGACTGAAGTAGTAGTTTTTTATATGGAGAATGGGGAGAATAGCTGTATGGTGAGGGCGAATGGTGAAGTAATTGAACAAGTGGATGATTTTGTGTACTTAGATAAGATGTTAGCGAAAGATGGACGGATAGATGAGGAGATATAGAGACGTGCGAATGCTGGATGGAAAGTGGTAGGTAGCATGTGGAGCATATCAAGGAATGAGTGCCTGTCTAAGGAAGTGAAAATCGCCGTGTATAAAAGTGCACTTCTCCCCACTTTGTTTGTATGGTAGTGAAACATGGGTATGTCAGGATAGACATTAGAGTAGACTAAACTCCGTGGGTATGAGTTATCTGAGGAGTGCTCTCGGCAATAGTAAGATGGATAGGGTCAGCAATGAGTGGGCAATAAATGTATGTGGGTTAGATGCTCCAGTAATGGACATATATGAAAGGAGTGTGCTTCGTTGGTTTGGCATGTTGAGAGAATGGATGAGAGTCTAATGACGAAACAGATATATAAGAGTGAAATGAATGGTGCGAGAGGTAGAGGTAGGCGGAGAAAGTTGTGGTTGATGAAATTCTTAGGAGGAGGAATATTAGGAGTCTTGAAATAGGAGGGCGTGTATTAAGCAGTGTATGAGGGTAAATGGGGCAAAAGAGGTTTGCAAGGATAGGACAGTATGGAGGAAATAATTGAAGCAGAGTTAGGTGTACAAATATGCATTTATGAGTTAAACTTTGTGACTGTTCCTACCCCGGAAGGGAACGGCGTGATTGGTATGTGTTTCCAAATTCCATTTTCCTCCTCCTCCAAGGTAATTAATTCGTGTATCCATGAGTACAAGTAAATTCTTTAACTGAACGCATCAAATATTTTTAATAATACCATTAGGGACTTATGTCATCAGTTGGACGCATATCTGAGTTGTATCATCGCATCTTGTGTATCGACATCCCAAGCACTTTTAACCAAGCAAATTTAGAATTTTTTGGGGTCTTGAATCTGGGCATTGTGTTCCGCTTGACCATCCTGGTAGTTTTTGGTGAAGAAAAATTTTTTTAGAATTAACGTTTTTAGACAGCTATTGGGACCTCCTTGTCCAAAGGTCGTACTTACTTGGTCGTAATTTGCTCCTTAAATTCGAATTGTCAGCAATGGGAGTATTGGCGGTGAATTTAGGAATGCGCTCCAAGTATGAGAGCGTTCAACTCCTAACAAGCCTAGTTAACACGTGTGAATGACACCCCCGCGTCGGCCCACATTGGGTCGCTCGCACTTCTGAGCGTTCCGATGCGGAACGAGCGGGAGTGGAACGTGCTTTGCACGCCTCTAGTTACTTCATATTTCGTCAACCTCATGTTGAATAGATGCAAGCAGATTCGCACACACTTATGGGTGTGTGAGCAGCGTCTAATTTGAGTGGCGACATCTCAGGGGCTCCCGTTTGACTCGACGCGATACAAATGAAAGCATTCTACTAAAATATCAAGCTCCGTGGAGTAGTGCAGGACGCTCGTGGGTCGAGGTTGAATGAGATATCCTATTTCTGCGCACCGAACGGGTACACTGACAGTTAGCTCTAGAAGACTCGCCGGAAACCCTCTTAGAATTATTTCATGTTGGTGACCTCTCACGTGGATCCAACCGGAATCGCTGAACCTCATCTGGAATGAGTACCTCTAAGACCATTCTTATAATAATACTTGCCAGTAGTTCTATATTACGGATTTTAATGTGTGTTAGCAAGCTCGTCTATGTGGCACTGTTCTACTATTGTTCTGTTGACGAATGGTTATGTACATATTTATAAAGCTGGCATCATTGCGGTTACAAGGGTATAACTCAAACCTCTATCGCATCGTTAGTTTTGGAATTAGCCGACGTTTACAACTTTTACAACAGCTCGTGTAAAACTCAACATAGAAACATTTTTTTCCTTTAATATGTTAGAAACATGTTTGGTTAACTTATATCAAAATCTCTCATCTCTACAATAAATATTAAGAGAATGGCGAAAACAAAGTCGGGCCATCGGATTTTGAGTGCCGAAAACGGCCTTTTTTCAAAACAAATCTCGTGAAAGTGTAGATAAGGATAGGAAAAATTATTTACACGCATTAGTAAACGTAAAAATGGTCATTCTATCATAGGCATTTTATTTCGTTAAAATCGGTTGACTCTATTTGAAGATACGGCGTCTTAAACTCGACAGACTCGACTTTTTTAATGAACAGTAGTGTCTGGTTTGGCCCGCATTGTTCTCCTGATTGCATTTTGGCCTGCGCCTAGCCGCCGGGAAACGTGCGAGGCTCTGATTTGGACTTCGATGTTTGCTATGAGCCTGGTGTGAAGTCATCCCGTTGCCACAGACCCTAGTTGCTTGCAGGGTACTTCGTGGATGTAGAGACGTATTTCACCCTCTAAGGCTCTCTCATCCTCTGTTTATTTACTACTTTACCAGACTGCTTGAACAAGAAATTAGTCGTAAAATTCATCTCTTAACTACAGTACCGGTGATTGCAGAATTCCAATTGAGCGGTCAGCAATGTTTCTGTTTTAAAAGCCCTCGATTGTTCGGTTTCATAATATTGGGTGGAAATTTAGAGCATATTCCATTCGTTTGGTCAAAAATGAATTATATGCAAATCTTTGGACCAAATGCTATTTTTATCCCAACTCCACCCTGTCGAGCAGCGCAAATCTGTTGTATCAAACTTGTACAAAAAAGTTATTTAAATTTGACCGTTGAAGGTTGGCGTTCTCTATTACGTCTGCTTTTTAGGCAATTTTCGTGACTTAAAGGCTCTATTAAAAAAGAACTCGTTGCGGGTAAATGAAAGGTAGCTGTGTTTTCAGCATTACTTAACATTACTCCGCGTTCCGACAATGTAGTATTGTGCCATGAGAACGAGAGTAATCTCTGGTAAAGATAAGTATAAAAAAACACGCTTTCGGTTCTCTCGACAACAACTGAAGGTAGAAGTATCAAATGCGGCCGCTTGGGTCTTTTGTTGCAGCATTTAATGCCAGTTAAAGCAATTGTGTATACCGATGGCAGTTTCCAGATAATAAGTGGTGCTAAATAAATGCTTTGAATCCTACAAGGAGAAGATTACTAGACCAAAAGAAAATTATTGTGCGTTCCTCTGCTAGTAAAAAAGTTGGAAGCCGTATAAACGTTAGGTAGGAATCGCCGGATGGATCTCTGGGCACCTATGCTTTGCGTTTAATCCCAAAAACTTCGGCTATTGGCAATAAAGGGGAGGGGCTCCGGACTCACGGATAAAAAGGAGGGGCGAAGGAATTTTGGAAAGGTATTACTTCAAAACCCAGTCACAATTAGCTTGGCTACGTATTAAAACAATTGGCTTGTAAACAGGAAAAGAGGATTACGTACCTGTTCACGCCAAAGGCGACTAAATTGTTTTACGGAAGGGGTCGTGAGAGGCGCTGCTGTGGAATTGGAGTAGACGACCAGCGGTATGCTTCCTGGCATTCACTCAGGAGTAGGGATGAGCATCGAAAGGAAAACATCGATATTTGCCATCGATGGTCCATCGGAGTTGCAGCATCGATGTTGAGCAAATATAGGCTATGAACCATCGATAGTTGACTAGCAGTGGTTAAACCCGCGATAATAGGGAAGATGTTCTTAGATTGATTTCGTGGTCAATTTTGTACTTAATTACCAAAACCATCAAATCCA
Organism: Ceriagrion tenellum; assembly: GCA_963169105.1. Taxonomy (NCBI): domain Eukaryota; kingdom Metazoa; phylum Arthropoda; class Insecta; order Odonata; family Coenagrionidae; genus Ceriagrion; species Ceriagrion tenellum. Next base: position 16,831,746 of record OY720643.1, on the reverse strand, counting down.
TCCATTCCATCAAATCCATTATCAAAACCATCTACTTTCACACCGAAAAATCTTTATTTAAGTTAACCATTAACTCATCATTTAAAATAGATTCATAAATGCTGATACAATGTCTGTGAGCCAGAAAATACTCACAAAATCAAATATTCCACTAATCATATTTTAAGGTGATACATTGAGAAGTTTTTATGGTTTTTCTGCAGTGAATACACTTCGCGCTTTTATCGGAAAGTTTATAAAAGCGCCTCCAATATGAACTCTTCGGTGGCATCGTGAAATTTTAGCAACACTCAACGGAAACACTCGATGGCAACCATCGATAGTGTGATATCATCGAGGGCAAACTATCGATGGGGAAACCATCGACCATCGAGCGCCAACCATCGATATTTCTGAAACATCGACAATCGATGCTCATCTCTAATTGGGAGCAGTCGACCCAGGCAAACCTACCTGGGAGTCGCTTGAGTCAGTCGCAGTCATTCAGTCAGTCGTGTACTCTGGCAATTACAATTGTTCTCAACCTGAAGCAAATAAAAGTATTTGTATCCATAACCGCAATTCATTTCGGAACTGATATCCTGACCTTAAAAGGAAGTGAGCGCAGTATCGTCCGAACAGTACCTATATTGTAACGGTCAAACCCATTACTGGTTTTCCACATTGGCGTTGGTTTGATGCGGCCGACTTGGGGGATTTGACTGCAAGTTCAAGGGCTGTTTGTGTGTGTGCATGAGTGAGTGTTTTGTTAGTGAAAGTGAGGTTTGCCCCCCTTATGTGGGGGAAGAATCATGAAGGTTGTGTGACGTCTTTTTCGCGAGAGAGTTCCGTCCCATTCCTTCCCCTCCCGACCTTCCAGCCACCCCAGTTTACCACCCACGTGATCACGCCTCTGAAACGTATATGAGAAGTGCAAGCGACTCGCTGGGAATAGGAACGGCGGGGCAGAGCAGACAAGGCGCACAGGAGGACGAGAGCACGGTTACGCGCGATGTAACCTCTCAAAGAACGAGGAGGATCCACGGAAAATACCCGCCGTTCCGGTCTCCCCACCGTTCGTCCTGGAGCAGAACCAACCACAATCTTCCAAGAGGCTGGAGGCGCCGTCATCGGCAGAGTGGAGCCATCGATTGCTCTCGCGGAAATACTGCAGAGGATCCGAGGCGTGCAGAGGGAGAAGTGTCCGCTTCGCCAGTTTGAAGGGCCCGCAGTACCGGAGAGTCGCGCAGGGAAGGACACCATCATCACTATGGTCACGTAAGAAAGTCACCGTGGTGATTTAACCCATCTCTCCCAATTTTTTTGTTCGCTCGTTTCTGGGCGACGACTTTCTCTCCTTAAGGTAGTCCGAGCGAGATAGTTCCCTAGTCATAATAGAGACCATATTCGAATTATACGTTTTAATTTCACCAGCTGTAAGACACATCAATTAAATATTGCATTATTAATTATGCAATGATACAGTTTTATATGACAGACATTGTTAGTAATTTAATGAAAATATCTAAATAAGTCTTGAACTAGACTCATTTTTTTCGCGCGGTGCGTTTGAAACTTATTCAAAACGAAAGGTTTTTTGTGATACCCAAGAATATATTGCGGTGACAGTATGATTTATTTTCAAATGAGTTGAGAAAACATACGAACTACACGCTGTTAGTTTTTTTACGACATCTAAGTGTTAGAAATACCTCATTTTGTAAATTATGTCTCTCTGGAGTGCATACACGTACCATTTCCCATATAAAAGGGATGTAATTTTTTGGCAAATATCTCGGAAAGTAATGTGGTTAAGGGTTGAATTTTTTATTTCAATGGAAGGGTGATATATTTTCATTAAAATGAGACCAAATTCATTGATTACTAGGTGAAATGATATTTTGCTCAAAAAACCTTAAAGTGGTTTCTATCCGTCCTAAATTTTACCTGTCCCAGCCTGCACCACATAAATTAGGAAGGAAGAAATGGAAGTTAATGGTTTAAGAGAAAGATGGTTTGGGAGAGGCATTCCGTGTCACGCAGTTCATCATCTTTATTAAAAAATTTTCCCGTTTTAAATTTGCCTCGGCGAGTTCAGTTAGAGAGGAGAACTTTATCTTTGTTTTTTCCTTGTATTTTTGGTTGTTTCGCACTCATCTCCATAGGTTCACCTTCCACGCTCATCACGGTTTATTAAATTTCGATACTTAATAATTTTCACCCGTTATCTCTATCGCGCTCATTAATGTTTATGGAATGTCAAGTACGTTAGTTTCGTGGAATGAATCGATAAACCTATTGATGAGGTTGACTCCTGATTCGATCACGTTATTTCAATGCTAAAGGGAAATGGTAACAGTTGAAATCGTGAGAGAAGAACGTGGGTCAAGTACTCCCCCCACGGATTATTTTTTATTTATTCATTTATATTTTCTGGAAGGAGCTTCATTCAGATTATCCGGCTTGATTTGGGATTCCGCTGCGGGAGTGCGTAGTGTGGAAGTTTAATGGACGGTCTTACCCCTATCCTCCTCGCGGCCTGGGAGAGATCATTGTAATATCAATTAATTAAAATGTGCAGTAATCCCAATATGCATGTTGAATCAGAGGAAACTATTTAGAGCTGTTCAAGGGTCTCTTATTTTATTATGCTGAGGCGCAAGCAATCAAAAGCAAAGGACCAGAGATTAGCTACGATACTACGATACTTTATAGAACTATTGTTCTTCGTACGAAGTCAAATTGGGCAACGTAGACCGGCATCATAAATCTTTTCGCCAGTAACCGATGTCGTCATATCGTTTCGCTTCGCTGGAAACACTCTACTGCTTCCATCCATGCAACGTGGATGTTTTCGGATATAAAGATATTTTTCTTAGAACCCTCGCCTTCTCCATCATTACCTTTCAAGGCCCTCCTCAAGAGGTGGACCCCCTTCCGTGACGCGCCCATCAGCTTTGACGACTGTTGTTCGACTTTTCGAATTAGGGTACAGCACGAGGCGAGCTCCGTCCGGACCTATTAAACCAACTCCGGAAGAAATCCTCGCTACTCCCATATATTTCTTCAGGATTCCCGGTTTATTTTCCGTGCAAATTTCTCTCATTTTCGACCGGTGCCGCCCTTGACTTATCATTTCTAATGTCTCTTTTTCTCTGCTTTTGCTTCTCCCCAGACATCCTCGTCCGTCTTTATCACGTTATCTTATCGAAAACCTAGTTTATAGTTTTCAGATCTAGGATAGGTTTGATAATTTAACCATAGTTTCATTTTAGGAACATTCTTGTAGCCTCTTTAAGGTCCTACAGATCATGTTAGAGTCGATCATTTTGCCTTACGGTCAACTTCATTGGATAATCTACCAGCGAATTGGATTTTTATATCGTCATTTTCCTAACTTCTTATCTCTAGGATATGTTTTTATCTTCCTGTCATTGAATTCCTGGCCATCATGTATGTCTTCGGCTTCTTAAACCTTCTGTATCTACTAATGCTAACGCACGAAACCCCCTTTTCCTTGCCCCTCCTCGCTTCCTCAACGCTTTCCTATAATATTATTGCCCTGTTCAACGTGGCCTCAACTCTCGACACTCCATCTCCGCTGCATCCTGTAAACGTCCGTCTGCGCGTACTACCATTCATTTTTCTCTGCTTGACCTTCGACCTTTCCGGCATGGGTGACACTACCGGTGTAATTATCATTGCTCGTGCCAACTCGGCTCTCGGTGTCATCGGAGTGCACAAGTCCTACCACCACGTCAAGGTTGTAGTCCCTGGGAAAGTTTGGCACTTGGTACTACAATAAAGTACATGATACAACTATTCAGTAGTACCAAGGTTTGATGGGAGAAAAACAGTACAATCGGATATAGAAAGGGCTGTATGTACCGCCAAGGAAAATCTTAGATAACTAACTCATCTTGCCCCATAGTTTCATACTTCATGCCAGTTGTGGATGTATACATTCTCTATCACGGGGAATGACCGAGATATATTTTATTATTAATAGGCTATATATGATATCGCCTTGATGCTTTGGTGAGTTTTAAACTATTTCTCGGAAAAGAACGTGTTTTGATTTTCGTCAGTGATTCGGAGGAAATCTCCTCGAGTGTGATATAATCAAAGAGACGGTAGGATGTCCTGGAGTCTCGTGCTCTTACAAGTGAATTGCCAGTACCTGTTAGGCACGTTCATTCTACTCGCTCGTTACATAGCGATTGGCAGTGTAGCATCGTGACAGTATATTACCTTGCGACTGTCGGAATTCATTTTATTCTAGGATATTATAGATAGGATTCCTCATGTTTCGGGGAACATTAAGGGATATATACTGGCACCTCTCACCACATGAATAAGTATCCTCTAGTCAGTGCCGGCCTAAGCTATTAAATAAGATTGGCATCATTCGATTTAACCGCCTTTAACTGAAAATATATTAACTCTTTGTGGTTTCGTAAACCACATGTTATTTTGAGGGACACTTCGAGTTTCAGAACGATCATATTTAACATTGTAGTTTCCAATCCCACCAGGAGCTAAATTTTCAATACATAGAAGTTGCCAAGATTTTTTTCGAGGAGTGTTTTCAGGGATTATTCACACCATATCTACTTCTTGTGTGTAGGCGTAATTTCAGCCGTCTAGGGTAGCGGTATATTAACCACGTTTCCTTTCAATGGTGGCTGGTGGCCACTAATGAAGGACATTGTTAGTCCGACGGTTTCATCATAATCTTTGTTGAAGTTAGTTTGGAGTGTGATCGACTGTTTGCCGTTGGGCTGATGAAAGTTGCCTATTTACGCGTCAAATATATCCCATATTCTAAAGGAGGTAGGGGGTGTAGGATCACATAGATATTGTGCTCTTTTCTCGAAAGTACTTATAGCTACGATAGGCTCATCTTTTGTTCTGTATCTCTATCGGAGTTGTCTTGGTGTTTTTTCTATTTCCAAAGCCTCCCTTATCCTTTACCCCACATTGTCCACGCAAAGGAGCGGCAACACTCGGAGTAATCACTTTTACATCTACATCTACATAATACCCCGCGAGCGGCCGCATGGGCGTGTGGCAGGCCACACGCCCATGGGCGTGTGTTAGGCCACCACCGGTGTAAAGGTGTAAGTTTTTTGGAGATGAAATGGTGAAATTTATTATAGAAGTGTATTTGGTAGAGCTCAATTGTTCTTATGGTAGCTTATTGTTCGCGGCAAGAACGAGTTTTTGTACTTATCTGTTCGGCAGTGTATCTCTCTTATTATATCGTTTCTATCTATGAAATGTAGTGAGGTGTCATGATATTATTCTCTGTGTCGCTCTGAAAAATATCAGTTCTGAATTTATCAAGTAACCTAAGCCAAGTGTGTAGTCTCCGAGTCTCTAGGGGCTCCCACCTTAATCCCTATAAAAGTTGTGAGACACCATATGTACGCTCGTAGCAGTTTTTAACGAAGCGTCAGCTTATCTTTGCCTTTTATTAATGTTTTTGGCTAAATCTTTAAGACCAGGGTCCCAAATTCTCGCGGCGTATTCGAGGAGTGGCCTAACCAGAGCGAGGTAGCATCTCTATTTGACTTTTTCATCCGAGGACCTTCCTATTTTACGCTTAATAAACCTAGTTTCTTTATTGCTGTGCCGCATATGTTTTGTAGGTATGTTCCCCACGATATATCAGAAGTTAAGGTAATTCCAAGATATTTTGCTGTATCTGAAGATTTTGTCTACTCCACCCACAGTATAGGTATGGCATTTTTTGATGACTTTCGCAGGAAAGGAACTGTGGTGCATTTGTTGATATTAATTCTAACCCCCACTCCTGGCACCACGAATGAACGTTGTTAAGGTCCGATGACAGAACTTCAAAGTCCGCGTGTTCGCTCATTTCACGGTAGATAACTGTATCGTCTGCAAATAATCTTAATTTAATGCCAACTCTAGAAATCAGGTCATTAATACAAACAAAAAATAATGAATAAAAGAGGGCCGATCACACTTCCTTGAGGAACAACGGATGTGACTTCGACCATATCAGAGCTTAAACCATCAATAACTACTTTTTGTTTTCGATCGCTGAGAAAGTCCCTTATCCAATTCACTAGTATTTTATTAATTCCGCATGAATGCAATTTATAGATGAGTTTTTTTGTGGAATCAGGTCGAATGCTTTCTTGAAATCAGGGAATATCGCGTCGACTTGCTTTTTCGATTCACCCTATTTTAGGATATCATGAAGGAAGAGCGCAAGCTGTGTTTCGCAGGACCTGCCCTTACGGAAGCTGCTATGTAAGCAGGATCTGACATTATAGAAGACAGCTATGTAAGAAGTTACAATTGAATGTCATTATATTGCCTACGACAATGTGTTCGACGATCTTGCATAAAAGTGATGTTAACGCTATAGGGCGGTATTTCCTGGGTCACTTCTATTTCCTTTTTTAAATATCGGAGAGACGTTGGCTATTTTCCAGTCTTGGGACACCTTGCCTTCGGATAATGATTTGCTGAACATAATTTCTAAGAATGGTGCAATCTGTGGCGCTAACTCCTTGAGCACGCGTGCAGGTTTTCCTTCTGGACCTTGGGGCTTTTTACTTTTGATCAAAAGCAGTTATTTAGTCATTCCATCACGTTGAATTGTCATGTCAGCCATCGGCTCGTTAAGGTCAGGAATGTATAAAATTTGTAATTTGTCATCCTTAGTGAATACACTTACAAAGTAGTAGTTTAATGGGTTGGCTTTGTCGATGCTGTTGATGACTACTTTGCCGTTTGTGTCCAAAGACGCTACAGTCGAAGATTCGTCCTGAAGCTCTCTCGCGTAAGACCAGAATGACTTGGGGTTTTCACCTAGTAATTCACCGAGGATTTTTGCTTGAAGTTTCGTAGTGTAGAGCGCATTACTTGTAATACTATGTAATAAGCTTCGTAGAATATAAATAGAGCAAGATATAACATATTCCCTGTGACTCTACAAGAAAACTTTTGTTTGGAAAGGGCTCCATGGCTGAAAAAGTTTGGAATCGATGACCTGGATGCGCGGATTAAACAATGGCGTGATGTTTCGAGTACTTCTGAAATTGAATCTCACGACTTTCCTCCCAGAGTATCATTCCGTATCGATTCGTGTACAACGCGCACATTATTTTAACAAAAATAAGTTAATTGGGCTGAATAATTCAGGATTGCATCATATGTGAGAATATGACCGAAGGATTAGCCCCGCTTTAAGTGGCCGAATTGCTGTAACTAGTGCGCAGAGCAAGTAGCAAGTCCGCGGAGTATCACGGACAGAAGGTGAAAGGAATGTTCCCCATGTCAGTTATTTAATTCGAGGTCTTCTTCCAACCTCTCCTGATTACAGCACCGTCTGGTCGTGCGGGCATTTTATTCGCAATGTTCGTTGTAAAAATTGCTGTTTACGCCTCACGCGAGGGAGCGAGACACATGAAAATACGGTAGATTCGTGGAATGACGCAGCTTTTTAATTTCAATGGATAGTAGATAACATCCGAGTTCATTCGCAGCGGCTTAGCGAAGTGTCCCTTTGTACGGACCATGTAAATTAAATTGGTTGCCGTATTATGAAAACTGTAAACACAGCCCTTCAAATCCAGCGTTCCCATCATCACCTCACTCCATTTCATTTCCAATAGCCTATTATCACCCATCCCAAAAACTGGAACGCGGTAAAAATTTTTGGCTTTATTTTTAAATTGGGACTTCAGTGGTTTTGATGACAAATTTGGCATATTTTGTTAAATGAAGGCACTTTGTATTACTTTTTTTCCAACTTACTTTTTTACGGACTTATTTTATACTCTTGAGGCTTTAAATAAAACTGACTTTTGCGGGAATTCTCATTCAGACTGCGTTCTTTAACCATAAATGATCACCAGGCATGGTTATGAATGCATATCTGCAGAAATGATAAAACGACAGTCGTAAACACTTAGGTACTACTGGGTGTTGTCTATTTCATGTATTTATTTATCAATCGGTACTTCACACGAAGTTTTAGCATATAGCAGAGGTGCCATTTTTTAGTGGCCATACATAAATTTTTGGATCTATACAATAAAATTTCACAAGAAGGAACACGAAGTAATTTTACAATAAAAAACGAACAATGGCGGAATAACTAGTTACGTGAAAGATACGAAAGAGAAAGGCTTGTAAAGGATGTTAATGAAAGTGCAAGAGGATCAATATGAGGAGGGAGGGAGTTCAACAGAGAGAAGAGGCGGAAGAAAAGAGAACGTTTGGGAATGGGCATGTGGAGTAAAGGGTGAGAACGAGTCGAGCGGGATGATATTTTGAAATCGATAAAGGAGAGAAATTTAGGGGCGTCGATGGTGGAATTTAGAATATTATAAATATATTTTAAGTCTGTGCTGTGGGTGTCTATAGGTACGGAAATTAGGGTTGGAGAGGGAGGAGGGAATAGCCTTGGTGGACATGTTACGAAACTGTGGTGATTTGTTACCCATTTTAGCAAAGAAATTGCAGGCACAATCCAGGGATGAGAGATTAGTTTGAGGAGAGATGGACCAGATGGGAGAGAATGTGTAATAACATGAAGAATGATGGAAGAGGAGAAAGTTCGAAGTGCTCGGGGGTCATTCATTTCGGTAAAACGATAGAGGAGGCCTAAGAGGGACATTGCTTTAGACTTGTCCTTTTGTGTTTGTGGAGAACAATTGAATTTGTCTGTGAGAATTCCTCGGTTCTTAAATGTTGAGACACCTTACAGAAAGTGGTTAGAAAGAGGATGATTAAATTTAAGAGGGGCTTTTTAAGAGAACTGGAAGTAAAGAGATGGTTCGATAGTTTGACGCTACATTTTTTGGGCCAAATTTATGTATGGGGATAGCATTAGCAGTTTGCGATAGGGATGGAAACGTACCATGGGAAAAACAGCGATTTAAAAGTAAACTAACAGATATTGAGATTGATCCAGCACAATTACGAATAAATATCGGGCTCAGGCCGTCAGGGCCAGCGGAATGCTGAAGGAAAATTTCGCTTAGATACTTCAGAAATTCAAGACGGTTGTTTTAAATTTAAGAATATTTCCTGTGTACTTGACATTCTGGAGAACGAATCAAGTACAAGAAATACCCGTAACGTTTGCGGATTTCGCTCTTTATTTTCTTTTTTATGCTACCTTGCCACGAGGTCCGTATCATGTACTGTTGAGTCAATGGAATTGTTCAAGGTATACGGACAAGCAAATGTTTATGATATAGGGACAGGTTTCATCTCTAGTCACACGTACTGGGTGTGCTTTGCTATGAAAGGACCTACATTAATGAAATAACTTTTACCGCAATACTTGAGAACAACCGTTAGTATAAAAAAAGATGCAAGTACAGTGGCGGAAGAAATAAACGCAAATTTTTTCGCGCGCCAGAATGCGGCATTTTTGGGAACTTCTAGGAGCAGTACACACTCAAAAGACTGGCAACACTGAGGAAAACATCGTTTACCGCAAATATTTGAAATCCGCAATGGAACTCACATTTGCCGGAGCGTAAAACTTAGTCATCAATCGCCTCATTTTCGAGCTTTCTTCTCATATTATTCGCACATTCAGTCGCGGTGTATCGCTGTGTTTATTTCAGTATGGTTCTTACGTCGAATGATATCATTTATACAGAAAGACTGATCATCACAAATATTCACTGTCCCACCCAATACGGTATATAATCGTATATGCTGAAATCTTCATCTTCTACCACCAAGGGATATTTATTGTGGTCGACTTTCCGAGGATCTTTTTGAATGACGCGTACTGTCTTTTTCACCGAAATGATATAAATCGAGATTTATCCGCACCAAATGTCGATACAAAAAAGATTCAATTAAAATAAGTATAGTCTAAGTGATGTAGTTTTTCACGATTTTCCAATTGTAGATTGACGAAGTTCCTTAAATGGATATTTATTAAAATCAAAATGGGTATTTATTAATGAATCGTTCTTGACCCAATATAAATCCGTTTTTAGTTCGTCATAATGGGATTAAACTATGAAAACAAACGTAAATATATATAATTTCAAGAAATAAAAAGAAATGTGCTCGCATCGATACCGAATAATCTAGGCACATTTTCCCGATATTTCTTTCACCTTATCACAGGAAGCTTGGTGACAAGCTGTCCACTGTTAAGCTTTATCTAGTAAATGCAGGATATACGAATAAACATTCAGAAAAGTTTACCCAAATTAGGTGCAGTTATGGATAAACAACTCTATTACGTCTGATTGCATAATATCTTATATGCTTAGCAATAAATTCGCCGCACATTTAAAATTAACAAAAAAGCCTTTTTAAAGACATCATTTTGGAGTAAAATGTCATGAATGAAATAAATTAATGGGTAACGGTTAATGTTGTAGGTGTCAGATGTATTTGGCTAGCTAAAGAGTGGTCCGTGTTCGATTTTTAATGAACACAAATGAGTTTTTATATAAATTTTCTCATATTGGCGATATGAATGAATGTAATGTGTAGCTGCAATGACTGGCTGATAATATGAATTTTTTTAATACAAAAGAGATAAGATTTGCCGAATGAAAATCATTTTACTTGACCAGAAATTGAATGAAAAACTCAAAAATGTCTCGACCAGGGGTGGGATCACGGTTCTTTACTTCATATGTTCGTTATCGTCATCCAAAAGGCAAGCCGCATTGGTAGGGCAATGCTCAAGGTCCTTCGAGCGTACTCCACTGCTTTCCGGCACCCGATCTTTCTTGATGACGATCACGTTTTCGAAATCATGAGCGTACTCGAACAATGATATCATGAAGAACCATGATTGCGATTCAGGTTTGCAACCCAGTAACAACTACTGAACTTTCTTATGTCAAGGTGAATTTAAGATTATGTTTCGTATCCCTGCGGTGAATTTATTTGCGTCTGTATGCGTTACTGTGAAATAAGTTGCTTTTGAAATGCGAGGTGGTATTGTCTACGAACGTTTAAAATAACTTATAGTTAAGGATAGGAAAAAGCATACTACTCTCCCGGGAATACAAACAGAAAGAAGCAGTTCTCGGATTACAACTCATCAGCCCAGACCATTCCAATCAAACGCCATTAGTTCCCCTCATGCATGGGTTTGGAGGCCAGCTACCATAAGTCGGAGTTAAAGCAACGAGCAATCTTGGAGGACTTTTGAGGATCCCTAGAGGTTTCCCCGTCGATACAAAGCTCCACCAATACTAATCCATTCAAAATTGGAATGTATGAAGGCCGCATTATATTGATTTGGGAAATAGTATGCCTTTAATAAGAGCTTACTTTCCCCTTGTGTTGCGGGCGATACTTTTTCTGCCATAGATAATGTTTCGGACGCCAGTCATTTAACTCACAGGAAAGAAGTGGTATTTGACTTCTCTTACGCCCTTTAAAGTATTCGACGGGGGCTTCCGATTTTTTCGAAGCGCGACGAGCATTTTCTTTCTGGTGCAGCGAGTATTTGAAACCTGTACGTTATTCACAACAACAAACCACCCCGACCATCACCACCCGGAACTTGGCTAAGGTTTACTGATGACTACTTCATTGAGACGAGCGTCGATAGACGAACAAGCAGAGCGGAAAGCCCCAGCCGAGATATTGTTCAAAGTTGTAGCGGCCTCTCCCAAAATTCTTGGGGCAAAAAAGATCTTATTAGCCTTTAAGTATTCCTCATTTTTCTTCCAGGCGGAAGAATCGGATAGTAGGTTCGTAAAAGGCAAAAACATCTCTCGAAAAATTACCCGAAGAGGGGTTGCGCCTTCGACTTTCACCCACTGAACTTTTATTTGGTGTTTAAAAGTAAAATAAAACCTATTTCTTACTACTACCAAACGAAATTCTTGTCCGCTATAATGAGAACTATGTTAATCAAATGTTTATCAATATTCATTTTTCGCCCGCAACTAGGAATACGAGTTCACAAATGTCTAAATTCTAGGAGATGGTTCAAAACAAATCATGTAACATAGATGGAGCGGGCTGCACGGAGCGCAGCGTTCATTATGAGAAAAATGCGAGAAACAAACGTTTTTCGATCCCCTCAAACGAAACAACCCCAAATTAAGATGCAATGAGGAAAATCGTGGAGGAAGAATGGGAAATGAAGCCAGTAAGAGGATACCAAAATGTGGACAACTCCATGTCACAAAGACTTAGTCAGGAAATAGAGATTCGAGGGGGATGGATTGATTATAAGGCTAATAAACATCCACATTCTTTATGTAAATACCAGCATATTTCTCGATGATAAATTGCTGTGATCATGTGCACACACAACTCAAATTCAGAAAAATAACGCATACATTTTACCCTTTTCCACTCGTTCTAAATAAAGCATTATAGTGTCCCTTTTCAACATCCGTTATAATACATTACCACTAAGAGATGAAATTTATGACCCTGTAAAAAGTCTTTTAATATCTTCATGTGGCGGCATTTACAACTTTAACTTCCATTGAAGCAATAATATTACGACACATTTGAAGAGGAATAGATTCTTTAGGAACGTAGCAATCGTATAATCTTTGATGGTGCACATTCCTAATGTGTACTCCATTGACTACTCTGCGGATTTATGAGGAGTATACAAATGACCATAGGGAAAATATCTAATTACTGCTTAGTCGCTACATGAAAAAGATTATTTTTTAGAATTTTATCACTTTCACAGGGGAAGATACGCGATGCATTTTTGTCGGAGTATTACTTACACGTGGGTATAAAAATGCTCCTCATAAAATTTAACTACTTAATTTTAGCCAAACATTTTTCACGAATATGCGGATATGTCAAAAGGTATTTAAGTAATTCATTAATTTACCTTATCCTCTAAGTATTATCCTACATCCTATAAGTTGAACTGTTGAACTACACGGCTAATATATTGTTCATAGCAAACCTAGAGAACAATGCTGGGAAAGCTTCAAAAACCGTTTTAAAGATATTTTGAAGAAAGTTCCAAACTTGTTTGGTCTCTCACTGAGATAAGTAATAGGTATTTACAAGTTCGGCAGATAGAACCAAACTCTAAAAAAATAATATATAATAAATAAAATACCTAATATAAATAATTGCCCTTTTTACTAAATTATTTCAAAGTAATTTAAAGGTGAATGTAGCATCAGGTAAGTTCACTAAATCGAGTTACTGACACAATCAGGGATCCGGTCTATTCCCTCTTTCATGAATAGCTTTTCATTGAGTGGTAAATTGGAAATTGAGTGAATATGAGCATCATACGACAGGCAGGACGTAGAAATCAAGTGGGGTCGAGTATTTGAGAATGGGAAGTAAATATCTCATTCGACGACCAAGGAGACCGCTCTGATTCTTTTACAAATCCCGAGTATGCGTAAAACTCACACACTCATGGTTGAGGTCAATTCAATATCCATTCCCTGGGCCTTACGCGGATTCCTGCGAAGTTTTGGCTGCAATAAAGTCACATCGCGTAGATTATAAAGGCACTAAAAGAGGCCAAGCCAGGATTTGAACCCCAGGCATTCTTGGCCGCAGACGAACGCTCTCCCTCTAGGCTACTTCATCGATCAAGAGAAATCCGCGTCCAGTGGTTCTTCCTATACAAAGAAAAATGGGAATTCTAATTTTTCCTTTAAAAATTGGACCAAATAAAATGATCTGGAGTTTTGAAAGTAGTTTTCAGAAAGTAAATAATATTACGTTAGGAGGAATTAAGAAATTTAAGTGTTTGGGACGGCCTGAATGCACAAGGGCGGAAACTTACGCAGGGTTTTAAGGTATTGGAAATACTTGTAAAGAAAAATTTTCTCCTCATAGAAACCATTTTATTCTACCAGATTTCCCATACTTTAACTTGAAATTCACAAGATATTACGCCAAAATGTTAATTGTAATGCATCATATTTCTCGGAAGTAGTTTGAGACCTATTAAAAGGATGTTCATCCACAGCTATTCTCTGCACGCGGAAATACGTTTTATTGTAATTGCATTTGATCTGGAGAATAAAAAATTTTTATGTCTCAACAAATAATGCTTTCATCGTATTGTTTCTTAAGTTTCGCCAAGAAATTTTTTTAAACGGTCCAAAGCTCTAAAAAAATATGGTTAGCATCTCTACATAATCAACTACGACTTCGGAACCTCGACTGGGTGCGGGTCGAAGCAAGCTCACCACGTTTATAACTACCAGACGATCTCGCGAATGTAAACCTTATTAGTATGACTATATACCTACATGACACGTAAAATCGTAGATTCAATCATAGAGAGAAAATCAATTCATAGAGAGTTTGAATATTCCCGGTTTCCATATGCTGTCTCAATGTTGTCAAGTTGTCGAAGGAAAAGCGATTTCAATCAGTTCCCGTGAACGCCGCATTCAGACGCCAAAGAGTTTTGCGTTAATTTTTTCCGCCACTGTACATAATTGTTAACTGACGACTACAAATATGAAATTTTTGCCTTTACGTTCCCCATCATTAAACATTCACTAAAATTTCAATTATTTTAGAATTGACAATTTCAAATTTCAGACATGGTTTGTTTTAAAATACGTAATTCTACACATTTTTTTCAATATTCACACCCATTAATTCGCCAGTGAACAGCGATTTGGCATCTCGATGAATCAATCTCATGCTGAATCGGAAGAAGCCATGAATCTGCTGTACTACGAAGCAATTGCTTGCATCCTATTTCGATGTAAATATACTTGTGCGAAGTATTTTTTGCTCTGAACATCCCCACGCTACAACGAATACATGCCTTATTCGAATCATTGGGGGAGTTGAAAAATATGTAAGATGGACGTACTATCTGAAAGTTTCCTTGTTAAAACTTATCAAAACATTGTTAAACTGTTGTGACTTTTTTAAAATTTCGATATATTTTTCAATTTTTAAAATCTTTCTTATATCTGCATTGAGGCATGAATCATTAAAACTTTAGATTCAATGATTCCCGAGGACATTGCCGTTGCGGAGACCTTGCAGTTATTAAAGTTATCGAAAAAGAAGTTATTTAATTCAAATTTAAAATTGTTGATATATAAAAAAATTTTTTGCATCTCCTGTTCATACGACGTGAAAATCGTTTGATAGCTTTCCGTATGCCATGGATTTTATCCCCGCTATTTCATATCGTATCAGATGGATGAATATGCGCGAGTGCTTTTGGGCGATGACTCTCTTCCATAGCACCGGACGTACGTTTCAACTTACTTTGCAGTTTCGATCGATAAAATCAAATATCTTCAATCTCCACACCTTAGCCTAAGTGATTCAGTGCCGAAAATTGTGGGGGGTGATGGAGAAATTTGTGGATGCAAAAGGCGGCTCAAACTCCCCGTCTAAACTATAAGATGAGGTATCTGAAGTTTTGCCTAAAATTTCGTTAGTTCAGTGGCTTCTTTCAAGTGTGCCCTTGAAACAGCGAGTGACATTTAGCGTTATACGTATAAAGGTATTTTGAGTGACCGTGGCATATCTTTCACCATCCGTGGGAAATATAAAGATGTATCTTGCGTCCCACCACTGGGTGACTCGCTCCTATCGAGGAAATTAAAGTGAAAACTAATCGGTATGTCAACTTTTCTAACATCTATTGATGCGATTTTTTAAAGTATAAGATGCTCTTTAAAAAGTATTATTCTTACACTGGTTTTCCCTGGCCGAAAATGCCCACCGGTTTGTTAGTAACAGTGATTAAAAAATTATTGGGGCTGGAAATTTTTATTTTACTTTCCCTTATGCGGCAGTTATGTATCGGAGTGTTGTTAAAAATGTTCTATGAATATTCTAAAAATAGTTAATTTCTCCGAAAAATTATTTTTCATCTATTTCATTATGATTTTTATTCTTTTTTTCGATTCGATATTAGATTCTTGATACAATACTAAATAAAAACCCCTAGTTTTATCAAAGTTATCTTCAAAGAATTTAAAAGCATCCATCAAACTAATTTTGAGCTCTTATTTGTAATTTTTATCTCAGTTTTGTGACGTATCCAGGGAAATACTTTCTCCATACTTATTCTTTAAGATTTTTAGAGACTTTTTAAGCGTCTTATTTCCGCGCTCCATGTATTGATATTTCGTTCTGCCTAAGGAATAACACTAATATTGAATGAGAATTTTGAACCTTCGGCCAATAACTTCTTATGTGATTTTGAAGTACAAAATTGATTTAACATTGTTAAATAATACACCTTGTTGTCGCAACTGCTATAGATATCTGGGATTCCGTCTTGATTTGTAATTGTGAAGAACATTGTTACAATTTATCTCCATTGGCTGTATATACGGCTATTTCACTAACACTATTAAGTTGTATAGTGAGGTGAATGCATGTAATGTGGACCTGCTTTTTACCAGGCCAACTCCACTTACCTCTATATTAATCTTGAGTGTGAAAGTGAATGTGATCAGTTTTTCCTTTTCATTTT
Organism: Ceriagrion tenellum; assembly: GCA_963169105.1. Classification (NCBI taxonomy): domain Eukaryota; kingdom Metazoa; phylum Arthropoda; class Insecta; order Odonata; family Coenagrionidae; genus Ceriagrion; species Ceriagrion tenellum. The sequence goes on along the minus strand of OY720643.1, from coordinate 16,815,320 downwards.
GATGCTTAGCCTATTTCGTACTTCCTGATATGCGAGCTTTTGGTGTTCTAAATGCATTGAATCGTAAAAACTCTCCCTATTTATTGACTCAATTCTCTGATATTATTTGTGAACCACGGTGATTTTATTTTAGTCCTTTTGTTTGTTGACTCAATTCTCTGATATTATTTGTGAACCACGGTGATTTTATTTTAGTCCTTTTGTTTGTAACTATTCTTGTCCTTATTGCTTCCTTTACTTTTTCTTTGATGTTTCCTACAACTTTTCCCACGCTGCATCTGTACTGCTTTATAATGTAATAGGTCCCTCCAGCAAATTTTGGTTGAGTCTCTATTCATAGCCCAATTCTTACCTCTCATATTCACTCAATTTTAACCCTTTCTTCTTGATGTGTTTGAGGCTGAAGTTTAATGGGTATCATTTGCGATAAGATTTTTGTCAATAGTAAACAATCGTGAAAGTGTTCTTACTACTACTACTACTCGTTCTAGTCTGACTTGCCCATTGCATAATCTATGGTAGACTCCTGTCCCGTTGTGTCATACCATGTGTGTTTTTAGCGTGGGTGCACGTCGAAAAACGTATTACATCCACACTTCAAGATGCTAAATTATGCAGAAAACAAAACCATGCCGGGCACATCTAGTAAGGTGATCATAACTTGTTAAAACAAGAGCAAAGGCTTCTCTACTCAATGAGGGTGGGATTTTCCTATAAAACATAAATGCATCCCAAGCAATGTAAAAACAAGTAGTGAAAAAAGGTGGCACAATGCGACGAGGAAAGGATCGTAAATAATACAGTGAGAATACCACGTCGAGAGTAAAGTACTCCGTACAGATTTGTCGATAACCGATGAACGTAATCTAATTATTCAAAACATAAATTATCAGAGCCTCTATAAAGGAAGCATTTCGAGTTAAAATGAAGAATCACGCAAGAATAATAATGATAACATAATAATACAGACATGATAATACAAATATTTATTGGCTACAGGAATGATTTCCTTTGGAATAGAAATTTAGTAATTACAGCTCAAACAAAAATTATAACAATCACATTCAAAACATGTCACTCATCTAAAAAAATGTTATCAAATCACGGTACTTGTTCACAACAAATATTTACAATTTTAGGCTCAATACATTGTAGCAATCAAAGAGACAGTATATTCATGAATTTAATTCAAGATGTTTACCAAAAAGTTAAGTTTCAGTGAGATAAAAAGACAGCAAACATTTTTTAAATCTTTCTGTAAACTTGATATTTTTCAACTGTTGAGGAATCGAATTCCATAAAATACAAGATTTTACATTAAAAGAGTTATGGTACAAAGTGGTTCTGTGACAGGGTAGAATTTGTTTTTATTTCTAGTATTTATTTTTTTAAACAAAATTACCTAAATACGGTTGAAAAATGTTGGGAGGATTTCAGTTTTTAATAGTTTGAGCATAAATACACCAATGTGCAATTTTCTTCTACGTTAAATTTTAAGAATTTTTAATTCATGTTAATACGGTGTGATATGCTCATAATATGCTACATCGCACACACAACGTATTGCACAGTTTTGAATTTTTTGCAGTTTGGATAACTGAGATTTTGAAGTATTTAACATTACCAAAGAACAGTAATCAATATGAGGGATCAATAAGGCATTCACTAGTTTAAGTCTCAGTAGCAAAGACATTAAGGTACAAAAACTTTAAGTTGATGCAGGTTTTTAATGACTTTATTAAAAATAAGTGCTACGTGTTTATCCCAGGTTAGCGTTTTATTCGCAATAACACCTGAATCATTAATATTGTCAGTGTATTCTATTTCTAAATTTTGAACTTGAATCTTGGACAGTGATTCAATGTTTACAGATTTTAGGGATTTTGCACTGTCGATTATTATGCTCTTATCTTCTGAGAATTTAAGTTCAACAAATTTTCTGACGCTCATTTACATGTACATATATTTGTACATATTTTCATGTACATATCTCTAATAATTAGTACGATGGCACCTGAGATATCGTTGCGATCGCAGTCGATGTAGACCTGCAAGTCGTCGGCGTATAAATGGCACTTGCAATGGTGTATGTTATTCGGGAGATCTTGAATGTATATGACAAATAGTAATGGGCCGAGTATTGATCCTTGGGGGACACCACGTTCGACGGGAAGTGATTCAGAACGTAGATAATTCTTCCGATCATTCCCCGCCTGAAGGCGTTGGGTCAATTAAGAGCGGAACCATTGCAGCACGGAGTTAGATCATTTTAAGTTGGATAGTCGCCTTAAGAGTAATGTAATAAAGTACACAGTCAAATACTTTGCTAAAGTCGAAGAGAACCAAAATTGTTATTTTCTGCTTATCCATTGAAAGTCGTATATCATATGTTACTTTAATTAGATTAATTGATAGAGGTGATTGAATTTTGTGATAAACAATTTATGTAAAGCATATAGTTTTACGTAAAGCAGTATATGCTTTACATAAAGAACTTTTTTTACAGTCGCAACATAACCTGGGTACAATCCGCGACAAAACTAGATGAAATATTTCGAAATAACTTCTTACATTATTAATTCAAATTATTGACCAAAAATTAATATTAATTATACATCTTAAACTTAACAAAATCCGTTACATACATAATGGCTTTCTTCCTATCGGCGATAAACTGTTGATATACGTTGACAGTTCTTTGACTCTCAGTTTACTTACCGCGTCTGCGAAATGTCAGAGCTGACGAAAACAACAATTCATTTGAAGGAAAATAAGAGGAAAGTAATATATCACGATTTTTGTAATCTGATAAATCATTTGAGATTGATAATCACACTAGTGCATTAAAACAGCGGTGGTATTTATATTATTCTGAAATCTTTTCCAATATCATGACTCATAGGAAATAGCTAATAACATTTTGACAAAGTATTTATTTTTTTAAAATAAAAATTCAGATTAACCTTCACAACGTTAAAAAGTTGAGACTGTAATAAGTTCGTAATTTGTTACAAAAACACCTCCCAGAAACTGTTATCGAGGATGATGTTTCACTCATTGGGGTGTCTAAGAAAGTCTCTATCCATGATTAGATTTGAAATTAGTGTAACATTTACATACAACATATTCAGCTGTTAGGATAGGTAAAATTCTGCAAAAAATAAAACGCCAACATATGTATGAAATTAATTATGTAATATAGCATTTACTCTTAAATCATGGAAGTGATAATAGAACTTCTCTTTAGCCACGGGAAAATTAAACGCCTTACCTCGTGTAACGACTAGAGGGTATTTATACCACTCTTCATTTACGACCTTACCGTGATTGAATGAGAAATTTTCGGCAATTCACCACTGCCTTCTACGGGACCACTTGTCAGCTCAGCCGTAAATTATTTCACCCTTCTCAGTTCCTCCGAACAATATGGCGAGACATTGCCATGAATCACTACTATGAAGAACCCACATGTTACAGAGTAGCTAAAAAGGAATGGAACATGATACAGGCGTTGTCAACCGGCCAATAAGTGGCCTCAGGTCCTTAGAAATATTTCTCGTTTACTTTATACCCGAAACTGAAGAGATCACTACTTTGGGGAGTCAAAAATCAACAATACGTCGCCATTGGAACTTGACGGAGCTTCACCAAATGTACCTAGAATTAGTTGTATTTTAGACACACGAAATTAGATTATGCCGACGTACACTTCAAAGATTGATAAGATTCCCGATATATACTCATGACTGGATATTCTGAAGACACGGAATCATTCTCCTGAAGGCGAAATGGAATTTCAGGCCGTCGGCATGCTGGTCACTGGATGCTCATTGAATACGTACCGCCCTCCGAATTCATTCTTGTCCGACACTAATACAAAAGAATTATTTCAGAGATGAAACAAGTCCGTTTCAGCTGACTCAGTTATTGGACGGTCTCACTTTCTAAAGAGGGATATGATAGGTAGTTAGTTCTTCAGTATTCACGATTCGCTCGTCATCGGTGGGAGAGCGTGGACTAAAGATTTCAATATTACGGAATATGTTACCCAAAAAAGTCATTGATTTGGAAATAAGTCTACTAAAAGTCCCTGTTATTTAATTATGTAGCTAATTTGTTTTACGTATTTGCGAGTTATTATGGGTTACTTCGGGAAAATTTCCCGTAACATGTTCAAAATAATTTGTATATTTTGATAAACACTCCTGTTCACTTCTAGCTGTTTAGGGAAGGTAATGGCATTCGACCACCTCGACCGAGAAAATACTAGAGAGCTGGACTCGAGGAAATAGACGTATTAGACCGAAGATTCCCCCTCGCCCTTGCTTGAGGTGACTCGCCGGCCATATAAGATAAGAGCGGACTATTTTTATGTTATTAATTTTACGATTAATGTAATGTTAATACTTAATGCATATTCTTAACCCCGTTGCTGTGCTAATAGCCTTGAGGATACACGAGTGAGAACCTTCAAGAAGGCAAGCGCATATGTATCCGCTCCTATCTTATATGGCCGGCGAGTCACCCCAAGCAAGGGCGAATCTTCGGTCTAATACGTCTATTTCCAGCTCTAGTATTTTCTCAGCCGAGGTGGTCGAATGCCATTGCCAATGGCGTGGTACTCGGTACTCGCCTGCATATTCCACTTGGGTACTCGTATTCAGTGGTATTCACCCAGGTATTCGAGTCTTCATCGCGGCACTCAGGTAATTCGACCGGGTATCCATGTATTCATACGAATACTCGAACGACGTATCAAATTATTTATTTGAGTACCCATTCTCGGGTACTCTATTACCAATGAATGCATACAGTTGGCCCATCCCTAATTTCGGTGTTACTTCCCAGTGAAATAAATAGGGTAGTGCATTGCAATCATGTGTGTTATACAACCCTGACTACCTTTGTGTGTTGCCGTACACTATCATTTACGACCGTACCAGGCGCTAATTACGGCACAGTGATCTCGATGCTCCGAGGGCCAATGGCGATCCTTTAAAGATACAATATTATTTCCGAGGACATTCGGTCTTTAATTGGGCATGCCTTTCAAATTCCTAGACATTACAATAATGGCAGTACGCGGTCACGTACGTTAAAGCGGCTTGGTTTTTTAGAGCACGTAAAATGGTGAATATCTATCGTATAACAGTAATTATAAAACCATGAAGGATTTCGTTTTTCCCGGCGAATATTACTGATGAAGTCTTCTCGGGTTATCTGCCGGGTCAGGATGGCCATTACTGATAGACACTTTACTGAATACGAGTACCCAAGTGGAATATGTAGGCGAGTACCGAGTACCACGCCATTGGCATTCGACCACCTCGACTGAGAGAATACTAGAGAGCTGGACTCGAGGAAATACATATACGTCTTAGGCATTACTGGCCATCCTGACGCGGCTGATAACCCGAGAATACTTCATCAGTATTTATAAAACTATCTTCGTCAGAGTGACTAGTGTAATACTAATACAAACATAATTTTGAGATTTATAGTTATGTTAACAGTTCTGAGCTGTAGTGCGGCTGGTCAGTGAGTGCAATTATCCACCCATGGTAAGAGATCGACGCCGAGGCTCGGTTTCAGAGTTTAGGCCTGTGCGGGTCCAGTTAAATGAGGGTCGACCTCTCCTTGGGGCTACGAGAGCTCGGCCAGTCTGTAAAAATTACGTGCGGCTCCGGCAAACGAATTTAAGATTCCATAACATTTAAGGGGATATTTACTATCGCGACAAGACCAAATACTATTAATTTAAAAAATACATTCCCTAAACAGTTAGAAAAGAACCTGAGTATTATTCAAAATATCCAAATTATTTTGAAAATGTTACGGGAAATTTTCCCTAAATAACCCATAATAACTCACAAATGCGTATAACTAAATTTAAGCCTTTATTCCTAGTAAAAGCTTAAATTTTGCTACATACTTAAATAACAGGGACTTTTAGGAGACTTATTTTCTAATTATTTAGGACTTTTTTGGGTAACATTCCGTAATATTGAATACTTTTGTCCACGCTCTACCACCACGTTATTAATACCTTACATACTCCGACACACTACGGTAGATCAGAACGTGAGATTAAAAATCAGGGAAATAGACTGCAGAAAACAGGTTTAAAACGATTTTAATGCGATCGATAACATACCATAACGGCTGCCTTTTGGATTTCAAGTAGGTTAGTTGGCAAGTAGTGTAGCTGATCAATTATTTTGCTCACTAATTCACGTTTCTAAATCTGCCCCGAAGAGTTAACACCATGTTTTGAAACCTTCCTACCCGACTCGCGTATAATTTTTACGTAATTGTATTAAATATAAATGAAATAAATTCTATAGCATTTGTAGTATACATATAATGCGGTGCTTGGTGGTGAAAGTAATTCCTACACTGTAAAGCATGTTGTTTATAAGTCAATCCCTATGAAACACCCTTGAGGTGGCTCGTATGGTAATATATAATGTTACATTACGCCGCAGTTCGGCCCATGTCTCAAACTCGAACAGTAGGTAGCGCCAGGAACTTGATCCAGAATTATACGTCTTTGAGATACCTCGGCACAATTCACTGCAAGCCACCTCAAGGACGGTGGCAGGGAATGAGTCGTCATCAAAATGCTTTACACTATACGCGATTTAAGTAAATTTAACTTTGACTACATCCACAAATACTCAAAACTACTGACGTTAGCAAAAACTAGCGAAACTTGTGAGAGGGCGAAATCTCTCAAATTCTCACTACACTATAGTCATGCTATCAACGTAAGTTTGTTTATATTGATGTTTTTATGACTACAGAAATGCTCAGAGGTCCTAGAGTTGTACCGAAAACATGCACAGCTTGCTGTTAGTATTCGGTAACAGATAATGACCAGGGTGGCGATCGTCAGGGAAAATTGGGAATTGTCAGGGAATTTTGAATTTCTGGAAAATTCAGTGAATTCTCACAACAGTCGGGGAGAAACTGGGATATGAATCCTCATTATTTTTCTGCCATTACGTTTATCGGCCAGTCTTTCCCGCTCTTTACTTCACCAAATGAAACAAAGGTACATCGCTCGTCATCAGCAAATTTAGTAGTACGGAACTTAGAGAACAAATTGACTAATTTTAAATGGGCCACCTATATCGCGATTCCCATCTCGGATGTTGCAGACGACTATAATAGCAACACTAAAGAGATTTTCACGCCTTTTTACGTACCTTACCGATCTTCACCGCGTGCGTTCTAACTCGTTTTTTTAAGCCTACCGCATATGGATCCCAAGTACTGGCAGCGTATTCCAAGTGGAATCTACCTAGAGAGAAATACCTGATTACCTAGAGAAAAATACCTGCTTTATCCAACTTGGTCCCATTTGACAAGTACTCTTTTAGCAAATCACGATTAACAAATAGTTTGACCTGTTATTTCCCTAATACGTTTACCCAAAGTGAGATCATTATTGAGTTTGACTCCGGGGTACTAGTTTCGTTCATTGAATGTAGTTGCTATTATAAGGAGTTTTTCCTAATCCAGGAAATCTTCACCACACATATTTTTCAAATATTTTTTTTAATTTGCCGGACGATTCTGTTGACCCGTATGTTCCCGGAACCCTGATAGGCTGCCGAGCCTATCATTAGGTTTTCCAGAGACCGGACCAACAGAACTTGACACACATCCATGCCCTGGGTGGTGAAAAACCCACCCAGGCGGGATTCGAACCCACGACCCTCGGATTAGCAGGCGAGGACTTTAACCCACCGCCACCGGATTAAATTCTAGCTTCCACGCATCGCACCACTTTGGATTGCCATTAGGTCCTTCACTAGCACATAGTTATTATTCTGTTAATATATTTCCATGTATACTGTAGCATCGTCTGCAATTAATACGGGGACGAATAATGATACGGTACGAATGAGGGCAAGTAAGGCAGATAAATGACGCAACGAGGGGATTGATTGAGGGAGGAAACGGGCAAGGGATGGACAAGACCTTAAGCCGTGAAAAAAGTGATAATGAGACATTAAATCATTTCGCTACACGTCGCAACGTGCAGATGCGAGAGTGGATGACAAAGGTTATTTTTGAACTAGTCCATGGTATATATGATTAAATAGAAAACCTGCTCATTACTTCCCCCTCTCGTTATTCTACCTTCAAACACGAAAGTACTGATCTCCTAATTTTGGCCCATTTTTAAACATTATGATCCTTGACAGACTAGTCATAATCATGTTAATATGATAGTTGACCCTCCGGAGCCTTACGATTCATTTGATATTACACTTTCAGCTTTTCCTTCAGAAATTACTTGACGTGCCGCAAGAACTCCCTGATAAAAAGGAATGAGAAGTAAAAAGTCAAACTCAGCAAAAGAATTAGATGATACTAATGCGATAAAAATATTCTATCCAAACCATTTGATCAAATGCGGAACAATACGCTCCGGACAAGGAAGACAAAACATGATGAATAATGATATTTACGCGACATCATAAAATACCGCTCTAAGTAGACTTACGGGTAAACCTGAGAAATCGAACAGCAATGAAATGTAATATGTTGACGATATGATAGGAATACCTTTCATATGCCATCTCATCTGTGATAACTCCGTGCTTCCACACTAAGTTGCGGACAACGGAAAGCCAATCACTGGAACGTTCCGCGCGCCGAAGCTCCGCCCTTTCGCCGGCTGTAATCGGCTTCCCGCTTATCCGTCTAGTTTTCCTTCCATGTGAATCCAGCTGAGGTTTGGCTGGCAGAGAATCACCCTTGCCGAGGAATATCTGAGCTAAGACGACAAGTGCCTCTCACTCAAGGCCGCATGGTGTCCCCTGTGTCATCGGTCCCCTTCTGCTTTTGTTTCTAATGGCGACCGATTAACTACTTAATAGCCTAGTTACCACGCATAAATGACATCGCCGGCCCACATTGGGTCTCTCGCATTCCCATGCACCTCGAGAGGTGAGTCCCCCTCACATAACATCCCTTGGGAATTATTAATGGAACTTGATGAAAATACTGTGTTAAATTAAAGAGCACTGAAATTGTTACAAGATTGGCCCCCTCAAAGATACTGCTAGTTTTTGGGATCCTGAAGTATCAAGCGTGATTTCGGAACCAAGTCTAGTGCAGCGATTTAGCAGCCAAGTCATTAGCTGTAATGATAATTGTAGTGGTGTGTCGAGGATATTAAAAGAGTTGGGATAGGAATCCATATCGCATTGTAGGTTAAAAAATTGTTGAAATCTGCAGAGTAAATTTAAGGCGAATTACTTCTCCTAAGACATTAGAGAGACATACAAACACTCCGGGCCACTATTGTTCTATTCGTAAAATGTTAGATATATATATTTCAGGATGGATGTGTTCCGCGTATCAACGCTACATCATTGCAGTCTGGAATAAAATAATCATTATAGTGTGGAATAAAATAGCGTAGCATGATAATCCAGCAAAGTTCAATCAAAGGAAAGTTTAAGTTATATTGGCAATCTCGCAAGTTTTAAGTGGACTATCAGTAACTCAGTGGCATTTATTTTTAAAAAATCGACATTAACGCATTTTTTTCTGACTTATCACAAACGCTATAAAACACAATTACTGATCAACGTTGATGAGAAACTACTCTAATGGTCCATTTGTAATCCACCACGCAACATAAGCCGTAATATTTTTCAACATACACACTAATTCTACTTAGCAGATTCATACAACGCTGAATCACAGCGGCAAATAACCCTAGCCTTTGGCGTAGTTTCATTGCCTGCACATTTCGAGGTGACATAACATCCCAGTGAAAATAAATGGTAACTCCACTGAATCCTGTGCCGTATACCACCCTGACTACTTGTGTGTGTTGCGGGGCGATATCATTTACGGCCTTACCAGGCGCTAATTTCGGCCCAGTGATCTCGATTCTACGGGGGACAATGGCGATCCTTAACAAAACAGATTTCCGAGGAAATTGTTTGTAATTAGGCATGCATATTTAATCCCTAGGCATTACGATAATGGAATTTGTTACTATATTTATCAGTTTGAATAACGCTTATAATTTTAGAATTGTGAATGAACATGGCTTTATAAGGCTAAGCACTTTCCATGGGGTCTAGTATCATTTCCACCTGTTGTATGTTACCCTTCATGTAGGCATTAGAAACGATCGTCTGGTATTGTCCTACTATTTGAAGGTTTTATATAATACATGCGCCTAAACAGTCTTTCTCTTTATGCCCTTCAATAATGATGAGAAGTCATTCTTTTATGCCATTTTAAACAATCTTTCTTTTCAGTGACATTGGAATAGGCTTCCATTGCATTTAAATTATCAGTCACCATTTATTGAGGCTCTACATTAACATACTACTCAGTAAACTACTGCAAGTGTGTCCGGCAGCAGCCGTAGGATAAGAAAAGAAGCAAGGATAAAATGAAAGATTTCAGCGAGGTACAGGACAAAAAGTGAAATGTGTTTACAGTGTCTTGAACTATTTGTTCTGTGGTAATAGTGAGGGGGAAGAAGGAATTGTTGGACCTATCTTTTTGACAGTGTACCTCTCATACTCCTTTTTTCTCTTCTTTCTATTGTCTGACAGGACAGCTGCCAATATTGCCAAGGACATATACATGCTGCCCTTGGATATATCACAAGGGTGTGTGGTAGGTGGAGCTGGGACACCATCAGTAATGCAAATAAGGTAAAGGAATTAAATAATGGAAAGAAGAAAGAGTGATGAGTGTATTACTATCTCTCTCCCCATTTTTAATAGTTATTAATGGTGCATGGTAAGGAGTTCTTGTACTTATCGATTTGGCAGTATACATATACCTTCTTTTGTCACCTCCCAGATCTCTATATTTAGTGCAGAGGATATATAATTCTCACCTGATTTACTAATCCGCTACTTAATGTACAAACTATTTAATGTACAATCCACAACAAAACTAGATGAAATATTTCAGAATAACTTCTTATATTATTAATTCAAATTATTTACCAAAAATTAATATTAATTATGCATCTTAAACTTAACAAAATCCATTACATACATAATGGCTTTCTTCCTATCGGCGATAAACCGTTGATATGCGTCGACAGTTCTTTCATTGACTCTCATTTTACTTACCGCGTCTGTGAAATGTGAGAGCCGACGAAATCAACAATTCATTTGAGGGAAAATAGGAGGAAAGTGTAATATATCACGATTTTTGTAATCTGATAAATCATTTGAGATTGATAATCACACTAATACATTAAAACAGCGGTGGTATATATATTATTCAGAAATATTCTTCAATATCATGACTTATAGGAAATAACTAATAACATTTTGACAAAGTATTTAATTTTTTTAAATAAAAACTCAGGTTAACCTTATCAATTTGGCAGTATACATATACCTTCTTTTGTCACCTCCTAGATCTCTAGATCTAGTGCCACTAATGAATCGACTTATGTTCCAAGGAATGGTTTTAAAACTTATTTTATTCCTAATGGACCACATTCCACTATTTCCTTCTCACCTTTTTGTCTGGGTTAAATATGCCACTACTTCTGCCTATTCTTGGTTGTATAGGCAAATCATAGCTATTGCACCTCTGTTGTTTCAACCCTCTTTCTAGCAAGGGTTCTTCTCCCATTGACTATGCAGCTCTGTTGTACAGGAAAGATCTCAGCAGATCGGCGTATCAGCTGTATAAGTCTCAGGTATTCTGCCAGGTAAGGAGTTCCATATCTCCTTACAATTCAGAGAATGACTTGCTCTCCATCCTCAAGGATTCTGAATGCTGTCTTCTCAATTTGGCTGGTATATATCCTCTACTCCTACAGGTTAGGTGCCATCTGTATTTTCCCACCTTCCCTTATGTACAGTGGCGGAAGAAATTAACGCAAAATTTTTTGCGCGCCAGAATGCGGCATTTTTGGGAACTTCTAGGAACAGTGCACACTCGATAGACTGGCAACACTGAGGAAAACATCATCTACCGCAAATATTTGAAATCCGCAATGGAACTCACATTTGCCGGAGCCTAGAACTTAGTCATCAATCGCCTCATTTTCGAGCTTTCTTCTCATATTATTCTAAAAAATATTCACTATCCCACCCAATTTGGTATATATGTTGAAATCCTCATCTTCTACCACCAAGGGATATGTATTGTGGTCGACTTCCCGAGGATCTCTTTGAATGACGCGTACTGTGTCTTTTTCACCGAAATGATATAAATCGAGATTTATCCGCACCAAATGTCGATACAAAAAAGATTTAATTAAAATAAGTATAGTCTACGTGATGTAATTTTTCACGATTTTCCATTTGTAGATTGACGAAGCTCCTTAAACGGATATTTATTAAATTCAAAACTGATATTTATTAATGAACCGTTCTTGACTCAATATAAATCCGTCTTTAGTTCGTCAGAATGGGATTAAACTATGATAACATACATAAATAGGTATATAATTTTATGAAATAAAAATAAATGTGCTCGCATCGATACCGAATAATCTAGGCATATTTTCCCGATATTTCTTTCGTCTTACCACAAGAAGCTTGGTGGCGAGCTGTCCACTGTTAAGCTTTATCTAGTAAATGCATGATATACGAAACATTCAGAAAAGTTTACCCAAAGTAGGTGTAGTTATGGATAGAAAACTCTTTTACCCCCAACTGCATAATGTGTTATATGCTTAGCTAGAATTAAATTTCATTTATAAAATAAATTAATAGGTAACGGTTAATGTTGTAGCCGTCAGATGTATTTGGATAGCTAAAGAGTGGTCCGTGTTCGATTCGATTTTCTAATGAACGCAAATGAGTTTTTATATAAATTTTCTCAGATTGGCGATATGAATGAATGTAATGTGAGGCTGCAATGACTGGCTGATAATATGAATTTTTTTAATTACAAAAGAGATAAAATTTGCCGAAGAAAAATCATTTTACTTGACCAGAAATTGAATGAAAAACTCAAAAGTGTCTCGACTAGGGGTGGGATCACGGTCTTTTCTTCTCATGGTCGTTATCGTCATCCAAAAGGCAAGCCGTATTGGTAGGGAAATGTTCAAGGTCCTGGGTGCGCACTCCACTGCTATGTAGCACCCGATCATTCTTGCTGACGACCACATTTTTGAAATCATGAGCGTACTCGAACAATGTTATTATGAATAACCATGATTGCGATTCAGGTGTACAACCCAGTAACAACTACTGAGCTTTCTTGTGTCAAGGCGAATTTAAGATAATGTTTCGTATCCTTTCGGTGAACTTATTTGCGTCCGTATGTGTTACTGTGAACTAAGTTACTTTTAAAATGAGTGGTGGTATTGTCTACGAACGTTTAAAATAACTATAAGGTTAGGAAAAAGCATACTACTCTCCCAGTAATACAAACTGAAAGAAGTAGTTCTCAGATTTCGTCTCATCAGCCCAGACAATTCCAATCAAACGCCATTAGTTCCCCTCATGCATGGGTTTGGAGGCCAGCGACCTTAAGTCTGAGTTCAAGCAACGAGCAGTCTTGGAGGACTCTTGAGGATCCCTAGAGGATTCCCCGTGTCGATACAAAGCTCCACCAATACTAATCCATTCAAAATCGGAATGTATGAAGGCCGCATTATATTGATTTGGGAAATAGTATGCCTTTAATAAGAGCTTACTTTCCCCTTGTGTTGCGGGCGATACTTTTTCTGCCATAGATAATGTTTCGGACGCCAGTCGTTTAACTCACAGGAAAGAAATGGTATTTGACTTCTCTTACGCCCTTAAAAGTATTTGACGGGTGCTTCCGATTTTTTCGAAGCGTGATGAGCCTTTTCTTTATGGTGCAGCAAGTGTTTGAAACCTGTGCTTTATTCACAACAACAAACCATCCCGACCATCACCACCCGAACTTGGCTAAGGTTTACTGATGACTACTTCATTGAGACGAGCGTTGATAGACGGACAAGCAGAGCCGACAGCGCAAGCAGAGATATTGTTCAAAGTTTTAGCGGCCTCTTCCTAAATGCTTGGAGGAAAAAAAGAGGTTATTAGGCTTTAAGTATGCCTCATTTTTCTCCCCGATGGAGAAATCGGATAGCAGGTTTGTAAAAGGCAAAAACATCTATCGAAAAATTACCCGAAGAGGTGTTGCGCCTTCGACTTTCACCCACTGAACTATTATTTGGTTTTTAAAGTAAAAAAAAACCTGTTACTCACTACTATAAAACGAAATTCACTAAATTTATGACCGCTATAATAAGAACTATGTTTATTCAAATGTTAATTAATATTCATTTTTCGTCCGCAACTAGGAATACTTGCGATTTCTCAAATGTCAAAATTCTAGGAGATGGTTCAAAACAAATCATGTAACATAGATGGAGCGGGCTGCGGGGAGCGCAGCGTTCATGAGGACAATGCGGGTAACAAACGTTTTTCAACCCCCTCAAACGAAACAACCCCAAATTAAGATGCAATGAGGAAAATCGTGGAGGAAGAATGGGAAATGAACCCAGTAAGATGATACCAAAATGTGGACAACTCCATGTTACAAAGATTTGGTCAGGAAATTGAGAATGGAGGGGATTGATTATTGGGATGGATTGATTATAAGGCTAATAAACATCCAAATTCTTTATGTATATACCAGCATATTTCTCGATGATCAATTGATGTGATCATGTGCACACATTACTCAAATTGAGAGAATTACGCATACATTTTAACATTTTCCACTCGTTCTAAATAAAGCATTTTAGTGTCCATTTTCAACATCCGTTAAAATACAGTACCACTACGAGATGAAATTTACGACCCTGTAAAAAGTATGATAATATCTTCATGTGGGTGCACTCACAACTTTAACTTCCATTGAAGCAACAATATTACGACACATTTGAAGAGGAATAGATTCTTTAGGAACGTAGCAATCGTATAATCTTTGATGGAGCACATTCCTAATTTGTACTCCATTGACTACTCTGCGGATTTGTGAGGAGTATATATTGACCTTAGGGAAAATATCTCATTACTGCTTAGTTGCTACATAGAAAAGATGATTTTTAGTATTTTATCACTTTCACAGGGGAACATACGCGATGCGTTTTTACTAACGCGTAGGTCCTGGAGTATTACTCACGCGTGGGTATAAAAATGCTCCTCATAAAATTTAACTGCGTAATTTTAGCCAAAACTTTTTCACAGCGAATACGTCAAAAGGCATTTAAGTGATTCATTAATTTACCTTATCCTCTAAGCATTATCCTCCATCCTATAAGTTAAACTGTTGAACTACACGGCTGCTTATAGCAAACCTAGAAAACAATGCTGGGAAAGCTTCGAAAACCGTTGTAAAGATATCTTGAAGAAAATTCCACACTTGTTTGGTCTCTCACAAAGGTAAGTAATCGGTATTTACAAGTTCGGTAGATAGAACCAAACTCTAATTCCTTATAAAAATAATTGCCCTTTTTACTAAATCATTTCAACGTAATTTAAAGGTGAATGTAGCATCAGGTAAGTTCACTAAATCGAGTAACTGACACAATCAGAGATAAGATCTATTCCCTCCTTCATGAATAGCTTTTCATTGATTGGTAAATTGGCGAATGAGTGGATATGAACATCATACGACAGGCACGATGTAGAAATTAAGTGGGGCCGAGTACCCGAGAATGGGAAGTAAGCATCTCATTTGACGACCAAGGAGACCGCTCTGATTCTTTTACAAATCCCGAGTATGCGTAAAACTCACACACTCATGGTTGAGGTCAATTCAATATCCATTCCCTGGGCCTTACGCGGATTCCTGCGAAGTTTTGGCTGCAATAAAGTCACATCGCGTAGATTAATTATAAAGGCACTAAAAGAGGCCACGCCAGGATTTGAACCCCAGGCATTCTTGGCCGCAGACAAACGCTCTCCCTCTAGGCTACTTCATCGATTAAGAGAAATCCGCGTCCAGTGGTTCTTACTATGCAACGAAAAAAGGCAGTTCTAATGTTTCCTTTAAAAACTGGACCAAATAAAATGTTCTGGATTTTTGAAAGTAATTTTCAGAAAGTAAATAATATTACGTTAGGGGGAATTAAGAAATTAAGTGTTTGGGACGACCTGAATGCACGAGGGCGGAAACTTACGTAGGGTATGAAGGTATTGGAAATACTTCTGAAGAAAAATTTTATCCTCATGGAAACCATTCTATTCTACCAGATTGCCCGTACTTTAACTTGAAATTCACAGGATATTACGCCAGAATGTTAATTGTAATGTATGATATTTCTCGGAAATAGTTTGAGGCCTATTAAAATGATGTTCATCCACAGCTATTCCTTGCACGCGGAAATACGTTTTATTGTAAGTGAATTTGATCTGGAGAAAAAAAAATGTCTATGTCCCAACAAATAATGCTTTCATCGTATTTTTTCTTAAGTTTCAATCAAGAAAATTTTTTTAAACGGTCCAAAGCTCTAAAAAAAATATAATAAGCAACTCTACATAATCATCTACGACTTCGGAACCTCGACTGGGGGCGGGTCGAAGCAAGCTCATCACGTTTATAACTTCTAGACGATCTCGCGAACGTAAACCTTATTAGGTGGACTATTTACATGACGCGTAAAATCGATAACCATTCATAGAGAGTTTGAATATTCCCGGTTTCCATATGCTGTCTCATTGTTGTCAAGTTGTCGAAGGAAAAGTGATTTCAATTAGTTCCCGTGTACGCCGCATACAGACGCCAATGAGTTTTGCGTTAATTTTTTCCGCCACTGTACTTATGTTCCTGGCATTACTTAAATTGTACCTCTGTTTACGTTGAAGTTCTTAGGTTGTAGGTAGACCTCAATATCATTTCTTATGTTGTAACATCTGTTCTTGGGTTTAGAATTTCCACAGAGACGCTGGTTTCCATTTAAGTACTGCCTGGTAACCTATCATCTAGACCACTGAATACACAAACGAAGGCGGGAAAATGTGTATAAGCCACAGCTATTCAGATGACACCTGACCTCTAGGACAGAACAGAACGCATTCAGAACCCTTGAGGATGGACAACAAGTCATTCTGCGAATTGTTGGGAGATATGAAGCTCCTTACCTAGGGGAATATCCGAAAGACTTACCCAGCTACTACACCGGGAAAATCTGAAATCTTTCAGGTGAAAGGTAACAGCAGCACCAACAGAAGAAGAATCCTTGCTGGAAGGAGGGTAGAAACAACATGGAGGTGTAAAAGCCGTGATTTGCCCATTAGGATGTTTTCTGAAATACCACCAAGAATAAGCAAAGGTAGTAAGACATTAAACTCAGACTGAGGTACAATAATTACATCTCAATAAATCATTACTTATTGCAGTATTTCCCGAGTACAAACTGTATCTTTTCATTACAATCCATATTATTTCTAGTTCAAAGAAATGTGGAAAGACAACTCATTGCACAGAAAATGAAATATATCACTGGGTATGGGGGTACTTATGGAGTAGATAAAGTATTTAAAGGTGTGGCATGGAGATTTCAAGAAGTGGAGAATTGTATAAGAGTTAACTTTTTGCAAAATATAAATATTTTCTTCCAATGATAAGATTTACTCACATTGGCAGTAAGCAACTTTAATATAAGTAAACCACAACCTGTCACCGAAAATGCAAGATGAACAGCAAAACTGTGTGAGTTTCAAGAAATGAAAAAGAATGATAGCTGTGAAGTAAGAGAATGGGAGTAAACAGCAATTTTAACCTTTTTGCCATTGTGAAAATGACAGAGATGTGGAAGTTGGCCAAATATCATCTAATTAAACATCTTTATGGTAACCGCTAAATTTCTCATGCTCATATGCCTTTCTAAATCCAGGCTCCATTCAAAAACAATTTTAATCTCAACCATAACCATGCAATAATTAAACCTTTACTTAATTTATAAATGAAACTTTCAGAGATAGTTTCCAGCCAACCTAAAACATCTCAAATGTCTGACTAATTCTCAAAAAAGGGGTTGAGGATGATACAAATAACTTCCGCCCAGTGTTCTTACTGACTAGTTTTTTCTGAGACTACAGTCTTCAATGCAAGAAAGGCTCATGAAATATATCTTTACAAATAAAATTTTTAATAGGGAACAATATGACTTCCAAAAGGGAAAAGGTGCAAAAAAAAATGCTCTTGCACGTTTTTTGACCTTGTAAGATTCAATTGAATACGTACACTATTGGCTTCTTCAAAGATCTTTCATGGGCCTTCTATACAGTGGACCAGGAATTTTTTTTTAATAAATGAGAAGGAAATTTAATTAGGGGCATTGCTCATAAATGGCTAAAGTCATACTTAAAGGATTGAAAACAGATTGTGGAGATCAACAGCATATGAACCAACGAAACAGACCATGAAGATTTATCCTCCCATGGAAACAACAAATGTTAGCATTCCATAGGGAACCATTCTTTGACCCCTCTAATTTTTACTATACATGAATGATTTGCCCAACAGTTGCCCAAAGAATGAGAACATATTTCATAATCAATAGGCAACGAGAATCCACGGTTTTAAAAAACTAAGATTGGTTTATTTTCAGCTTATAGAGAAATGGTCTAATCAAAATAACCTCTCAATGAATAAACATAGAACAAACTACATTGAATTTAAAAAAAAACATGGAAGTGCCATAGACATTTGCTTAAAAGGTCCACCAACGTATAAGTTTTTAGGATTAATTATTGACCAATCCTTGAAATGAAAGGTCCACATCTATCAACTGTTCTAAACCATTAAAAGTTGTTATATGGAATCTGGCAGAAATCACTGATACAGAAGTATTGCAATTGACTTACTTTGAAAATTTTCAGTCCCACTTGACCTATGATTTAATTTCCTGGAGATCATTTCCTAATTTTTTTTAATGCAGAAAATAAGCATCGGGTATACAGCAAAATTAACTGTACAAAAATCTTTTAAGCCACATTTTAGGCAATTGAAATGTTCAACCTTACCTTTCCTGTACATTCATAACCTTAGTACTTACATTAAAGATAACATGTTCCAACTAACCACCAATGCATAAGTACACACCAAGGCATAACACTAGCCAAAGAATGGATGTGCATTTGCATTTAGTATAAAAATATGCAAGGGTAACTTTCAAAAACAAACTAAAACATTTTGTCCAAAATAAATCTTATTACTATGTGATTAACTGTATAGAATAAAATTTTGGACATGGCATCAGCTGTAGTCTAATTTTTTTGTTCTGCCTTACTTTTGACTTCGCCTATATCTTGCTGTAACAAAATCCTTGGGTGAATAAAGAATTATAAAAAATATATTTGGGAAATATTCAGCAACGTTGGTGATTTAACACTGCCATGAAATGAATTATGTTTTTCAAGAAGCCAAATAAAGAAATGTTTATATATCATGTTTAAGCATTTTATTTTCCATCTCTGCATCATCTGCTGATGCATGTAATGCGTTTCAGCTGCCCTCTTGTTTCTCAAGGATTATCATAAATCACAGGATTTTAAATTTTGTAAGTATAAATTGTGGAGTAAGATTATGTTTCAAGCACCCAAAATTTCCATGGGCATGAAGAAGCTGTAAATCAAGGGAAAAGGTACATTTTAGAAGCAATATTAGAAGCAATGGTAAAGCCGTGTCTGCTGTTAAGAGACTGAAGAACATTTTGACGACAACTTCCCCAGCCATTGAGGATTTATGGATGTCAGTGCTAAACTGCAGAAATACCCCAACTGTTGGGATTGACAATCATCCAATTCTAAAGGAAGAAAAACCCACTAACATCTCCTTACAACTAAGCTCTACTTCAGCAAGAGCTACAACAATTGTGTGAAATTCACAGTGGAAAAATCATTGGCCTGGATTGGGATTCAAACCCAGACCCCTCAATTTTGTATCAAGTGATCAACCAATTAAGCCTCCCATTCATCCTCTTCCACTGCCACTTTCTTATGGAATGAGTTGTCCTCCCAGGCACTGTACATGTAATGCCCTGGTAGCTTAAGTGGTTAGGACACTCGCTGCAAAATTGAGGGGTCTGAGTTTGAATCCCAATCTAGGCCAATGATTTTTCCACTGAACTTTACACAAGTGAGTAACCACCACCAATTGACACCAGTTACTGCACAGCCAGTTCTTTGGATGAGAAGTTCAACTGTCTATAAAACATGAACTCCAAGTAAAACATTGAAAATCCATTTTCATCATGATATACATGCTAGAGATTTAACACCGCTTCCCATAGGTCAGGAAGCTAGAATCAAACCACCCCCTTCAGATGCACTCTTTAGTTGGAAATGAGGCTAGTGAAAGAACAATACAGTGACAATCATAGGGCGATGATGTTGATGGAAAGTGCTATAAAAGATATCACTCCTGGCTAAAGCCTTCTACAGAGCTTATGCCACACACTAGCCCCTACAAAAAATATATATCAGGATACACTGGGTGAGGGTGTGAAAGGAAGCACAGTACCTTACACTAATAAATCAGGTCATGTGGTTAGGGCCCCAATGAGGCTGACATTGAATAAACTTAATAGTTTTATTGCAATTCCATATTTTTGTTGTACTTACAAATACATTGGAGTTTTGTTTACCCTTTTATAATTGTGTCTATGCATGAATACTGTATGTATCAGACTTCTATTACCTTATGTTGTTTTGCATTTCCTGCAGATTACAACCTAGACGTGGTGGAAGGGCTTGAGCATTCCAATGACCCAAAGAGCTGGACTGGAGGGAGCAATTAAAATTGTTCCCGGCAGGGCCACCCATTCCAAATAGGTCAAAGGGTAGGAGCCAGATGAAAGGTAATCCAGTGATGGTGTCACACTGTTGGGAAGATGGGGGTAGTAGTCCCCTCCCAACTATTAATACCCAGAAAAATGAATGTCACTCAAAGAGAAATGGATCCTGGCAACCATGGGATGCCGCCCAATGGGGTTGGGTCCAGCATCAGTAGAGGCAAGGACCCCCGAGGTTGTCATCTCACGAAATCCTTACACAACAGAGAAATCACAGGATACAAGGACCAAGGAAGATAAGAAGAAAATGAAGACAAGGAAAGTACCGATAAAAATAGGGGCTCGGAACATTTGGACACTGATGAGGGCTGGGAAGCTGGAAAATATTAAATAGGAATAGATGGAGGGAACATAGATGCCTTGGGGCTGTGCGAGGTGAGATGGAAGGACAGTGGGGACTACTGGAGGGATAGTTACAGGGTAATTTATAGAGGGGGGTTGAGAGTCAAAGTGGGGTAGCTATAGTATTGAACGCAAAATTGGGAATGAGGGTAGTAAATATTGAGCAAGTGAGCGACAGGATACTAGTGGTAGAAATAAAAGCACACCCCACAAATTTCTTATTGGTCCAGGTTGACTTACTATTATTACGGTACAAAGGAAAAACACTAGCAACTTGGATATTAAAGGAAAGGATTGAAGGTATTTAAACGTCAATGGTTGTTTTGTGATTGTTAAAAAAGTGTTCATGGATTGCTATGCGCACGAATAAATCTGACTGCTTTTTTCTTTATGATTGAAATAAAAACTATATGCAGATTGATATTATGAGTTCACTTTGGTGCATCAATTTGGTGACCATGACAGGACAGTCTATTTGAACAGTAAGTTTTAATTCAGTGGACTCTATTTGCACTGTAGTGCGCAATGAAGTTATTCATCGAGAAGATGAACATGGTCACCCTGAAAATGGCATTAGCAGATAGGAATATGCCAACGTCTGGGACAAAATATGATTTTAGAATGAAGTTAGAAGAAGAATTAAGGAAGGAAGGAAAAGGAAGGAAGGAAGGAAGGACCCAGCTGATTTCTTTGCGGAGACCGTGGAGAAGAGTACAGCAAACAGCAATTGGGTGATTCGTCAACTACGGTGAGTGTAGATATATTATCTCAATTAATGATGCAGATGACAAACATAACGAAGTAAATAAAAATTCGATCAGCCGAAATAAAGACTCAGTCTGAAAGGATAGCAGCCAAAACTAAGACACTTTTAAAAAGAATGAAGCTGAAATAATTGAACTCAAGACCAATTGCTTAATTAAAATCCAGGATGTTAATAGTAGAGTTTGTAACTTGGAGAAAACTAAAATCAACCAAAAGTGGATAAGCTTGAGGAGGAAATCTCAAAAAAAGTAAATATGTACAATTGAATTCAGACTTGACAATAAGACAGATGATAAGACATTGACAATAAGGCACGACAACACAGACAATACGATGATAATACAAAACCTGAACCTAAAATTAGCATGAAAGTAGTGCTAGTTGTAGACTTACCCATTGATCCGAAAGTAATCCGAGACAGCTTACCAGAATTCCATGGAAGGTTAGGAGAATATCCAAAGATATTCACTGAAACTTGTGTAGCCTTGCTGAAAAGAACGAATCTACCTGAAGAGATTTATATAAAAATCGCGTTGCTCCACCTAAGGGATTCAGCTGCAACCTGGTTTCATAACATCAAAGGATTGAATTTAAATTGGATAGATTTTCAAAAAGAACTTCTCTTCCTTCTTCTGTTAGCAGCCCTGGGGCTGGTTTGCAGCAAGAACTACTAATGAGATTTAATTCAGAGACAGTGAAGACTGCCATAGATAGAAAATTTCTCATTGAATACCAACCATCAGGCATGAGAGCTAGTGCTTTCATAATTCAAAAACTAGTTGTTCAAGAGTTCACCCATTGCAAGGCTATGATGAATCTGTTCCTTTCATAATAGAATTATTGCATCATAAAATTAGACCTTTAGTAAAAGTAGCTCATCTGACAAAATTTGAAGATTTGACAGAAATTGTGCAGCAGTTGGAAGAGGAAGGCAACAAAAAAGGGAAAGGTAGTTCAGAGGAGGGAACTACTAGGGGATGTTTAAACTGTGAAGTTTGGGCATTTGAGGGATAAGTGCCTGAAACAGGAGAAAAACGAAATCTGGTCCTTTCTTGGATGGGGTAGGTGGTGCCGGGAAATCTAACTATATATCTTCAAAAGGCAGCCACCAACCACAGGCATGGATCAACATGGCACAAAAATTGCAGTATAGGACAAATAACTGGTGATTTGGACTATCCACGTCCAGCTATTGTCATTGAAATTTAGAATAAGCAGTTCACTTCATTATTGGATATTCAAGCTGGTCATTCTTTTGTGAATAGACGTGTTGCAAATTTACTCATACCAACTAAGTCAGAAAATTTTGTGAATTTCTGGCGAGCTGTGGAAAATGTAAATTATGTCAACGGCCTGACCTCACTGAAAGAACAAATGTTCAAGCATAAATATTTAATTACCTGCATATATAATTGAAACTTCAATACCAGATGTAATCTTGGGCCATGACTTCTTACCAAGGTATGGAGTTATTACAGATTATACAGCCAATGAATTATTTATTAGAAAAGACAACCGTATTACGTCGGGATGGGTGGAGAGTAAAAGCAAGACAAACTCCTAAAATATAAATGAAATACCAGCGAACAAAGTTTGGTCCTTTGGAAAAGAAGGAAGAAGAAAAACTAGTCAATTTACTAAGAGACTTTCGAGAAGTAATAACTGGGAAAATAGGCTACACCACTACAGTCAAATATAAAATAACTTGCAAGGATGACACACAAATAAAGCAAAAGCCCTATCCAATTAATGAAGACAAAAATAAATTTGTAATGAACAAGATTCAGGAGATGGAGAACCAGGGGCTTATAGAATTATCAAAATCTGGTTGAGCTTCACCAATAGTGCTCCCTAAGACGAAGAATAGAGAATATCTGCTTTGCATGGATTTTCGGAAACTTAATGTAAGGACTATTACAGATGCCTACACCATGCCAGACCTTAGGAACTTACTGAAGCAAGTCAACGGTACCAAAGTCTTAAACACAGGGTTTGGATTTGAATTTAGGGTACTGGCAAGTCGAAGTTGAAGAGTCACAACCCATGATGGCATTCACGATGCCTCGAGGACTTAAACAATTTAAAGTCATGCCTTTCGGTTTGAAGAATGCACCATTGACGTTCATGCGACTGATAGATGAAGTCTTATCTGGGTATGTTGGTGAATTTTCCCAGGTATATTAAGATGATGTTCTTGTCTACAGCTCCAATTTTACCAAACATCTACAACATTTGACTACAGTTTTGGAAAGGCTAACGATGCACGGATTGACTTGTCAATTGAAGAAATGTCATGTTACGTCACCGAAAGTAGAATACTTGGGACATACTAAAACAGCTGAAGGCCTGGAATGGCAGCCAGAGATGAACAAAGCTATGGAAGAAATGGAGAGGCCTCACACAAACGGATGCCAGCAACTTAGGGCTTGGAACAGTAATATTTCACAAGATGAAAAGCAGTAAAAAAGACATCAGCGAGTATGCGAGCCAAAAACTATCACCAACAGAACAAAGGTATTGTACAGCAGAGAAAGAAGCATAAGTGGTTGTATGGGCTGTTGGAAAATTCCATGGATACTTAGAAGGAAGGAAGTTCCAACTATATTCGGATAATCCTTCTCTGCAGTGGCTGAACAGTGTATCTGGGACAAAATCAAAATTGATGTGCTGGGCATTATTGCTAGCAGATTTTGATTTTGAAGTATGCCATGTTGGTGGGGAAAGCAATCAAGCAGCTGATAGTCTTTCCAGATATCCCACTAATGGCCAAGTGCCTGAGGGCTCGGAAATGCTTGAGAGAGTGATTCCTACCCAAACAAAGACCAGATCTGAAGAACCTGTTTTGATGAATATTAAAGGGGAAATAGACATAGAGACCATAAGGAAGTGGCAAGAAAATGATGCAGCCTGTAGGAAAATTCGAGAATCGATTAGCTCACCACAAGCCGTCAGGTTATACCAAATGAATTTAAGATTTGTTCAAAGGGCTTATGAGTTGAGAATGAACTACGTATATGTTCATTCCATATCTAAAACTCACCAGCGCTATTAGTAATTCCCAAGTCTAACAGCAACCAGATCCGGGAGAAGCTCCATGACAGTGCGGAGGCAGGCCATCCTGGAGCAGCACAAACATACAACTCTATGCGCTGTCGTTTCTTCTGGGTTTCCATGAGACGAGACATCATAAGCTACATCCAGGCATGCTCCATCTGCACTTACACTAAACCATGCAACCAGAAGGCCAGCACAAGTACGCATTGGAGGAACCATACCAACAATGGGAGGTAGTTGCACTTGACATAATGGAGCCATACCCCAGAACGTCACGAGAAAAACAAACATCCTGGTAGTGACCGACCTATTCACCAGATGGGTGGAAGCGTTCAGCCATACCAGAAGGCATGATGGGAAGGATCCTGGGACTACTATGGACAGAGGTTTTCAGCCGCAATGGATATCTGCATTGCTGGCTTTCAGACAATGGTAGCCAGTTTACACCACAGCAATGGCAACAGGAGCTGTCGCATTGGGGCATAGAACACTGGACCACTCCTTCCTATGGCCCTCGGACGAATCCAACGGAGCAACAGAACCAAGGCCTGAAGCAGATGCTGAGATTCCACCTGCTAGACAACCATCATAAGACCTGGGACCAACACATTTCCAAATCATTCGCTTTACACCAAAGGATGAATTGCATCATGGGGAACTCACCTGCTGAACTGTTCCTTGGGCGTCACCTCTACAGACCTGGTATTTTCGGCACCAGGAGGTGGTCACGCAGATCCAGGAGCAAGGCAAGAAGACCACCAGAAAGAAGTTGACAAGACACATGAGAGAGCAAGAAACTGGACACTGAATCAAGCAGAAAATCTGGACGTTCAAGAGGCGAGGAGGCATCTTTGAACCAGGAGAGTTGGTGTTGCGGCGCAATCATGCACTGAGCAACAAGGCGGAAGGATACCATGCAGGTTTAGCCCAAAAGTGGGTTGGACCATTAGAAGTGGATCGATGATTGGGGTGAGGCATATGCTCTCTGAGGACTACTCCTCCATGGAGGGTCCATGCAGCAGATCTGAAGAGGATGAAACAGTTCCCGAGGGCATGGAGAGCGGCAATTGGACTGAGGACACCGACTCATCGAATGACAAGGGACCACATTACAACCTTAGACTAAGATCAGGGAAGGGAATGGCCGGATAGGGGATGGGATTTTTTTTTCCTTTTGTTCTTCATTGTTATGTTTATATATATATATACTTTCATATATATATTTTTTAAATTATGTTAATCAATATTTTAAGTTTTATGTCAATTTTAGGAAACTACAAAGTGTACATGTGTTTTAGGGGGGATTTTGATGCAATATTATGCGATACAAAGGAAAAACACTTACAATTTGAAAGGATTGAAAGTAGTTGCATATAAATAGTTGTTCGTTTAGTGATTGTTGAAAAAACTGTAGGCGGGTTACTATGCGTGCAATGAGATAGAAGAGAGACTGTTTTTTTTAAATTGCGATAAAAATCATATGCCGAGCAATATAAAGAGTTCACTTTGATTGCTTCGGTGCATCAAGGTGTACATATGGAAAAGCAATCACAGGAAGGAAGAGGTGGATCTTGTGTATGAACAGCTAGAGGAAATAATCAGAGAAGTCCCAGGCAAGAAAAACCTAATAGTAATGGGCGACTGGAACTCAGTAGTGGGGGAAGGGAGAGATGGGTATGAAATGGGACAGTTTGGATTTAGGCTGGTCATTTAAGTTGGAGGACATAAACTCGTGCAAGTAGAGCATTTTAATTACTTAGGTAGTACGCTGGAAGAAAATGGACATGGTTGCTAAGACATATGGAAGAGAATAGTGCTAGCTAAGGAGGCGTTTAGTACTAGAAGGGAGCTGATGATGGGGACCTTGGGTAAGGATGTGAAGAAGAGGCTGGTGAAGAGCTTGATATGGAGCATAGTGGTATATAGGGCAGAAACGTGGACCCTCAGAAAGGAGGACGAGAATAGGCTTCAGGCATTTGAGATGTGTGGAGACGGATGGAACGGTGAGGTGGACAGAAAGGAGGACTAACGAGGAAGTACTTGACATGGTGGGTGAGGAAAGGAAACTTCTTAATGAAATTCGAGACCGGCACATTAGGTGGCTCGAGGATGTAATAAGGGGTGGGGGACTGCTGAAGAATGTGATAGAGAGGAGGTTGTTGGTCAAGCGTGGAAGAGGATGGAGGATAGGCTTCACGGATAGGATGAAGAAGGGTAGATTGTATTCCGAGGCGAGAAAGGATATACCATATTCATCTGAAACTAAGAAGACCTTTTTTGTCAAAATTTCAACTGCAAATATCAAGACTCGTCTTGGATTTGAATATGAAGTATAACTACATGTATAATCGGTGTTATTCAGTGAATTGTACGTATGTATGGTTAAACAATTCATAAGAACGTATTCCACAATTATCTCTCGAATTAACTACTGAAATGAACAATTAATAATATGGTATAATAGTATTTAACAATTACGGGTACAATAATTCTTTCGATTAAAAATGAACGTCTGTGACCACAGTGACGTATTTCTATCAAGCGCATAGTATGCCATATTGGGAACAAATGAAGGCTGAAATCATTTGGCGCTTTCCGCTATTAATTACAAACATATCAAAACGTGGAGAATTGTAATTTCAAGTGCTGCATGCTCATTTATATTACTTACGTAGCCCGTAAGAAAAATAAGTGGCAGATCATGTTGAAATACGTGGCATTAGTGCAAAGGGAAAGTTACCAAAAGGAATAAGACGTATATGATGCTAATTTTAAGCTTGTTGTCATACATCATGCAGAAAATACCAATAACTCTGATGCAAGTAGAAAGTTTGGCATATCGGAGGCTTATGTGCGTGGATGGAAATCTATAAAACACGAACTAGAGAAAGCTAAAACTTCCATAAAGTCTTACAGTGGTCCAAAATCAGGCCAATTCCAAGGTGTAGAAGAAGAAGCAGTTAGGTTTGTGTGTACAAAGCAGCAGAATGGCATGCCTGTTTCGATGGCAAATATGGCTATGAAAGCTCACAAAGTTGCAAGAGGGCTAAATATATCAATACAGGAATTCAAAGCTAGCAAAAGTTGGTGCACAAGACCGATGCGACGAAACAACTTTTCTTTACGGCGCCAAACTTCACTGAGTCAGAAATTGCCCGCACACTACAGCGAAAAACTAATCGCTTACCAGAAATACGTCATTCAACTTAGAAAAACTAATAATTACCTTCTGAGCCAAATTGTAAATGCCAATAAAACTCCTGTTTTCTTCGACATGCTGTCGAATTATACTGTGAATGGCAAAGGTGCTAAGTCTTGTCCTTATCAAAACTACAGGTAACGAAAAGATGCGAGGATGGGGAGAATATATATTTCATTCTTTAGATGTTGGTACATTGTGCTAAGTTG
The DNA here is from genome assembly GCA_963169105.1 of Ceriagrion tenellum. NCBI lineage: Eukaryota > Metazoa > Arthropoda > Insecta > Odonata > Coenagrionidae > Ceriagrion > Ceriagrion tenellum. The sequence goes on along the minus strand of OY720643.1, from coordinate 16,786,951 downwards.
CTTTTTTATTTTTGTTTTTGAACTTATTGTTTTAACATAAGTTTTTAAAAATTATTTCAAACTTTTTTTTGTTTTATTTCAAAATGTTACCTTTTGATATTTCATATTACAAGGCAATCGTATTCACTACAGGTGGAGGAAAAATATCCATTTGTCAAAGCACATGATAATTGCAATGATGAGGCTAAATTTAGTCATTTTTTATTTTAAAAGTCAACCAAATAAGGGGTCGTCTTAGATTTGGGTGAATACGGTACTAAAGCGAGATAGGCCCCTGAAAAAGTAGAGAAAGTAGATTCTCTGGCATTCAATAAAACCTACCTTAACCGGTAGAACACTTGGAAAAAAACTGTTGTTTTGATCATATTGCTCACCACTATGCTAATTTTGGATGATTTTACAGCAAGAGTTTTTTAGCTGTGATTCAGTTATTGGAATTTCACTGATCCTGTTTCTTTTGGCATGTATTTGATGCATATATGTGTATTGTAAATTAAAATAAACTATTTTTCTGCAGAGGGATGGTGATATTGCCATTGAGCTAATACAGGGCAGAACCATTGTGGATTGTGGTGAAAGCTTCCTTGGAGTGGACTTCATTTATGATGGCTTTCGGGACAGCTTCCGCGTTGTGTCACTTTGTGATGACAGTTTCGTGAGTGTTCCAGCTCGATTCTTCATGTCTTCAGAAGTGAAATAAAGTTTGAAGTCTGCCTCCTTGGTGTAAAATACATTTGTGCTCGCTGTCGCAATAAAATGACTTTGTAGAAAAGTAAATGTGTTGGACTCTGTCATTTATGAAGTTCTCCCAAGGAGCACTAACAAAACATGAAAATGTTAATTACTTTTTAAACATTGGAAACAAAGCCATTCTATGCAAAGTGGCACAGGGCTGACCGATGAAAAACAGTATGTAGTTATCTACTTATTTCATGACTCAAGAGAAGGCAAAAGCACAGGGAGGTACATTCAAGCATTACCATGTCTAACCATGGCATAGTGTGGACAAATGATTCCTCCACACTATTCTGATGGAGGCACAAAGGAATAATTTTGATTAATACTGTCTCAAGAGTGCACACTTATTCATTTTCACAGCATGCAAAGCCTCACAGCAATTGCCTGTTACATAGCACTCTTCTGATAAAAATATTTCCCCACACTTCTACTCACCTCTTAGCATACAATCATATTTTGAGACAGCAAAATGGGAACAAAAAAAATAACATCAACAACATGTCAAGTGGCTAATGGCTCACAGGAGCATTAACTTGAAAAACGGTATTAAAGTTTAGACAGTGATGCGAAACAGCACTATTGGAGTCAGTTTTATGCAAGAACTGAGTGTACTACCCTGCCAGCTGGTGTGAGGCACGTGGCAAGGCATGAGGACATCAGCCATTAACGCAAAACATAAGGGGGAGACGAGAGGATGAATTGTATGCTAGCCATATGTCTTCTGTTAGCGCTGTGCCATTATTTCACAATCCCAAGAAGAGGACAGAAAGAACATTTTGTACCAACTAGTTGGCAGTGTATCTCTCTCATTTTGCCACTTCTTTCAGCTCTAGAAATATAGTCAAATGATATCCTCCACACAATACTGAAACTCACCTCCTCTGAATGTTTCAGCTAATCTATGCCTAGCAGCATGAAGCCTATGAGTCTCTAATGGCTCCTGAACTAATACTTACATCAGATGCCTAACACTTTTTGTTCATTCATTGCAGCTTATGACAAATTTTAATAATCAAATTTAATTTTACTAAAAATTAGTGTAACTTGAAAATCTTAACCAGTAACAACAAATATTTACATCTAGCAGCTAGCATTAGTCTTTACAAGGTATAAAAATGGCACCTGACAGAATCGAGCAAATCAAGTCCTAGCCAAAACAATAAGGATATTTCAATTTGCACATCACTTCAAAAAACAGTAAGAGATAACCACACATTGCACTTGTATTCCACTAAGGATATACTGCTATCAGAAATTCATCCCAAAATTCAGCATTAAATGAGGCAATTTAAATTTAATTAAAATGGCTATTTGAAATAAATATTCCTACAAAATTGACCGTGTTGCCATCAACAAAACATAATATGTAACAATAATACAAAATTTATACAATGACATCTAAATAGAGAGTTCATATTACCTTCCCGGGGAGACACTTATGTATGAATACAATTCTAATTTCCATCACCCCTCTTTCAAGTTGTCAAATCCAGTAACATACTCTTCCTTCAGCTTTTCTTTGTCTTTCCTTTGGCGAGTGACCAACAAGTACTCATCTAATAAACTTTCAAATCCTTCACTCTTTATGCTTTCATAGTGAGACATCTCTTCTCTTAGTTTCATTAACTGAAGCTTTTTCTCTTCTATTTCTGCTTTTTGCCCGTTGTGTATTACTTCCAAAGCCAAAGCACCTCCATCAGAAACTATTTCATTCTTGATGTCTCCTAGCAGTTCCCTGACAAGATAAACATTAGATATTAATGCCAGATCAACAAAATACTTTTGGACACTTCCCCAGTGACATGAAAAATACAAGGTACGACACCTTGAAATATAATCACAATGTCTTCCGACTTGATTGATATCACATTGATACTTGAGACAGTGCATGCAGAATTAGGGTGCTAGGAGAATGGGATTGATGAAATTCATTAATGTCTATTGACAACACAATTCTCATTGACTTTAAATTCCTATCCAGGGGTTAAAATTAACATAGCATTAAGAAAATTAACCAATGCATCTCCCTCAGAAAAAGGCTCATTCATAATGCCTTGAGGCTTTCAACATATGGGAAGTAAAAAAAAAAGTGGAGAATTCCAAAATCATAATGGTTATACCGCCAAAACCATTGTGGGAAATAAAGCCAATGATGATGTCCTACAGAGAGTAGGAAGAACAGGAAGTTGAAGGAAAAACTATTTATGTAGCCAAATATTAGAAAAAATGATCAAACATAGAAGTATCAATTGTCCACTCCCTTTGCATAGGATAAATGCTCAATATGGGAAGATCATTTTTGCATGTTATGATAATTACCTGAAATGGTTTTTTTGTCAGTTAATCACTCATTTGTAAATGCAAACATGGAAAATTTGCATATAACAAAAGAAAGCATGTTTAAAATGAAACAATTCAAGAGGTAATAAAAAGACTTCATTAATATCATGACCAAGTACTACGTCTTGAACTAATTTTCAATTTTTCATCACTTTTTAGAGCCAAAAAAACTTGACTTAAATTTTATTAATTTTTAACAGATTGGAAATTTATATTGGCTTCCAAGTTCAATTTCTTATTTGTTTTAAGAAATGGACTAGAAGAAAATTTTAATGCTTTAGCCGCAATATTAACCAAATTAGAGGTAAAAGTGAACATTTTTCTAATGCTCACTGAAACTGCCATTTTGTGAGCTTTGAAAATGGCTGTGTTTATGGAAAATTAGGTTAGAAAAATAAAAATGGCAAATCATTACGTTTCTTATAGGCTTATCGCACATAATTTTTAGAGAAATCTATGATGGTCAACTGACACCCATGGCATGATTTGAGATGGAAATGGCCGAGAAAGGAAATTGAATATTTTTTCTTAAAGATAATTATGCCTGCCAAAATTACAGCCATGAAGTACAAAGAAGTGGCCGAGAGAAAAAACCCGAAAGATTTCTTTTCTCAGAGCCATTTCTATAATTTTTACAAACAACCATATTTTCAATTGAAAAATGTGATTACTTCTTCAAAATTTCACATAATCCTGCTTAATTTGAAAAATTTTGATGGTGAGTACAACAAATCTGCTAGTACTATTCAATAGGTGACTGACTGCATCCTTAAAGGATGCACGATGGGGAGGGTTCACTTCAGAAGGATTAGCAGGAATAGTTGAACATTTGGGGTGTCCCTTCTGGGGCTCCAAACAGAGTTAGGTATCTTTATTGTCCTAGGAAGGACAGGATAAAATGCCAAAGAAGAAAAATGAGACAAGCAGCCAGAGTACTTGGGGTTCCGAAAACATAGTGGCTGAAAATTGTTGGCTGCACTCAAGAGAAAACCAAAGAGAGGAATGAAATCTGAAAAACTGGATGGGAAGAATTCTGGTAAGAGAGTAACACACTAAGAAATGAAATTTGCCATTGAAAAATAATTTGACTTGACCGGGATCCAAACCCAGATCTCCCAATAGCTAGTCAGGCATGTTAGCCAGTTACGCCACTTAGCCATCTTCTTTCAAGGCAGATTCTGACGGGTTAAAGCAAATTAGGTGTTTTGCATCGCCAGTCCACATTGTGGTCCAGGAGACGATGGTTGTGCTTACAAAGCCACTGTCACGGGGGAGTAACAAGAGTTTCTGTGAGAAAAGATTTCTAAATCTAGGCTAAATAAATTAAACATATACACTTCTTCTAGAAACCAATGATAATTACAGTGACATTTTTACCTTTTTAAGATAACTATCAGGTAACATTTTTTCCACAAAGCACCACATCGCATAACATCACTACCACAAACAAGATATCAACACAAACTGGCTAACCAGGATGTTGGTGAACTGACTATCTGGGTTGGCTACAATGAACACCGCTTGCTACAAAGCAGCGGTGAAATGAAATTCTGGGACTTTTCTATGTTTACAATGCTTATTATTTTCTTGGTGAAGTAACAAAGAAAACTATAATTTTCCTAGTTACCACATAAGTGAATTAAAAAAGTATCATCAGAAACAGGCAAAATTTAAGGGAGCTTAAAGATTAGTTTCTTTCCAAGGGCTCTGTTTAAAGAAAATCATGAACTTAACTTCTTAACAGGGAAGGAGATATATCTTCCTGACCTTGGAAAGGAAAGACAAGGAGGACAGGAGCAAATTAATGTGGACACCAGACCTTGCACGTCTTTCCCAGATAGGTAATCTTGCACCATCAGAAAAGGGGTTAAAACATAAGATCATCATGCCCGTGTAAATTTTTAATATTCCAATACTGCTGGTCATGTACTTCCACACCAATCATTACCATATGTAACAGAACATGAACTTTCCATGCATCATACAGCTAGTACCATGAAAATTTTACCCCCTGAAATGATACCTAACTCAAGTAATTTTGGAGACTAATCTCCTTTGACGTCAGATCTACCAGAAACCTCCCTGGTGAATATAAACTGTGACGGACAGACTAAAGTATGCTGCATACTGTGCAACAGTAATTGTCAGTGTACTCAGTGTTCTTCCCTGAAAGCGTGTTGGACAGTGTGATAAATTGTGATAAACACAGTATGAGGGTATTAGTCACAGTGTACACACATTGTTTGCACGTTGATCAGAGCAGGGATGGCAATGGAACCCCTATAGTGAAAATGGTTTGGTTCAGCTACACAAGCCAATTAATGAGTTCTGGCAAAGGATTCCACTCCAAACTGCCCCCATTCAAGAGTTCTACAATGGGGTTCCACTCCAAAACAAAGCCATTGTTGGGGTCTGACAAAGGGTTAGCTACGAAACTATTCTGTGTTCAATGGCACCTACTACATTCAAGCCTCATGGTTTACCATGGGGTCTCCTTTATCCCCAATCCTAGTGGAGATCTATATGGACCAATTTGAAAAAGTTTAGTTCTCTTCGGAAATTCCCCTCACCAAGAATGTGTATGCTGGCATAGATATGTGGACCATCTTTTTGCATATGGATTTGTTCGGATAGGCACTCAGTTCGTTTCTCTCACTTAAACTCATTAACTCTTAATCGGTGACGGTGCGGTCTGACTGACCGCTGCAATTTTTAAATTATGAATATTTTCAAACAGTTATTTTCAAAACATCTGTAATTCTTGCAAACTTCATTTTTTTGTCTAACAAGGAAGGAGCATCCTCAAAATTTTATTAATCTATCCTGAATTTCTGTGAAATGGCATTTGAATTTAATGCACGGTCTGTTGGACCTCACATCACTAAACTCAAAAATCACTAGTTGCTATGTCGGTGGATATGATTCCGAAAGAGGTTAAAAAGACAAACCTATGCGATAGCACAAGTACAAGAATAAAGATCTTCTTATTTGTACCAACAGATAGTCATGCAATGTGCATTATTTATTTATAGATTTTTGGGAAAATATATTCGGTAGGAGAGAATGGTTACTCTAGACCAGGGGTCTCCAAACTACGGCCACATCTGGGTAACTGAATAAAATAATATTAAATAAATAATTAAAAACAACATCCATGTTTTGATTCCTTTTTATTTGGACCTCGAGTGTGTAGCAGTCCCCCAAACTGCTGTTTGATAGTTAATGCGGCCCTCGGGCTGAAAAGTTTGGAGACCCCTGCTCTAGACGATGCTGAAGATGCTCGCAAAATTTAAAAAAAAATCCTTTTTTGGAAATTTCACCCTCCTCGCCATATAAATGTGAAACATGTTATAGATTTTGTGAACAATTATAATAAAAGCCCTGTTTATTGCCTGACTTTGAATCCTGAAATAGCGTATGCCCACTCCTCACTTGGGCTATTCATTTGGGCTCTTCTTTGGGTAACTGATCGCTCGTTTAGTCTTTGGGAAACATACATCAAAACAACAAATTTTATGGCCAGAAGAAAAGGAACAGGGAAAAATCGGGAGTAAAATGTCGCACTTCAAGTGCCGTTACGTCCAGGTTTGTGAGAAATATATTTTTCGACTATCTTAGTAGGCTAGTTTTATACCACAATAACTTTTTGCTAGTGGTTGGAAAACCTGGGAGACTCCCAGGCCTCTGTTGCCTGTGCCCATGTAAGTCAACGCCCATTCGTGTACACCACCCTCCTGTCTCACACAAGGACACATGCCAGATGTGTGAGGAGAGATTTTAAGGAAATGCCTAAGCATGGAGAGGGGAAATACCTCTGCTCATCTCATGAGTCTCTGTTTAGCTAACCAAGCATAAAGAATGGCCTGATACAAAACTGACCCGGTTGCTCTGATTTATTGCACTGCCTAATCAAGAACTCCCAACGCTGCTAATCATTGGACACCATAACTTGTATTGATAAAATTTTAATTACTTCAGGGGTCATTGCCACTTCAAAATGTATATCCCAGCAAGCCAGCCAAGTATGGTTTGAAAATGATGTCCTCGATGACGCTAAAACTATTATCTGCATAATTCATATTAATTAGCAGCAAAAGACATTGATGGGTTAGGTTTGTCAAAGGAAGACCAAAACTCGTTGAAGCCAACTCAATCTGTTCTTAGTCTTTCTGAGCCAATCTTGGGGTCCCATAGAAACATCAAAGCAGATAATTGGTTCACATCTACATCTGCATACTACCCTACCAGCCGCCGCATGGGCGTGCGAGTTATTTTTTTCTGATAAAAAAGTTACTATATGTCCAATGCGACTACTTCTTACCCTCCCAATCACCAATATTTGTGTGATATTATTTTCTGAAAAAAATAAACCTTTCAACATGTTTGATGCATAAACTTTAAACCCTTCCAATCACACATTTCTTATGGGATATTTATTTCTAGAAAAGACACATATTCAGCAGCATGTCTGCAGCAATGATTATTTCCCCTCACAATCATTAATATTTCTTGAAGGAAATTTTTATTTTAAATATTGTTTAATATGTTTCCTGGAAAAACTATATCATATGAATATACAATATTTACCCCAGGATATTTTTTTCTACAAAAAAGACACTTTCTAAATGTCTGCAGCGACAACTTCTCACTCCCCAACTCACCAATATTTCTTGAGGGATATTTTTTTCTGAGAAAATAAACCGTTGAATATGTTTGGTGGACAAACAAAAACCCTCCCAATCACACAAATTTCTCGAGGGAATCTCTTTTTAATAAAACATTTAACATGCTTGCTGGATAAACTTTACACCCTATCAAATACCAATTTTCTTGAGGGATACTTTTTCTAAAAAATGACAATTTTTGTTTACCAGTCATCATTGACAACTTCTCACCCTCCCAATCAACGATATTTCTCAGGGGATATTTATTTCTGAAAAATGACAGTTTCTACATGTCCACAGCCATGACTTCTTACTCTCCCATTCACCAACATTTATCAATGGATGTTTTGTTACTAAAAAATATACCGTTCATAATGCTTGCTGGACAAACAAAAACCCTCCCAATAATCAAAATTTTTTGAGGGATTTTAAGTATTAAGTAAATAAATTCAATTAAACATCATATCGCTACTAGTGAGCCACCTGGTGGCTCAGTGGATGTTTAAAAGAAACCTATACTCTAGGGCCTTATGGAGGAGGACCTTCCTATTCTTCTTTCATGCTTCGGTTTGACGTCGTAGTGTCCTCTCAGTGTACCCTAATGATTTGGACAGAAAAAGGATGGGAAGGCTCGTTTCTACATTTTTAGTATGCCTATAGGGGGAAACACTGTCGCGATAGCTAGCGCCATTGGTGGCTGAGGATTTTAACAAGTAGTCTGATGCTATGAGTCTCTTTCAGGAACATGACAATGACGTTAGCTCTGATAGCCAATGGGATATCAAGAAATCCATTCCACTAAGAGCATTCCTGCAGAGTAGTAGGGAATTTGTTCGCATTCTCTAGAATAATACAGTTAAAATAATGGGGTTGCTGGTTACTATGGCTAATACTGTCAACAGTAAACAACAGTCAGAGAAGCTCATTAAAGGCCAATTGAAATAAAAATCATACAGAAAAGGACATATCATCAGAGGAATTCACGTTGTATATTATGAAGAAAAGTGATAACCAATTTCTCTTCAAGATGAAGAAAAAATAAGTGAAGAATGTTTTTCTATTTGATACAGAAGCTTCTCAACCTAGTAGCCATGGACAGCCTCCTTTGATTCAAGAAAATCGAGAAGATAAAATGCGAACCAAGGTGAGACACGAAAATACTGGCAGAAGAAGGAAATAGAAAGTGATTCGTTGTAGCCGTTGAAAGGAAACTAGAAAATGAGGTAGAAATGGGCATCAAAGAAAAATGGGATGATCTGAAGAGGACAATCACAGAAGTAGCAGAGGAGCAACTGGTAAGTAACACAGCCAACACGAAGAAGCCATGGATAACGACTGAGATTAGGAAACTAATAGAAGAAGGAAGAAAATATAAGATATCCAGAAATGAAGGAGAGGCAACCATCTACAAGAGTTAAGGAATCAAATCAATAGAGAATGCAGGAAGCTTGGGATGATAGGATCAAAAGCTGCTGCGAGGAAATCAATGAGAACATGAAGGAAAGAAACATCGAAACAGCATACAAACTAGTGAAGAAACATTTCAGAGAGAGGAAAAACAGAACCAACAACATCAGAGATACGAAAGGAAATATATTGCTTGAGGATGAAGACATTGCAAATATGTATATGGAAGCATTAGATTGAAGAACTCTGATAAGGACTGATGCAGCTAGAAGAAAACCTAATGAAGGACGAGAGTGAGGTTGACGAGAAAGATTAGGGCCAACTCATACTGAGGAGTGAGTTCGATAGAGCAGTAGAAGACCTCAAAGAAAACAAAACACCTGGAGTAGACAACTTCAGTGGAGAAATCATCAAAGAACTCGGAAGTAAAGCCAAGGATAACCGACACGAGATAATCAGAGCTACCAAAGTGGCTACCACATAGGAACTACTAAATAGCTACCAAAGTGGAACACTTCCAGAGGATTTTTAAAGGACCGTAATGATTGTGGTACAAAATAAGACAAGGAAAGAGAATTGAGGAGCACCGAACCGTGAGTCTAGTGTCACATGCATCAAAAGCACACGAATAATAACCTGAAAATGGAAAGAAAAACTCTCAGAATACCAGTTTGGATTTAGGAAGAACAGGGGTACCAGGGAGGCCATACTCTGCCTGAGAGTAATAGTAGAGAAAACACATGTGAGAAAGATTTCGACCGAATTGGTTGGAATAAGATGTTCAGACTGCTCAAAAAACTCTGAATGAATTACGACGACAGAAGAATTATCTACCAACTATACAGGAAGAAAGTCGCCACACTGCAAATAAGAGACGGAAGTGAGATAGAAGCTAAAATTAACAAAAGAGTAAGAACAAGGATACAACCTTTCACCAGCACTGTTCAACATGTACTTGGAGGAGGCCATACGTGACACATAAGAAATTGGACTGAGCGGGATAAAGATAAATAGAAGAAATAAACAGGCTCCGCATCACAGATGATATCTCCGTCATATCTGGAAATCTCGATGATCTTCTAAGGCCACAAAACGTAATTGACCAAGTTCACCAAGAATACAGTATGAAAATAAGTAAGACGAATACTAAAATCCTAGTATGTGGAAGAGAAAAGCTGAATGTGGAGGCCACCCTGAAAGGAGAGAAATTAGAGCATATGGATTCCTTCACCTATATCATAACCACCATTATGTGGGACAAAAGAAGTACAATGGACATCAAGCAGAGAATTGCCCAAGCTAAGAAGGTGTTCATGGGAAAAAGAAAACTGCTGTGCTCAAAGAAGATAGGACTACAAACCAGGAAACAGTATGTGAAAACATTCGTGTGGAACATGTATCGGAAGCATGGACCATTGGAAAAGTTGACCAGAAAAGAATAGAAGCCTTCGAAACCTGGTGCTGGAGGAGAATGCTGAAGATAAAATGGATGGAAAAAATAAGAAATAATGAAGTGCATAGAAGAGTAGGAGAGGAAAGGACCATATAAAACACCATAGAGAGAAGAAAAACAAGATGGATTGGACACACCTAGAGACACAATGGATTTGTGACGTAATTAAAGGCAAAATAGAGGTAAGAGCCCCCAGAGGAAGACCAAGGAATAAGTTCATGGACCAAATAAAGAGGAAAGTACATAGGAAGAGATACCACAAGGTAAAGGAACTAGCATCAGATTAGGAAGGGTGGAGGGCTGCAGTCAACCAATCCTAGGATTGAATGACCAATGAAGATGGGTGCTTCTGTGATCAACCCAATTCTGAATATTGTCCATGAGGGGGAAATTATGTTCACACTGAGGAAATTCGCATTATGTTGTAATTATAACGTATATACTATTGTGAACCAGGGACTTGACCGGATTCTGTGTCATATGTGAAGTCGATCACTCTTTAGACTAACTTTGTCTGTTGGTTATATGACTGAGCAAAATGGCTTGTGGATTGGCCAATGAGTGGTGTAAGAGGTCTGCATACCAACAGTCAATAATGAGGACGAATTTGCGGATCTGCAGTGGTTTAGTTTTTGGCTCCATTGAAGTTATATTAAGCCGTGTGAAAGTAAGAATTTTCACTAAATATTCGTCAAACAGGTCTAGCATTTAACATTTTTTCCACCCCTAAATATTGCTGTTTTCAACTAAAATTAGTGATCGATTTTAATCAAGATGTATCATCAAGTGCTATACGCGACTAGATCACAACATGATTTTTCACATAATGGCTTAATAGATGAAAATCTCTTGTCTTTAATGCTGCTTTATTTGTTGCCTATTTTTTTTTACTTTCAGGAGCCATATCCCTTTACTTGGGACTACAACCTTGGCAAGGTGGAAGGGCTTGTATGCTCACTGAAATCATTCTTCTAAGGTCTATCATACATCTCTTAATGAAATTGAAATAGTTATGAAGTGAATCCTACTAATGGTAGTCCACAATATATATTGTGTCAGTGTTCAGTCAGATCAGTGTTTCCTTATAACCTGTAATACTAGTAATTCAGAGTTTTTGTGTACACCAAGATGGATATATGATGATGTGTCATAATGTATATCTTTGTTCTCCTGTTTGTCAAATGCTATATTCTATATTGGTTACTCCAAAATCATATTTATATATTTATTTGACCAGCTTATTCTGTTTACAATTCTTTGTTGATACTTGATCATGATAGTATGCAAACTATCTTTTACTGATTTAGAATTCGCTCATCAGTTTTCCCATACCTCAGTTTCCAGTTACTATATGATGTTGCTAAGGGTGACTAGAGATGCAAAATTATAGGTCATTAATGTTGTTTCCACATATAAGCCAGTGTACTTTTTCCATTGTTGGCCTACACAAAGGCGAGGGAGAAGAATGCTTAGCAATTACTTGTCCAGAAGATCTCTCTACATTCTCGAAAGGAGCTCTGATCACAGTGTTTGGTTAAAGGTCTGTCACATGAACGCGCAATCGTTATTTTGCCACATCAATGAATTTAGAGAGGATTTCTCAAACAAGCAATACCATTTAATTGCTGTCTCCTAAACCTGGCTAAGTGATAAAATACCCTCCATTGCAGTAGAATCTGAAGAATACTCATTGATACGCAATGACAGGACTGGAAGAGTAGGTGGTGGTGTTTGTGTTTACATCCTAAACTCCCTTACCTACCGAATCTTAAATGCCCCCGAAAGTGTTCCATTCCAAACTGAATACATGTTTGCCAAACTTGTCAGCGAGTATGGAAAAGTTCTGCTGGGGGTGGTCGATCGCCCTCCGAAGTGTGGTCATCTAAGTGATGGCTTTTGAAGCAGCTTTGCTGACCTAACTAATTTATAATAATGTCATAGTGTGTGGAGATTTCAACTGTGACATGCTCAAAAAATCTTATGACAGTGCTTACGTTAATGATTTGATTTTCTCCTGTAACCTGTTGCTGGTGCCATTTAAACCAACTCACAATTTGGAAAATAGCAGTACATTTATTCATCTGTTTATTGTGGATGATATTCAAAATGTGTTAGAATATGGACAATATCCAGTGCCCTTTCTCTCCGAACATGATTTAATTTACATAAAGTACCAGTTCAAGCTGAATTCTTATGTTCCTTTCGAGTTGTGTTCACGTGACATCATGCATATTGATCACTGTAAATTAAGAGAAGATTTATTAATGTTGAACTGGGCTGAATTTTTTATTTCTAATCATGTTGATGTCAAATTTGAAATTTTTAATGAAAAAGTTAAAAAAATACTCAATCTTCATGCCTCACTGTGTATACGAAAATATAAAAGACCCCCGGCTCCCTGGACAACTGAGAATAATAGACTCATAATGACGCAAAGAGATAGTTTACGATGAAATTTCCAGAGAACCCGTCTTCCTGACCTTTATGTATTGTCAAATCACTCAGAAAGAGGGTAAAACTTCCTACAGAATGCTAAACAAAAATATTATTATGAATGTTTAATAGATAAATGGGATGCTCGGTCAACCTGGCAAGAACTAAGATTCTTGGGTCTTGGGAACAGTCTGAAAAACCTGTGATATAAAATTTCACCTTGATGATCTCAATACATTTTTCTTGAACACTTCTCCCAACGAGGAAGACCGGGATGTAGAAGATGTGCCTTCTGCTATGACGCAAGAAATCGTAACTCGTCTCCATAATAATGTACTAGAATACACGCCAAATGACTTTAATTGCAATAGATTATACCTACCACATTATACGCCAGAAGCATTACTGCGAAACTTAAAAATAAACAATACAAATGCCACTGGTGCTGATGGGATTAATAACAAAATTCTTCAAATTTTACTCCCAGTTGCTATGCCTGTGATACTAGATATCTTCAATTGCTTGTTAAATTATTCCACTTTCCCAACTCTCTGGAAGGCTGCACACATTCAGCCGATTCCTAAAATAGCCCATCCTAAAGAAATGTCTGATTTATGCCCTATTTCCCTTCTTAGTATGTTGTCAAAACCACTTGAACGATTTGTACACCATGCCACCTTGGAACACCTCTCAAAAAATAATCTTTTCGATCAATATCAGTCAGATTTCAGAAAAGGATATAGTACCCAGTCTGCCCTCTTAAAAGTTACTCACGATATTAGATATTCAATCGACCAAAAGAAGTTAACCTTGTTGGTTCTATTAGACTTCAGTAAAGCATTTGATTTGGTGAATCACAAAATCCTACTAAAGCGTTTGAACAGATGGGACTATCAAAGTCAGCCATGCTCTGGTTCAAGTCATACCATTCAAATAGAAAACAGCTAGTTAGAGGGCCAAAAGGTGAACTATCAAATTACTCAACAGTATACAAAGAAGTACCACAGGGGTTGATTCTTGTGCCGCTACTGTATTCTATTTACATTAATGACCTTTCCAAAGTCATCTCAAACTGTAAACATCACATGTACCCAGGTGATCTTCAGATCTATATCGACTGTAATCCTGTAGAAGTCATTGATACCATTGCCAAGGTTAATGATAACATTATAAACATATGTGAATGGTCAATGGAAAATTGTCTACAGCTCAATCCCAACAAGACGAAAAGTATTATTATTGGTAACAATGTCTATGTTAATAGAATTACATTTGATAATCTGCTCAAAATATATGAAAAAGGTGTCCAGATTGAATTTCCAGAGAGTGTAAGAAACTTACGAGTTAATATAAATAAAATCCTATCGTGGAATGAATTATATTTGGCTGTCCTGTGGTGAGGACTACTGCCAGCAGTTTTATTATTGTATTGTTGATAAACTACAGATAATGCGAAAGAAGTGTACCAAGAGCACGAGAGAAATGTGAATAAACGTGTAATTATAAAGTAACAAGAGTGTGACAACAGTGTAAATTGGGACTCTAAAAGTGTGCAGAAAGTCTGAAAAACATTGCAATGGACAGTGTGCTTAGAATGTGACAAGACCATGCACACACCATGACTGTATCGTAACAATACTGTAACAGTGGGATTCAAATTCATGCAGAAAGTGCCAGAGAAGTTTGATGGTACAGTGTGAGGACATTGGGCAAGGTGTCCTCGCAATGTATGGGCACAATACTGTTATTATGCTATGTGCACAGTCTCCTCAACCTATGCACAGTGTGCTCACACTATATCTACATCTACATACTACCCCACGAACCGCCACTTGGGGGTGTGGCAGGGGGTGGTAGGACACCAGCCGTGTAAAGATGTAAAAGTTTTGGAGGTGAAAAGGTGACAGGTCCTATGAGTGTGTGTTTGAAGGAGCTCAGATTCTATTATGAACGCTTCTGTGCACAGAAAGAACGAGTTTTTGTACCTATCTGTTCGGCAGAGTATCTCTCTTATTTTATCGCATCTGTCAGACCTGGAAATGTAGTGAGGCATCATGATAATATTCTCTGTGTCACTCTGAAAAATATCAGTTCTGAATTTATCAAGCAGCCTAAGCCTAGCGTGCAGCCCCTGAGTCTCTAGGGGCTCCCACCTTAA
Organism: Ceriagrion tenellum; assembly: GCA_963169105.1. Classification (NCBI taxonomy): domain Eukaryota; kingdom Metazoa; phylum Arthropoda; class Insecta; order Odonata; family Coenagrionidae; genus Ceriagrion; species Ceriagrion tenellum. Next base: position 16,771,758 of record OY720643.1, on the reverse strand, counting down.
TCCCTCTAACAGTTGTGTAACATGATATATTCGTTCATAGCAGTTTTTAATGAAGCATGCTGCTTTTCTTTGCACTGTTAATATTTTTTGGTTAAATCTTTAAGACCAGGGTCCCAAATGCTTTTGGCGTATTCGAGGTGTGGCCTAACCAGAGCTAAGTAGCATCTCTCTTTTACTTTTTCATTCGAGGACCTTCCTAGTATACGCATAACAAAACCTAGTTTATTTAATGCTGTGCTGCATATGTTTTGTATGTGTGTTCCCCAATGATATATCTGAAGTTAAGGTAGTTCCAAGATATTTTACTGTATTTGAAGATTTTATGTTTACTCCAACCACGGTGTAGGTATGGCTTTTGTGTGATGACTTTCGCAGGAAGTGAAAAGTGGTGTATTTACTAATATTTAGTTCTAAACCCCACTCCTGGCACCACGAATGAACGTTGTTAAGGTCAGATGACAGAACTTCAAAGTCTGTGTCTTCGCTTATTTCATGGTAGATTACTGTATTGTCTGAAAATAATCTTAATTTACCACTAATTCGAGAACTTAGGTCATTAATATAAATAATGAATAAAAGAGGGCCAATCACGCTTCCTTGAGGAACACTGGATGTGACTTCGACCATATCAGAGCTAAAACCATTAATAACTTCTTTTTGTTTTCGACCGCTGAGAAAGTCCCTTATCCAGTTCACTATTTTTTTATTAACTCCGCATGAATGCAATATATAAATGAGTTTTTTTATGAGGAACCTTGTCAAATGCCTTCTTAAAATCAAGGAATATCGTGTCCATTTGGTCCACGGAGTCTGCACATTGTACACACAGGGTCTGCACAGTGTGCTCAGAAAGTAAGCATGGTGTCTACACACTATACCATTACACTGTCTGGCACACTTCATCCAAATTCATGCTTTTGGCATATAGTAGTCAGTGTACACACACTCTACCGCATGGTGTTGCCATGCTTTTGCCACCGTATGGGACACATTTTATTTTCACCAGGATTGGGCACTGACCAAAATACATGGACCACCAGAAGCTCTTAATAGGAAATAAAATCTACAGATGGCACATACTTGCTTTTAGTGGCGGATGCCTGTGCAGTTAGTTCATTTAGTCTTATGACACATGAAAATAATGGTTCTCCAGCCTGTAATTTAACCTCGACAAGATTTTCAAGCATTGCATGACATTTCCTTATTTCTTCATAGCATGTCCTAATATCATCTGAATTCTCCTTTAAATGATTGCACACCACAGGTGGAGCGACGGCCAACTTGAGGCAACCAACAAGCTCCTTCAAGTTTTCCTCAGAGGCTGTACGTGATTTTTCTGAAACAATTTTACAACATATATTAGAATGTAATCAGGATTTCATTGAGAAAGAACTGGGGAATCCCTGAAAAAATATCTGTACAATTCAATACCTCGGGAGGAAATAAGAGAGATGAGTGAACGGCAATGAGCTCCAGTCTATTTCATTAAGAAACAACATTTCTAGGAGATAACTTTCCATATTCCGAGGTATCAAAGGCGGAATAACTAGGGTCTCTAACTGAACTAGTAGAAAAAGCATTTCAACTCACTCTGAAGATATCTACCAAATATTTCACACACTAATTGGTTTTTCTGCATAATGCATTCCCTCAGCTCGCGGAGAACTGCTTTCTTTTCTTCGTTTGTCAACTTCACACATTGTTCGTACTCGGGGATGGTAGATATACCCAAAAGGGTTCCACCACCAAGGGAAAAGCCACTTCCATGTTGTGCCATGTCCAGATACTCATTCAAATTTCCAAAATGCGAAACTTTATTAACCTTCTGAAACAAGATAATAAAAAATGAACAAACTGAAGTGGATTTCCAATGGGACAGAACGTACCGCGTGAAATGCAAACTAAAATCAAAACAGTTCACATGAATTGAAGGCAGATAATTTTAGTCTTTGAATTCCCCGAAAAATCGTTCGCATTAAAACATCACACACATTCTCAGTCAACCTATAATATCAAATGCTCACTTACAGTGCTTCTTCACTTTCACTTATTGGAAAATACTGAGTAATCTGCATTTTTGTTCATAGTTCATTGAAGTCTTATAGTCGTTTCTCCATCGCAAAAAATTTCCTTGCTATCCCAACTTCCGAAGGTCACCACTTACCTCGGTTGCTGAGGCAGAGAACTTCCCACTGTCGACTGCCTCCTTGAGGGATGAGAGTAATATTTTACTGCGTAAGTAATGAATTCTCGATTCCTCCAGCTGAGCGGACAACGCCCTGATTCTTTCTGTGAAGGAGTCAAGTTGAAGGAAAACGTTAAGTCACAACTCATTTTCACCATTACACACCCGGCTTATACTTAAATTATGACGGGTCAATGGCATTATTTAATAAAACATAATAGATAAGAAATCATAGTTATTAAATTTCAGTCCATTTTACCCGAATCCATCGCGGAAAATACGCGGTGTACTGTTAACCCAGAGCACACAATCCCACTGACAGCTACTTCTACCCACGCATGTGGTTCCTCCCGCCGATTTTCCAATATGGTAAAATAACTGAATGCTTTCTTCCGCTCTGTCCGACAAATGAAGAATTGCGTCCAAGGAGTATAGAGTTAATAGAATTTTCTATACTACTTGATTGCGTCTTTAACTATTTGCCTTGCTCTGATTGCTTTCTTGCTTGCTTATGGCAATTCAGAGGAGTGGAATAGTGATAATTTTTATTTCTCCCCGAGGTTGAATACAACTAAAGATCGTCAGAATATTCCCACAGGTGTATGCTGTTTATGCAGTGAAGTCAATATGAGTTGATACGATGAATATGTACATATGATAATGCAACAGTGAACATTAAATTGATAATGACACAAAAGATACAGGGTATTTACTATAGTAATTCGCAATGCTGGGAATTTTCTTCACGTATGAGTTGAAACTCAGTTAAGAGTGATGAGTTATCCGAACTAGTACTTTTCAATTTGTTCCTAAATTTCTTAAAAGTAATTGCTATTTTTGTGTGGCGGTAGCATGTTAAATAGTTAAGCGCCCTAGTGGGCCCTCCTCTGGGTAACTTAGATGACTGGGATTGACATTCATGTTTTTGGCTGGTGTCATGGTGGATTTAAAAATACTAAGCACGTTTAGGATTATTTTACAAACGGTATCAAATAAAACACAAAGCAATAAGAGGCAGTATTTGCTTATTTTGAAAATGTGGCTGGTCGTGTGACAGGACGTCATCCTGTCCAGCTCTGTGTATTTGGTATGAAAAGTCTCGTCCACGGGGGAGACACGCTCTCCCTTCCTACCTACGCCCATGCCAAGATGTGAAGATATAGCAGCAATAAATAAATCTGCATATCTTTTCTCGCCATCCACTATACATCTCTCTCCCATCATTCGAGGGGATAGTGAATGGTATGTCATGTATACATTTTTATTTTGTAGTTGCCTTTCGTAAGCATTATAAGGGGATAAATAAGCATGGAGTCAACCCTGTTTCCACCTGCTAGCATACATACTTGTCTTATGGCACATTACAGGATCAAAACATCATACTTGGAATGAGAAACTTATTTGTACAAAGTAATCGTTAATTTATTGTAACCTGGCATTTAGCAGTTTCCATTATGTCCGCATTAATTGAAGCAGTTATTAACAATGGACAGATAGTCACCACATCTCACCTGTTTCCTACCTTCTCAAACTTTTTTAGTTTTTAATACGTGGAGTACTTACCTATTTCAATGTGTTGGTTTAGGCCTTCCATGTTCATGTTGTTGCCTTTGCCTTCAATTTGACTGGCTGGAAAGCCGGCAAAACTCACCTAAGGATATTGGTCAGTATTGTATGCAATCTGAGAAAATTTCCTATCGACAACTCCAAGGAAACTTTCACTCTAAGATTTCACCTTGTTCACAACTTATCCACTGTCTTGAATATTGCTCCTCAACAATTACCTTGCAGGTGCAGCATATAAACGTCCACTGAAGTAAATGGGCAAGATGTGCGAGAGGTGGTGGTTTAGCTTACATTGAGCTCCTCAATGTTTTCTGCACTTATATCTATATCTCCATGTTAGTATTCTTGTACCCTCATTAACGAAAGTGCTAACACTTCAATTTATGTAAGTGAGAATACCATTATCATCATTCATATCAAATAAACCTTTAGAATGACATTCCTAAAATAAATGACAATTGCCACGGAAAACAGGCAAGAATAAACTTCATATGAATGTATGGATCAAGGGCCCACATAATGCTTTTCCCTTTAGTCTTGAACAAATTCTTCCAGTAGGGCCTGAACTGGCCCAATTCGTAATTATTTTTTATTGGCTGGACGAATGTTTTTGCATTAAACAAATCTTCAGCCAGAAACATTTGAGTATGCAAAATTATCATACAAAATTGGCAGAGATATTGACACTATTCCTTAATTGATGACTTTCAGGGGAATCCCACAGTTACCAATTGGAAGCCATTGACTGCTAGAGAGCATTACAATCGACCTGACAAGTTTCCAAATATCTCACTAATAAGAGGCAAATTCTTTCCCATTATATCCATTTCCTTAGGTTGAGATCTAATAAGAAAAATCAGCAACATTTATAACTTGAGGAAATCATGTAGGCAAAAATTTAAACTAATATTAGGTACTCAAATGATTCGAAGAGAAATGTAGAACATTCATCCCAGGAACACCTTTCCAAGTATACAATGAATATTTTTAATCCATTCCCTAAGTACCAAAGATTTTAAAATTTGTAAAAAAAAACTCTCAAGGTCAACTCTAAGTAGAAATTATAACTCTGGGAGCCAATCTTCAAATGGCTTAATGACACCACTTACCATATTTCTTAGAATTCCAAGTTGTGTAGTCTTACATTTCTAGATGAGCAGCATCAACATAGTACCAATTGAAAGACTTCAGAATCAGATTTTGAAAAGGGGAATTAGCAGGGCACCTCCATTAAAGTGCATATACTATCTTGGCAATAAACCAAGGAGCCCCAAGTATCCTGTCATTCCCAGCTGTTGAGAGTAGACACTTCTTGAAGCAAATCCAATGGCTATTCTACAACAACACATGCACACATTGCAACAGAGGGGCAGAAACTTTGATTTATTTACTGCCTATTTATGGTGATGATGCTCAAGGTTATTGTTTAATTATTAATGCAGCAGTACACCTATGCGTGACAGAACTTCTAAGAGAAACATTACCACCACTAGGAATCAAAGATATTGATCATTTATCTCAACGAGTATTCATCAAGCTTAAATATATTTTTATAACTGGTTACATTACTGAAAGCTGCTTTTCTTTGCATTTAGTATAAGATTTGATTTATATATCTTGGTTTTCTCAAACTAAATATTTCATTGGAAAAAGGAACCAGAGTTCTGTTATCCAGATTTGGGAATCCTCAGATGCACTCCTCTAATTCCCAATAATGTTTAAGCTGATGAATTGGCCTAATATATATTACATAAAATATTTAAAACTCCAAATAAATAAGCCACTGCACTAACAGTTTACTGCAAATTTACAATGTTTATAGAACCAAAGGCAATACAAATGACTGTAATATATGACTGTACAATTTGGGCAAATTGCTTGAAAGTGTAAATTACAAAACAAGAAAAAGTTAAATTATCTTTTTAATAATGGAAACAATGCCATTCTACGCAAAATGGCACAGGGCTGGCCAAAAAAAACAGTATGTAGTTATTTACTGATTGCTTGACTCAAGACAAGGCAAAAGCATGGGAAGTTACATTCAAGCAGGACCATGCCTAAGAATGGCATAATGCCGATAAATGATTTCTCCACACTATTCTGATGGAGGCACAAAGGAATAATTTTGAATAATACTGTCACAAGAATACACACTAATTCAATTTTCGCTGCATGCAAAGCATTACAGCAATTGTCTGTTACATAGACTTTTGATAAAAACATTGCCCCACACTACTGCTTGCCTCTTAGGATATGATCATACTTTAAGACAGCAAAATGGGAACAGACAAACATCAAACACATGTCAGGTGGGTACTCAATAATTGTACATTTCAATAATGATTTTTTCATGTGGAGGATTGGAATATAAGTAGGCAGTCTTTTAAAGACAAGTTACAAAACAAGCACCATCTGTTTTGCTTCAGTCCATTACTAATACAAAAGATATATAATACTGAGTAACCACATGTCCAGCTATTAGATACTTTCGTAGTTGTGACTGAGTCCAAAAACATTTGATGTATTTGCTTTCAACATCATGTTCCACTGACTTTATGGCAGTGCATTGCCACAAATTTGCTGTCACGAGAGACAATCGTATATGCAATCCCATACATACTTAGTCCATTCATCAGAGCCATTGATTACAAAAAGAACTGAGCAGAGTGTATTTCCATAAACAATATCTCAGTGAATACAGTAAATACTTACAGATATTGCTGGCTCTTCAGATAAACTTATAAATTAATATGACAATGTCTAAAAGATTTAATTAATAAAACTGCATTGCCATTGGGGTATTCTTTGATCACATTAAATTCCTCTCATTACATTCCCATTCAATACCACAATCAATACTGCAAGAGACAAAGGTGATGAAAAGACAAAAAATATATATATGTATATATAAGTATATTCTAAATATGTATACAGCACAAGTGCAGCACTACAACTTGGTGGTACATTCATTAAATAGGACCACATTTCAAACGCCTTATTTATGAGGGCACATTCTAACACTAGCACAGCAGAATATTTTTTTTTAATTGTTCAATGTGTGTACGTAGCAAATTTTAAATTGGGATCAGCAGAGAAGAGAAACGGTCAAACAAAATGGGTTTAACTTATTTCTAAAAAATACACGAAACAGATGAGGTACCTCATGTCTGATAGAAATGTATCACAATTACCATTTACAAATCATTTTAGCTGCCTGCTGTCTTTTAATATCTCTATATAAAACAAAATTACGAAGAAATAGTTACGTTCATGCTTTAAGTAAAGTTTATGGCACTTGGGAGAAAAATTCAAATCTCAAATGTCGGTTGGCCAATGCACCAGAACTGATGATAAATATACCACAATGGCAAAAAAGTGCACTCATTTAAATGTAATCTATTATGTACATCACAGGTATATCATATAATTTAATTCAAGGGGCTGCTGCCATTAAAAAATTCACTTACACAGTTTACATCAATTGAAATACCATGATTAGACATTTCATTCAATCTCAAAATGCATCGCACATGATTCCTTTCATCAAAAATTTCAAGAAACTAAAATTTATACCAATTCCTACAAATTACGAATACAAACAGAAATACACAACAGTGAGAGATATACACATTTGCTCAATAAAGCATGATACATATACCATCTATATTTACAGGTGAACACTGAGTAGTAGAACAGTCTTTGTTTCACAGATGTAAGTTCCTACACACAAGCTCCTCTCATGAAACCAAATCCATCCCGATATTTTTCTAAAAACCGGGTGCGTAAGTCAATTCTCACAGCACACAGTGTGTGGCTCGATAAAACACAACCACTCCAAAGTCACTGGGGATCCGCCCAATTATATATCACTTCGGTACACTGTACACAAATTTCATTAGCAATGATGCCTTCTTAGCATTTTTTTGCACAGATATGCTAGCAGTTATGTTTTTATTTACACATCACACAACACCAAAAAACACTCAACCACACACACATACATTGCACTCGCACCAATGCACTAGAACTCACTCACGACTCACACTTTTCTTATCTCAAAAAAATTTAAACAAAAAAGTCAAGTTCTTTTCACTGGGTACATTCAGACCAGAAAGAAAACTGGTGTGGAAGAAAAATAAAAAAAATGGAGATTCCAGTTTACTGTGCACAGAGCAATGTCCAAGGCCCTTTAATTGGGTCAGCATGGCCAAGTAGTGCACCTTGGCAACTGAAGAAAGATAAATGAGGAAGTTCAATTCACCATCAATGTGTGCGACTCCATTGGTGCAGCAGAATCATACAGAGTGTCTGTGTCCTGTGTTGGCTCCCCTTGGAGTTGACACTGGTTACTGAGTGTGCCTGCTCCACAGTCACAGAAAAATCTAACACAGGGAAAGAGGAGAGTATCAAGTGAGAAAGTGTGTTGATAAGCACACGAAGAAACTATAACATTATGCCTTCATGCTTGAGAAAAATAAAAAAAGTTAACTTTGAGCCACAATAAGAGCACTAACCAGTAAGTTATTAGCATTCATTAAAACATCATAACAGTAAACCTTGAATACATGAAGTTGGAGGGACCAAAAAAATGAGCACTGTGTAAACAATCAAGAGGTGGCAAAATTGTGACGACAATGCGAGGTGTATTCATATTTATTGAGGCTATCTCTTACACTTCATTTTAATAAACCCTTAAAAATGACGAATAAGGAAAAAAGACATTTCTTATTAATTTTCATTAACTCATTATAGGTGAGAGTAGCCTCTCATTTTAATATGCTGCATCCCATTGTTAAAAATTTAACAACCTATGGTGTCATAAGAATTCAGGTTTTCGATCCAACCCTCCTAACCTTGACACCTTTTCTGATTTGTATATTTCTCTGTCTGGAAGAGTTTACCAAAATACACCAATCTCATCCCTGTAATCATATTTTTTTTTCTTTTAGGACACCCTCTATCTTTGAGCCATTGCTTTAGAAAATTAAATCCTTAAAAAATTATCGCTATTGGATAAGGGAAGGGAAATTTAAATATACATATCTGTCCATACACATGATTTTATTATAATTTTCATTTTAATGTTATATATACCACAATTTTTCCTTAACATCAGTAATGTCATTTTTCCCAGTTCATTCATTCATTGAGTTACACGATTCCTAAGAATAATGGCTATTAAAAGGATTTATTTCTCGACGATTTGGTTATCCTAGCGATGACTTACTTACACCACTGAGAGTCTTACTGTACGGAAAAAGATAAATTGTAACATCAAATTTGATTTATTAATAAAGTGAACTACATCTACACATCATTTCATTGGAAGATTTGAGTGATGGCAATAACTAAGTTGAGGAATTCAAGATTTTGGTTAGGAAGTTGGAAATATTTCAGAGCAAAAACTTTTAAAACCAAAGTTTATAATCGTTTCAGAAATTATAGATTTTCCGGTTTTCATTTATTCAATGATTATTAGCAGTAGTTCATCATCATGTTTCAGCTCCTCATCTAACTCTCTTAATAAGATACTCCCTGCAATAGTCTATCTTACAAGAGGATCTTCATCATCCTAAATGCCGTTGAATCTAGAGATGGACAGATTTTGGTCAAGTTCTTGTCATGATATTTCTAGGACTCGTGTTTTTATTTCTTGTATTTCATTAACCTTATTTCAGGAATTAATAATCTATCATCACTTACGATAATGTAGCATTGAGGTTAGGGTCAACATTACACATTGCAAATATAATACTTAAAAAATTTAATTTTATAGTCTATTGCAATCACAAAAATGTCATGCCTCCTCACAAATATTACGAACAACAAAACTAACCCTTGAAACAAACATTGACAGAGGGATCTTAAGCTTGGTAGACTTTAGATGTTCATTAAATGTAACAGCCTTTTGAAAAATAAGTCCAGTTCAGCTGTCTAGATAATGAAAACATTATGAAATTCACTAAATTTTTATTTTCGACCCACAAATAGAATAAATTTCCTCATGAACTATAACAATGCAACAAGTATATCTAAACAACACAATATATTCTGGAATTCAGAAAGCAACTGAATGAAAATAGTTTAAAATATTGAAATAAGATCCGGAGGAGATTGCACTACACTGAAAATGACAAGACTTCCCTTTCCTGCATTGATGATGATTGATTGAAAAATGAGACCACCAGATCCCACAGTCTCAGACTATTCTATATTGTAATTGATTGTCATACATGAACCATAATGACAATGAGGGAAGGAGCATAAAGAGACAAAAGCAATTGAAATAAGAATTACGGTCATGGCTCGACAACAAGACAAATAAAGAAGTAATTCGAGAAATGAGAAAACAAACCAGTATTAAACATAGGGGCAATTCTAATAAAAAAACATGAGCCTGTAATGTTTGGTATTTTTCCCTTCATCAAGAACATGATATTTAACACTTTTTTGTTTTATTTAACAATATTATCTTATGGTGATTATTTTTTCTTTAATATTTGTTATTCAAAATTTTCTTACTATTTCAATTCATTGATGAATGTTCATTTTACGTGAGACTTATGAAGGGGATGTTGAAGTGGGGGGATAGTTGAAAATTTGAGAGAGAAGGTCGGAGGTGTAAAGGCTCCAACATTAGTTGTGTTAAAATGATAGTATAATGGAAAATAAGGAATTGACAGGGTAAACAAAGGTCCAATGTTAACATGTTAACATGTCGAATGTTAAAAAGCCATATTTTTGAGGTTCAAGCATTGTCCAATCTCATAAGTTTAGTCCAATTGCTAGACACTGCATGGGTAAATTTGTATATATTAACTCAAAATTAATCCTGTTTGATATTGAATATAGAGACATGCAAAGAAAATACAGCACAACACTATTAGATAATGATTATATTATAGATGTTTATAAAACTGGTCACCATTCTATAATAATTGATAAGGAGGGAAAAATAAAGATGGCATAGAACATACCTATCATGCCTGATGAATTCCACTTCATGACCAGCATGGCAAGTCTTGATGCAATTTACACAAATGGCATTGCGATCAGTGGTGTTGCAGGTCTGACAGCGGTAAAAGTCGTGCATGGGGAATGAGGTATAGCTTGATATTTTGTAAAGGCACTGCCCATTTGTGACAGCCTTCTCCACTGCATCTTGGTTGTTGAATATTTTGTTTCCTATCAGAGAAAATTTTTTTAGTCGATAATTTATTAGATAACAAATAATTATAGAAATAGGTACATACAATTTCATTATCATACCAACCCAATGGCAGACTGCAGGAACTACATACTTACATATGCATTCAGCATTCCTGTTTATTTGCACTGCACAATTGAGCTTAATTGGTCTGTCACAGAGTACACATTTCTCACCAAAGGTAAAGTACTTCATTTCATTTAAAACACTCATGCACAATCATATCGCAGTACATCCCTTACCATTCCTAGCTTATCACATAAAAACAATTCATTTGAGCAGTACTAACCCAGTAAGATTAAAACCATTACAACTGACCCATTAAGAGTACATTGGGCATAAACCTAAGACCTAGTGAATTTATATAGCCACTATATCATGCATTTCAGCCAGTGGCGAGGCCACAATCAGGCAGGTGAGGTATTGTCCTCAGAAACCCGAGAAGCAAAAACTTAAAATTTTAGAGAAATTCAAAACAAATATTTTTTGTGTTTGTTGGAGCATATCTACATAGAATATTGTTAAATTGGTACTAGAGCACACACTAAAAATGCCAGATTCCGGAAGGGGGATGCAGGGGGCCCCACTTAGTTCTCTGTCCCAGGTCCCTGAGAGTCTTGCTATGCCACAGATTCCAGCCTCTAATAGTTAGTTACAACGGAAAATTTCACCAGCAAACAAAAATTTTTTAACAGGTATTTAAATCTGTGACAAACATAATTAATTGAATTTACACATTGCCGGCAGTTGCAAAGAATAAAACTAAACACAGCAGATCCATTTCTCATTTGCTATGGAATGAGAACCTTTTTTAGTTTGATAGCTACTATTCAAATAATAAACTTACAATGCAGACATAAAATAACTGACCCAAGAAAGAAAAGAGAGAAAAAAAGGCAAGAAAGAAAAAGTAGAAAAGCAAGGCAGAAAAAAAACCTTTTCAATGGAACAATCACAAAAATTAAGAGGAAATTAACTTCAAATGCTTCCGCCTTCAGGATAATGCTGCAAAATTTTCCAAATGTCAGATGTGAATCATGAAAAGCCAACCTTATATTCCACTAGAAGTTCAATTGTTAAACACAGGCAAATGGGCATGTAGCACACAAAAGCTCTTTTTCTTTTGAATGAGCTGAAAATTCCACATACACACAAAATTTCAGCCCATGCCAACAATTCATCAGAAATACAAATAGCTTTCAGTAGACCTTCCATCTCATCCCTTCTATGAGTTCAGGCAAATGCCATTCATGGCATGAGGATGACTGATTTGCACATCAAGTGAACACATTGAAGTTAAATTGCTTCAATTGTAATATTTGTTAATAAAGTATTTTAATGCTCTCCGAGGAGAGAAAATAATGGATCCTTCTATCACTTTTTTCCAGAAATAATTTTCCCTATATGCTGTCTCCAATCAGTAAAATTTTCAGCCCACAAAAGTTCAACATGCAGGAGGGTATTTCCTGAGAATTTTATCACTTTTAACTAGGGAGGGGCAGATCCAGGTTTTTATCGGATCCAAATCCGGATCCTTCATTTCGGATCCTGGATCTGTTCTTATTTCCGGATCCTTGGATGTATTCAAGGGTATATACAATTCACAAATGATAATAGAATTTAAGCCTTGGAGACTTTATTGAAAATAAACAACATCAAGTTTAAAAATGTGAAACTTTAATATTAAAATAAAGACAATGTCGATGCCACAATAATACTAATCCTTGATTGTTGTCATGTTTATGCAAAGACTGTTGTTACACGACATCTTGAGATTTGATTCTTGAGAATAATGAGATAGATAATAAAGGGTGAATTTAATTTACATTCAGCAAAAGCCGGTTGTCGAATGAAGTACATCAACAGCATTCTATTTGTTCGGCAGAAAGCTGCCGATAGCCGACGACAGCCGGCACTTCAATCGCTTAAAACTCTCTGATGCATATCTGATTTACTGTAGTATTTGGATCCGATATCAGTATCTCATCCCATGTAAAGATCTACAGATCTTTTGATCCGCAGATCCAATCCGACCATTCCTACTTTTAACCTTTGATTGTGCCTTTCATCCCTTACAGTACTAAATTATCTATTATTACCACCAAAATATTCTTACGGTGAGAATAAGAGGATTGAATATAATTATTATATGCCAAATCGGTCAGAGGACATTGGGACAATTTCCACGAGCCTCAGTTAGCATATTGAGTTAAATGTATATTTGGACCAAACAAGCAAAAAAATAACCTTACACGAAAGACAAATACTAAAAAATTAAGTTATCCTTCTCCAAACTAAGTGGATGCAATTAATTATAGTCAAATCCACATACACACATAAACCATGTTACCAATACTAAATCTGAAAACAATAAGCAGGAGATAAGCACACTAAAAAAAGCAATGTATTTGAGCCATTGGCTCAACCTTACCTCGAATGATAGGCTGTACACCGCTTGCTAAGCAGAGACCACCAAAGCGATTGTTGAATATTTGATTGTATTCTAAAGTGGCAGTAGCATTATTTGTTATTTCAACACCTGCAGCTAATCCGTCAAATATTCTATTTCTCCTGAGGATTGGATGACTTTGTGTGGATATGAGAACTCCAGCTTGTGCATTTCGAAAAATGTCATTTTCCTCCAGAATACCTACAGTTTAATAAAATAATTGATATGAATATTTAGGAATGTGGGGAGGAAATATGGAATAGCCTTATAAGAAGAAATTTAATGAATAATTACTGTTTCCAATAGGATCGTTACCTTTGCCACCATTAAAAATACATATTCCTCCATCTCTTCCGTCAAAAATTTTGTTACGCTTGAGAGTTGGGTTTGAATCTGTTTTTATCCAAACCCCAGCCATTGCATTGTCAAATATTTCATTCTGCTCCAGCAAGCCTAGACCTCCATTGTAGACCAGAACTCCACCATTCTGACCACCCCAAATCTTATTTCCTCTAATAATAGGGTTACTGCCAGTCCTAATAAGAGAACAAAAGATAAAGTTATTCATTCCATGTCTCAGTATGAAGAGTTTAAGCGATAACAAAACTGATACTAAATTAGCCATTTCATGACATAATCTTTCATGATACATTCATGCATAAACCAACCCCATTTCAACTTTTACCACAGAGATTCAGAGAAAATGTAGCACTACAAGAAGCATAACTACTGAAAACATTTTAAAAAAGGGCCCAATATGAACTCTTTAACTGTGGAATTATAGTGTCAAAATAGTTAATATATTGGCCAAAACTCAATTTGTTCACAGAATTTGAAATATCTCTACGTGGAGATATGAAATTGAGTTATCTCAGAGATTAGAGAAGGCTAACTCCCAACTCAACATGATGATACCTCCAAGCAAGAGAGCAGTATTTTACTATGATTGTTAATGTGTTCATCACTGGTAATATGAGCATGGAAAAATGTTCAAGTTTGACAATGAAAAAAACTGAGGGTGCAAAAACAACACACACTTAAAATACACTTCACTTTCCAGAAATTGAGTGGACATCCTTCTTAAGAAGATTCACCAATTTAATGTCAATTAAACCAATACAGTAGAACCTCGATCTATCATTCTCGCATTGATTGCTTTCCCGCTTCTATTGTTCACCATCTTTGGTCCCAAATGTAGTTCCATGCTGATAACGTTAATTAAGCCCGCATCCATCATTCCCCAAAGTATCGTTTTCCCGCTTCGATCGTTTCCAAATCACGGTCCCCACATCGCAATTCCCGCATTCATTGTTTGAAAAAGACGAAACCAAAAATTTACACCACAGTAAGATTTTAGGATTTTTGCAGCGCTCCGCAGTGGGAAAGGAGGAGGGTGAGGGAGTTAAGGCGACGCGCCACGCAGGACGGACGGGTAGCCCTTGCCATCCGAGTCACTTCTTATCTCTATGGCCCAAACTCCTTCCTCGAGGACAATTGGCATTCCTCCTTTCCTACCCAAACGAGTCCCTACCTCGCTTTTTAGCGGCCGTATCCCTTCACCATGAGCTTCTAACCTTTCTTCTTATTATCCTCTCAATGCTCTCTTACCAGTAGTTGTCATATGCTCGCTCTCGGCACCATATCGAGATCTGATATAACCCATGGGGGTAAATATCAACTGATTTCCTTGGTGTTTGATATCAAATGTAACAGAAAGTAACGGACAAACTTCATATAATACTTATTCTGTAGATTTATGCCGATTAAAAACTTTAGCAAAATTAACTGACGTTCCACTAATGCGCCCCTCAGTGGGTGGGGCCCTTTCCGCGGAAAGGGTCAAAGGTCTTCCACTTGCCCTGTCCCTCCCGGCGGAAAACAGGGTCCCCCAATTACCTGTATCACACAATTCTTACATGTAACCAGAGCATTATTTCAAATGACGTGGGCCGCATGGGCTTAAACGGGGGAGTGGCTGAGGGAAGGGAGGGAGGTGGGGTTTCTTGTCATGTGACTCTCGCAGAACCAACCAGAGGGCAGCGGGCGTGGCTTGTAACCTTGGCAATTCAGTCACAAACTGACCTTCATCATGGTCACTTCTCGGGCCTCTAGTAAGTGCGGCCAAACCCTACGTGCTCTGTGCTCTTTCCTTTTTCTATTTTTCCGTGTTTAGCTAGTTAAAGTAGGTATTTATGTCTATTCATTTTCCTGAAGTATTTATTTCGGAGCCTAAAGCCGAAACTGTTCAAAATAGGTGTTTTAAGATGGCTGAAGGTAATACAGATGTTTCAACTATTAGTTTGCCGTAGTGGAAGTCCTGCGAGCGTGGACTAAGTTCCTTCTCGTCTGTTGTCTGGCGTGGGCTTGCATTGCCATAGATGGTTTTTTTGTTTTTATGGCACCGTGACCCATCAAAATGATTTATTCTTTTGAAATTGGTGTTCATTTAGTAATGCCAAGCCGAACTCAATCGCCGATATCAGAATTCCTCATTTCAACCCGATTGCCCGCTAACTTTTGCCTCTCTGAACCAGATGGCGATAACCTGCTACACCTCACTTGCTCTATGCCTCGTGGGTTACGCGATTGCTCCAGATAAACAAGAGTACACTTGGTAGCGTCAAGCTTGCTCCATCTTTAATGGGTGGCACTCCTCCATCAGCGGAGCACAATGGAAAGTGTGACAAAAGATTACATCCTCCCCAACAAATTTTAGGCGCGCTTCTCGCCCTCAAGGATATTTGAAACGAATAAATTTCTATGCATGGATAGGTCGGTGCGCGGGCTTGAGGATCATCCAATAACATGATAATGGACCTTGTTTATTTACTTTTATCATCCGAGACACCATTGGGATATGTAATACTAATATAATATTTTAAACAGTTAGTAGTCAAACGAAAAATTAGAGATGCACTAAGTATTTTCATTGAATTTAAAAATTCTCCCACTTTTAAGAGAAATTCCTTTAAGATTCCCCTCTACTGTGAAAAGTTACCATGATATTCTCGCATTTTCATCTCATTTTGGCTCCCGGGAAATCTTTTCCAGCATCCATCGATTTTTTTTGCCCATCCCCTTGAAAAACGATAGATCGAGGTTCTACTGTAAATGTGATTTCCTAATTGACATTGACATACTTCTACCTCAAAATTAAAATACCAAATTGATTTAAATAATTGCAAAACTTTTGGAATAAGAAGAAAATTATGCAAACACCAATCCATGATAACATTTAGAGCACCAATCTATAATTTAAATCGAAGCATTTAGAAACAGAAGTACATTAATGTAGGGGAATTATTTTACTGAGGAATCCACTTCAGCCACAGACATTTATAAACCTTATTGCAACATAATGCTAGTTTATTAATTACCCAGTTTTGCTAAGAAAGTGTGCACTAATGTAGACCCACAAGATTTAACTTAAGTAAATTTAGATTATATAATAAAAGAAAATTTAACGTATATTAAAAAATATACATAATTCAGATTTTACTCATCCAATTTGAATGAAACTTTAGACAAACTTAAATGCAATAAATAAAGAGCAATGGCTGGTCACCTCAAAAAAATTACATACATAAATACTGCCATATGAAGTGATGAGAATAATATGCAAACCATGATTAGCATTTAAGAGTTGTGGAAAGAAATGCATCACTATAAATCTTAATTCAGGAGGGGTATTCTTAGATAAGTAATTCTCCAAGGGACAAGTGACAAATCACAATAGTCAAGCAGTGTAATCCAGAAATCCATTATTTGGCAGCACCCATGGTCCCACAGCATTGCAAAATAACCATGTACACAATTCAGGAAAAACAAAATTTTTTATGACAGATTTTCAAATAACAGTTTTTCTATAAGGTTTATACTGCACTCTGCATTTCTGTAGAATACTTCATTTATTGCAGGAAATTAGAGTAATAAATACGTATTTCACAATAATTTCATTCATATAATATTTGTGAGTATAATTTTAACTGGTCATACAATTTATTTGAGTACATTATGGTTTTAACAAAGGGGAAGTAGTCTTGCAACAAATTATTAAGTTCTGGCAAAGAAAATAACATACAGGAAGCCATTCCTAATTCAATTTCTAATCTCTCATTCAATAGTTTAGCACAAAGAATACAGCGACTACTCAAAACCCTTACTCCTGACTGACTGTTATATTTCTGATAATGTTTTTTTACTTTACTTCAAGTTTTTCACAACCGGCAACACCTCTAAGCAAATATGCATTCTAATGGAGTAATAAGTAACATCCATCAAGTATATATCAGAGCACGTGCTAAAAATCCTGTCTGCAGGAACAAATAATGATAGCATTGGAAATGGACAAACCCATCCATCACTGGAAAATTTGAACCAGTCCTTTTTAGGACTTGTTGCTTTTCACTTACTCACCATTCCTCTTTTATTGGTGATCGTATATTTTTCTTATTAATATGATCTTGGTGTTTAAAGACACAAAAATAAAAGATAGAAAATAGTATTATGTACCATATTTTCACTTGATAATTCATCAAAAGATTTTACTTATGAACCATGGTAATTTATCTCTGGAGATAGAGCCATTAAGGAGGAAAAGAAAGAAGTACAAAATAAAAAATCAGTCATGGTGATGTTTAATTATGCAGTTTAGAGCTGTTAAAAAACTGCAATATAAACACAGGGAGGTGAGAAGCAACTGATCTGGAGTTAATTTCCGTGCACACAGTCACATTTTCTGTAACATGTGTGTTGCAACTGCACTGAAGCTAATTCTGCCTAGTGACAAGCCATGTTGCAGCTCAAGGTTAGTTCACAGAAGATCTCCAAAAGCTTCACAGCACTTATGGTAGAATGAAACTGATGAAGAATGCAATCTTAAACCAAAGTTGGTCCTAACCACTTTGGCTATGCACGCCTAGGAATATCAGTTGCTTACTTTAACCTCAGCTGTGACCGTGGCCAAGGAGCGCCAGGTGACGAGCACCCAAATAGAGAAAAAATAAGTACTGCTCATTAGACCACTAGCATCCACAGATGAACTTTTAGGGTTTAATACAGATAGGAATAAAGGACCTTAAGGAACAGCCATTCCTCAGTCCTTCTGGTCAATTCATGGACCTATTCTTTTGGATCCATTCCTTTGAAAATTACCCACTTTCAGCTAGCAGGAGGTTAAGTTCCAATACAGTACCCAGATAGTTAATTATGAGCTAGTCTCTTACATACTAATCATCGTTATTCTCTTTCAAAAGGATTGTGAAAGAAACATTATTTTAGACCTATTATTCTATCCTAATGGGTTACCATGAATTATCCAAGATATCAAACCGATGAAAAACCTTGACAAATAGCACAACTACTCATGTGAAAAAGCTATAGGATGAAAGATGTATGATGGAGTTAATGACGTAATTCTGATATCACCTTCCAAAACTACAGAGTTCTTACACATAGGCTTCAGGAAGAAAATTACACTAATTCTCAGAGGATCACAAAACATGCAATTGTATATTTCAACAAAAAGATCTTGGATTCCTTGAGAAACTTCCAAGCTAAATCTTCAACTACATATAATTCAGAGAAACATCCAGAACCAAAGAAATTACCAAACATTATGGATTACCAAAGAAATTTGTAGGCATTACATGAAAGAAACAAAAATGAGACACAGAAATAAATGGAAACTTTGGGCATATACTAACCTTATTTGAACACCTGAATAGAGGTGATTGAAGATATCATTGTCCTCCAATTTCCCATGTCCATTATCATAAAAATACACCCCTACTTGCTTCCCACTGTGGATCCGATTTCTGCGCAGGACAGGAGTGCTCCCAGTTGTGATCCACACTCCAGCCAATGTATTGGCATAAACCTCATTTTCCTCTATTAAGCCTTGCCCCTTTTCATGAACATATATACCTCCATGCTGCCCATGATGGATCTTGTTGTGCCGTACAATAGGGTCACTGTTGGTCCGAATCTGTATCCCAGCAAGGGCATTTCCTGGACAAATAAAATAATAAATTAACTAATTAGATTAACCCTACAAAGAAGATCTAACACAAACAATTAAAAGGAGGTTCAGGAAATGCTTATGCAAATAGATCTCAATGTAGATTACATAAAAACCACTAATATGTATCCATACATATAGTTATAACTAGAATCATCAATCACCCTTGAAAAGTGAAAACTTAAAGAATCATGAGCAGTGGAAGTCTCATTGTAATCACAAGCATCTAAGATCAATATTAAGAGGACAATTGCAATAATAAATGAGCCATTATAACTGAAGCACTTTGGTCATCAATCACAATCATCAGAGAAAAACAATACGAACAATGTTAGGGTTAACTTCGTAAAATTTCTCCATGATGGAAAGTAAAAAATTACATTTAAAGTGAAATGATAAAATTTGACACTTAATCAAGCTGAACATGGGCATTAGCTGAAAAAAGGGAGTTCACACTTGGCAGGTAAATGACTTCCCTCTCTTGTAACTCTACAGCTGGTTTACGGAAGTCAGTAGTGCAATGCCCACTTAAGTAAAAACCTGCCACTCAGCTCTGTATATCCTCCACACACGACACCTTTTAGTGGCTGGGTCAATATCACAACGCTCCTTCTTGAATACATCTTTAAAAAAGAACTTTTCTAGAGGAATGTCCATTGGGGTGGAAAAAAATTGAGTGTTGAAAAGTTAAGATCGTGAAGTTAAACGTTTTTCTATATTTTTCCTTTCTAATCTAATACATTTGGTTGGTTAATGTTGATATATTTTCTCCTTGATAGGTAAATGATTCATTTATGAATATATTGTGAGACTAAAACATTAATAAATTGCTGTTTATATTACATCCATAATGATTATAACAACATTTGATGGCCCCTGTTTGCTTGACAACATGCAGGGTGTTCCCCTGAGTTCTTCAACTTTGAAGTCTGTTCCCTAACTGACTAATCAAACTTTGGGGTTTTCCATTGTGTAAATAACCACTAAAACTAAATTAAATAATGCATATTACCAGCATATCCTCATTACTAATAATTGTCACTGTCCCTTAAGTATAAACAAAAGTTTGTGCTGACAGAAAGGCAGAAAATATTTGATGCACTAAAAATTTGTTTTCTCCACCATGACAGTTACTCTACCAAATATTTGTTCACCAAAGAGCACTATGCAACTCCAAAGCTGAGGCAAATATCCGAGAATAAAGTGTAGGGGGGCACTTTTCCCCAATTGAAGTAATTTTTTGAGCAGTCTGTTCAATTTCATCTCCTTATCATTTCAACGTTCTGTCACTAACCGCAGATCTTTCTTATTTCTCGCGTTCTCTGTCATAGACACCCTGGGTTACCTTGAGTCTTAAAATATTGGATTAATTATAGGAACTTGTATCATTGGGATTGAAAGGATAGTATGTCTACCAGCAGCAAAGCTTGCTCTGGGCTGATACTATTGACAGGAAACAGATAGGAGCCCCTACCCTATTAGAGGTCAAGTACTTCATCGGCGACTGCACCACACTTAGGCCGGTATTCATAGTCCTCAATAATTACAGATTCGTTTCAATCTATGATTATACCTCTAATTAATTACTGTTTCTTATTCATAGTCGTCAAAGAATCAGTGATTCGTCAATCGATGATTCTTGAATCAGAGATTCATCAATCTCTGATTAATACGTATTCATAGTCATCAAATAATCATTGTTTATAGTTCTAGTATTCACAGTCAAGCAAACTGTAATTATTTGGCCAAATAATCATTGATTCGTGAATTAAGCTCTCGACCGTAATTAATTAGAGTTTTTCTTTGTTGGACGTCGTTAGTTGTGATTGTTTACGACATATTCGTGTCTTTACGTTCCAAATTTATAATTTTATGCGGTGCTAAAGGCATAGAATACTCCATATGAACGTCTTGAATTGATTAAGATTATTGATTACCTCGAATTGATTAGGATTTCCGTGCAATGGAAATTCGTTCGGATATATTGGCGTATGTGATTGCCGATGACGATGTACCAGAGTATCACTAAAGGTTGCAAAAAACACACATTAGGGATCCAACAAATCCAAATTACTCACATGGGGAGACTACGTACCCTGACTCGCCGATTTGAATGCCGTATTTACTATGTCGTGCACAAGGTCAAAGGCTAGTTCGCCTTGGACTTCGTCAAACATATCCTAGTTGTATTGTAGTTAATCAGTTTATAATCAGAAATATCCGCCCTAAGTATAAAAAAGCTGGGAAAAGTTACTCTCGCTAGGTTGTTCCGGAGCCTCACATCACCCTCAAAGCGACTTAGCTTATAACTATTATTATCGCCCATTTGTAACATAGGAACGTTTGGTGTAGTGGTGAGCACCACGGACTCGTACATGAGGGTCAGGTGGTTCGAGACTTCCAGTGGCCGATTTTTTTCCCATCTCTATATTCACGACCAGAGAGAAATTTTTCCTCCGAGTTACATGTCATATCATAGGAATTCACCTCGCCTTTTTTCTCGTGATACTTTCCACAAAATTCGCACTCCAGGGTGAATCTTTAATGTCAATGGCCTCACTGGGGTCTGGTGATGGACCGCTTATTATATACGTCAATCTCTGTTTTAAATCCGTAATCTAACTTGCTGTAACAATACACATGAGTGTTGACAGACGAAGAGTTTAATAGAAGATACCGATTCCCAAAACCCATAGTGATCGAGTATATTCTTCTTAGAACTTATGTTCATATATCGACACTTTCCATGAGGACTAACAGTTCCTCTTGTGCTACTGTGGCTCATTGCTTTGAGATTTTACGCTTAGGCATCAATATTGACTTGTTGAAATCATATTACAAATTTTAAAAAATATATCACAGCGGTTTTTAATCATGCAGTATTTAAAAAAATCTTCATGCTGAATTTAACCTCGGCCGAAACTGCCATGAATGTTTTACTCGTAAGCTATCATCAATTGCTACTAATTACACATTTCAAATTTTCTTTATCGGTAATGATCAGTTATAAATGCTGCTACTGCTACTCTTCGTCTTCTTTGGTGTTTTACGTACATATGTAGGGATTGCTAGTTCTGTTTCGCAGCCAACGGTGTCCAGAACTGTGAAACATATAACTAATCTTTTGGCCGTCCAAATAGCTGACACCAGACTGCCTGTTTCTTATGATGCTCAGGCGACTAATAGGTGCCTCAGGTGTCTCTTTGTGAGAATAGAAAAAAGAGGAGACCACACTTATGGTCGGACAATTCCTGACGTTAAACAGCACACGCTACATCATCAACACTTGCCGGAATACGAGATTACTGTTTGTTGATTTTCCCTAGCAACGCCTTCATTAACGTTGAATAACCATAAGAAATAATTCTAATGTAGGCACGACTAATTCATTTTTATCAAAAAAAAAATTGCCAATCCATTTTTTATTTTCTTTTTCAATATGCAATTTATAAAATTATAAACTCAACTTGAATAAAAATTTAATGATACCCACAAAATGTTTTGCCTCTTCAATTTCTCATACCACTCAAAAATAAACATACGTCCAATCTGTAATTTACCAATTACAGATTATCCCAAATAATTAGAGATTCATGAATCAGTGATTCATGTTTTCTTTCTATGAATACATAATTCAAATAATCAATGATTGACGAATAATCGTTGATTCAGCAATCATTGATTATTTATCCCGTCTATGAATACCGGCCTTAATTAAGGAGTACCTTTGGTATTTGTCAAGGAAACAAAAGCTTTTTCGACCAAGGCCTGAAGAAATTTCCCAAGGATTTTGGAGATTCCCCCCAAAAAGTCTGCAACTGGTTCATTAGGGTCTCAAGCTATATGAACCAATTCCACATAATCTAATACAGCTAATTCATATTGCATATGATGATTACTCCAATACTATCCTACAAGTTATCATCATATTTCACAATTACTCAACATCTGGCTGCAAAATATTCAAAATTTTAGTGTGTTCTCATAGTAACAGTGATCTAAGAGACTCAACAGTCGATCTTTTATACATCGCATGATGTTATCATACGTATCACCTAGTCCTGAAAGTGGAGTATCAACCATCAGTGAGGCTTTTCTTTGTTCCAGACGAAGCCCTTTGCATGCTGTTTTAGAGCCAGAAGCCAGAAATCAATAATAACATTTTTTTAGAGGACTTATGGATTCTGATAGTTCCTTTGGTTTGGAAAAATTGAGACTAAAATTGGTGCCATATTTTTGTATATGGCGATAAGTACCTTATACATATCAAGTCGTTTGACATTGAATGGATATCTTAAAAATATTACTATTATAATATAAAAATTTTCAGTAGTTTTAATGTTTATTAACAAGGTGGAAAACCAGAAGGATAATAAGTAAGTTAAAGCATTGACACGAAAGTTAAAGAACACATAATCACTGCATGCTTCCTGGCCACCAGGGGCCATCCAATATCTGCATACACATTTATGCACAATAAACAGCAATTTTTTAATGTTTTAGTTGGGCAAAATGTTCAAAAGGAAAGCCGAAATCCATCACAGAGAAAATATATCCACATTTACCACTTGTATCAAATAAAAAAGAAAAAAAAAACAAATTCTCAACCAAAATTTGAAAGTTTGGCACCCCTGTGGCATGGGCTAAAGCTGCAAGACCTATTACATACATACCAATCACGCTGTTCCCTTCCAGGGTAGGCAAGAGTCACTACGTTTCATTCATAAATACGTATTTGTACACCTAACTCTGCTTCAATTATTTCCTCCATACTGTCCTATCCTTGCAAACCTCTTTGCCCGAATTACCCTCATCCACTGCTTCATACACGCCCTCCTGTTTCAAAACTCCTAATATTGCTCCTCCTAAGAATTTCCTCAAACACATTCAACCACAACTTTCTCGGCCTACCTCTACCTCTTGCACCATTCATTTCACTCTTTTATATCAGCTTCATTATTCGACTCTCATCCATTCTCTCAACATGCCAAACCAACGAAGCACACTCCTTTCATATATGTCCATTACTGGAGCATCTAACCCACATACATTTATTGCCCACTCATTGCTGACCCTATCCATTTTACTATTGAGGCAAGCACTCCTCAGATAACTCATATCCACGGAGTTTAGTCTACTCTAATGCCTATCCTGACATACACATGTTTCACTACCATACAACAAAGTGGGAAGAAGTACTTTGCTTCCTTAGACAGCACTCATTCCTTGATATGCTCCACATGCTACCTACCACTTTCCTTACAGCATTCGCATGTCTCTTTATCTCCTCATCTATCTGTCCATCTTTCGCTAACATCTTGCCTAACAACACAAAATCAACCACTTGTTCTATTACTTCACCATTCACCCTCACCATACAGTTATTCTCCTCATTCTCCTTATCAAAAACTACTACTTTAGTCTTGCACGCATCTACCCTAAATTCCATTCTCTCTGTTGGTTTTTATCTAGGAGCTTCTGTAATCCCTGTTGGCTCTCTGAGATCAAAACAGCATCATCCGCATATAGTAGAACTCGCACATTTACATTTCCAATCAAAACACTATCGTTTTCACTACATGCATCTATAACACATTTATCCATAAATACATTAAACAGCCATGGTGACATTATGCATCCTTGCTTTACACCCTGTTTTATTACAAACCAATCACTCAGAACCCCGTTAACACTCACACTGGCCTTACTATTATCATACATCGCCATCATAACATTCAATAACTGCCCATTCACTCCATAGCATTCAAAACCTTCCACAACTTTATTCCACAACTTCTATTTACCCTGTCATATGCCTTCTGTACATCAACAAACGCACAATACACTTTCTTTTGGAAGCCCATGTATTTTTCTATCACTTGCTGAAGTGCAAAAAGCTGGTCAATACATCCTCTCCCATGCATAAACCCACACTGCACACCCCATATTCTGTCAGAAGAAATTATCCTCACTCTTTCGATTAAAATTTTGCTGAACACTTTTCCCGGAATGCTAATTAAAATAATGGCCTGAAAATTATGATATTTGGTCTTTCCTCCCTTCCCTTTGTGCAATGGAATGATGATTGCATTCTTCCAATCCACATGTACAACAGAATCCTGTAAGCATAAATTATATAGTTCACACAGCCGACAAATGAGTAAATTACACCCACACTTCAACATTTCATTAGATATCCCATCTACGCCTGCAGCCTTCCCATTTTTCAATACTCTCACAGCCGTTATGATCTCATTCTCTCTGATCTTCTTTTCCATCATCACATTCTCGCATGCTACTTTGCAAGGTCCATCCTCAGTGCCTGAAACATTATTGCATAGTTCTTCAAAATGTTCCCTCCAGCAGTTCCTGATATTGCTCTCATCACACATGATCTCTCCACATTTGTTATTTACCGCATTCATTTCCCCACCTTCACCAATCTTAGCCCTTTTCACCCACTTCCAAAACAGCTTTTTATTGCTTCCAAATCGCTCCGCATCTTGCTAGCTTCATCTGCATACATTCTTTCCTTGCTCTCTTGCACAACGATTTTGCATTCATTCTTTTTCTTCCTGTAAATCTCACATGTCTTAGTACGCTCTTCCTCAGATTTGGTAGCAATCACATTCTTGTATGCCTCTTTCATTTCCCTGACTGCAATTTTCACTTCATTCCACCAAGCATCACCTTTCATTTTTCCTACCACTCCTTTTTCACATACACCTTTAGCACATTCTACAATCACTCCTTTTAAACACTCCCACACATCATTCACATTCTCGTTTCTGATATACTTGTCCCATCTCTCTGCTTCAAGGACAGAGCATCCTCAAGCATGCAACCATACTGCATTCTTACCTCACTGTCTAGCAACCTCTCCACTTATACTCTCAACTGCTAACACGCAATATTTTTCTTGGCACCCACTTTCTGACCAGATTCACATTGGAGAGTACCAAAGAGTGGTCTGTTCCCCATTTAGCACCCCTTATCACTCTCGTGTCCCACACTAACTCCCTCAATCTCTCATTATACACAGTAAAATCAATCATGCTTTTACAATTGCCCCTTTGCCAAGTATACATATTTATTCTTTTATGTTTAAATCATGTATTCGACACAAACAATCCTTTTTACAGGCACACACTCACCAAGTTTTCACCATTATCACTTGAGGGTCACCAAATGGCCCAACCACTCTCTCAGATGCATTCTGTCTCATACCAACCAGGCCATTCACGTCACCTAGAACTATTATTTTCTCACACGGGTAACATAATTTCAAAATCTCTCTGTTTTTCCAAAAACTCATCTTTTACACTGTCACTCTCTCCATCCACTGGTGCATAGCACGCCACAATCACAACTCTCCTATTACCTACTTTATGCGAACCCAGAGCAATATAGGGGATACTAACTCATACTTCCTTACTAGTAACTTAGCTCTCTCATTAAGAATGAGTCATACACCTAGACTGCCGCGCACATTATCATCAGATTGTTAGTTGGGGGAGCCCTCAACAGGAGCTCGGGCACCTAGGCTTTGAGTGGTCCATTGTGCCAACCCCATTTTTAACCTGCCTACCACATGCAGACAGGGGACAAGAGGGCCACGGTGAAGGTATGAATGGTCACCCATCCAACCCTCGTCCGGGCCCAACATTGCTTGACTTCAGTGATTTTACGGGAACTGGTGTTTCAATGAGGCTAGGCACTTACCCTACAATATCGTCAAATCCTGACCACAGTGCCAGACCATCACCATCTATGGTAACCACATCCCGCCCCTTGGGCTTAGTTTCACATACACACAAAACATTCATTTGTCTCACTTTCATTTCATTCAACAACTCTTGCTCCTTTCCGTATACTCCTCCCACATTCCAAGTACTAATAGTACAGTTCGTATCACTAAGTCCGTATCTTGATGAGCCAACCTTAATTCAGCTTCTGCCGCTCATCGTGGCTTCGGCCGTCCAAGGCTACTTTGTGATTCTTATGAGTAATTTGTAATCGAGTACGCAAGGTTACCAGCCTTTGCAGCACCTGCATCATGTGCAAATTTCCCTGCTAACAGTTATGGCGCTCGACCAATCAGTTTTGGCACATTTTCACCAGTATGCCACAAGAGAAACCAAAGCATAGCAATACCCTATGCATACACAAGCCTGTTAAAAATGAATCTTATCTACATTCATTCAATCAAGAGTTTATGCACAATTGTCCAAAACAAAACTATCAACTTAGTTACTATTTCAAGTTATATCATGTTAGTTTTTATTCACTGTAAGATTGTCATAGGGGATTCACACAAGACAACCATTACAATAAAAGAAAAATCATAAATCTAGCAGCAAGGGGAGATAATTACAAAGGTTACTTCTAAAATTTCATGTTTTTCCTACATTCAGAGAACATTGGTAAAAAACCATTATTTATACTACAATGAACAACATTTGATTGGGATAAACACATTTTCAATGACGGTAGTAGATGCGGGTTTAGTTAATTCAACTGCTTACGTAATGCTACAGTGGAACCTAAACTAAGGGTCCTTACTTAAACTTAATGCTTATGCCTTAAGAGGGATAAGAACCCATAAGCATTGGTTGCCAGACGTAATAATATCAAACTTGAGGATTCTTTCCAGTAATTTTGGCCAGCCAGGTGGAATTTAGAAAACTGGATATAAATTGCTACTGTGCAGCATTCAATGTGCTGTTGAGATACTGAGCAGCATAAAATGTGCCGCTGCCAGCTTATGTGAAATTGAAATAGTTTAGAATGAAGGCCAGTAAAAATATCTACACAGTAAGTATAATACAAAGGCAAGAGATAAGACAACACACTGGTTGGAATACAATGAATACTTCATATCTTCACCTTGTTACTTGGGTTGAAGCTGATTACGGGACACACACGATTGTTATTTAAGAACTAGACATGAAAGCCACTTCAGTACTAATTTTGTAAGCAAGAGCAGCATAGTGGAGATAAATTTAAAAAAGTCAATTTCTTAATTAATGCACACCCCAATGGCACAATAGTACACATTAGATAAAACACTTGGGCATACTTATTCATTACATATCTCCTTTCATTTATTGCAGCGTATATAATAACTTTACATATAGTGTAATAATGACATAACATTTCCCCTCTTAAGAATGTCCTCCTTGACTGAGTAATATCTACTCTGTTCCCATTTATCTAATCACTCACTTTCACGTCCATATACTCATTTCCTGGCCTTATCTACATTCCACACAGCTGCCTATTATCACTAGAACATCCAATACCTCAATAACGCACTCACTTTCATCATACCCCTCTCCTTTTCACTAAAAATTTGTCAGTACCTCACATCCTTTTTATAAAGCCATCAACAATGCTCATTCTGGATAACCCAAGTTATATAAGGAGTTGACTTGCTATAAACTGCAGGTTTTGCTCCATTCAGTCATCTTTAACATGATAGCATGTATCAAATTTTGCTTACAGCTCATGGCACTTGCATAATCCTCATTCTCATCTTCCACCAAAGTACTCTCTACATTAGCCCATCTATTTCATGATGTATCTACAGTGAGCAACTTAGAATTCACACAGATCAGCCTAAAATTTCATTCGTTAATTTGTCTTGGGGATCTCATCCATAGAATTAGTCAATTCAGCAGCCATTAAGCCAGCACGCAGAGAAGCCTAATAACTAATATCCCAAACTTTGAGACACTTAGCATTATGACAGCATAAAATGAATAAAGCTTAGCAATACCAGAGGTAATAAGAGGTACCTGATGATGGCGCATTAGCATTGAAACATGTACCAATAAAAATCCAGTGGACATTGCTAAGTTTTGTTGGTTCTCAGGTTTCCGCGGAGCTGGAATGTAGATCTCTCTGTTTTCCGGGTCAGTTGTTTGTGGGACAACAGTTTTGCCGATAGGACTTCCAGAGAAATTGTTGTCCCACAAACAACTGATGCGAAAGAAATCCCGGAAAACATGGAGATTGCTAAGTTTTATTCATTTTATTAATAATATTCCACAACTTCTCGCGGGACTTCGTTGAATTTATTATGACGCGTATGTCCTCTGAGAGCTACTTCAATGAGTAAAAATTTGATGCGGAGAGTGATTCAGAAAGTTTACGAGTGTGAGAGGAATTCAGAAATTGATAGCTGTGATCAAAGTATTAGAGAAAGCAGTTACTCTACCCAAAATGAGACTGAATACACACCAAGGTTTGATTAACACAGCAAGCCAGCCAAATACAAGATCTGAACTACACACTATTGGCTTGACCAAAGGTGGAGTTAATGCCTTGTGAGGTAAACTGACCAAAAATTAATTTCATGGATTTAAGAACTTAAACAATGATTACAGCAAACATTACTAGAAACTCGTCATTGCTGATAGGGAGATTTTTTTCTCATGAATGCCCAATCACAACCATTCTGCGAAAATATGCAATATTTAATGCCTTTGAATTTCAAGGTCATCACGGGCGGTGACAGAAAATTAGACAAAGTTACTTACCATATATATTGTTATGTTCAATAAGACCTCTTCCTTCTCCAAATATGTAGACACCACCTTGGTGTCCATTATATATTTCATTGCGGCGAATTGTTGGGTTGCTATTTGAGGTAATCCAAACACCAGCAAAATTATTTGAGTGTATTTTGTTATCAATAAACTGGCCCAATCCATTTTCATGGACATAAATGCCTCCAGTCTGTCCGTGATGTATTTCACAATGAACAACAGTCGGGTTGGCACCGGCTTTTACTTCAAAACCAGCAATTCTGTTGTTGTGTATGTCATTTCCTTCAAAGTAACCCTGAAGTAAATAAATATAAAAATTAGTAGAATCAATGGTATTGGCAGTAACTTGGTGTAATTCCTTCCCAATGAAATGATAACTTACTTAGTTTTCCTTTTTTACTAGTTTTACTTTAAATTACTTAGTTTTATTTTTGAAATAATGAAATGATGAATTACTTAGTTTTGCACAAAATATTTATAATATTCTGATGACCTGATGATGTTGGGCCATAAGAACATAGTAAATCTTTTGTGTAAAACTAAGTAATTCATCATTTCATTGTCAAAAATCTGTTTCCCGAAAAATGGACAAAATTACACTCCTATGCAATAAATAAAATTTAAAAAATAAATGGCAACCTTACCAAACCATTATCGAATGTAAATATTCCAACATCACGTCCATGATGAATATGGTTTCTTCTCATGATTGGATTGGCATAATTTTTCACCCATATCCCAGCCAGGGCATTTCTACTAATTTCATTATCTTCATAGGTTCCTTGTGCATAATCAGTGACATAAAGGCCAACATTTTCACAGTCACTTATGTCACAATGCTTAATGATGGGATTGGCACCAACACCACTAACGCAGACAGCGGCACCAACTATACACAATGATACAGTTCAATAACACACATAACATAATAAATAAAGAGGTAAGATTTCAGAAATGGCTTTAAACCACAGTCAAAACACAAAGACATACTTCATTTAAGATGCTAAACCAGTTGACTTACCAACTGAGGTACTTCTAATGATACAGTGATCTACAGTCGGAGAGCAATTCTCTCCAATCTCTAGACAGTAATGCTTATGATGAGGTACTGTGGATGTTACATCCGGTGAAAACTTGAGAGTGACATATCCCACATATGCTTGCTTAGCTCCTTCAACAAACATCACCGTGGACTCCGACTCCCGCTCCAGAATGACTGCTTCGGCAACACTACCTCCAGATGCAGCACCCAAGAGAGAGACATTGGAATCCACCACTAGAAATTCTCCTCTATATGTGCCAGCATGAAGGAACACCAGCACTCCATCCCGCTCGTCAGCATAGTCTAGAGCTGATTGCACAGTATCAAAATAGGCAAGATTTCGGCCCTTGAACTGAGCTGGAGACCTCTCCTGCATCTCCTGGTATCCAGGACGAACATGGACTCCACGATACAACTGACTAAAGCTCTCTTTCCAAGGATTCGGATACTCAGACTCCTCAGGTGATATAAATTCAAATCGACGAGGAAGCTTGTCATCTTTGTTAGTAAAAAGGGGTAGGTCATATTCATACACATGTTGATACAAGTTTTTCCTGTATTGATCAAATAGAAGGAAAATATTGGTTAGATTAAGGATACAGTTAAGTCTAGGATAAAAATGGCAATAGTTAAAGGGCTATGAGTTCTCACCAAAGTTCAGTATCATTTGCGATTGACTGGAAGCGCTTACAAACTTGGCTAACTCGACACAAATCTTGCTCCAAAAGATAGCTGAATATTGTGAGGATTACTTCATCCGGCAACTCGTATTGTAAATAGTGTGCGGCTGAAGTGGAGCAACAACCTGTAAATAATAAATTACTTAGCCAAAGAAAATGTATGCAACAATAATTATAGAGATAAAAGTCAACTCACCATCGTTGCCCATCGAACAGGTCCGTCGTGGTCGTTTACGGGCAGGCAACATGGACGTGGAATAGCCTGCTGGCCCTGTACTTGTACCAGGCAGGAGTACTCCTTCGTGGTGGGGTGACTTACGCCTTAGGTCATACGGTGGGTGATGGCCAGGGCCTAAAACTGACGCACCACTGCTAGAGCCGGCATCAGCTGAAGATGGACCACTTACAGCAGACGCAGAAGTCGAGGGAGACGGCCCCGATGACGGGCCTGCGGCTGGTATACTCTGGTTTGGAACTTGGCATGGCAGTTCACAGGGCTCGGCTATTTAAAATTAAACAATTGTTTTTATCGACATAGTGAAATGTTAAGATTAAGTCATGTCGCATTTTGCACCACATTTGGACATAAATTTCCGACAATCTTACAACTCCCCAAAAAAATAGTTTTGTTTACATAGTGCTTCTACGTCCGAACAAATTATTTTAAATGATATTGAGGTTCACTCAGGACTTCAGTTAAATTCTCCAACTAAACGTCAAGTACTTCTGAGAAATACACGACATTGTATTCTCTGAATCAAAAAAAAACTTTTCGTGATTAATGAAGACATTAAATAGTCCCTGCAGTAACCATTGATATTTTTGTCGCAATTGTTTATTTATAAATGATACGTAGTAACGAAATTATTTGAATAAATCACAAAAATACATCTGTGCGTATCCGATGCAACGTCAAGAGATTACTTAAGAAACATCATGAGCCATGCCATATGCCTTCGGGTTCAATAGAGCTTACAATGACATTAGCCATCATGTAGTAGATGAAACGGCAACTAATGTCAAACACTACCTATCCCGGGCAGAATACGATGTAAACTCCACGCACATATTACTCTTTCTAAATACATATCCCACCCAAATGCTAGACATTCAGTAAAAAGTCAATTATCCAAGCAAGTCCGTAGTTAAAGAATTCAATCATAAGGGACCTCCATTTCCTTTATTGTACTTACCTGAACTCGTTCGGGATGGAAGAGGGATTCTGTTTACTCCCTTCCTTCTTGACCTCCTGACATAAGAACGCGATGAGGTAAACGAAGCACTCGGCATTTTCGGAATAATGATGCTTTCACAGAGTAAAACTTCTAAACAAAGGAATCACATCCACCAGCCCTGGAAGCCATTTTCTCATTCAGTAGACGGAAGCGAGAATGGCCAATGAGAGCCTTCCTTTGTGGCACGTGACCCTAGAGTAAATGTCAGTATGGAAGGCGAAAGAATCAAAGCCTTTTCTTGTTTATCTTCTGTTGGAGCTTGTTTTCTTCTATCTGTTGTGTATGTTGCCAGTTTATATGTTTGGAATTCGCCACACAGCAGGTATTTTCACCAAACTCTATGTATCTTATGCTTTTTGAGTATTTGCTCACATTAGGCATAATGAACTGTTCCATAACATATTGCTTTACACGTGACGATGTTGCCAAATGTACTTCCATGGACAAAATGTTCATTACGAAAGATTTAAGGAATGAAAATGACACTTCGCGTATAGTTGTGGTAAAAGCTGTATTACCTCGCTCGGTGTAGTCCACCAACCAAATGTGAAAATGATCATGAGAGAAAATGGACGAGTCGCCAAAATTAAAATTTCGGAAGTGAGCTCTTGTTTTTATTAGTGTATCAACTTCTATATATTGGTTTTATAGGAATCACCCGGCCACAATTAAGAGACGGTTCTTTAGTGTTTTCATTATGACGTTAGTTTCACCGGCATTCTTATATTACTTCTTGCCGGAGAATATATTGAAAAAGGTGAGAAATTAAAGCTACTGCCAGTTAATGACAATAGTTTTTTTGCCTTATAACGCCACATTTGATGATTTATTTAATGTCGTAGGCCACTCTATGGCAGCTGATCGGTCTCAGATTTTCTGGGCTCATCCCTGCGTTGGTTTTACCTCTAATGTTGACAATGGTATTATTCACCGGTCCTCTGTGCATGCAAACGAAAAGTGGCCTGTGGAAGCTCTATTTTGGTGAGTAACTTGTTATTACCACTAACTTTATGTACCCTGTCATATAATTTCACTAACAGCACAATATGTGTACTATCTTCTGTGCACTCATACTTGCTCTTTTCGATTGCTAAACAGCTGATTCAAACTCCTCCCTGGCATGAACCGTGATTCCTTTCACCAAATTCTATCTACTGTAATCTCCCCAGCCCTTTCGATTGGTATTTTACCTAATACTTTTCCGGGGATAATCTGCAGACAAATTGCGCTGCAACTTTTACAATTGGACCTTCTAAACCCTTTCGTTGAATAAAGACGAAAGATGAAACTTCCATTCATTTTGCACAGCAAGCTTGCAACAATAAGTTTATTATTCACACTTGCGATTGATGATTAAAACTTCTGGCCAAAATGTTAATTTCGCTGGGTATCCCAGCTATGACTGCACCCTTCCCTTTTTCCACTATTCTTGGAGAAAATAAGTCTGGGTCTGGACCGAGTCTGGATTTTTAGATTTATTACAGTATTGTGAAATTTTAACTTTGAATATTTGTTGGTTTTTCCAAAATGGCTGTGCAAGCTAATCATTTGTTCCATATTAATGAGTTGTTAATGATTTCATTCCAATTTTGCTTAAATTTTCCATATTGACTCTTAATTTAATTTATTTGAAAAATGCAAATTTTGTGGGTAGAAGTAAGAAAAATTACTGTCATAGAGCTTCAAAGGGGCCTTTCGGTTGCTTGCCAGTGTAAACCTCCATGTTATAAGCATAAAATGTGCAAGCGTCTTCAAGCACGAACAGTTTCAACCCATATTTGGACGGGTTGTACAGAATATATTGCCAGAACTGGCATCTACCCCAGAAAGCTTAGGTGCTCTGATGTTCACTAGATGAGTAATTTTTCTTACTTCACCCACAAAATTTTCAAAAACTTCCCTTACTGCTGCAAACTTGTTTATGCCTTTTCTTATTTGACAGTCTGTGATGTCATCAAAGCATAAAGTTCAAATTGAATACTGAAGCCATGTTAATGACATTGACATTTCTAAACATTTCTACATCACTGGCCCACAAGTCTCTCAGGCTTCTATGTATACATTTTAGGGTCCCAGCTAAATAGACAGCTTTGAGTTCTATCTAGTCTATATTTTTCGCATCTCTTTCTCTATGAAAGTTGTTTCTCTTCTAATCCAAATATGTGTGTAATTTACAATCATTTGCAATCTGGGAGAAATAATTTCCATGATTCAGTGAGGGTGCTTACTTGCTGAGCTTGGCGCATAGGACCTGGAAGATGGTTCACAATATTTCTCCTTCCCACTGACCTTTGACAGCACTTCTTGGAAGGCAGTTCCACTTGGTGACACCGTCCCTTCCTGTGTAGTATAGATAGTCTCTATTCCAGTCATCACTTTCTCCATCCTCTTCTTCTCCAGACTGATCAGTTTCGGAATCGTGATCACTCTGTCCTAAAAGATCTTCGTCATTGTAATGTTCAGAGTCCAAATTGCTATCAATCAAACTTGTGTTATAAAGAAGCTGTCCCCTTACTGAGTCTCTCAAACCTTTGTTACTGTTTGTTGATCTGCACTTCTTTCTGAACACTGTCAGGGATATTTGGAATTCTTTCCTGCTCCCTTTCTGCCATTATCACGTAAAATTCAAGTTAAAGGATGAAAAATTATGTAGCATGATGACTCGACGAGGGTCATAAGCTCCGCACACAGCAGTAACACGGTCACTCGCACAGAGTCTAATGCACTGCACACAAACAAAAAGCCACACCAGGTGCTGTAGGGTGACAAAAATACTCGCATTTGGCTTGGAGGTGATAGGGGAGGGTCTGAGAATGAAAGTCATGGCTCACCTTGACGATAAGATATATTTCAGCAGAATTGCAACAAATTATATTTAACTGCAATCCTTTCCCTGCCATGCGAGTTCTCATGGGTTAAAAATACTTGGTAAAAAGAGATTTGGAATATGAGTCACCATTGAAATCTCCATTGAAAATGGTTAAATGTGTCATTAACACATTCACTGCAGGGCTGATCAAAGCCCTGCAGTGACCCTCACAGCGTGGCGTAGCCCACCAGTGGGTCACACTCAGCCTTTTGAATAGCCCACCAGTGGGTCACAGTCCTTGATTCCTACTCTCACAATACTCCATGCAAGGTAGGATAGTGAATTTTACGGCAGTGTCGCTTGTTGGATTAGCGTGACCCACCAGTGGGTAACACCGCAGTGAACATGTAAAGTCATGATAAGTCAGTGTGCTTGTTAGGGGATATGTAAAAAATCAATCTTTGCCTGTTTCAAGTAAAAGGATATTCAGCATCCATCATTTCCAATGAATAAATTCCATCAAGGCGGCCTCAGGAATTTTTTTCTGATTCATTTAAGGACCATGTTACAATTGGAATGAAGAGGGATACCAGTGCATGGTATTCTTTATGAAGAAAGAAAATACGTTAGTGAAATAGAAAAGTTTTGGCTCCTTTCAATTTCACTCTAAAGAGACTTTGATGTCTTTGGGGATCGATTACTCTCTTAAAAATTTTATTAAAAATGAAAATTTTTAATTTTTTGAGACAAAATATCAATACATAATATGTATGAAGTAACACTAATTTTAACCTTTTTTAAGTTGATTTTCCACCCTGATGCTAACAAATTCTAATATTTTATATCTCGTGATTTTTATGGCTGCAAAACTGTTGAGAGATTATTCTGATCAGGTGTTCACAGATTGATCTTCAACTTCACTTGCCATTTTGCATAAATATGCAAAATAAAAGGAAATATGAAGAGATAAAGATGGTTTCTTGACTGCTAATCAAGAGTTAAGAATTCCAAATTTCTTGAAAGCTCCATAAATGAAAAACTCACTCTTAAAAATGTACATAGCTGTCTTAGACTACACATCTCTGGTTAAGGGTTAAGTCTTCTTAAAAAAAGTTAACCATTTCAAACAACAACTGAGAGAAACTCCTGAATGTCATTAATACACACTAGTCACACTTTTTTACTTATGAAGAAAGACCAAATTTTGCCTCATTACGTTTATTCATGGGGAAAAATCTGTGGAAGTGTCTTTTCATTTGCTGTGAGGGTGAACCTTCTTAAAATTAACTCCTGACCTGGCCCTTGCATCACAGGTTGTATACACCTGAATCTTGTTATTGATATCATCTATGGCGCGTAAATATGTACTTGTAAAGATCCCAGTTGATATTTTTCTTTATAGTGCTGTATAAATGTATGTAGTACACATGTAATTCCCTTGAAGTGAAAACCCTTCTCAAGGTGTTAGCCTCTTGCAAGCCTACTTTAATGCTTCTAAGTGTGAGAAGGTTCAATTTTAGCTCCCATCAGATCAAATTGGTTGAGAATGAAGTGAGGGTTTCTGCATATTACTGTGAAATTTTTGGGAATGTCTGAAGTTCTGCATTTGCAATGTTGAAGTTGAGATTGTCTTAATGCATACCTCTTTTAATATTTCAGAGCCAATGTACTGGAAGAACAATGCAAAAAATTTGATTTGGCTTAGGAATCAAATCGTGGCACCTCTTTCTGAAGAATTCACTTTTCGTGGTTGCATGTTACCTCTACTGTTGCAATGCTTCCGTCCAATGGTTGCTGTTGTAATTTGCCCTCTATTCTTTGGTGTTGGTAAGTATTAAATACTTTTTTCTCTGTGCTGATTTTTTATACTAATAACAGCAACTTTGACTTCCTCTCTTTTAACAGCTCACTTTCACCACATGGTTGAATTGTTACGTTCAGGAATGGAATTGAAAAATGCATTGATTATTTCTTGTAAGTTATCATGCTGTTTTTTTTTCTCTTTATTTACCTTATGTTATCAGGTTTGGTGGTATTATTTAAGGACCTGTTTATACTGTCTTTCAGGTTTTCAGT
The DNA here is from genome assembly GCA_963169105.1 of Ceriagrion tenellum. NCBI lineage: Eukaryota > Metazoa > Arthropoda > Insecta > Odonata > Coenagrionidae > Ceriagrion > Ceriagrion tenellum. The sequence continues at coordinate 16,733,940 of OY720643.1, read as the reverse complement.
TCCTCTACACAACTATGTTTGGAGCTTATTCAGCATTCTTATTTGTGAAAACAGGTATATAGTATTAAAATTTGCACTCTAAAGTGGGGATCTAATGGTTACTTTTCTTTATTGTAGACTCTTTTATCTATATTTTTTTGCTGTTTCTTAATTCCTGCATGTAATTTTTGTTCTCTCATCCTTCCCCCTTAGAAGTATTCTTTCCTCTACTGTGCTTGTTATATTTTCCTTAGTCTTTATGATCCTCAAAATTCACCTAGTTTCATTTCCTTTTTTCAACTTTCCCTGTCTCCCTTAACTCCCTCCCTGTGCTTAACCTCTGCTTAATATTATTTGTTAGTTGATGTCACTACCCTGTCTTGAATGTTTAAAATTTAAAATGTCATTTTCATCCTTTATAAGCCATTTATTTGACTGTAAATTATGCATTGGTGCCTGAAATTATGACTGTAATAACTCAGAGGCATCTGTGATTTTCATGTTGCTACCTTAAATTTTTGTATTTCTTGGTCCATGATTGTTCTATGAGATTTTGAGGTAGTGCAAAGTTAGTGTTATTTCATTCTGGGATAGAGTCCAGGTGGTCTATTCTGAATGCTGTGAAGCACTATGTGCTGCTCTAATCCTTTAATTCTGCCTATTTAACTTTATTTCCTCAGTGGTGATATTTTTGGCAAATCCTGAGTGTGGAGAATGCCTCCATAAAAGGATGTTACAGCTTGTTAAGCAGCAATCTACCACTTTTGTAATCTTAGGAGTGCACAGGAAGTGTGGAAGACAAGTTAACATGTAAGGTGTTAAAATAAGTAAGGGCATTTGTTAATGGAGAGGAACTCATAATCATACAAGCAAAGAAAAAAAGCTCTCCCTGACCCTCAAATCACACAAATACCTGCTGAAAAGGGGATGAGCATTAAAATACATTTTTGCAGTCACTCAGATTTTGCTTTGGTTTTTCCTCACCCTAATAGGTAGAAGGAAGATGTACTATTGTTAGATAATACTCTGTACTTGTAAACATCTGAAAGATCTCTTCCTTTTGAACCTACCTTAACCCAGTGAGTTATCGATTTTATCGGAGATGTGTGTTCAAGAAGAGCAATGTAAGTCGAGACAACGTAAAACGGATCCGGATATTTATGACCACTATTAATGCCAAGATAAAGCGAAGCGTTAATTTCAAAATAGACAAATTAGTTTTTAAAAAACAGAGAAGATTGGCTATCGACCAAATGTTTTCCGCAAACGAGAGTAAAAAGAAGCAGTGGTGCACGGTGACATACCTGGGTGCAGTATCTCAGAAAATGGCTCACCTTCTACCTAGAGACGAATTCTGCATGGCTTATAGACCTAATGCCACTCTCCGAAAGCTGCTATTAAAATGTAAGGACCCGATAGAGCAATTAGACCAATGTGGAGTATATTCATTGATATGCAGCGATTGCAATGGTGACTACAAAGGGCCGACAGGAAGAAGCTTCTGTGTGAGGAGAAAAGAACATTTAAGTGCTTACAAAAACATCAAAGAGGATAAAAGTAATTTTGCTAAGCACGTAATATGTAGCAGCCACAGGAGTGATTTTACAATGAATATACTAAAATTATGCAACGACTGCCACGAATTAGATTCAAGAGAGCAGTTGGAAATTTTAGAAATTTTGAATAACGGAGACAACACCCTCATTAATGAATACCTTTACCCTTCCTTTTCCCCTAATCTGGCCTCTGTTCCAACTTCTTCTCCCCTTCCGTTACGTAGCTACGGAAACAATAGGATGAAAAGATCTCAATTAATGCAATAATTAATGTTGGTGATTATTCACTGAAACCCAGGTCGCTTAATTTAATTGAAAAAGTGGTGTCAGTAACAGTTATTCATCGACAAAACGTTAATTTCAAAATTCGTTTTTTGCCTCCATGTTGGAAAAAGCTGCTATTTATGATAGGATGATTATCTCTCAGTTATCAAAAAATGCATGCATGTGCGCATTCGGTCTAATTTATTAGAATGAAAAAGCGAAATATTTTGCAATGACCCTTGTCAGGATGGATGTAATATCGAGTCAGACGTAAATCAAAACAATGCATACCAAGAACTTACTGTAAGCTCTATAGCCGCCGTTTTAATGATATTGTTTGTGAACATGATCAATCCAAAGCAAAGAAAAGGATTTTTTTTCTTTTTCTGTAGTTGATAATGTTGCTTCTCAAAGACCTCCTAACTCTGGGTGCCCTGCCCTGACTGCCCCATTGTAGCTATGCCACTGCACTAACCAGTAATTTACCTATTAATAGTAACAAGTACAAATGCCCTTCCATGATTTTGTGCTTAACCTATGTTCCTCACTTCCTGTGTCTTATCAAGATAATGACCTTGGGGATTATCCCTTCCATTCCTAATATGGCTGTAGATGTGTTCTTGTATTCTATTATGAAAATCTGTTTGAACTTCTTGCTCCTTTTATTTTACAGGGCACCTGGTGGCTCCATTTTTAGCACATGCATTCTGTAATCACATGGGATTCCCTGATTTTACAGAGCTGCTCTCCTACCGCAAACCACAACGGTTTGGATTTGCCATTCTTTTCTTGCTTGGGTTAGTGGCATGGTGCAATCTTCTGGTGCCTCTTACTAATCCCAGTTGGTATGGAAATGACATGTACAACATGTGGAAACATACAGTCTAGGATATTACAAGGATAAACATTTTGATTCGACTATTTGATCTGAAGATGCATTTCTTATGGAAACTGAAATAAGTTGAAGAGTATCTAAATTCCTTGAGGCTGTGTGCCCGGTGAATTATTCATTCATAGCTGCTGTATGATCTTTTTTTGAGCTGGGAGAAAACTGTTGCCGGCATTTTATTCTCACAAGATTACATGTCTGGATATTGTTTTGAAGATGTGTGTTGTTATCATGTTGATATTTCTCAGTCATGTTGTAGACTTTTTTGATTCTGATTGTGTACAAATGTGTTGATGGTACTGGTAATGAGTGGTCCTGGCATATGCATGGAGCGTTAAGCTAGAGTTCCCTTTATTGCCCATGAACGTATGTGGAGAAAGTTTACTTTAAACCGAATGCATGTATTTGTAGTCGATCCAAAGCTGACCATATTTTTGTCTGCGAGATGTCAGCTCTGCATTTCCATGTGAACACTTCTCAATTATTTCACATCTCTATTTGGATGTGAAAAGATTCCAAGGAATCAGTGCACATAAATCAATGAAGGCAAAGGGTTCTGGTCTATCTTCCGATAAAGGAAATTACACCATAACTTATTTATCAGAAATGATGTATACTTCATATCAACTTATGGTTTGCAATGAGAATTTTTGAAGGGACCTTCTTTTCAGCATCAGCATGTTTTGAAGCCTGTCTTTTAAGATCGTTTTATTGATATATCATCGTCATGGTCCTCACACATATTTGGTGTTGAAAGTCTCATCTATCCCCTAATTACGTTGAGAAATTACTCTGAGAGGAAGATGTAATGAGGAAACAACTATCATTTTTCTCTCCAGATAAGATTGTCCACTTAGGCTTAGTATCAGTGGTTTCGTCTGCGAATCTCTAATGAACAAAATGATATCTTGTCTAAGTGGAAGGTTTGTGTCAAGTTTATAGTCTCATATCATATTAGATGTTCAAATTGTGATATTCTCAGGGAGTTCTCCTATGAATGCCAATAACATTAATTTAAGTGAATATACTTTCTGAATTGGCGAGAAGGACAATTTATACATTGAATAAGGGCTTGTTGTCATCTTGTGAGTCACTGTATAAATGTAAAAATATTTTAAGATGGCTTCTACTATTGTTATTCGACTTATATCTTTATCGTATTATACAGCTTGTAATCATTTGTTGAGCAACAGTGAAGCAGTTTACATGACAAATTATTTTCGTGTTTCCATTAGAAATTTTTAGGCTAATTATGCTCTTGTATTCTTAGTCTTCATAATAGTATTCTTGCATTTTCCCTATTTAATCCCCTCTGCGTAAATTAAGGTCTACCCACTGCCACTGCATATTTGTCTTCATTGTGCATTTATTTTGTGTTATGATCTTTTAATATGCCTAATTCATTGTTTTTTAATTTGATTTGTTGTGTAAGTATATACATATGTTCATAACTTTTTAAACTTGGTTTCTAAATTATATCTTTGCATGTATGGTAGGTTTCAACCAATGAATTGATGCTTAATTAACTGTTAACATTGGGACTTAATGTAAAATATTACACCTTTAAACTTACAATATCGTGACATAAGTCTCAGATTGTCATCATAGTACCACAATAAAAGTGTATCTTTGCTGTTTCTTCCCTTTAAGGAGACAGAATACCAATTGTATTTTACTTACGATTTTACTGAGTATATTGTTTCAACCTGTGCAATGTATGATGTTAACTAATTATAATTAATGAGTTGTTGCTAGGAATTAACAGTGTTCATGTAAGCTAAATGTGATTATTTCTTTTGATTATGGTGTTTCAAATACTGCCATACTCTAGTCATAATTGGAGCACTACAAAGACAGATGTGCAGTAAATGTTTGTGCGCTCCATAGGCAGTATTTTAAACTTATTTGAGATTTTAGCTGTGTCAAATCTCTTCCCTTTCGTGAAACTTAATCAAAAACAGTATCATCTTAGCAGAGTGGAGTGAATAAGGCCCTAGATCTTGTCATAGTTTCTCTGAAAAGGACTTCAGTCCATGTTTTATGTAGTTATTGAACATATTGCAAGTGATGCCAAATGTAACATGAAGAATACTCCAACATTCCTAAAAGTTAATGCTTAGTTTTTATATCAATCCATCCCATCGCAGCAATTAATTGAAGAGCATGAAAAAGTTCTTAATCCATACTGCTTTTTATTTTATCAGTATTCAGAATTGGCACAATCAGAATTTACTTCGTCCATTAGTACTTGCAAAAGTTGGCTTGATTAGGTCTCTGCCAGAAATAAGTAAATATTATATTATGCAAAAAGAAGAGATGAAAGCCATTACTGATAGTCTTGTGATAACTTAAATAGTGTTGGGCCTAGTAAACTTTAAATTGCCAGAAAGATCATAATGTAGCATGGTAAATGAATGTTTTGGATGTAAACAATTTTAATATATATGATGTTTGAACTAACCATAAGATGTCTCCATGTGTAACTCATGATTTTTTTTTTCTTTTTATTAATATTTTTAATTTCCTTGAAGTATAATTTGAAAAGTGTAACTGATAGTGGATAATGCTGGTAACATTTATCTACAATTACTTTTCTTGATTCTGATTGGCAAACTCAAGGCTGCTGCTGCTTGTGGCTTGCCAGCTTCTTGAATTGCACTTCTGAAATCTGGAAATTGATGTCATTGACAATTGAGGTGGCATATTTGCTTTGTTAAATAGTGAAGCTAGATTTATTTTGATGCCTGGATACTTCATTTAATGCCTTCCTAAAATCTGCTTAGCTGTCCACATGTAACTGGGCTCCTTTTCTTTATTTGTTTTGTCCTGCTTGTTTCAGATATCCCTAATTTACCATCCTAAACCCAAAATGGTCTTGATGCTAATAGCAACTTTTGTCTCAAGCTTTTCATTCATGGTTCTTCAGTTGTAGTATTCATGATATTAGATTATTTTCTCAAGTCATCTGGTGCTGGTTTTTTGCACCTATCCCATTTATGCTATTCTAGTAAAATCGGTCTTATAAATACCAATGGTCAACCTCATTCTAAGGTGTCAGAGTTAAAACTTCTTCTCATTTTCTTTGGAGAACCTAGTAATTTTGTGGGCTACAGATGGAAACAAAAATTAGCTTGCAGTTACCATGCCTGCAGTTGTGCTGTCGTTGTGGAGGGCATCAGTCTATAAGGCAAGAGGCTGAGATAAGTTAAGAGACTTCAACTGTAAGAACATGAGCTGTATGGGTGTCAGGTATAGTGGTGGGATGTCAAGAAGTTATTGGGGAAAAGTTAAGAAGTGGATTTCAGAGTTGAGGAGTGTGTCACAGGTGATCACAAGAGGGAATTTTTGGGATTATGAGGTAGGCATTGGCATATTGAAGAGCATGAGGGTATTCAGAAAGTTTGTATAGCTACAGATGGAAATACTGTGGGGCAAAAAGTTAACATTTTGTTTGATTGCTGTGTGAGTCTTTAATTATCATTTATCACGCTTAAGTCAGTAAGTTCTGAAAAGTTATTTCTTGCCTTTTGTGTAACTAGTGAGGTTACTGTTACTACTACCTTTGGTGTGTTATGAGATTGTTAAGTAGTTTCTCTTAATGTTAAAATATTACCTACATTTAAACATAGTCAATATTAACCTTAACCGTCCAGAGTCCATGTTTTCAATTTTCATAGCCAAGAGTAAAGTTTCTATGCTCACCGTTATCATAGTATGATACATATTTTAACTGTGTTTTGGGTAGGTAGTCATTACTGTTGGTAATTGTACAGTCTGTCTCAAGGTAACTGATGTAAAATGTTTACTAAGCCATAACTTTTACAGAATCTAGGTTAATGGTATGACTCATCTATTTTTTTATGAACACTTGACCCCAGTAACTGTGCATTAACTTTGAAGTAAGCTGCGAGTTCTCCTATGATGAAGTCTAGAAGTAAATGTATGTGGGAGATTTTAGTCATGAAGAAAAGTTGAAATATGTTTATCTACTCATCCTTAAATTACTTCAGCTTACAAAGTTGTCCCCATTGGCCAAGTTCATGTATTATCGTTATAACCACAAATTTTTTTCACTGTAAAGCCAGAACATATTTTCCTCAATGTAATACAGTTAGTATCCTTAGTAGACTCATGATTAACTGGGATTATTTTGTTCAGGATTTAAGCTATTAAGTTTACACTCATTAATGTCCATAATAAACAAAAATCAATTTCCTTTAATGTAGGCAACTGCAGATTATGCCATTTTGTGCTCTACTATGCATGTGATGTTTACAAGTTTGAGTTTCCAAAAGCTCACCTATAAGAACTTGAGTCATTGAAGTAATACCTGCCCTGTGTTGGCAGAAAGTGCTTGGCCTTGAATTGTAGTAAAAAATTAATGCATATTCATCTGGCATCTTAAGTTTCAAAAAATTTCTCCATAATGCAGTTTTTCTCCAAAGGTAATCTCTACTTTTTTAAGTGGGAAGTTGATTTACAGGGAAAACCATCAATCAATAAATATTTCATATTCATCTTGGATAATTGAGAGTCTACTATACCCACAAAAACTCTTCATTTTTGCAGTTTTTGAAATTTCCATTCATGAGAGTTCAAGTATGATATTCCTTTCAGTATCATTGGGTTCTTCATGAATAAGTTTTTCTCTCTCCAATGCAGTGTGTGAAATCATGCTCCAGATGAGTACCAGTATAGAAATTTCTGGGTTACCTCTTGATGGCTGATATTTTACGCTTTAGGGAGGATATTGTTGTGGATGTTTAGCATATGCACAAAGTCATCAAACTATATGCAGCAAATGCTATTGCTCTACTTGGTTGTTTTTTACTTGTTTGGTATGCCTAATTTTGCTATCCTTAGCAAATTCATGGAAACTACTAATCAATATAGGCAAGAATATTACAGAGCTGAAATGTGGGTTGGCTCTGTGATATCATCCCTGATTTTTCAATGGAAGAACGATTGGGTATTTCATGAGAAGTTGTTGAAATTATTATTGTTTGTATTGTCCAGTCCCTCCAATGTCAAATATTTCAAATCATAATGCAATAAAATGCTGTGAAAATGGTTGTCCAAAAATGTGATGTGTAAAATTTCCATGCCACCAAAAAAGCAAGGAAATGGATGACTGAAGTTGATAATTTTTTTGGACATTTTATGTAATTATTCATTCAACATGTAGAAAATGTGAGTGCCACAGCATTGTTTTTTGAGATTTGTGTCATCTTTCAATTCTACATTGTTCTTCAATAGGATAACTGAATTAAAGATCTATTTAAGGATTTACAAGTGTTGGTATTGGTTATTTCATCATTATTTTTGTTAAGTGATGGGAAATCCTATCTAATAAACATCACCTTGCAGTGCACAAATAGATATGTAACCTAGCAGGACATTATTGCACAATTGTCATTTTGTTTCATTGAACTAGCTCTTGATCTCACCTGATAGGCCATGAATGTCACTGATGGTAATGACTCTCATATGTGTCACACATTTCTCATATGTGCCACTATTTCCAAAGTTGTTTAACTTTGTGTGTTTTGTGTAATTTATGTAATAGTAGCAAGTGTGTAATTTTTTGTAGCTCAAAATTTTTTGTTTTATAATGTATCATAGAAGTAGATACTGGGGACTTAATTTTTATAATTTAATTGCGATCCTAGAAGTTAACATAGTTTTGTCATATCATGAAGGAATTAGTTGTTCATGTCCTTTGAGTGGTATCTCTGAGAATCGATTTGCAATGTGGTATGTTGTGTACATTTTTTTGCATTTTCCAGGAAAAGATAATGAGGTCCTATTTTCTTTTATTTGTTGCTTGTCTAAATATTGAACATTGTGGAAGTCTGCAGGACTGTGCATTTTTCATTGGTTTTTTGTTAAACAGCCAATATGTGCAGATTATTATGAATTAATAACTGTTACATCATGTGCCATTCATATTTATCAGTTTTGAACCTATATGGTGCTCTTAGACTTAAGTGTTTCTTTGGAATTTGATGCTTGTACTTCTTGTTATAATTTGCAAACTTGACTTAGGCAGGAAATTTGGAGGAAATTTTTTATGTGCAGACTGTCATTGTTTGCCAATGTTTTGACATTAATTGAAATTGACTGAGATATGATGTAGCATTAGGAACTGTGCCTTCAGTTTCCCTTGCCTGGGAATGTTGGTTTTTTCCTATTTCTATGTATGTATATGTTGACTAATTTACCTCATAATGAGATTAATTGCCTAATAATATCAAGTTGGTTGTTGTGCAACCTAATTGTTGTTGTGAAAATATAATAAATGTATTCATTATATGATTACATTCTCAATCTATTTAATTATTCTGTGATTTGCTAAACCCTAAATTTGGTTGGTACTGTGAATATCCAGCAGCCTCTAGACTCGTGAGGTAGGCAGTATTTATCGTATATTTTGTGATAAAAAATTAGTATATGTGGGTCAAAGTCCCTTTCGTGTAAGAAAAAGTACCAGTGAAATCCTTAAATTACTGGTCAATATTCTCAAGAAACTGGTGAAATCCATCAATAGTAACTGGTCAATTATCAACAGTAACAGTTTAAAAAAACTGGTTAGGTTTTCTCCCCAGTAACTGGTGATTTACCTCTCAAGTAACATAAATTTTCACCTATAACTTGGGAATTTTCTCATTGGTATATGGTAAGTGCTAAAAAAAGCTGATCAGCAGCTCTTCATTTATTGATCAGTTTTTGGGTAAAATTTTTTAAAGGATCATTGTTCTTCTGCAATTGATCTTTGGAACTCCTCTTTTCCCTGAGCAAGATCTAAATGTAGTCTTGAAAAAAAATGTTTTGCATTCCTTAGTGTACTTTCTTATATTTTGAATACCAGCTGAGCCTATCCACTGAATTTCAGTGCTAAGGTGATGTATAACTAGGAAAAAACTTGACTATGAAAGTGCATTATTGAAATGCTTCAATCTTACAGTCATCTCAAGCAAGTATATCTGTAAAACATTAGCTAGCAGCAATCCATGGTAACTTCGTTAAAAGCTAATACAAAGGTTTTCCCATGAAACTTAAGTTTTCATGATGACTGGGAAGAATTGCTAGTGGAACTGCTAGAAATGACTAGATACAACTGTGTGGAGCTGCTTAACCCTTTGAGTGCGGCATTACGTGATATCACATCATGGTTTTCTATTCTCTGGTACTGATGACATGATATCGCGTCAAGATTAATTTGAGTGTTCCAGCTTTCACTAGGGGGCCTAGTGAAAGTTTCCTAGTGAAGCTGAAATACTCTCGGTACTCTTGGCGTGATATCACGTCATCAGCACCAGAGTATAGACAACCATGACATGATATCATGTCATGCCTCACTCGAAGGGTTAAAACATCATTCATTCAAATGAGTGCACAACTATCTTATGAGGAAAACTGTACAATGTTAAGCAGTGAATTTTTTAAGAATGCCTATGTGAATGACTGAATGGGAAATAGAACCTGTTCTCATTCCATGCAGACAAGTATACAATTTTGTGTTTGCTTTTACCTTCTATGATACATTTGTTTGCATATACTATAAAATGTACCATTTAGTGTAATTTTTGATGAAAAACTGCAGGTATTTTACAGTGGAGTCCAATGATGTAATCTCTCAGTCATCAGAGCTAGAAAATTATTCTCCGTTGAAAGGAGGTAATTTCCAAAGTTGAATTTGCTAACATAAAATTATACTCGTATTTGATGGTTGGCATGCATGGACTTTGTAGGTGAATCTCTCAATTTTCATAAGCAATGATAAAACTGGGAAAAAACATCTTTTAATCATAGGAACTTAGAATGATTTTATCCTATTCATGTTCAATTTCTGTTCTCTAGCTTGCCTGAGAGAATCTTAAACAGTTAAACCACACTGTGAACTTTTAACTGTATAATGGGTTCCTTTTACAAATTATGTGGAGGAGAGAATTATGACCTTCACTATCAGAAACTCTCGTTGATACTTGGAGGTCTTTTTGGATTTCTCAAATTAATTCTAAATGCATTCTTATGGATGCAACGCATCAATATAAATATTTTCTCTTTATTTTAGCTTTTAACAGCTGGCATTGGTTGGTAGAGGATCCTGACTTCAGGGTTGATTGTCATTGGGAATCTCTGATGCTGCCTTACTTAGGCATGGGGAATAGGGACATGTCTTCTGCACAAAGTGGTCTGCATCTGAGTTGCGACCTTTGCTCGACTTTGACTCGGGGGTTTGGTTGGAATCATATTGTGTGAAAATGGCCCTTTGCATTGGTGATGAATTTAAGGCAACACAGAATCTGAGCAATATGTATTCATCAAAATGCAGAACAAATTTTTATTTGATATCTTAAGGCCTTCAACTTTCTTGGAAATTTTCATTCATGCAATCTTGATACTTTATCTAACATAAAGACACTTGAAAATCTGAGATTTTCAGGGAAAATGTTTAGGATGATGAGTTATTTGAAAGTTTCCTTCTAAGGGATGGTACTCTTCTTCACTGAACTCTTCTAGTTAAGTCACATGACTGATGTATAATTTTTTTTTAGATGTAGAAGGTGGAGTAGCGAGGGAAATTAACCTATAACTTCCCTCGCTACTTCACCTTCTTACCCCCCTTGTCCTCCCTGGTCTCTCTTGTTAACTTTCCCCTCTTCCAACCCCTTCTCCTCCCCTCCCCCTGCTATACCAACTTCCTTCACTTTGTGTGTATATACTCCTCTTGTTTTATCATGTGTGCCTAATGATGGTGTAATACATCAAAACCTAGGATGAATAAAATCTATCAAACTGGAAAATTGCCTTACTCTCATTCTCTATGAAAAAAGTAAAAATAATTCACCCACTTTCAAAATTATCTACAATTTAAATTTGAAATCATTACTGTCAAGTCCTGACGACTTATTTTGTGCACATCTCAAGAATAACAGCATTGTGTTTGGGGAATCATATGGCGGATGAGTAAGGCTAGCATCTAATCTGAAGACAAACCAGCAATACACCTGAGCCTTATTGATCAAATAAACTATGTAGTTAGTCATCAGTTAGCGCTAAGCTAGTCATTTCTTAGGGCTGGAATTTTGTTGATGAGCAAAGGTATCCTGAGGAGACATTGTGCAATCAATCTTACAAATTCATCACCCTTTACTGCCATCATATTACTCAAATAACACAGCAAACTGTTATTATTTCAATCAACCCAATTACTTTGTCTCATAATATCTACAGTGTATAACCCAATGCAAATGATTTTGCACATGGAGAACATTTAGTGACATCTGATGTTTTGCTCATTTTAAAATGAAATTCATTATAGGAACAGTCCTTTGCTTTGGATTACTTTCATAACGCAGGATTCCAAAATAGGTGTTGCAGAATCATTGTCAAGGATCATTTGCTTTATTGGGGATAGTACTTTGTGATGTAAAAATGAAGAAGGAATGCATTTTTTTTAGCATTTCTTGAACAAAATAGTTGGATATGTAATTCATTCTGATGTCCTCCTTAGGATACACTGCTGACATTTCTATCATAAAGAATAAATAGCCATTCTACAAAATATTTTGCTAATTTATTCAGCAACATTCAAAATTGAATCCAACCTCCAAGCTAGGAAATTCATTTACATTAGGAATATAGGAAGATCCTTGGGACCAAAGATATGACAAAGAAATCATAAAGGATGTATTTCTTAACGTTCAAATACTGAATAACATGATACATACACATAGGTACCCAACTAACCAGAAAACATAACTCCTCCATTCCAATAACCAATTAATACATGATAATATTCACAACAAAGTTTCAACAATGGAAGCACAGCACTTGAAGTGTTCATACAAATACACAAAGCAATAAATAGATAAAAACCTCAACAGAAGGTAACTACATATATAATCTATTAAAAAATTCAAACACTAATATCTACACCACTCATTCATTAGGATATTTGAATAATGATTTCAAGGTCATGGTGAAATGATTCAAGAGTCAAACCATTTTTCAAATAAGTCACATTTAAAAAACTTACTGACTTGTACAAACAATACCTCAGTTGATTTTCAAAAAATAAATTCATGTTTCAACTTGAGAAATCTATGAAAGTCAACCTGCCAAGTTTAAATTAGAATACTAATTTCAAAAAAGGATAGTATTGTACTGATTTCAAATAGTATATACCAGTCTTCCACTCCTTATGGGATTCTTACAGGCTTGGGAAAAGAAATCACAAAACCAGTGGAAGTTCTTTTCCACAGGCAAGATTTCGCTACTCAAAAAGTACCAGTGCCTGGAAAATAACAAATCTTAAGCTTAACAGAGCCAAGATCCATCAGTTCTCCTAGAGCCAGCACTAACCAACCGCAACAAAGTGGCAAATCTACAAAGCTACCTTGACATCCAGGTTCATGTTACAGAAGTCAAAAACTATACTTGTCACATTATACTGCCGAAAAATAGTAGAAAATTTAATAGAAATTATTTACCAAAAATGAAAATTTTCTAATACTGTACTTGGGTTTACCTTGATAAGTTACCTATTTGATGTCAATCCAATTTGTCTCCAAATTCATCCTTTTGACGAGAATACATTACATGATAGGCTTTACGCTTACATCTTTTAGTAGGTCACACAAGAAAATGAGATTCATTAAAATCACATACACACTATCAACTCATACATCAATGGTGTTATTTCAAATTGTTGAAATGCATTCCTGCTGCCTCTGTCTTAGTACAATAATATCAGGTCAAGCCATTGAATGAGCAATGGTATGGCTTTTGATTATCCTTAAAAGACATACAGGAATACCATTTCCATATAGGCCATATTATGAATCTGAAACACATCTTCAAGAGGGATTCGGCAGCCGATAAAGATATGACAACACAAACTATGTGTTGTATTCAAGATGTTCCACAGGTTAAATATGAAAGTACCTAAATCATTTGTATTAGCTAAAGAAAATGAATCTTAGAATTAAGAACAACCTTAAAACTTAATGACTGCTTCACTTCACACAACATGTTTTATCAAATGGCTGAATTACTTCCAGAGAGCTACTGAGTTAGACATCTAACTGTTGAACATGAGCAAAATAAAGATACAAAAATTAAACTCGTGGAAGAGCCTGTAAAAGCATCATAATATTCGGCACACAACCATTCAACACAATGCTAATATTAACAAATGACTCTTTGGTGAGTACATAAAATGAACACCAAAGGGTCATCCGGGAACTTTCAACATCCAGTAACTCCCAATAGTGATACAGAAATCTGGCAATGACCTTAATGGTGAGAAAATTCAGGAGGGTAAATGATAAATTTATTCTTTTCAATAGAGGTTATGGACCACTCTTTAGAAGCAGAAAAAATGTACAACTGCCTACCTACACTAACCAATCCATGCAATGAGAAGACTAGTGATATGTCACAATTTCACTTTCTTTGCTTGTAAAGGTTTCTCAGGTGATACCTGGGTGAAAAGCTGTATAAAAAATATTCATTATGGGAAGCATTGCTCCATCAAAACCAAGAAAACTGGGAACCTCTCCTTCATGCATACAACTAGCACTGCGAGTCAGGATTTGTAAAAGAATCCCACTCCCATTCCTAATGAAAAAAAATGACTTTCAACTCTGTAACAAAATATAAAAACACGTTAAACAAAAAGGGACACAGACTAGCACAGTCCCAAATGAGAGCTGAGATCATGCACACTATCAAGTCTCTGATAAGCCAGAATCAATCCAATCAGGATCCAAATGAAACCCCCTCTTTATGTTTTTATGCCAATATATTAAACATGAAAATGAAATATTATCAAACAATTTAAATGCATGTATAATACCTGATCAATTTTAAACGTTAATCCAAGCATTAAGACATTTTGATAGCTATATCATTCTGAAAACATACTACTTTAGTCCAAACAAGTTTCTTAAACAATGGGTTACTCAAAGAAAAATTTTCTTGAAAAAACCTTGCCAACATGCATTAGGATTGCAAAAAAATATGAGTTTCTGCTGTTTAAAATGTATGCCAATGTGGGAGCATAAAAAAGAAAATCACTGAATATCTAAGACATCAGCAGAGTGAGATTTGCCTAGTGACGTGATTTATTCATATCCAAGGCAGTATCTTTTGCCTCTCGTGAAAAAGTCAGAAATTTTATGTTATGAGGGGACATGAATAAAATGATAAAGGTAGCGATTCCTTAATTATAACATGGCATGGGTGAGCAGAATAAAGGTCAAGTATTTCTCAGAGATACTCTGGAGGCATGGACATGTAATGCAAATTCAACTTTCACGCAGAGGAATGTCTGAAGATAAGACCAAATGGCATCATGAGCGCCAACTCGAACTATGAGGGCGGCCAACCTGAGAGTTATCTCAAAGCAGCCATAAATAACGCAAATGATGCCAAGATGAAATTCTAGCACGTGTTCCTGTTCTGGACGTACCCAATTCATGATAATAATCTCAGGAAAAATTAGGCAAACACCCCTCTGCTTGCATTATATCTTGAAGTTTTAAGTTCAAAATTACAATGACAAATGGTCAAGAGGTGCACCTTCATCAGGGGCAGAAGCCACGAGGGATGTCAGGATGCATGAATGTGTCACGCAGGGAGATGGTCTAGTACAATTTGGATTTATAAGGTATCTATTTTCTTTCTAAACCTTTTGTTCCCACAGCAATGTAAGGTACCTAAATGACAAATGCACCATATCACAGAAACTGTTATAGTGGTCAATTGTTATCACTACTGTGAATTCTTCAATCCCATGAAGTGTACCCTGTTTTGAGGGTTTTTTATCAAGGAAAAACTAGACTCATACACCACTGACAAAAATTAATACTCATCACTGAACAAATTCACTCATATTATATGAAGTATTATGCACTTCATTTATTCATCCTTATATGTACTTCACATTCTACTTCATATCACCTGAATCTTCTGATTTTGTACTAAAAGTAATTACAGTACAGGACCCCACATTTGGAATCCCAAAATTCTGAAAACCAAAAATCCATAATTTTTTGGAGGATTTGGTTTTTTTTCGAAACTGCCACCTTGTGGTTTTTAGACTTGCCGCAATGTATCGCCACTAAAGTTTTAGCAGTGTCAGCACGTCAAATTCGGAATAATTACGAAAGTTAGCTGGTATTACATGGTGTTTTGCCTTAAATAGCCCTATTTGTAAACATTACAACATTTTCTGCACCTACGATGCTCAAAAGACCGGAAACCAGTTCTCTTGGTGGAAGTATGAAGAAGCAATTAACGCTCAGTATTAAACAGAAGGTAGATTTGTTGAAGCAATTGGATAGTGGGACGCCGGTAAAGAGGCTAAGTCAACAATTTGGTGTTGGAATTTCGACTGCTTATGACATAAAAAAACAAAAGAAGGAGTTACTGAAAACTTTTGCTGAAAGTGATGCTCCGAGTTTAATGGCTAATAGGAAAACATTGCATCAGTCAAAGACTGCAGATGTGGACAAAGTGTTAATGGAGTGGATTACACAGCGACGAAGTGAAAACTAGGATCGAGCGATCATCATGATGCAAGCAAAGTTATTTCACGAGCAATTAGGTCTCATGTCTTTGTGTGAATACACTTCTGGGTGGTATAATAAATTTAAGAACCGACACGGTCTTCAATTGGTGAAGGTGAGTGGTGAAAAAGTTTCTGCTGATCATGAATCTGCCGAGAATTTCGTCATACAATTCAAAAAATTGGTTTCCGATGAAAAATTATCACCAGAACAAGTGTACAATGCAGGTGAGACATGCAGGCTATTTTGGCGGTACATTCCGAGGAAGACATATGTAACACCGGACGATGCATCACCAATCAGGCTTCAAAGATTCGAAAGAACGCCTCACTGTTCTTGCATGTGCTAATGCATCTGGAACACATAAATGCAAAATACTTGTCATTGAAAAGAGTAAAAATACCAGGGCTTTTAAAGGGACAAAGTTTTTCCTGTTCATTACAGGGCAAATAACAGAGCCTGGGTTATGTCTGAATTGTTTCTTGACTGGTTTAACAATTGTTTTGTACCAGAATCTCAAGCTCATCATTGCCGGGAGGCTGGTCTCCTCAATGACAGTAAGATTCTGTTACTACTGGACTAATGTACCGCACACCCCGCTGCGGAACTCCTTCAAAAAAAAAAACAATGTTTATGCAGTCTATTTTCCTCCTAATTGTACATCATTAATACAACCAATGGATTATGGCATTCTCCGTTCCTTCAAGTGCAGATACAAAAATGAATGTTTAAGTTCGATGCTGAATGCATGCAATAGTGGTATGGGACCTCAGGCATTTCAAAAGAACTTCAACATAAAAGATGTATTATGGAGAGCAGAAAAGGCATGGGCAGGTGTAATCCAAGACATTTTGATGAATGGATTGCATCAGTTATGGGCCCTCACAAGATTTTTAGAAGGTGAAGATGATGACACACTCAATTTTAGAGGTTTCTCTATTTCACCTGAAAATTTAGCAGTGACTGATTTGCTAAACTATGCAAAAGGATTAACATGTGTAGAAGCAAATATGTTAGATGAAGAAGCTGTTCAGGAATGTTTAAATGTAGACTGCGATGTTCCTGTTTATCTCCAACTCACAGATAATGAGATAATGGAAATGGTTATGCATCCTGATGCAGATGAAGAGAGCGATGATGCTGTGGTTGAAAACAAAAATGACAGAGAAGAGATTTCAATTGAAAAGTGCATCAGTTATACTAAAGAACTGATTAAGGGTTTGGAACAAAAAAGTTTTATTTCTGAGCAACATACTATGGGACTGTATCAAATACAAGAGGTTTTGCTGCAGAATGGAAATAAGTATATGAAACAGTTAACTTTAGATGACATGTTTAGGAAAAATAAGGACTCTTATATGGATGAAAGTGATAATTCTGGCTCTAAGTGTTCAACTTCTAGCAAAATGTAACTATGTATGTACTTGAAAATAAAATGTTGTATTGCTCATATTTTGTTATTATTAATATTGGAAGATTGCTTAAACCATTAAAATTTGCCTTTTGTAAGACTTTCCAAATTATAATGGTCTTAATTTAGGTGAATGTTTCAATTAACATGCAAGTGTTACGATTTCTCCTAATGAGGACTCAAAATCCAGAAAATTCCAAAATCCAGAAATCATTCGGTCCCAAGCTTTCCAGGTTTGAGGTCCTGTACTGTATTTAAACAGGACAGTGAAAATGTGGATTTCCTGTGGTATTAATTTTAAAAATGACTAAATCTTCATCCCAAGTTGCCTATCTTTAAAAAACAGCTGGTAAATAGTGTATCAATACCAAGAGGGCAACATTGTTCTTTCTCCATTGCCTCAAACAACAAGTAGAACAAAGTACATCTAGAAAGTGAGCTTCATTATTGAGTCTTACAGCAGAAAAGCTATGAACGGATTAACACCATTTGGAGGTAGCTAAGTATTGTTTATATTTCATGGTATCTATAATGTTAAAGGAAATTGAAAATTCTACTGTATGAGAGTTTTACGTTCCTGTCTGTGAGCTCTAGTCTGCTCATGAAGAACTCAAACCCAAAAAAAATTCATCCTGTACTATGTTTGAAGTATTTCCCATCAGGTGATTGAAGTTAAGTGGATAAATTTATAATTAAATTGTTTAGGATAAATTTATAATTAAATTAATTGCAAGGTAAACTATACAACACATATAGAGTATTATTGACAATATGTCTGAAAATAAGTTTTCCAACGCCTTTACTGATATTGGTATGTAAAAATCAGTGAAGCAATGAAATATTCAAAATATTGATATTCTCCTGTGTGTCCACATTTACCTCAGAAATTTCAAAATATCAAATTAATGATAATCAGTTTTGTGACCACCACATCGGCTTTAATTAGATAATGTATCTCTTCCGTAATTTCATTCTTTGCACCAAAACAGCACTGTCAGTGCAAGGCAGAGAGAGTGGTTGCCTGTAGGCAAATGTGGTCTTTAACAGAAGACAAAGACAGTTTAAAGAGAATTTTCCTGGCCTATTTTTGGAAAGACAGAATAGGGGAACTTCAGTAGGATACATGCATACTTCTTGGAGGGTAATTCCAGAAAAAGATGCACTTAGTTCAACTGGATTACATAGTATCATTTTCCCAGCCATTTCCCTTAAATCCTATGTTTATTGGGAGTTACTGGCAAATAAAAGTTTATTTGTGAGCATTGTCCACAGATTATTTGATAATTAAGAAAAAAGAAAAGAATGTGTCTAAGCTCTTGTGTTTCACAGTCCATTTTAAAATACATATAATGCATTTATGAATATGGAATGTAAGAGAATAAGAGAATAAAACTTGTAAAGCCCAAAAATTATATTTTGGCCTAAGGAGGAAAAAACTAAAATCACAGCACAATTAGCCATTGTTTAGAGAAAATTTTCACAGTAACTAAAAACTTTCACACTATTATCACTAAATGAAAAAAAGTGAAAATCAGAGCAGTGGACTCTCAAATGAGATCACAACATATAACTGACCTTAGCCACTTCAAAAACAGACGGTGGAAAGTTCAACAGAAGGCAGAGAGTTGCATATATCTGAACAGCATGAATATACACATAATTTCTAACTAAATCATTTGAGTACAAAGATACAATGTTCACTATATATATGAATGAACTCATGACAAATTACCAACCTCTTCGAAAACATGCTTCCGACAAATGAATGGCATCATGTATTTCAAAGCTATTAATATGAAATGAACTTCACACAATCCAAACGAGGAGAGGGAGTCTAAAGAGTGGATGTGAAAAGACAACTTGTGATGACAAGAGAAGAAAGGGCACCAAATGCCAGAAAGTTCATGATCACTGTTTTTTGCAAAGGATATGGGATCAGTTCTTACTGTAGTGAAGTGTAGTAATGAAAAGAAATAATTAGTGCATTCTAAACAATTTGTAGAAAAATTATTAAATATTAAGTATTCCTTTTCATTTTGGACACTAACGTGAAATATTTCATTCACATTTTCTTAAATTTTTACTATTTTGAAAAATAAATATAAGGTGAGTACATAGCAAACTTATTTCAATATTTCATGACTAAATAAACAAGGTAATGATAGTTACCAAAAAACGGAAGGCTCATTTGACTTCCAAGTGAACAAAAAGGTGCATACTTAGTGACAAAGGGATGAAATGTTCAGGTGACAATGAAATTATGACCCAATTTGATGAGCTGAACCACTGCATAAGCAGCGCTGCTCTAGGAAATGGTTTTGCACATCTGACAAAAGAAAAACGCTTCCCTACTCCTTTACTCCTTAAAAAGTAATTTCATATCACCCAAAATAATTCATTATTTTTCTTTTCTTTTTCGTTAATTATCAAATAGTCCTCATGAAACACACCCAAAGCTCAAAAATATTTCTAGTGCTTATGGACAGTTTACATCTATACCACTCATTTCATTTCACAAGCTTTCATTACAATGAGTTGAATACCAATGTCCTGGTGTCAAAGAGAGAGTTGGCACATAAGAATTTCCACTCATTAGCCAGTACAAAACCCTTTCCAAGCACAAAAAAATTCTAGGCACGTAAGACTACAAAAGTGAGGTGATGAAAATATAATCTATTTCCACTTATGGTCATACAAAACTGGATTCATCCAACAGTAAGGAGAGTATAAAAACTTCAAAACCACTCAAGAAGAGGCCACAATGCAAAGGGTTTTAAATCAAAATATTCTTTCAACTGACCTTGTTCCCCATGAAAAATCATATTTTCATGTTGTTTTCTCACTAGTTATAGTCAAATCTGAAACAGTCAAACCAGCTTTGGGGTGGCAAGACTCAGACATTGGAAGATGAAGGTGTCAGTGAGGAAGGCGAGTTCCCAATCACTCCTCGCCTCGGCTGATCTGAGTTGCTCGCTACTGAGGGCCCACTGGATGATACTCCAGAGGCTGCTGCCTCCAAGGAAGACTGAGCCAGGAATGCAACATTTGCTGCTTTAAGCCGAGGGGGGGCTGGACCAGCAGGCACTGATGGATGACTTCCAACAGCACCAGAGGCTGCGGCGGCTGCCACAATCGCTGAGGGGCATGGTGAGATGCAAGGGGTTGAGCAATGGCTGTTGCTTAAGTCAAAGAGATCAAGGAGCCTCAGCAATTCCTCTGGAGTAGGCCCTCCAAGCATGCGTACTATCCATGAGATGGAAAAGAAGGGGAAAACAGCAACAGCATGAGAAAGCAGCAAATGCTGAAGACCACAAGAAAACAACTTTTACTTCTATTTAAGAAACAAGCACCATACACAATGAGGAACAATTACATAGTTACCAAGGAAGGTTTTTTGATCCCAATAAGTTCAAGGTATCGGGTTAACAAAAATCCAGGGAAAGTAAATCCAATCCGTACACTACAAAAAGATCATATACAGTGGGCTCCTTAGCCTCCAGAGAGAACAAGTTTGCCGATGACTAGAAACACTATTAAACATCCATCACTTCAGTAATATTACATAAATATATTTATTCAATAAAATCATCAACTTTTCTTATCATAAACATTGATCTAGTCTGAATTGCCACAATAGTCACATTAGTATTCAGCAAATTTTATCGGGCGATAGGAATGACAGCAGCATTAAAAGTTAGTTGATCCAGAGACTATTATTTTCCTAATACAACTTATTGTCTTACTAAATTATAGCACATTTCACAATAACATCAGCCACACCATTTCAAGTTAGTTTCATTTTCATTTCATTTCAGTTATAGCAGTAATTAGCAAGCAACTCAAAATATTTGGCGATAACATGTCTTCATTTTATTTTTGCTCATTTTTTGGGAGTTTTGCCTTCTTCTTATTAGTTTTCCACCAAAATGGCAATTATTTCAATGACAAATAATATTTTTCCCCATGTTTCTCCCATACTCCTATTTAACACCAAATAACTTCATGTTCTATTGGCAAGAAGAATAGGATGGGAAGGTAAGACTTAGTAACTAATATCAGATTGAGCAAACAGTTTTTCTACAGGAAGCTAGAATGTGAATGAAATAACAACTAAGCCATTTTATGGTTGAACCATCTTACTAAATGAAGATCAGATAAAAATTCTACAATAGCTCAGACCTTGAGAGCTTATTCAATGATTCAATTCCTGAACACAAGAAATTTTTCCTTACTACCAAATCTTTGGCATATGAATTGTACACCGCCAAGTATCTTTAAGATGCCCAAAAAGAAAATAAAGCTGTAAACTATCTTACATGGCTCGCCTTTGGACGACAGGTCAAGAGCAGTGGTGAGATCCCACATTTGGATAGCCCCACTTGAATGGCCGGTGAAGATAAACCGACGAGGTCGTGAGCCCATACGACTAGATCCTTCACACTCATGAACACAAAACGATGTGATAGTTGTTCCATCCACAGCCCTTATCACACAAACCCTGCCAATACAAGGCAAAAAAAGGATTTAAAGAAACTATAAAAACCATCAACAAATATACCAGGGAAATGACCTTAGTGTACTTCAATACCTTTTTCCATTAGAAGCTAGCCTGACAAATAATTGATCAGTCTCAGGAACTACTTTTTGCACAAAAACCTGCTCATCATCTTGTTCTCCATATGGACCTGAAAGTAAAGATAGTTTGTAAATGTCTGCAAGAAAATTAATATACAATGTAATACAATTGTAATTGCTATAGCTATAGTAATTACAAAATTATTAGAACCATTTACTCAATAAAATAAGACTTCAAGGGTCTATTGATCAAGAATTCTGTCAAATTCTCATTCATTACTAAACCAATGACATAAGTTTAAAAAAAACTATTTTCCTGAAATTACCTGTGCGTGAGTATAATGATACAAAGCTTAACCTTAAATGCCAATTTCCTAACCCATGTGCCTTGAAAAGAACTTTAAAAAAATTATCATTTTGGTTCTTCCAATGCAAATGCCCCTTAACTTTTCATGAATATTAGAACAAACAGATACATCATTCTTTCATTTTCATTCAATTTAAAATGCATTTTTTTTCATGGAACGTACATATTTATGTAACATAATGGCATTTATAAAGGGAAAATATTGCAATGCTGGGTAGAACTACAGAAATCTCCTAGTATACAGAATCCTGAGTAGTTTCTGAAGAAAAATGGACATGTATTTACGAAGAGCATTGGTCAAGGGCTGCATCGCATATGTTCATTTATTGTCATCATATGGAAGAGGACCAATAATTCCTCAGAAAAGAATCAAATGATCAACATATGACATGCAGAAATGTCAATCTTCACTACCTGATGCAGCTCCTGTGGTTCAGGCTGTGTCGTGAGTTGAAAGGTAGGCAATTCAGACTGAAACATAGCATGCATCAAAGATATTGCTTCTTGCTGACTGAATGGTACCTAGCTACTAGAAAATGGCTGCATGAAAATTTTGCTTAACAATTATATTATTTTTTAATATAAGTAATCAGGTTTTTCCTGGCTTCAATGTTTTTTTTTAAATGTGTCAAACGTTCATTACTGAACTTATAATAGGGTAAATTAGTATATCTTAGAGGTTCATGGGGGTGCTGGGTCAACTTAAAACAAAATTATACTTATATTGCACCTCGATTAATGACATAAGGTGAGGTATACCTATATTGGTAAAATAATTCGAAATGAGTTCCAAAAGAAGATGACAACTAATGTTACAATGCCTTCCCTAAATCTTTATGCTCTACATTTCCTGAACTAATTCTCCTGTGACCCTTCACAACTCAAGGGATCATCAGCTCATGATGAAGTTTTAAGTTTTTACTTCTGCATTTTATTCATACGATAGCATTGATACACTGAATGTGTGAGATGAAATCCATATATATCAGTTCATGAATATTGTCCTTCATTAACATTTCCTTCCATAGAGTTGATAATTGGAAACCTAATACAATTGGTCACCATTTAAAAATTACCTAAAACATTTAACCAACCTGATTGTTCTGCACTACACATTTGAGCTTGCATAACTCGCTTTAATGATTATTTTCTCAGTATTTAAGCACTACTTCTTTATTGAAAGATCCCCTGAAGAGGGGCCAGTCTAAAATGGGGTCCACACTTGTTGTTTTTGTTTGTTGCTATTTGTATTTTGTTTAAGTGTGGACTAAACATATTTTTAATCAAATTTATTAAAATACACAGAATTTACAAATACATAGTCTTAAATATGTTGAACTTAGTTGTTGTTATTTCGTGTTTGTTATTTGTTGAAATATGCTAAATACATATAGGTTTGAATTAATAGAACCAATTGTTAAGAACTTACACTAAACCCTTAAAAAGCCAATCATACACATCCTTTAGCTAAATGGAAATATTTAGCTGATATTCCTCCAAAACACTATTTAAATTACACAATTTACTAATTCATAATAGTTTCCTTTGTACACGTGTGAGGGTTAATGTTGATTTTACATTCTGTGGCTGGGCATATTTATTATACAATTCCATTTCTCATCATGTAACTTCGCAATCTAAAGTAAAGAAATCTTACCACAATCATTTCCAGCAGCATAACTGATATTTGGCTCTACCTCATCCAGAGAGACAATCTTAAAAGAGGCAACAGGGGTTGACCCAGGTTGTGTAGAAATCATTCCTCTGAACCTTGTAACACTCCATGTACGGACATGGCTGTATTCACTGCACACAGAAACCAGGAACTTTTCAGATAGGGTAACCTAAATGGTGAGAAATTATAGTTCAGTTTCTGAAAATGTGTTCGTTAGGATCTGAAAGCAATGGTTCACAGATATAACGAAGGGAAAGCAAGCTGAGGATTATAGGATAAAATCTGTCCAGTTCACTAAGTGCATTCAAAAGTAACCAGAGACTCTGATCTAGAAGTGCACTACACACTCAAAAGAAAAGTTGACATGGAGTAAGAAGCACCACGTAGATGTTAAAAGATAGAACCACTTGTCCACTCACTCATGAATACTTTTGAATATCTTTCTTAACTCTTTCGCGCCTAGCAACGGCTATAGCGGATGTGAATTTTCCTATGCAAACGAACAAATGTCGACTATAGCCGACGCAAGGGAAGGGAAGTGACTGACATGGGAGCAATAATCCCAGGTATGCAGTAAGACCTTCCGACCCAGCTTAGCGACAGCCCAGACCCTTTCCTCGGCAAGTGAGCTCGCCCCTCCGCCTCATTAGTAGCTCTCCTTGCTGCGTGAATCCACGTTTAATTTATTGTATTTGCAATGGTTTTTTGAGGTAATTAACTTTTGCACACTACAAAAGTTTAAACTTATATATTAACTATTTGTTTTTTGCTGAGTCTTAGCAAATTTCAAACAAAATTTTAGTGTTCATACTAATGGAGTTCTTGCGCGGAACTCTAAATAGTTTGTGTGTACATATATCAATTAGATTTGTTAATATTAACGCTAGAATTGTTTAAAATTATAAAATGCTCAGAATAACATTAGGATTTCATTTAAAAGCATACACTTTTGGAGTATACAGCAAAGGATTGTTTTGAAATCTACCGCTAATGCAACAAATTTACAGCGGCCCCCTGCTCGTTGCAGGGGAAGCATTTCCATTCGAGAGGCTTCGGCGCGAAAGGGTTAATAACATCCACTATGACACAGAAGAGTGGAAAGGGATTTGATAATCACTGCAGCCAAAATATAGAAGAAGAGGCTTGAGTATTTATCCCTACTCCTTATTTCGACATACCAACCCATTGAAATATTGCATAAGTACCATATGCATTGTACATGTATAAAAACTCAATAATAAGGAGGGCATGATGGAGAATAAGCAGGAGGATTTCCAGGATGTCTTAACCATAACATTCTTATTTGACAACAGTTTTGCAGGTGACGTAGCAGGCATTTTCAGGTCTGCAGTATATTTTGAATATTTAAGCCAATTTTATGAAGGACCATTGTCAGAGAAGGATGGTTCAGATAGGTGCTGAATGCTATGGTTACTAATTTACCCAAGTTTTATACATAGAAGTCAGAGTGTATGGAATTTGGAAAGTGACAACAAGGCCCATCAACAACTCCTGATATCTGTGAGGAGTCTCCCTCCTCATTCTTACAGGTCTGTGATTAACACAATTATGGAAAAATGCATGTTGACCATCATTGAAAGTCAATTTCAAGCATTAAAAGATTGCTATCTTTTCCTTGTATTGCCTAAAGAAAAATTGGTGAATTTTTTACCTAACATGTCTATAAAGCTCTACAATTACATCCAGCACACCAGTCTTTTTACTTGGGTTAGTTAAAGGTAACTGAAAAAATGAACATAAGTAAAGCATAGATTGACTCTTTGGCTCTTCTAGCAATAAATTAACCATAATTACAAAGCAGTCAATTGGATTTCTATTTGTGACCTAGTCCTACAACCATTGATAATAATAATAATAATAATATTGATTTAGCTTTAATGATTGAGATAGGGAAAAAATTCTACATATTATCAGGAAATAAATAAAGACATTAGATTTGGAATCCATCAAAGTGAAAAGTTTGAAGGAGCTTGGATACAAAAGAGTGTAAAGCTGAAGATTCAAAACAAGGTATAAATGACCTCTGTAGAACGTCTGGAAACCGAGTTATGATTGAAAATCGATGGACCTATCTTGCAAACATTTAGCAAGAGATGCTATCTCATTTGCCTACTTCTCACACCTCTAGCATTTGAGATTAAGGACAAACATATTTATTCTGTGAGCTTAATTAAAGGCTGAGGAATTTGATACTACACCAATACACCCTGATACACAATTACATATAAAGATCTTACTTACAGAAATGTAAATGAATCATCATCAAATCTAACAATAAACAGGAATTTAAGCATTACAGCACAGGTATTTTACTCGTTACTTGATAGGATATATTATAGCCATCAGTGTGAGAAAAATTACCTTGGTAACTGGACTCTGATGGACTGTGAATGTCTGGAATAGCTGTGGAGCATGGCCAACAGTCTCAGGATGCTGTACTATGACACGCACAGTGCCTGAACTTGTTCCATAGGCTATTTCAATCCAGTTCCCACATAGGCCTTGGTACAAAGAGTTTAAAAAGGTATTGCAACGAAATATCTCTTGCATTAAAATGAAGATGCCATGATCGTATTTAAATAATGAAACTGATTAAAACACTACATCACACAACTTTAGCAGAGCTCTGCAAAGACACTTTCAAGCTCACATTTAATATTCAAATAAAAAGCAATAGATGCACAGCTACAAAGAGAAAGAATTACAATAGATATACATTAATTACCAAAGGTACAAAGGTAAGGAATTATATTATATAAATTTAATATTAAATTATGTGAATTATACAAGAATAAAATTATGAACATGGTTAAATACATGACTTATGAATTCATCTAAGTTCTGCTCTTAACACTACACTATTTGCTACATTTTTTAAGGAATTCATTTAACACTATGAAAATGGGAACAAGTAATTAATGCACAAAAAGAGGTTTATCATTGTTGATGATATATAGCAGCCAATATTGGACCTAATTAACATGTAAAAGATTAAAAGTAACAAAGAAAACCTGTTAGGAATGTAATCAATTAAGGAGAGTCTACAAGAAAGGACACAAGATATTTAGATAGACCAAAGGTATTTTTGAATCACTAATAGGGTTCAGCTCCTAATATAGATTCAGAGAGAAGAATCATCCCATGACAGAGTTGGATTCATGCTTCAAATACCCCAGTTAGGTAATCTAAGATTAATACTGATTATAGCACATACATATCTGTAAAAGTTACTGAGAAATCAAAAACTTGGTATAACTAAATAGAAGTATTATAACAATTAATGATAGTTATCAGCCAAGAACCATAACAAATTGACACTATATGATAAAACAAGAGCACAAAACGAGAAGAGAGTGAGGGTAAATAGTATATATGAGAAAAGAACACCAAGGCATTTTCTACTCAATGAGAGATAGGAAATCATTCAGATAAGGTTTCTTTGATCTTCAGGTTTTCAAAATGATTTGATAATAAGAAAGGTGGTCTTTAGTTAACTTGAATTTCAGGTGTGATTAATGAGATGCTCGGAAACTTGAAAATTCCACAGAGGAATAATCTTCCACCTTTACTGGGACTGGAACCTGGATCCCTTGATATTATGCAGAGTGTTTTGCCAGTAAAGCTACCTATCACTTCACCAATTTGGAATTTCATTATTACTCCTTTTAGAGTTCACAAAAATCCTCATGAGAGAAGGATATTTTGGCAGCTTAACTGGTTAAAATACTTGACCCAATATCCAAAGATCAATGCTCAAATTCCTGTCAATATATTCTGTCTGAATTTTTACCCTTCTGGGAATCCAGAAGATGACACCATTGTGGTAAAACAGTGTCCAGTTCACAGTACCCTCAAAATTTGTCAAATGAGATGAGGATGGACAAAGGCTTTTTCAAAGCTGAAAAGAACTTCAAGGATGGAAGTTTACTCTTTGAGGATTGTCATATTTCTGGTTGTCAGGGTAAAGCTTAATTAATGTTTAAAAGAAATAAATCATAAAGGGAAAACAGCGAGGGAAGAAAAAATATCTCTGAGAGGTTAAGGCAACTACTACATTCTCAAAGAGGCAATTGGTTGATCAGATGAAGAGGAAGAGAGGATTGACAGACATGAGTAATATTTTTCAGGACTCAAACCAGGTAACAGAAGGTTGATACATTAAATAAGATAACTAAACTAAATTATGGAATTAGTAATGATACATAGTTCAATAAATGATGGTTGATACATAATACCATGGAAGAATTAAAATAACTTTGTTACTTCTACTCGTGAGATTTTATTGACACAACGCAGGTGTTGACACATTGCATCATCCTCAGGTGAAAACACAACATTGTTTTCAGTACACATACAAGTTCATGGCAGGGGAAGGAAAGGAATGAGAAGAGGGAGGTTGGGAGTTTTCTCACCTCTCAGCTCCTCCGCCTCCATCCACACCCTCCCAGCCCTTGCCCAACTCCCACCCTCCCTCTTCTGATTCTTTCCCCTCCCCTAGCCATGTATTTGTATAAATATATTTACTGAAACCAATGTGTATTTTCACCAGAGGAAATAAAAAAGTGTTGAAACTATAGCTGTGCGAATGCTTCTAAATCGAATCAACTCGATTCAAGCTTAATTCGATTCGGTTCGCCTGCGACTCGAGATGCTTCGAAAGTGAATGATTCGTAATATTCGAAACAGATAGATTCATCTTTGAATCGTTTCATCCATTCAAACATGGCACTCATCCCCAACTAGTGCACCCTCCATTTAGAAGATACTTTCCTCACGCAAAACGAAAATTTAAACGACCACACGTTATTCTGTGCTATTCTTTGTCCCACTATATAGATGTATAAGCTAATGTAAGGCCCTGAAATATAGTGAAAATCTATATTACTTTTACTTGGCATAAACTTTTGCATTTTATTTAGAATTCGAATTCGATTCACAAGCAAATTTTTTTAGAGTGATTTGATTTGCTAACGAATATTTTTAAAAAATTCATTTCGATTCGATTCAAAATTTATGTGGGAGATTCGATTTGGTTTGATTCGAAATGAAAATCCCTGATTTGTACAGCTAGTTGAAACCTATGTTGTGTTGATAAAATCTCACAGAAAAGTTAACCAAGACATTTTAATTCTTCCATAATGAATAACTTCCTCCAAGTAAAGTCCACAACCATTTCCTTTGAGATACATACTAATTTACAGGCAGTACTTCATAAAATGCAGTAACCTAGAACTTAATCATATTCATTGCAAATAAATACCATAGTTACTAGTTATAGAGAAATAGTGACATATACTGACAGGTTATTGATACAGTACAAACATTACTTACGATAAACATATAGTTAATGGGAAGTAAAAATAAAAAACAAGCTCAGTGCCACAATTTTCACCATAGAAATAATTGTGGCAAACCAGGGTAAACTGGTTCTAATCCTGCCTGAACTGCTAAGCCTATGACATTTGAACAACTCATTACTTACTAAGTAATCATATGTTAGCATAGCATGCACTCTCAGGAAAACAGAGTCATCAAATGACAATGTCAAGCATTAGAATCAAGAAAATAGAATTAAACATTTCAAGGAAAGGTAACATTACGACAACTGGGATGAAGGTAATGCCAAAAGTTTGACCTTACTCCCTGTTTAGCAGGCAGTCATTGTCAGTTGGGTATAGGAAGTAGGTGTTGACAGTTGAAGTCACTTTGCACAACTAACTAGAGATAAATTAGCATAATTAGTCACTCTAAATAGTAAATTCACATAAATTTAAAATTACTTACTAAGTAATCACTGTCAAAATGTACACATCTATTTTAAAAGTTCAGAGCTTTTAAGATACACTGCAATCGTAGCTTATGCAATGAGAGTAACTAGGAAATATTCAAGGTCACAGCTGATCTCTTTTTTGAGTTTCACATAATAAAGCAAATAGGCATCTCTTGCCTGAAGAGGACTGAGTGAGTCATAGTGCAGAGCCTAATTCTCAAATACAAAATGGCAACCTTCCTCTGCTCATGATTGAAGAGGGCCATTCTGTCACCACAGTCAATATTTATTCCAGATTTAGTCCTAGTATCCCTCTACAGATACTTCACTATGCTGTGTCATCAGTGTTGGGTGCTTGTCACATTTCGTAACCTCCACTCACATTCCACTGCCCATAGCTAGATCAAACCATTCTGCAAGCACATCCTCTAATTCCTCATGCTTCACTGTTTTCACTTTCTTTCTTTTTACATTGCCCTCAAGAGTAGCTTTGTCAATGGCATCTCCTAGAGCTAAAACAGTAGAGAGTATAGATGATGAGATATTATATTTTTTAGCTATACAGTCCCTAATTTTTCACTCTTAGGATTATTTCCATGTCGTTCATAATTTTTTTCTTCTTTTCGATTGATAAGAAATTTTCTCTAAAGCTTTTATTTTTTTAACTTCACTTGCAGTCTGAACCGAAGACATTTGCAAGAACATACACTTCACTGGCAGTCCGCTTCCTGGAGTCTGAGTCCTAATGTTGAGCTGCGTACATCAGCAGAGGAAGTAAGACATAAAAAAAGCTCAGTGGTAATGTCTCTTGCAACCATAATAGTTTTTGACAAAAAGTAGTGAAAGAAAGACACATTAAAATCGACCAATAAGCAAATATCAGCAATGCTTGTCATTAAAGACCAACTGGCTCAAGAACAAGAGAAGTGGCAGTTACACTCCACTGCCTGCAAGGGGGGGGGTGGGGGGGGGGGGGGGGGTGCTAAGAATATTTTGCTCTAAGGGCAGCTTTATGTCACTTGCTACTAACGTGAAGCTACATTGTCTCTATTTTTGGAGATATAGTGTTTGTCTTAAGAGATAATAAGTGAGAGATCTCTTGGAGATGTCAAAAAAAGCGTGCCCTCATCCTCCCCCTCTGCAATTTTTGCAGCACAGAATTCCAAGACACGCCTGATTTCATTATAATATATTGGGACTTAAATGGCCTGGCCTACTGAATTTCATAATGTGTTCTTTCATTTCTTTCTTGCATTTAGCATGTAAAAAATTGATATGGTGGGTTACAACATGTTTGTTCCCTTATTGTTAGATTTCCACATTTAAAATTTCTTGAACCAAGCAGAAGCTGTACACCTCAAAAATGAATTCCCACAGTCATAGTCCACATGCTATGCTAATAGATGTAACATTTAACTATAGAGATTCCATGGTTCAACAGAGGAGAGTATGTAAAAAAAAATTTATATATATATACCTCTCTAAAAGTACCGGAGGGACTAGGAAAGGCCAATCTGGTCCTAGCCTTGAGGAAGGGAAAACCCTGATGTTCACCTCCCCGTGGTAGAGAGGGGGCAACACTTGTTTTAACAAGTGGCTAACGAGCACAGGGACCGAGTTTCTCCCGGGATAAGGGGATCCTCTCCACCCAGTGCCAACGGCCTCTATGGAGGGCGGATGAGCAGGTGGAGATTGGGCACCCTGTTGTCCTAGGGGTGAGAAATAACCCCTAAAGGCAGATGAGCCATTGAGTGGCCAACGGCATAGGAGGCAGAAGGTCACGTCTGTAGTGGGAACCATCAGTGACCTACTGTACACCACGCTCCAGGAACTGACAATCCTGGTTCTAATTTGCCAGTGGAAACACTGGACTTACAAGCTCATAAGCAATCATGACTCGTGCAAGTAATGACAATAATACCCCAGGTGGTAACCAATTCACCCGTCGACAGACGGCAACCAGGAATTCGGATTCTGGGGAACCTGGACTTTCACGATCACAGAAGGATTCAGAGTTTACTGGCAAACTTTCACATAAAACATCCACATACATTGGCACCTTCAACATTAACACATTAATCCAACAGGGAAAATTGCATAACCTCACATCAGAACTTGGCAAACAAAAGATACTGATACTGGCTCTACAGGAAACACGCATCACAGATGAAGGCACGGTGGATTACAGGAACTACCGCATATTCAAAATCAAGACAGAAAAATGAATCGCCAAAGGCGCACCAATTTTGGGTATGGCATTTATTGTGAACAAAAAGATTTTCGACTCCATCAAGGAAGTGACCCCCATAAACAACAGACTGATGACAATGCACATACAGTGTGCTAATAAGAAATATACTATGTTCAATGTACATGCCCCTACTAATGGAGACAACAAAAAAGATCCCAAATCAACAGAAAAATTCTGGGCAACACTAGAGAAGTTGATGGCCAAGGCCCCAAAGAATGACATCAAAATTCTACTTGGCAACTTCAACGCACAAATTGGCAGAGAAAAAATCTACCAGAAATCCGTGGGCAAAGTTCCTGCACACAAATTCACCAACAAGAATGGCACAAGGCTAATCGAACTCTGCCAACAGAATAACATGAAGATCATGTCCACATCTCTCAGAAAATCACCTCGAAAACAGAAGACTTGGAGATCACCTATTCAAGAGATGGGCGAATTCCAGATAGACCACGTGGCGATCTCATATCCAGTGCAAAGAGAAATCCATGACGTCCAAGTTCGGAGAGGAGCAAACGTTGACTCTGACCACTACCTAACACGAATTAAAGTTAAATTCACCCCTAGAAGAATCCACCGCAAGAAAACCCACATTCAGAAATTTGACGCAAATAAGATCAAAGAATCTGACATTAAAGAAGAATGGGAGAAAGAACAGGCCAGCACATGGGAAGAATTTTACATAAAAATCATGCAGAAAGCACAGGAACTAATCCCCCTGAAAAAGGTTACGAAACATCCGTGGTGGGACTCGGAATGCGAAAATGCACTGGAAAGACGCAAGCAAGCATTTCAGGAGTACAACAGAAAAAATCCCCGGAAAGTCAACAGTTGTTTAAGGCGAAATACGATTGCGTCGAAAACGGCTTTACTCCCTGTAGATTGAGGAATTCTCTTAATGAAAAACAAATTTCACATTCTGATTAAGTTAACTGCTAGCTATGTTTCCCAGAGCGTACATTTTGATATTTTTTAAGCTAAGACCTCAAAATTGTAAAATTTGGCTTCATTTTTTGCTTCTTACAATAAATTGTCTCTGTCAGACGTAAACTATATATTTAATATTAAATTAAAATTAGTAAAATGGAAATACGTTGAGTACTAAATAAGTTATTAGGAAAGTTAGAATCAGCTGAAAACGCGCCGGTCAAAAGCGGCTGTAGCGGCGAAATAGGCAATCATGTGAAGACGCTCACGGAGATTCGAGGGGAGGTAATGAGTGGCCACTGGAGGGGAATGAGGGGAAGGCCCGGAGGGGAGGGGAAGGCCCCGAAGGGAGGGGTAGGAAGTTGGAGGGACTTGGTAGGATTGAGCTAGAGCGGTGTGCAAGAGGGGTTTAGGGGCGTCGATTAATTACGTGAGGCGTTTAGGGGGGGTAGGGGGTCGAGCCCAATCTCACGTGGGGGAGAGGGGGGGTCTCGGCAATTATCACGTAATTTTTTTCCGCAAGAAACAGTGTAAAATTGCGAGAAAACTGCGTTAAATTAAGTAAAACATGTTTCTCCACTAAAATATGGCTAAATCCTGCACAATTTTATTTATCGCGGTTATGCGAACGCCACAGTCATTCGCTCCCTTCTTGATTCGCCACTGCCTACCGATTCAACCTTTGCACGCCTTCATCAGCATGCCCTATGATCTCTATTACCCAAGTGTACGTGGTGATCTAGAAAAGAGATGCCGCAGTACATGCGGTGTCTACTTGTCATCCATCACAAGAGCTGCAGAGCACCAGAGTGCGGTCCACAGTGCACCAGCTGCACCAGCGCGCAAAGTGCAACCCTCACGGATTGCCACACGTCGAGCTACTGAGCCTCTGTGTGCAAGCGACAACGGTTTCGAGTGGCTAAACCAGAGCGAGGTTGGAGGAGCAGATGATTTTACTGAAAATCACATGGACATGTTGGTTCCAGTAATCACTCTTGAGACCACACGAGTCCCCAAGGACTGAATTAGAACGAGTATTCTTTTACAAATTTTATTACTTCCTAGTTAAGTATTTTATTGTTCGATTTTCTCACTGTGATTCTAGACTACGTTCTTAGTAGTCTTAAATACTAGTCTTCACTAGTCTTAAATACAAATAATTAAACAAATTTTTTTTTAAACAAATCCAACGCAATCAAGCACAGATTAACGTATTTACACTAACAATACACATTTTGAAAAATCTCACGTGAGATTAGCGGGAGGGGGGGGTCGAGCCAAATCTCACGACATCTCACCAAGGGGGGAGATGGGGTCGAAAAATCGCCAAATACGCCTCACATAAACCCCCTTACGATGTGGACGAGGAACTGAAGACTCGGCGTCATCCGGCGTTTGACGGCACAACCTTTGACTCGGCTCCTGATGGCATCCCTACTTTCCTGTTTTGAGTTCGCATCCTCTTGACTTTCTCTCACGGACTGCTAGATAACTGACTGCACGGTCTCCCTCTGAACGTATCCCATACAGCGGTATTGGCTACAAACGGGAGTACTACCTCATCCTAGACGCGATCAGCTCCATCGAGGAGCAACAAGCCGGTCATACAGCATTATCTACGGACGCCATGGCTGACGGTTTCTCTTATCCAAGCCATAAGTACATGCTTTGCTGAGCTAGGTCATTACCATGTAGATATGCACTACCTTGTGGACTTTCTATCAGTATTGCATTGGCGAGTCCTAAGTACAAAGTCGGAAAATCAGTCATTTTAGTTGTTAAAAAATTATTATTCCTCTAGGTCACTTGATGTTCTTGCTTGAAGTTAGCGCTAACTTGAATGTATGTGATAATGTTAGATAATGTCCATAATGTTAGATAATTCAATAATAACGTGCATGTTTGGTTCCGCTAGATCCGTTGGAGATGGAGACTCAAGCGTGATGAAAAACGTACGGGAACTAGTGCCGTATGGTAGGTACGTTAAAAAAAATGAATACGCGAATCACGCTTCACCAAAGCATTGTTCAAGATTGCGGAGGCGAGGCCCATTGTCAAAATAATTCTTACAAAAGTAAAAATTATAAGATTTAAAAAGCAGCTCGCGGCGCTATTACGTATAATTGTACAAAAGGGAATACCGATGAGTCCCTGGTCAAGGCTTTAAAAAAAATGGTCCTAAGCACGTATTTGGATGTCACGCGTCTTGCCGAGACTACTTCTGTCAAGCTGTCGATCGGAAGTAAGTTATTACCGAGGAAGAAATAGCATACCTCGAAAAAATTGATGTGGCTATTAAGCCACTTATACGAAATTCTGGGCAGTTGACTTCTCATGACACCAGTAACAGAGCAGAAAAAATTATGTCTTAGGCCAAATTTTGTTTTTGGCCAAATTTTCGGGTAAAAAACGAGTGAATAGGGGCAAAAGAGGATCAAATCAACACAGGACTTACGGCTCTGGTCTTGATTTCCAACTAGGACCCGTGTGGTGATATTCAACTTAGGAAACGCTCATAGGCAGAAGTCCCCACTAGCCTGTCGAATTCACTTGTCACGGAAGACTGAAACGTATAAATGCAGTAAAGTAGTTGCTCGCTAAACAAGACATTAAATAACAAAAGAAGAAGACAAAAACAAAAGATGGGGCTGGTCACGGTGTAATGTGCCAAAAATTATACATGGATAGCGAAGAATATGATAAATGAGTAGAAGAATTCATGGAAAAATTAAAAGTGACTACAGCTTCTAGAGATCAACTGGAGAAGGACAGTAAGGGCCAATGTGAGAAGGAAAGGTGGTGGGGGATCGAATAAATAGATTGCCTTTTTCCAACTTTGGAATAATCTGCAAAAGGCGGAGACGGCTTCTGTACGACCGCAAGTTTCAGAATGAAGTAACGCAATGCGGGCAGCTTCGACAAAGCGACAAGGCAGTACGAGGAAATCTCCGGACGTAAGGTGACTCCTTCAGGGCTATTCATTGACCTCAAGCTATGTTTCTTTGCCGCTTCTTCAGATGCCATCACTGATGATGGGGCATTATTGAGGTAAAATGCCCTAATTCTTCAGAACAGTTGACGTTCGAAGAAGCAGCGAAAAAATTCAGTACACTTGTCTCGCCGAAAGTCTGACATTAAAAACAAACCTCAATTATTACTACCGAATTGATGGCCAGCTATAAGTAACCGGCGCCCCATTCTGGGACTTTGTGGTATGGACTAAGAATGATTGCAGAATTAACAGGATTTTAGGGGATGGTGACTTTTGGACAAAATAATGGTGCATAAGTTAAGTGTTTTTACAAAAAAATTCTCCTGCCGGAAATAATAGATCCAAGATAAAGTAAATCAATGGACTTACGTGAGCTGGGGTTTCCTTCAAAATAAGGCATTTTTGTCCGTTTTTGTATGTAAACAAAGCTACGGAAAATAACCTACTTTCAGATCTAGAAATTGTTAGTCAATCAGCATAATTGGTCAATTTAATCAGCATTTACGAAGATTGATTCCTAACACAAGTTTGCTGCAGCAACCCACACTCAATTCTCATGTCCGCCTTCTTCTGAAAGAATATATCATCTGCCTAATAATTTCTCTAATGTATTCCATTACTTCCCGACTTCCTCCTTTCTTTCCACTGTGCGGCCATTTCTATTTTGAATAGATATTTGCGCCCCAGTTTGAGCTGAATAACACTGCCTTTTCAGATACGAACAGTTTTTATTAACCACGGCATGCGCACCTGGTAGCTGTTTGTGCAACATTGAGTTCAGTTCATTATATCTACGCCGGTTATGTACTTACTATAATAAATGATCATTTAAGGCTTTTTCTTTCATTAACTTTTGCAGAAATATTCGAGTGAATTAAGATTATAAATTAGAGTGCTGCTAGAATAGTTTCCATTCCACGGGTTGAAGATGACGCACATCGGAAATTATCGGCAAACTTAAGCGCTGATGAATGGAGCAATGTGTACTGACGAATTGTTTGATAGCCTATCGATACAATTGTGACATTGAAAAAGCCACGGCCGAGTTTTGTGATTGAATTCATTCAATATATTCACGTTTGTAAAAGTGCATGCTCTTTACCACAGAGAAAAATGCCCATCACAGTCAGGCGCCTTAACAGAATATCAACACAAAAAAAAACAATCGCCGGTGCCACTGACGAAGTTCTTTTGCCGGGAAGACATCCCAAGAGATGCTGTTAAATTTGGATTAGAGGCCATTAACAATGCATCTGAGCCGTATTAAGCTTAATCTTAAATATCCATGTCATTCCATATGATTTGAAGAAAGTACATAATATTCCCGTCCTCAAGGGTGGGAATAAATCACTTGTTGAGAACTAGCGACCTATCAGCAAAATCTGTAACCTGTAACTTCATTGGAAAAATATTGCTAATTATTTGCGTGGGACGATATTGGGGCGATAATAATTGGCTGTTTAAAACAACATGCCTTACTCAAGGGGTAATCCTACGAAACTCAGCATTTGGGAACCGTCAGGAAATATACAAATGGTTAGATAGGGTTCAGGAAGTAGATGCGGTTATGCTAGCCCAAGACCTTCGGCAACGTGCCTTACGATAAACTAAAAGAAAAGATTGGGAAACTAAAAAAAGGATGATATTATGGAGAGACCTTCTTATGGGGTAAATGTCACTAAGTTCGTCTCGGAAACGAACTCTCTGCCGAATTCTATGTGGACGACTGAACTTTCTACGGGAAAGCCTAAGACGATAGCGATATTGAAGTCCATTGAATAGCAACCAAAAGATAAATAAATGGGTAGTGAATAACGAAATAGAATTAATTATTGCAAAAAGCAAATTATTCAGCTTCTCAAACGGTAAGGGACGCGTGATAAGGGAAGAATGGATGATTGTCGCTACATGGGGATATAACCAAGATGAATTTCCAAGCAACCAAGTATTCCCAGGAAAATATTCCTTTGGAAACGACTGAGAGGTGAGGTGTGTAAGATAACACGTTAATTGCAACATGATACTCTGTTCTCGAAGAAAAATGCGCCAGCTCCATGACCGAAGCTCTCGGCTGCGGCGGTGTCGGGTTCCGCTCTGGAAGGAGAGAGGAAGACTTGCAAAGAGAGTTGGGAACTACCCTTCCAAGGCTCATTGTCAGATCCACGCTCCAACGTAGTTCCCGATACATGCTTAGGAGGTCGCGCTCACGGCCTACGACCGTCGTCCCATCTTGCGAGGGAGAATCACACTACTCGCCGTCGTATTTAGCCTTAACGAGACGAGAAAACAGGTCGCAAAAACTATCAGGCAAACTAAGAGGAAATATATGAAGGACCAACTAGAGTCCATAGAAGAGAAATTCCGCAACTACAACATGAGAGACTTTTACAAAACTTTCGCAGGATAAATCTGAGGCTACACACTACAAAATCTGTGCTTCAGAGAACAAGATGGAAAATTAGCACTGACAAATCAGGAAAACTGTCAAGAGCTAGCGCAGTATTTCTCTGATATTTTCAATTGCCCCGAACCAAGCACAATATTCCCCAAAGAAAATTGCACCGACATCAACCCAGAATCACCAACACCAACACAGATAGAGATCCACAGACACATACAGAAACTGAAAAATAACAGGACTTCTGGTGAAGATGGCATCATTGCGGAGTTACTGAAAAACCTTGGGCTAAAGTCACTACAGGAACTCACACAAGTCATTGGAAATATCTGGCAAACAGAACAATTGCCAGACGACTGGAAATGCGCTCTTATCCATCCACTACACAAGAAAGGGGACAGAACAGATACGAATAACTACAGAGGAATTTCCCTGTTACAAGTTCCCTACAAAATCCTCTCAGCATGTCTTCTCCAAGGAGTACAAGAGCAACTAGAACACAAAATTGGCGAGTACCAGGCAGGCTTCTGCCCTGGTCGATCATGTACAGAACAAATCTTCATCGATCATATGCACGTTTGTCGACTTCAAGAAGGCGTACGATTCTATCGACCAACAATCTTTGTTCAATATTTTAGAAGAACTGGGACTCGATGCAAAAACACTGTGATTGATCAAACAGACATTGACAGATACAATCTCAAAAGTAAAATTTAGGGGTGTAATTTCTGAACCTTTTCACATCAAAACTGCCATACAGGTCAAAACTGGAGTACGCTAAGGAGATGGGCTATCCCCACTCCTCTTTAACTTAGTCCTGAACAAAGTTATAATGGAGTGGGAAAAAGAACTGAAAAACCAAGGACATTGGAAACCAACACGATTCGGACGACCCAAAGATGTCCTAGAAATTTTGTGCCTAACTTTCGCTGATGATATAGCCATACTCGCAGATAATAAAACAACAGCAGCCAAACAAATAGAGGTCCTCAAGGAATGTGCAGAGAAAGTCGGCCTACAGATCTCTTTCGAAAAGACAGAATTCTTCTGCTCAAAATTAGACATTGAAGTATTGAACACAAAATACAGCAAGATAAATCGAGTCACACATTTTAGATATCTGGGCGAGATCCTTGAACCCACAGGAGGAGAGAAGATAGCACAGAAGACTCGATTACAGAAAATGAAGAGGGCATACGGCAAGACATACATTATCTATAACAAGAAATGCATTTCCATAAACAAGAAGATTAGACACTACAACACTGTAATCAAGCCAGAGGTTCTATATGCAAGCGAAACTCTTACGCTTCGTATAAAAAGAGATATGGAGAACATACTTATGGAAGAGCGAAAAATCATGAGGAAAATTCTCGGCCCAAAATTAACAGAAGAAGGGTATATGCTGCACTCCAGGAAAACTACGGAGAAGATGTCCAACCTAGCGGCGGATATCAGAAAAAGAAGACTGCAATTTTTCGGACATATCAATAGACTCCCACCGACAAGACTCATCAAAAAGGTCATCACATATTTACAAGGTGTCAAATCAACAATACCATGGTTGTCTCAAGTCAGAGGTGATCTAGAAAAAGCAAAAATAGACCCTAAGGAAATTGAAAACAGAATCACCTACAGAAATAAGATACACCAGCGGAACGTTATGCCAGAGAACGAAGTCCCAAAGAAACCAGGGACAAAATGGACGGAAGAGAGAAAGAGAATCCACGGATAAAGAATAGGAGAAGTGTGGAAGATAAGAAAGAAACTTAAAAATGAGTCATAATGCTTTGCGAGTATATATACAATAATAGAGGAAACTTACAGGGGGTAAAAAGACGAGAGTAAACAGAAAGTCTTACTTAAAACGTTTTGGGTGTTAGCCCTTCCTCAGTCACAGAGAAAAAAAAAATATATATGTATATATATATATTTTTAGGTATATATATATATATATATATGTATATATATATATATATTTAGGTATAGGCACGGTAGTATATATATATATATATATATATACTACCGTGGTGTTTTATGAACTAGTATCAATAAATGCAATTGCATTTTCATAAGCAATGTTAGCATAAATGAAAAACTAAACAATATATGACAAAGATCAATTATTAAGGATCAGGTTTATTAATACAGATGATTAACAACAAGAACCCAGGGTACCAATGATTTGAACGTAAAGGAATGCTGAAGTTTGGATGAGACAAAACCCCATTTATAACAAAATAAAAGGGTGGTCTCCTAAAATTAATTATCAGTGAATTTTACTTTAACTATCATTAAAAGGAAGTGGAAAGATTATCTTCCTCTGTTCTGTGATAGTCAGGGAATTGTCACCTATTCCACTCTCTTTTGGCTACAATGCAACCTGGTAACTTTTGGTGACAGTCACCACTCTAGAGCAACTGCATATTTTATGACTTTCAAGCATTTGAGCATACATGTGCCGAGGGGAGAGCATCATCTTTTTTGCTAAATATATGGCCATTTCAATTCATCCAGATAAACATGAAGAGAAATTCAGATAAGCTTGGTTAGCCATGGGCAATAATGAGTGCAACTTTCTACGGAGCATTTCCATCTAAATCACGAATTCCTGATAGCTCTTCGATCCATGCATCAATACAAGGTTGTGACATCTTAGTACACATCTACCATACTTCAACACAGTCGTATACTATACAGCAAGGATACGGGCAAGCCATTTCAATGCATACATACTTGCAAAGATGAGGCATTCAAATGAACAGTTAACTACCTCAAGTATTCCACCACAGCCAAAAAAGGAGACAAATACCTCACTACAATGCCAGAGCTAAGTTTTTAGTAATTAATGCGGATGGCATGACTTTTCAAAACGATTAAGCATTCCTTACATTAGTTACCATCCCTTAAAGCCTCAGACAAGTAACTGCATTCTTCAACTAATAAAATTGCATCATATCAAATAAAAAGACTTCAAAAATAAAACACGTCCCACACAAGATTTTATTTACACAGTTACCTAGTCTCATACTTCCAAATTTTGCTACGTATACAATCTAGGCCTGCCACTACCATTTTTCAAAATCCTCATTACATCATCAAAATCTCAATCTCACCAATCTCTAATAACTTACAGCATTCCAATTTTTTCTCACTAATAAATAATTCAATAATTACAACCACTAGTTCAAGTCACTCACCTTAAAATATTATTATCTTAAAATAACTCTCCAGCAGCTGTTCAGGAATTAACAAACTTTGTAAGTTTTACTCAGAATATTTATTGCACAACCGGAAGGGAAGGGGAGAGGTTAGGGTAAATAAGGCAAGGAAGGTGGGGTTGTGGCGATGGCTTCAGTGCGTCACTTGGGGGAGGGAGAAAGGGAGAGTGGGGGAGGGTTGGAGGTTAGTCACTGTTTCTTCAACGGAAACTACCCCAAGTGACACACTGAGCCCATCGCCACAACATCACCCTACCTTCCTCGCCTTATTCACCCTAACATCTTCCCTTCCCTCCCCCAACCCACCACCTTGAATATATAAATATATATGACTGAGATGCCTGTATTTTGTCCCTGATGATGTTGACTATTCGATGAAACCGGTCAGGCAATAAATATTTTGAGTAAGACTTACAAAGTTTGTTAATTCCTGAACATGGAAAAGTTTTACAAAGTTAAGGCTGAAACTATTGAATTTCTCCAACAGCTCTTTAACTGTTTATCAAATATGCTCCTTTTCATTTTTGCTCACATCCCATGTTTTCCAACAGCTTTGTATCTTCTCTCATTTCTGACCAATAAAATTGCTCCATATTTTCCAAGCCTCAACAGCAGGCATTCTTTCTTCATTCTCTTTCATCCATTTACCCATGAATACTTTTTATATCCATAAATAATATCTTCTGTATGATGTTCCATCTTACCTTGAGTCATAATCATTGCATTGTATACATCTTTCTCCCCACTTGCAGTGATTTCAGCTTTTTATTGTCACCAAAAAGTACATTTCAATGCCCTGACTACACCTTACCCATTCATACCTTGATCCCTTTTCTCAATTGCTTCTGTCAAACTCGATTCAGAAATAAACTACCATTCATGAAATTCACTCCATTTCCTCTGTATCACAGACAACTTATCCTCAAAAGTATTAGGCGAATCATTATATCAGGGACCCACACCACTAGTGGGGATGTGACACCAAAACAAAGAGAGGGAGTCATATTAAAATGAGTCCCATATCATAACGTTTCCAAATTATTGATACAGTTATGTTGCAGTAATGATATATTTACATCAACATAACACCTAGCGAGCTGCCGCATGGGCATGTGGCCGGGGGTGTTAGGTCACCAGCCGTGGAAAGATGTAAGTTTATGGGAGATGAAAAGGTGACATGTATTATAGGAGAGTACTTAGTGGAGCTCAGTTTTTATTGTAATCACTTATTGTGCACAGAAAAAATGAGTTCGTAACCTATCCATTTGGCAGTGTATCTCTCTTATTTTATTGCATCTGTCAGACCTAGAGATGTAGTGAGGAGTCATGATAATATTCTCTATGTCGCTCTGAAAAATATCAGTTCTGAATTTATCAAGCAACCTAAGCCCAGCGTGTAGCCTCTGAGTATCTAGGGGCTCCCACCTTAATCCCTCTAAAAGTTGTGAGACACTATATGTACGCTTGAAGCAGTTTTTAACGAAGCACGCTGCTTTCCTTTGTATTTTATTAATGCTTTTGGTTAAGTCTATTTGACCAAGGTCCCAAATGCTCGCGGCGTATTAGAGGTGCGGCCTACCCAGAGCGAAGTATAACCT
This sequence comes from Ceriagrion tenellum, assembly GCA_963169105.1. Taxonomy (NCBI): domain Eukaryota; kingdom Metazoa; phylum Arthropoda; class Insecta; order Odonata; family Coenagrionidae; genus Ceriagrion; species Ceriagrion tenellum. The sequence continues at coordinate 16,690,469 of OY720643.1, read as the reverse complement.
CTCTTTCACTTTTTCATCCGAGGACCTTCCTATTATATGCTTAACAAAACCTAGTTTCTTTAATGCTGTGCCATATATGTTTTGTATGTGTGTTCCCCACGATATATCATAAGTTAAGGTAATTCTAAGATATTTAACTGTACCTGAAAATTTATTTTTACTAAGTATATTGTGTTAATGTTACAGTTGAATGCTGTGCCGCATATGTTTTGTATGTGTGTTCCCCAAGATATATCAGAATTTAAGGTAATTCCAAGATATTTTACTGTATCTGAAGATTTTATGTTTACTCCACCCACAGTATATGTATGGCATTTTGGTGATGACTTTCACAGGAAGTGAACTATGGTGCATTTGCTGATATTTAATTCTAACCCCCACTCCTGGCACCACGAATGAACGTTGTTAAGGTCCGATGACAGAGATTCAAAGTCCGTGTCTTCGCTTATTTCACTGTAGATGACTGTATTGTGTGCAAATAATCATCATTTATTTCTAACTCTAGAATTTAGGTCATTAATATAAATAATGAATAAAAGAGGGCCGATCAAACTTCCTTGAGGACCACCAGATGTGACTTCGACCTTATCAGAGCTAAAACCGTCAATCTCTTTGTTTTCAATCACTGACAAAGCCCCTTATCCAATTCACTATTTTTATACGAAGTTATTTTCCTGGAGATTGTAGTCATAATTCATGTTTAAACTGTTACTCTTTCGCCAACGTTTCGCATCTTTATTTATGCTTCACCAGGGTGACAATGAAAATTAACTTTGCATGATTGCATTTTATACATGAGTTTTTAGTGAGGAACCTTCTTGAAATCAAGGAATATCGGGTCGACTTGCTTAATCGATTCACCTGATTTTAGGATATCATGAAGGAAGAGCACAAGCTGTATTTTGCAGGACCTGCCCTTACAGAAGCCTTGCTGACTGCTATGTAAGAAGTTACGATTATCCAGGAATGTCATAATATTGCTAACAACGTGTTCGAGGATTTTGCATAAAAGTGATGTTAGCAATATAGGCTGGTAATTTCCTGGGTCACTTCTATTTCCTTTTTTAAATATTGTAGTGACGTTGTCTATTTTCCAGTCTAGGAGCACCTTGCCTTCGGATTATGATTTGCTAAATATAATTTCAAAGAATGGTGCAATCTGTGGCGCTAACTCCTTGAGCATGCATGCAGGTATTCCTTCTGGACCTGGGGACTTGTTACTTTAATCAAATGCAGTTGTTTTATCATTCCATCACATTGAATTGTTATGTCAGCCATTGGCTCATTAAAGTCAGGAATGTCTCAATTGTGTACTAAGTCACATAGAGACTAGGTATTACAGGATAAGTGGAAAATGACAGCCAGTGGTTCAAAAGCAAAAATAAAGAGATCATTGAGTAGAATTCCAAACTCCAGTAAATGCACAAGGTGTTCATCAGATTCATTGGTAGTCATCTAGTATATGCAGACAATGGTGGGAATGGTTCTGATGCACAAGTTCTTTCAAATTACCTAATTTCAACATAAAATAAATATAAATAAAGAGGACTCTGATAAATTCCATAAGGAAATGATTTTAAAAACAAGAGATATTTCAGAGCACTTATCATCAATTCTGGCTCACTAGAGTATAAACTACCTTCTTACTCCCTCAGCAGTGACATCAGGAATCTAATAGAAGTTGAAAATATTCATCATTGGTACTGAGCAGCCTTCTGTAAAAATACACTTTGAATTTCTGATAAAGTAATTGCCCAATTATCTATCATTGAAAAGTAATATTCCTATTACTCTTTAAGACATAAAATTAGTGCAACACGGTAGAGTGCTGATTATGGATTATAATGGAGGGAGAGGCCTTCTTTGATAATTGAAAGCGAGGGACAAACCAATCACGTTCAACTGCGTGGTAGTAGTGGCCTTAGTTTCATTGCCATGCTTTGTCAAAGGCTTTCACGCACATAGTGATCAAATACATGTATTGCAATTATAATTTGTTGTTTATCAGGCAATATTTCATTCCATTTATTTCTCTAAAACATTTCACCAGCAAAAATCAATGCCTATTGCTTACCTGCAATAACTATGCTATAAGAATTCATGCCATGAATTTGGAGGTAACCATATTTCCAGAATTGCAATGTGTCCCATTTTTACACATTTCCGTGATTATTACTAAACCTCCAAGTGTTATTTGCCCATCATTAGAATTTTAGTGGATGATCACAACTTATTAAGCTGTGATTTCAAGCAACATGATGCTTGTACCCAGGCAACTAGATGCATGAACGCATTCACCATTTAATTCCATTGTATAAACATGTAAATTGCAAAAAAGCATGGGCCCATGGCCATAAAATAGCCCATGCTCTAATTTTGAGAAACTGCTCATGCACCTGTCAAGCTGTGAAATTGCATTGGGAAATGCTTAGGTGTGTAGATGCACACTAGCATGGCTATAGCTCCTCAGAGTCCAATAATTCCACCTCAAACTATAGCTATCCCAGGTACATGTCTCTTCTGCAGCAAGTAGTGGTTGCCTCCCAGGAGTTCTGAGTCCCTTATATTTGAGCTTACGCCAGCCTCGAAGAAAAAAAGTTAAGGTCACTGACCATCCTAATTCAGTGGTTACGCTCCACTGCAAGTGAAGATCTCCCTTGGATGCCCATCCTATTTTCTTCAACTTCTTAGAAATAAGAAAAGTGACTCCACTTTCCCTAACAATTAGACATTTTATATCAATTACATTACTCAAGGAAATGTAAACATAAAATGCCACAGAAGCAATATAAATTCCCCCACTCAAGTCACACAAACTCTGAGCATTGATTAAGGAGACTCTCATTAACGCAACTGTCATTTGTATATTTGAATATACTGCTGCATGAAAATCATGTGTGTGGGCAAATATAGTAATTATGTAGACTTTAACGCAGCTGCTGGATGTGGGCGCCATCAAAATCAGTATTAGGAGAGGAGACAGGGCCAGAATAGAAGAGTGGGGGAGGGGGTCATTGTTGGAAGATAGTCACCTAATTTGACGAACGGTCAATCAGGCATCAGATTCTCAGAGCTCAACAGTAGTTGCTTTCCCAGTCACTGCATGTTAGTAGGTATTTGCATTAATTACATTGAATTAAAGAACAAGCTTATATGAAGGCAAAACCAACAGCACTATAGCACGCAGACACCAATGCAATCATTTACATAGAGAATGATCACACTTAATTCCAACGACAGTTTGCACTGAAAGTTACAAAATATATATAATGATGAAATGATGTAATTAATATGACAAAGAAAACATGGCATTTTGGGTGCACAGCAACTAATACCACTGAGTGGTGTTATCAGATTTTGCCTTTCTAAAATGAATTTCTCAAATTTTCTTGAAAAGCAGAATAATAATAATTTTGGGAAGACACTGATAGGAATTTTCCATCAAATAGTTCCATCATCCGTTGTAGACGGACTTTTAATTTTGTGAGCTACTCCAGATTTTATCCACTCTATCCAAAATCTGCTCCAGGTAGATCTGTTATTTCATGCCTGCTATTAAACTCTCACATGCTACATGCCAAAGAAGATGGCTTAGCTAAATTTGCTTGACTCAATGGATGCTTTGTTGTATGGCTTCTGTGAAGGTAGAATATTTCCTTTTCATGAACATCTAGTGTCCTGGATGTCCCTCTCCTCTTAAAATTTACTGGAAACCCTGTAAAGCATTTGGGAATGTTGTGAAATATCATTGATTGATTTTTCAATACTAAGATTGGTCGACTGCAGCCCTCCACCCTTCCCTATCTAATGCTAGGTCTCTTACTTCCTGGTAGCTCTTCCTATGTACTCTCTTCTTTATTTGGTCCATGAACAATTCCTGGGTGTTCCTCTGGGGACCTTTCCCTCTTTTCTACCTTCCAATAATTAAATCAAAGGAAATTTTGAAAAGCCTTCCAATAATTCTTCGCAAACCTATTGTGCCTCAGAATGTGCTCTCTCCATCTGGTTCTTCTTTACCATATAGTGTTCCATAGGTTCATTTCCTCCTCTACTCTTCTGTAACCTTCATCACTTCTTATTCTGCCCGTCCATTTTATCTTTAGTATGCTCCTACAGCACCAGGTTCCGAGACTTCTAGGCTATTCATGTCATTCAAAATTATTTCCTGACCCATTATTTTTCTTTGAGATGGCTGACTTGACAGTTGAACATGAACAACTAGCCACTTAATTTCCAAATTATTTATTTTGGGCATCAGAAAAAGTAAAAAAAAAACTCCACTTAAAGATGCAAATTATTTATGTCAGAGTAAATCCGATCTACTGCTTCAAGTAATATTAATTCCAATACTGCACACCACAGAAGATATAAGCAGTAACCAGATGAGACTCATACTCTTTAGGAAAAATGTACTTTATGCAGGAAAATTATAATTACCCATCAATGAGGTCCAGAATCTCCTTTGACAGAAACATTAGTTTTATGTGAAAAAAATCATTGGCAATGTAACCATTTAAATATTGCATGATGAGTTACAAGTTAAGTTTTTTTTACATTATTCCACATTCTTCGTCCCATTAGCAAATAGTACTATTCAACAATACTATTTTTTTCAATGCACAAAAATTATAATAATATGACATCATTTAGTGTATTTATCCACTTGACCCGAGTTTGAGGATACTGGAAACTGCAGAGAATGACTTTAAATCGATTGCCTACCACCATAGGCTTGGTCAGGATGGATTTTCTTTATCTTTTACACTCTGATTACACATCATTTTATTTCTATCTGCTTTATTTTCAACCCTGAGCAGAATAGGCTGAAACCAAAGAAGCTTTAACAAGTGCTAACTCATTTTGTAAACTAACTTACTATGGTCACAATGGACTGCTTGTTTCATGTGAAACTGCATATCATTTTCAATACATATATTTAGCTCTCGAGCAAATGTTAATGGATCAAACTTAAAAAAGTTCATAGAAAAACATCTGCCTATGATTATGTCTCAACTCTAATACATTGAAGCTGTTGTAGTAAAAACACATATTTAATTATGTAAAAAATTTCACTGACCTAATATAAATCTTATTTATATTTGCATTGTTCTTTAATTATATTTATTTAGGTTCATTATATTACAAAATAGCAGACACTTAATCAGTTAATTCTTTTGACTTAATGCAGTAAAAACTTGCATATTTTACCCATATGCTATTTACACTGGATACCATCAACTGACTGGGGACTAATAAGTCTATAAACCAATGGTAATAATAAAAATTGAAATGAATTCACTGATGATTCCAAATGAATACACTGATGAATCCAAAAGAATTCACTGATGCTTCCAAGGCATGACATCCTACTTTAATATTATTTTTATATAGGTAATGATTAATGAATGAATTTTTATAATACATGAATTGTTTAACTAGCTATATTAGGCAACTTAAAAGTTCCGACAGAAGACTCTCTGAGCCCTGAAGAATCATATGAAAATATGCAAAACAGCAGCAAAAGAGGATTACTTTGCCATGACATGAATGGGATTAGTTCCCGCATCCTGAGTGGTGAGGTGTTGAAGTAGTGAGGCACGGGGATTACTGCTCAATTCATATCTACATGAAGTTTCCACTTAAATTGAATAAAGGAAGAATAGAGAACAGTTTGAAGCCATTGAATGCAATTAAAAAAACACAACCAATGGTAATTGCAACAAGTAAAACGACATTGATGGTTAAGTCAATTTTTCTAAACAGGAAATCTTATTTGGTAAATAGAGCAGCATTAAAAAAAAAAACTTGTCACCGGTAGAGAGAAATATGACAAAGTCATAAAGCTAGATATTTTACACCACACCAATCATACGGTCTATTAAAAGCACTGATATGCATTTACAATGCCTTCTGTGAAGTGATTTTTGTATCATGATGATGGAAGCTTCCCAGTGCACACCATTCATTGTCGGTGTAATTGTGACTCATAACCACATAAACTTCTCTCTGTTGGTATCAGGCCTGATAGAGGAGGACTCAGGCTTTCATTTGTTGGCGTGGAAGCATATACTTGAACTTTTACACAAGTAAATAATTTTTAAAAGACTTTCAACTTGGGTATATGCAACAAGGGACTAGGGTTCACCCCACCATCTTTCTGTTCAAGGAAGCATAACTTCTCATTAAGCCTTCAAAGTGCTCCTCTCTCTTCTTAAAATTTCCTCAGCAAATTTCCTTTCCTATCCATTACAGTTAAATCAGTCTATGAATAAACAATATCTCAACCTCTTTGTACACATTTCTCTCAACTCAACTTCTATCATTCACCATCTCAAAAGGATGTAACAATCCTATTTCCAACTTGGGAAGGATAGTTTTTGAACAAAACTAGCTAACTAATTATTACAATAATAAATGTATGGAATGATTTCAATTCCAAAGATGGGAATAGAAGGAGTTAAAAATTTCCAAAGAGAAAAGGTTTTCATGGGGAGGGAGTCAAACTACAGACATTTGTCTTGCAGAACCAATGAGCAGACCACTATACTACCCAGGATTCCCAACTTCCATATGAAAATTTTGGAGGATCCTGAGGAACTATTATCCTTTTCAAACATCTTCGTGACTGAGAGGCAGGCCTAAGTGTTTTAGGCGTAAGGGAGGAGAAAGTCTCCTGGCACGTGACTACGGGAAAACCTCTCCTCTACTAGCCTCTCAGAAATTCAGTTGCTATCAGACCTCAGTTGATGAGGTGACGTAATTTTGGCAGTTTATTCATTATGGTAGAGCATGCGAAATGGAGGAAATGAATGAAATGAGTCTTCGCAGAAGAGTTAAGCTAAAAATAATAATTGTCAGTTTTCCATTCTGGTATCTACTGTGGTTGTGTTTCCTTTCCCAAATATCTCATCAACAACCCTTAGCAGCGATTCGCCGTCGCTATTCCAATTTTCCGCCCACTCCACAGACGTTCCGTTTCACTCTTCCACATCAAAAGCTATAATGCGAGAATGAGACACCGGCCACTGATGCGGTGGCACATCATGCGATTGAAGCATGAAACAGAATGCACCCAAAGTCTGGTGAGTAAACAGCTACATCCTCCTCTCTCTCTCTCTCTCCACCCCATCCCTTGGTGTAGAAGGCCCCACCTCCCTGATGCAAAGCCACTCAAACCGTTCTGAGCTCGCATGAAGGAAGAGTCATATATATTTTAAAAGGATAATAAATTTATATAATTTTATGCAGGATAAGTGAGTAGGTTTGGTTAGAAAGGATTTTATAGGGGGCAGAGGGAGGGTGGACATAACCCTTAAATCAGAATGAGCCTACTCTTTCACAATACATCTACATTTTACCCTGTGAGCCACTACATGGGTGATGGCAGAGGCTGTTTGGTCACTATCTGTGTGATACTGTAAAGGATAAGGTTTTGGGAGAAGTAATGGTGAAGTGTATCATGGATTTTTGAGTGGAGCTCGGTTTTCATTATAGTCATTGGGTACGGAACGAACAAACTTTTGTACCTATCTATTTGGGAATGTATCTCTCTCATTTGATCACTCCTGTCGGACCTAGAAATAAAGTGTGGCAATAAAATGACATCCTCTGTGTCACTCTGAAACACACCTGTTCCATATTTCTTGAGCAAACTAAGCGTAGGGTGCAGCCTCATAGTCCCTAGCGGCTCCCAACCTAATCCCCATATAAGCTGAGAAACACTACAAGTTCATTAGTATCAGTTTTTAACTCAGCTGGCAGTTTTCCTTAGTATTTTACTTATTTTTAGGTTAAAAACTTTCTACCCAGGGTCCCTATGCTAATGGTGTAATTGAAGTGTGGCCTAACCAAAGCAAAGTAGCACCTCACATTTATTTTTTCATCAAAGGACCTTCCTGTTACACAGTTGATAAATCCTAGTTTCTATGATGCTATGCCACATATGTTTTGTATGAGCTTTCCCCATGATATGTTGGAAGTTAAGGTTATTCCAAAGTATCTGACTTTATCTGACGACCAAGATAAAATATAACACAACACTAGTAATATCCATAATATATGTTATATTTTATCATGGATTTATCGCATTTCCATCAAGTAAAGCCTTAAACAATTTCATACATTATCTGAGGACTTTATGTTAACTCTCTCCAAAGTGCAGCTATGGCCTTGAAGTAATGACTTCCACTAGTTGTGTGCTGTGGTGCATTTACTAACATTTAGTTCTAGCCCCCACTCCTGAAATCACAAATGAAGGTTGATTTGGTCCGATGATAGAACTTCTAAGTCCACATCTTCGCTAATTACCAGGTAGATGACTGCATCATGTGCAAATAATCTTAGTTTATCGTTTACACTAGAACTTAGGTCATTTATATAAATAATGAATAAAGGATTTACACTTTCTTGTGGAACACTGGATGTCACTCTAACCATATCAGAGCTAATACTATCACTAACAACTTTTTGTTAGCAATCACTAAGACAGTCCATTATCCAATTCACTATTTTTTTCATTTACTCCCCATGACTGCTATTTCTAGAAGAGTTTTTTTGTGAGGAACCTAGTTGAAGTCAATGAATATCGTGTCAAATTGCTTTTTTGACTTACCTGATGGTAGGATGTTATGAATGAAGTAACAATCGGTTCAAAGGGACTCACAGTTTAATGTCCCATCCAATGGATGGATTATTACACCTTGAAGTGCTCAGCAAAGAGAACCCAAAAAAAGGATTGTTATTCTTATAAAAAACTGCCACCAAAGACAGTCACTGAACCGATACCCTCGAGATGAGAACCAGGACGAGCCATATGCTCACCCAACCCACAAAATAATTTAAAACTAAATCCAAATACCTCTACTTACCAATCCAATAGCATTTACTCATCTCATTTAGATACAAAATTACAGGTACTGGTAAAGCACTCTTTCAGTGCATAAACAACCTTATTGGGAAACCTCCTCAGGGTTTTAGAGCATATCTCTACCTTAGGAAAGAGATACAGAGCTTAGGTAAGGGAATGCAAATTCTTTAAGGTATACTATCACTTTTTTGGGCGGTTACTTCAGAATGAATATGAACGTATAAGCATTACTTACTACCTGTATAAAAATGTGATATCAACCCTGTCAGAAAAAAATAAACTATCAGGTAAACACAGCAGGCCACAACTGGTACTCCTTTACATTAATGAAGTTACGTAATCACAGATTTTTTTCCTCAGGGTCACTTAGCAGCCCTCACTTTTAGAGCCATCAAATAACAAAGCTTAAAATAATGTCAATCAAGCTACAAATCCATCTCAGCTCAGGAATGCTATTTGAAATGTCAAAAATCCCCCACTTGCCAAAACTGATCAACTTCAATTGATCTATGACAAGAAAATGAGTTTAATTTTACAAGCAAGCACATTTGTTGGGAGAAAATTCATGACACAATTAAAACCAGAGCCAATAAGTTCAACACCATCGACTTTCTGATGGAAGGGGCACTGCAGCATTAATTGATAAACTGACATGATCAGCTATCTCAAAACATTAAAAAAACCCTCGAACTCACCATAAACCACTTAAATCACTCATTCAGTGATCACTTCAAAGGCTAATTAACATTACATTCCCTAAAAAATATATTCCTCCATTCAATTAAGTAGCAAATTGCAACTAATCCAAGAAAGGCAATGTTCAAGGAAAAATATTGAAAGGAATTTCAATACTTAACTAAACCAAAAGATTAAAATAAAATAAATTTCAATATTAGCATGACTTTCAAATTACTACCTAAAATTTACCTTAAATGACTGATAACTTACATTAACAAGTACAATTGATATTCAATTTTTATAACAAAATGTCAATTAAGCATTCATTAGAGTTAATCATACTACACAGAAAAGAAATAATATTTATGATAATGGAAAGCAAGTAATGAAGCACTAAACTTAACCTCTTCAATACATTTAGCAGGAAAAAGCTAATTAACCATTGAGTAAATAAGCATTCAAGCACCATGAACAAATGTGAAGTTAGCTAAGCAATTAAATCAAACATAAAATAACTCATGAGGCACTCAAGCTACAGCTGTACAAGGAATACTGATGGACTATTATGCAATGAATCAACATCCTGTATTTTAAAATCACAAATCAGAGTGGCTGGAAAATGTCAGTAAATGCACTATTTAATGCCAGTATGATGTAAATGCCTTGTCATCACATTGGCTTATGACTAATACAATGTAATCTTCATTAAATACTAGGCATTTCATTATATGAAACTTTCATTCTGTATACAACATGCATCTACAAACCAAACTTAATCACTTTCAACGTAAACTCTTGTAACACCAAGGTAAAGACTAGGGCAAAGAATTAAACAACAGCTTAATCCATGTCTCAGTTTAAAAAAAATCACCTAATTAGTATTTCACTCCTGAAAACAGAGCATAACTCAAGTACTTATAAATATCTGGCAGTCTTCAAGTCACTTCCCCTGCTACACCAACATTCATTGAGAATTAATTATATCTTAGCAGAAATTTAAAATCAGAATTATTCATATCAAAAGCTTGCTGTAAAGCTGTGAAAGAAGATCATGGCATAATGACAGACCTTTCATAATAAAATGTTGGTGTTGGTTAGAAGTGTGCATTTTGCAGAGCAAAACTAAAGTTGTTTCATACTCACGAACTTCTGAACAATTTAGCTGAACCTCAATTTTACATATTAAAAGCTACAAAAGTGCACTCAAAAAACCATGCAAGTATATATTTAAATTTACATCATCCCTCCAAATTACAAAAGGAATGTTGCTTGCAGTACTTCTTTGGGATTATAATAGATAGAACTAAGTGCTGCTATGCAATCCTTGGCTATTTTTGTGATTCAGGATATTTTTTCCAGCAACTATCAAAAATAAATTACCTTCCCTCCCCCTCTCTGGTGCTAGCATGAAACATAAGGGCTATCAGTAGTTCTCTAGGTGTAAAGATACAGGGTTATAATAGTTTCATTCAGCAAGGTACCAATAACAATGTTTACTATTTTCACTATAAAATTGAAGAAATTAATCTAAGAAGCTCTCTACACCATCAAATCCATAAAAAAATAGATGCCAAGATTATTTTATTCTGCCTGCAAAGATTTTTTTCTCGGGTTAAATTCCCTAAAAGCATTCAAAACTTGAAATGATATTTATACTAAACACAACAATGGAAGGAGGAATTACCCAAGAATGATATATGAAAGAAAATTATGATAGATGTTGAATACAATGAATAACGAAACAAGTAAGCAGTTAACTGAAATTGGTATAAAGAGGAGACCTATACTAAACTATTTTTTGGATTGACGACTACCAATGATGACCATGACAACATGAATTCCATAAAAATACTTTACCATTGAATTACGAGCACACAAAATTTTATGAATTACCTATATACGATGAATAACAACAAATATGAACTGAAACAAGGTGAATTGAGAAGGATGAGGTTCTTCCAAACACAGCTATGTCTCCTTTAGCCTAGGGGATGTTTTCCTACAACTTGCCACTTTATTTAAAGTTGCACTAAAATAAAAGCAATTTGACTTGATGGAGAATGGGATGCAAATGCTCTGAAGAAATAAATTATCTTTGCAAGCTCTTCTAAAAAGATTTTATATACACAACCCATATTTCGATACTTTGAGTAATTTTCACACCTGACACAAGGATAACGATGACGCATTGCCAAAACCTGGGTTGTGTGGATAAAATCTTTCGAGTGAATTAAGAAAATTATTTCAATTCTTCTGTGATGAATAACTTCCACCAAATAAAGCCTAAAACTGTTTCCTCCGGGTTGAGTTCTATGCATGACAAAAATTGAGCACAGAAAGACATTAAAACTAAATCAGGGTGGCTCCTGATATGACTTCTCTGACTTTTCCCTGATAAATTTACCAATTTCCCTGACCAATCGCCAAAAGGTCACCTATTATTGGAATATTTTTTCTTGCAAAATTAAATCTTCTACGGCAGCTTTAAATTCTCTAATCATCACCTCATATTTTTAGAACATCAAGCATGTACTTACTCTTAGCTAGTTTGCTCCAGCTACTTCTTGACCAGAGTTTCGGAAGTTACAAAAAACGCAAGGTAAAATTTTCCAAACAACATAGCCTCGGATTCCTTGTATTAAGCATAATACATTGTGATCATGAACTTTAACACTACTAGGCAAATGTCACAATAAGGATATACAAAAGGGATACATTTTATGTCTGATTCACAACTAAATAACTAAGATTCACAACTGAATACTCCACAAATTGATGGTGCTTATTCCATGCACACCTGCGATGGACATTAGTTTTAGTTGGTGAAATAATGGGCAGGAAAGACTGACTGATAAACGTAATGGTAGAAAAATAACGAGGATTCCTATTCCAGTTTCTCCCTGACTATTACGAGAATTCCCTGACTTTTCCAGAAATTGAAAATTCCCCGAAAATTCCAGGTTTTCCCGGTTTTCCCTGACGATCGCCACCTTGTAAATACATTCTATTCGAGAAAATTATAAAGTTTTAAAGAGATTTGTCATCAATATAAACTGTAGCAGCTGTATGAATGCAAATAATACAAAATATGAGATAATCTGACACCCCAACAGCTCAAAGTTTCCTATCAGTGAGTCAGTTTTCTTCTGACCTTGCACCCATAATTATCAGAAACATCTAATGGCAGATGATGGCACCAATTCTATGTGGGTGTTTTTCTTTGGCTGAATATTTCAAGAGAAGAATGGGCATGGAAAGATTGTTAAAGAAGAGAATGAAACGAGGAAGAAATATATCAAGGAATACAAAAAATGAACCAATCCTAATGAATATGACATTCAGTTAAGAGGTTTGATGTTTTTAGTTCATGGTCTGAGAAAAGGGTATTTCAATGGCAGGCAAATTGCAGTATTTAACACTGGGTGGAAAATTAACACGTCCAAGACAATCCATCATGCCCATATTAATTATGGAAATGCTAAGAAATGGATATGTTCTTCATCCTACCATTTTACAAATCACTGCTATAAACTATAATTATTCTTGGGCTGGAATGGGAGGGGGCAATGAGAGTAGGAGGTCAGGACAGTTTTAGCCAGTAACCTGATTTGCATTCAGGTCAGATTGGTTGGGAGAATGTGTGAAAAAAAAGGCATGACTTAAAAACGACATATCAGAGCAAGTAGGATAGAAATTTAATTGTGGGTACATGGGTAGGTAATGAAAGATATTTGGTATTCCTAACATATCTGGCAAAGAAAGGTCTCTAGGGTGTTTCTATGAATAAGAGGTTCATTCAGAACCACAGGGTATGAAGAGTAAGTCATTCTTCGAAATTTCATGAGACAAGAAGCCTCTAACCCAGTAAAACAGCCGAGAGACGTTTCTTCTCATAGGTAGGTAGACATTTCACCTTATACTCCTGACAATAGAGTCAAAAAATCAACAGAATCCTACTGCACTCCAGTAATAATACAAAGTATTCCCCACTCCTCAAAGTGTATTTATCAAATGTTAATTTCAAACAGAAACTTCAGATAGTAGCGTAGTACCACATTTTTATAAATGAATGCAGGGCTTCAAAAATGTGCATCTCAATGTAAACAAAAATATCTAACATGACAAGAATGACCTAGAACCATTCATTGGCATCCATTCATATTTTATGGATTGAAAGCTATTCAGTTTATTGGTACATTGCTTCTGTCAAAATTTTCAGTTAAATTAGAAAGAATTATTAGAGGGAAAATGTCTAAAAAGTGGTGCTCCTATAAATCACTAATGTCTAGATAAAAGATAAGTTTGATCAAAACATCAAAAGAGCACTACACCATTAATTTGACTTGGCTTATGAGAAAACTTTGCTGAACTAACAGATATGCTATAGTGGACAGATAAAGGGTTCTTACATAAGATCATTACAGAATGATGAACCCCACCAAGCCAATGCTGACTCTTTTGCAAGTTCTTTTGTAATGCTAAATTTAAAATGAGTTTCTAGGATACATACTTGTCTTTGGTGTTAAATATACAGATATGGCTGTGATTGGATCATTTGAAGGATCCCTGTAAAGCTCCGTCACCAGCAGATCATTATCCTTCATCCGCAATGGAAATTTTTGCATATCTGAAAAAAAATCAGTTGATTTTCACTTATGTACTGGTAAAAACCCCAAAAAAAACCCAAGCAAATACATTACATTGAATCTCTAAAGACCATTTTACAAGGTACATTTTATTTTCCAATGATCATATCATAGAATGTAGTCCTGTTTAAAAACATCTTGTCACCTCAGAGCCCAAAAAAGTTCTAAGTACCAAGTTGATGTCAATGTGACAATTTAGGCAAAAGATTTTGACCAATGAATGTTCTTTCAAAAAAAAATTTTCCGAGTGGAGAGGAAGGGTCTAGACTTGTGTTTGTTAGAGGCAAAAATGAAAGGGGATTGCTTGTTTCAGTCACTCCAATATAAAAAAACTTTAGTAAGTGTATTAATGTGTTTCTCTAAGTTTGTATGCTACATAAAAAATGCATTGGAAGAATTTGAAGAAGCAATTAACTACACAAAAATGGCAAACTATCCCAGAGAAAAATCCACTGCCTGAATAAGGATTCAATTTTTTCCTCTTATCCTCCTGGCCTAAAAGTAAAGAAATTTAAGGGGTCTCATATCATACAAATTTTCTTCACCGCACTTGAAATAGTGTGACTATGTGTCAATGAATTATTATTTGACATTTTTTCCAGTAAACAGTGTTAAAACTCCCTCTCAGAAGCTGTATTTACTTCACATGTGGCTAGAAATAATTCTTATTCCTATATTTTATTATTATTATTATTATTTTTTTTTTGTTACTTCTGTAACTTTCCCCTCTGAGTCCCGGCTAACATCGGGTTTCGTTGCTGTCATAATGGCCGAGAACTCGAGAGGGGCGGTGCAGAGTTCGTAGCCGCTTCCGATTAACCCATCAGATCAGTGGCTACGCTGCGTTCGGGTCGTGCGCACGAAGCAGACGGAGCGGCCCCAAGAGGACGGCCTTCTGCATGCGGGCTGCAAGTGATTCCGCCTGTGCCACGCAAGCAGGAATACACTTGATGCTCTGTATCAGCGAGCCCTTGATTCCACCGAGCACACCTATGACTAGGACTACTAGTTTTACGGAGTGTCCGGGTACATCTGCCAAAGTTCAAACAACAGGTCTTGATATTTCGTCCATTTTTCCGCCTCTTTCGAGTCCAAGTTCGTATCGGCCGGAGCCGAAAACTCAATTACGAACATGGAACGAGATTGGCGGTCGAGGAGAACGATGTCAGGCTTGTTCGCCTCCAATGGGGAATGAGTAATTCCACCAGATTTTTATTTTGTCGTTCTCCACGACGGACTCAATATCTCCAGGGGCATAGGGCAGCACATAAACTTCGTCGATGCCGTAATGATGTCGAAGGTGGAAATACAAAACCCGCAGAGCTGCGTTGTGCCGAGCTAAATACGCTGACTGCGCGTAATAACTGCAGCCGGAGAGAAGGTGACTCAAAGTCTCCGGCTTGGCTCGGCACCCTCTGTTTCGGACCTGAGACCCGCGGAACGAAGGAAGGCAAACGTCAGCTCCTTCGATAGCCCATGTTTTTCCATGTTTCGGTAGAAACCTCCATGCATGGGCTTATCGGTGTGTGTCTTGAGCAAGGTCTTCTGCTCAGCCTTTTTGACCTCGAGCTTTAAGATGTCTGCCCTCTGTGACACGATTGACGTGCCACTGTCGTTACCGTCAGATGACAGGTCAATGTCCAGACCGATTTCGTCCGCTGCCCTCTTCGCCTGGAAGAGGAACGCCCCCACCCCGGCACCTTCGTGCTCCCTTACGAGAGTGAGCAGGGGGTCCATGCTGTAGAACACACGGCAAACTGTACCCAAGACAACTCTGTTATGTAGACACTCCAGGCTCAACAGACCTCTACTGCCTACACTGCGAGGGAGATACAATCTGGCGACGGAAGATTTCGGATGAAGACTTCTATAGATGGTCAGCATCTTCCTCGTTCCCCGGTCGAAGTTTTGCAACTCGTTGACATTATTATTATTAATAAAAATTATATTTTTAGTTTACTGTTGGAATGCTTTTTAACCTCCTCCAATTCACTCAACCATAGAATTCGGCCAGCACTCAACTATTGAACTATTGTTTCCTAGTATAACTCACTTGGGATTAAATAAACTGGTGGCCAGTAGCAATACATCTTTTGTACACATTATGTTACGACTAAGTTCTCCTTACACCACATTATCATATATTATACAGCAGCCTTCAGCTATATAGGTAATTCAGTAGGAGGTGAGGGGGGAAGTGCCCACCCAATGCTGCTCTCCCACGACCCATTACGTTAACCTTTAAATGCTGAAAGTCCCAATATTGGCACACCATTTGGTGCTCCTCACTGCCAAAGTGCCATTTTTGGCTCATTCATTACAGGAAACCCTCAAAGGGCCAATTTAAATCCGGCAGGGAGGGACTTAGAAAGACATTTAAATCTGGTGTTTAAAGGTTAATCTATGGAGGGATAAGCTGATATACTCATTAGAGGAGTTATTTTTAGCAAATATATTTTTCCTTAACGTTCAACTGGCATATTTTTAAATTTAACATAAATTTTGCTCATCACTTCCTCATCGATTGGAGACCAAACAGCAAATAATTCCATCCTATTCCTGCCAAAGGGCATGGCAAAAAATTAAGAAAAAAATCTTTGCTAAATCATGGCAATAGTCAGAAATCACTGAATTTACATGGTGTTTGGACTCGTCATAATTGGCTTATCTTAAAGAAAATAGGTCTAATGTGGTAAGGGTGAACAATTTGTATGTGTAATTGGGAATCCTCAACCAAGACCGTCATCTAGTTCACTCACTACCCGATGATGCCATCTCACTGCCTCATAACACCCCTGCCGTAAGCGCATGTACTTCCAAGACTGAATCACCCTCTGTTCCCTGAGGAGTCCTCTGCCCCTTGGTAAGACACCCAAGCCTG
Source organism: Ceriagrion tenellum (assembly GCA_963169105.1). NCBI lineage: Eukaryota > Metazoa > Arthropoda > Insecta > Odonata > Coenagrionidae > Ceriagrion > Ceriagrion tenellum. The sequence goes on along the minus strand of OY720643.1, from coordinate 16,673,398 downwards.
TCGGTGCCGATTTCCCAGAATCCCCCGATTGCCCACCCCTTATGATTATCTCCACAGAGCATATAAAGGCCGACGTGGAGGATACTGGGTGGTCGTTCGTCGTCCATTCTAGTGTCATGATTACTGTCCCTCTTGCTAAGGCCGCCTTCGACCCACCACTGTCCCTCTTGCCAAGGGCGCTTTTGCATCAAGCCAATCCCTCTAGCTAAGGGCGTCTGACAATGCAGGTCCCTGTACGGTTCTCTCTTTCAACGCTCCACACCAAGGCTTCTTCAGGGTAAGTGAGATGGCACCCCTGGGTATTTCTTTTAACGGTCTGAGTGGATCCCACCACTGTAACCTGTTCAAAGGCAAAATAAAGTAAATGTACCAGTAGCCAACCTCCACCTTTACAATCTTTCCAAAAGAAGCTCCCCTATCACTACCACATTAACATTTGTTTGTTGTAGTAATTCAACACATAAAAGTTAAAACTTTTATGGCAAAAGTCCACTTCTGAGTCACCAACGAAGCACTCACACATAATCCATTCCTTCTGACACCCTTGATGGGAAGAGGGATGATAAGAAGTTCCAGTGGGAAGTGAAAGGAATGAAAAGGTGCAATCCCTTAGACCATGGCACCAGCTGAGCTTCTGGCCATTCCCAATGAGCCACATGATAGCTTGTGGGATGTCACAAAGAGTCAGCTTATTGTATCCATTTGGATACTAGGTTTTGTAAGTAAACACCGCAATGCCCTCCTCTCTCTTTCTCCCCACCACACCTCCCTTGTGTCAAAGGTCCCACCTCCCTTGCATCAAAGGCCCCACCGCCCTGCTGCAAAGTTGCTCAAACCGTTCGGAGCACCCACGAAGGGCCAGTTGCAAAGATATTTAAAAAAGATAATAGATTGTGGTAAAACCATCCACTAGTGTCTCCACTGCGGATGTACATAATGCACTGTGGCTCACTCTCCCCATCACACCTATTCCATCATGGCCATACACAACAGCATGGCTATTAAATGTATCCATATTTCAGAGGCATATCCATATTATAATCTCCCTAACTTTCAATGATCCATCTCTGGCATTGGATAGCACGCTGATATAAAACCACTGTCCCTCCAGCCTACAATGGCTTGAAACTCAAAAAGCAAACATGATGACACAAAAAAAAACTAAAATCTCCCATAAAAGATAAGTTACCACTGCAAAATAATATTAGAGCTTAGAAAAGGTAACTTGCTACAAAATATAAAAAAAGAAAAATCAAAGTACATATTTTGAGAAAAACAAATTTGAAGTTTTCAAAATAAATTTAAGTAGTACAATGACAAATTTTTAATAAGTAACGTTATAACATTATACACCATTACTTCCTCTTTGAAACGAGCACTTGTATTTTTATATAAGTATTCTATGTCTGGAGATATCAAAGACAAATCAAATACAAATTTACACGAAGTTCAAATTTTCTTACTCCCAAAACTGGGCAATGGATTTTCAAAATGGTTGAGAGCCAACACAGGTATAAAAATTACAGCATCTTCAACAGCTTGGGGTAACTTTAAACCATTTAAGATCCAAATTCTTGCTAGAGCGTTTTCATTTACTTGTTAAATCCTGACTTTCTGGAGGTGAACTGGTTTTGTATTCACAATAATAAAAATTTGCTTCCCCTTATGTACACACACAACTTGATGAGGGATCACTCAAGTGATGAACAATATGCCAAAATGATGGCAGATGAAAAACATGCCCACACATGTTTGGGCTCCTTATACTACACAGACAGCTGAGGCCATCTTCCTCAGAGAAGTGGGGCTAAATAATAGCCATAGCTGTTCATTGAAATACAAAAAAATACACAGGATTTTTATGATTCCACAGACAGCCGGGTCAATCTTCCTCAGAGGAAGGAGAGGGGTTGGAAGAAGATACACCCAGCAGTCTGTCGAAATATAAGGAGCCTATAAGTGAACAGATACACAAAAAAGAGACGAGCACTTACTATTAGACAGCTTTACGAATGGTTTCTGCCTTAAAAGTGAAACTGGACAAGAATGTTGTCTACTGTGCTGAATGGTCAGCATTATTATTTATATCATATGCTCACCAATATAGTAAATAGATCCATTACTGCATCCAAGGAGGAGAAAGGACCCAGCAGAATCAAACGATGCAATAGGCACAACATCCTGGATCTGCCAGTGCTGAGTCATAGCATGCCAAACACCAATTTTTCCAGTGGGTGAAAGTGCCACCAATTGGCTTCCAATGAAGAACAGGTACTCAACTCGAACATGAAGATTAAATGTTCCTGATAAAGAAAATGAGGACATTGAGGTTACATGATAAGTAATTTAAAATAATGGAAAATCTCACACACAAATTTAGGTAACACCATGTGATACGCAAAAAAAAGTATGAGTTAACACATAATGAAAGATTTCAAGACTCTTGTGAACCATGCCACTGTTTATATGTTTCTGAAGATATCTTTAAACTACGTAGTTCCATAGGAGGTGAGATATTATGCACTCTTTTTCTAACACACTCCAGTATCTGAGGTTTGTTTTTCTAGTATAAATCTTTTCAACCTAAGGAATATCCCTTGTGAACTGTGGTCTACAAGTTGCCCAACACTGCTGCCTGCAATGCAAATTAAAATTTACATAGTACCCAAATTTTTACAGAATTTTCCCATCCCAGAATGCAATTTAATTGTACAATGTTGTCTTGAGTGGCTATTTTCAAATATTTTTCCATTAAATATCACTGTTTTACAAAAACTCACCAATGTCAAGCCATGAATATACAACACAGAAATACAACATGCTTTTTATTACGTTTTTTACTTAAAGCGCGAACTACCAATGAACACTTATTTAAATACAGTTATTTTTGGGGTTTAACTAATAACATCCAGGATTACATGATGGAATTCGCTTCACTGTTCCAAAGCCAGATCTCCATCAAAGACTTTCTAGTGCCATTCAGTGCCATACAGTGATGAGCCATGTGATGATCAATAGCTATTATATAAAGTTGTATTACATTGAATTGATTGTTGTATATGTGAAAATAATCGTTTTTGATTTTAAAATTGTTTTATAATATGTCCAGTAATAATATATGCTTACCAGTGGATGTCAAATAATTACATGACAAACAAATTAAACGATTTAGAAGTTGAAATTCACATTGACTGATAACCAAACCTTCAGGGTGCTATGACTTCATCATATTTTCTCACCAAATGGCCTGTTATCCCACCTGCCCTGTTATCTTGGTCTTACTATAAATTTCCCAACACTTCCATCTCATATTTTGAAAACAAATATAATAAGTAAAAGTGTTTCTATGCATTTTGTGTGGCACTCTGGTATACATAACAGAATGCCTCGCCAAATCAATAATATATATTAAATATGGGAGGACTGTTTTCTCTAGCTGAGCCTGCAGAAAATCCTTCAATTGTCAATTTCTCTCTTTGGGGCTATCAAGAGTGCCAAACCTAACATATCAGTCAGCTGAAATTTGCGAATAGGTACTGAAGAAGTTCAGATGGAATGACACACAGATGAGGGAACAATAGGGTGAGCCAAAATTTCCAGATTTTTCATTTTTTCCTAATTCTATGGGTCTTGAAACTTTTTTTTTCCTTTTCATGTAAATATAACAAATAGAAAATTTGGAATCAATCAACCCCCAAAAACCCTTGCCACAGCGGTGCCAAACTTTCAATTTTTATGGGTGAGAAATTTTCCATTTTCCAATAAAAATGAAAAATGTTGACATATTTTCTCTGTGATAGGTATATGTGTTCATTAACTTTCATGGCTAATCCCTGAAATAATTATTATCCTTTGGCTTATCCATACTGTAAATAAACATCAAAGCTAAATTAAGTGGAATGTAACATATGAACAGAATATATTAACTATTTATAAAATTTTCCTCACAAAAAATACGAAACAAATACATACTATGAACTAGAAAGGCAATATAGAGATTTCACTGAATTTAATGGCATCAGGAAGTTCTATTTATGCATCAGGATCTGTAATTAGCCATAACCAGACAGAATTGCTGCTCTTGTTAATAATTTTTAACTACCTTGTTAGATAATTATCAGTAGAGGATGACCACTCTTTCAACCACATCATTTTCTACACTCACAGGTTTGAAAACATATCTTCTGGCATGTATTCAAGGCCATTCCAGAAAGATCTTATACCCCTCCTTTTGCTCCAAATTTTTCCATCATCTTCAGGGAGTATAGAGAAAAAAATCCAAATAACCATTTTAGAACAACCAGATGGCATTTGCAGGCTTTATGTGAGGATGTATATAATGGCCTCTTTGCTTCAATTTATACAGTCAAGATGGGTAGCTTCTATTTTCTTTTTAATCCTTCAGCCACTGATAAATCATAGTGCTAATGTATATACCTCTTCTCCATGATGCAACTGATGACTATGGAATGTCTCTGCGTGTGTGTAAAGCCCTGAATTATGGTAGTTATGTTCAAAGAAAGTCATGAGAAATTTCAAGTCCAACATTGGATAAATTACACAGACTAAGACGTTACTTGGTGGAACCGAAATGTCAACATACATGAGAAAGCTTCATTTAATCCAATCATAAAGAACTTTTTTACTGATCAAGGATTGGAAGGACTGATAAAAGATTGTGACCTAGGGTCCATTCAAATCCAGAAGGAGAAGGGGCTAAACAAGTTACAATGACTTGAAGGATGGAAGGTGAAGTGGTTTTGTGAGATTTCCGTTATATCCCAGCAGAAATCCAAGTAAGTTTCAAGCACTTATATAAGGTGAGAGAATTTTAAGAGGGAAAAACAGGTAATGAAGTTTTGTCCTGCATTGGAGCAGTATTAGCTAATGAAGCAGGAAGTACATTTGCATGTAATTAAGGACTATAAAATATTCACAGCCTACAGATTCAACCCTATTCATGATTTGACCCAGATAATATCGTACTTAAACATAGTTAAGAGGTACAAAGCCCTCATCATTCAATGGGCATTATTGACACCCTTAAGTCAAGGCAACCCTGGCTGTCTAAGAGAGAAAACACAAAACAATCAGACAGATCAACAGTTGGGGATGGAGTCAGAGTGAAATTGTAAGGATATGAACCTGAAAAGACTGCTAAAAAATCAATTCCACTGAGAAAAAGTGCCACCATACACATAATGCTCAGATATGTAAGGTCTCTGCGTGTGTGTAAAGCCCTGAATTATGGCAGTCATGTTCAAAGAAAGTCATAAGAAATTTCAAGTCCTACATTGGATAAATTAGAGTGCACACAGCACCAAGGTGGTGCCCCGGGCACGCTCGGGTGCAAATGCAGGTGGGGCGGTCGATGGGGTGGTGGTGCAGCCCCTGAGCCCGGGGAAGAACCCCATCTCGAATCCGGAGTGGATAGTGGTGCCCCAGGGTCAGGGAGCAGCAGCATGGTCGAATCGGGGAGAGGCAGGAGCGGAGGCTGCCCCTATCACTGTGCGCAACAGCTTCGCAGTGTTGTAAGAGAATGGCCCCGTGACACCTGTTGTTGACGATGTGAGTGCACCTCCTGACTCGAGGGATACTGCTCCTGAGATTAGCCGAGCAGGGAGGGCAGGAATTTTATTGATAGGGAGTTCGAACATGCGGCAGATTGTGCCCTCATTGTGGAAGAGGGCAAAGAGAGACGGAGCGGACCAACGGGTCACCTCCTGGTATATACCAGGAGGATTGGTACCCAACACCACGGCTGCGATACGAACAGCAGTGAGAGATACAGGCTGCTCCAGCGTGGAACGATGAGATATTAAATTCCTTCAGGGATTTAAACTCAGAGGTGGAATGTGTTCAGAGGGCATCTGGTGCCGATTTGCGGCTGAACATATGTAGTGTTGTTCCACGGACCGACTGTGGTCACCATGTTTGGAGCAGAATTGACTGCCTGAACAGGAGGCTGTGGGAATTGTGTCGGCATAGGAGCAGAATTCGCAGATCTTCGACCGGTGCTCAGATTGTGCCGTGCTCCCCTCAACCGTTCTGGGGTCCATTACTCCACCCAGGCATCAGAATGGGTCGCTCATAGGATTTTTGAGCATTGTAGGTATTTTTTAGGCTAGAGAGTAGGTCAATCAGTGGGATTCAAAAGTATAGACCCGATAACAGCCTATGAGTAAATCCGTGTAAAGCAGGCCTTCATTGCAGAAAAACTTAGAGGAAGCACTAATAAATAAATGTTACTTCCATAGCAAAAATAATTTCAACATGCGCTCTCAGGATAGCTGCGAAACTTCAAAGAAAAACTCGCTTCTCAGTGGTTTCAGAGAACATCATAAGGATTACACACAGAATTACCGAAAACCTCAAACCGACATTCATTAAGCTGAATGCGATATAAATTTAGCAATGGTTAATTTCTGTAGCGTAAAGAACAAACGTGCCAAAGTTGAGCATGTATTTGAAAATGCAGATTTAGTAATTGGAACAGAGAGCTGGGTTGCAGAGGACATTAATGATAGCGAAGTTCTTCCAACAGGATCTAATATCTAAAGACGTGATCGACCCAATAGAACTGGTGGCAGAATATTCATAGCAGTTAAATCGAATTTGAATAGCACCGCACACATATAAGACGACAATGGAATAGAGAGCGTTTGGTATACCGTTAAGCAACAAAACAAAATAAATATGCATATATGCTCATTTTATAGGCCATCAGATTCCAAAATTGACATTTTGTGCAAATTAGAAACACAATTAACATCATTTACTTCAAAAGATAACAAGAGCGTGATATTAGTAAAATCTTCTCGGGTTTGGCACCAGGTAAGGCTATTAAGGGCCAACACTTCGACAGGAAACTCTCTCATCTTCATCATGGCTAAGACTGAAGAGAAGGTTAGACCTAACTCGGCAATCAATCTTAGCCCTGATGAAGATGAGAGAGTTTCTCATCGAAACATTGGCCCTTAATATCCTTACCCGGTGCCAAACCCGAGAAGATTTTACTAATATTATTCACCAGGAAAGCCTACAATCATTTATCAAGAGCGTAATAATTATCGGTGGGGATTTCAACCTCCCGGCTATAAATTGGAAAACCAATAGCGTTGAACCAAGTTCAAGGAAGCATGATATAAGCGAGGCTTTACTTAATATACTTTCACACCACTCTCTTACTCAAATAGTAAACAAACCTACGAGAAGTAATAAAATATTAGACCTTTTAGCTGTTAGTCACCCTACAATGATTAAACACGTAGATATCCTCGAAGGGATAAGTTATCATAAAGTAATGTTTACAACTTTGAAAACAACAGTAGATTCCACTGTAGAACCTTAACGTAAGTCTACTTATTTGAAAAATGGAATTATGTAAGATTCGGAGAGACACTAGAAGCTTCATTCACCAAATTCGTAGCCACAATGAAGAAGAGGAGCACCAAAGTATCATGGAGATATTCTTTGGAAATACTACGTAAAGGAATCGATGATTATACTCCATACATATTCCAATGGGGGAGTAAAGAACCTTGTTGGTATAACCACGAAATAAGGCTGGAGCTAAGGAGACAAAGGCAACTACACAATCTACAATAAATTCTATTAATTTAAGTAACAAAACAACAGAGCTAGAGGTGAGAGAAATATACATTGCTCAACACTCAAAAACGAAGAAAATCATGAGCGCTACTCAATGAAACTTCAAGAAAAAAATCCTAAGTGAATTACTAAATTAATTACTACTCAATGAAACTTCAAGAAAAAAAATCCTAGGTGAATTACTATATGAAAACCCCAAGTCATTCTGGTCTTATGCGAGAGACCTCCAGGGAGGATCTTTGAGTCTTTACTGGATACAAACGGCAAAGTGGTCACCAACAGTATTGACAAAGCCAATATATTAAACCACTACTTCCAAAGTGTATTTACTAAGGATGACACAATTCCCGATTTAGAAATTCCTGACTTTAACGGCCGATGGCTAACATGACAATTCAATGTGATGGAATAATTGAACAACTGTGTTCGATTAAAAGTAACAGGTCCACAGGTCCAGAAGGAATACCTGCACACGTGCTCAAAGGGTTCAGGCCACAGATTGCACTATTCTTAGAAATTATATTTCACAAATCATTATCCAACGGTAAGGTGCCCGAAGACTGGAAAATAGCCAACATCACTCTGATATTCAAAAAAGGAAATAAAAGTGACCGAGGAAATTACTGGCCTATATCACTAACATCACTTTTATGCAAGATCCACAAACACATTGTCGTTAGTAATATTAAGACATTCCTGGGTAATTGTAACTTCTTACATAGCAATCAGCACGGCTTCCGTAAGGACAGGTCCTGCGAAACACAGCTTGAGCTCTTCCTTCATGATATCCTAAAATTAGTGGAATCAATTAAGCAGTCGATGCCGTATTCCTTGATATCAAGAAGGCATTCAACAAGGTTCCTCAGAAAAAACTCATATATAAATTGCAATCATGCGGAGTTAATAGAAAAATAGTGAATTGGATAAGTGACTCTCTCAGTGATCGAAAACAAAAAGTAGTTATTGGTGGTTTTAGCTCTGATATGGTCGAAGTCACATCTGGTGTTCCTCAAAAAAGTGTCATTGGCCCTCTTTTATTTATTATTCATATTAATGACCTAAGTTCTATAGTTTGCGGTAAGTTAAGATTATTTGCAGACAATACAGTTATCTACCGTGAAATGAGCAAAGACGCGGACTTTGAACCTCTGTCATCGGACCTTAACAATGTTCAGTCGTGGGGGGTTAGAATTAAATATTAGCCAAATCACCACAGTTCACTTCCTGTGGAAGTCATCACAAAAATGTCATACCTATACTGTGGGTGGAGTAAACATAAAATCTTCAGATACAGTAAAATATCTTGGAATTACCCAAACTTCTGATATATTGTGGGGATTATACATACAAAACATATGTGGCGCAGCATTAAAGAAACTAGGTTTTGTTAAATGTATAATAGGAAGGTCCTCGGACGAGACAGTCAAAGAGAGATGGTACTTCGCTCTGGTTAGGCCATACCCCGCAAGCATTTGGACCCTGGTCATAAAGATTCAACCAAAAATATTAATAAAATACTAAGGAAAGCAGCGTGCATCAATAAAAACTGCTACGAGCTTTCATATAGTGCCTCACAACTTTTAGAGGGATTATGGTGGGAGCCCCTAGAGACTCAGAGGCTATATGCTAGGCTTAGGTTGCTTGAGAAATTCAGAACTGATATTTTTCAGAGCGACATAAAGAATATTATCATGACTCCTCACTACATCTCTAGGTCAGACAGATGCGATAAAATAAGAGAGAAACTGCCAAACTGATAGGTACAAAAACTCGTTCTTTCTGCGAACAATAAGCGACCACAATAAAATTTTAGCTCCAATAAATACACTCCTATTTTACATGTCATCATTTCATCTCCAAAAAAAATACTAACTTTGAAGTTAAAGTTGAATTCTTTTAAATGAAATAAATTATGCTATAAAAGAGTTAGTTCTTACACCATCACAGAGTTCATTTATATATAAGCAACTCAAACATAGGAAAATCATTACTTCTGTCTGGCATGTTCTTGATTACTTTTCTGCTACAGCTCTCAATTCATAAGAACAACTTTTTGTTTAGAAAACAAAAAATCAACTCAGTAAAAAATTCGATATTCATTCCACTCCAACATAATTTTCAACTTCACTGGTGACCATTACACTCAAGATGACACTAACCTATATTGGTCCGCACACCATCTTCATTGACACCCCATAAACGGACTTGGCTGCCATAAGAGATGGCCACCATTTTGGAAGATGAAGAGGAAGGCCCTGGCTCTCCACCGCCTGCGGCCCCTTGGGCACCAGAGCCACTAGCTCCCTGCCCTGAACCCTGTTGTCCCATTTTTGCATTGATAGCCACCCGTTCTATGATACTCTCGATATGAGGGCTTGTAAAGACATGCTGCCAACCACTGGAATCCTTTAACCTGAATTACATAGAAAAACAGGAATTGGTACCAACCTACAATTCCTCAACTCTCAAAAACAGATACATATACAGTTGACCTTCATTGATCCAAATCGTGATGAAATGGATTGTACGGATTATATGAAACACGGGTCCTCATTATCTGTTGATTTCTCCAAAGAAACATTTTTTTTGAGAAAGAGAAAGAAACATTGAGTTTTGTTTTAAATAACCCATTGTCACCAATGGTTTTAATCACTTTCCTTGAGGAAGAAGGACTTATTGAGTAAATATTGTGGCTTGAATATAAAAATCATGTACATTATGTGATATATGAATGAAGTACATACATACATTATATGATACTTGTCAGTAGGAAAGGCAATACATACTGAATTTTAACATATGTATTCTGAAACAGAACAATGGTAAAATGTTCACCATTATCATATAATGGAATGATTCTCCATTCCAGTAACTAATAATATGAACATTAAAATTGGGAAAACTTTAAAAAAAAAATATCCAACTTAATACCCATAATTCAGCTGATAACAATGTGCCAGTCAGTTGATAACTACATGTATACCGTCCATGCAGTAGCCTAGTCACTGTGTGCCTGGCTGCCTGTAGGCTGACCTAGACTCCACAGCACAACAGAAAATTTCCATTCAATTTACAGAGTAATCTAAAGTCACAAATTTTCTATCTATATTCACCTTCTTAAGTCTTTGTAGAGTCTCATAATATGGATAACTTATGTGTAGATGGGCAATAGAAAACATTTTCTGATTAAGAAAAAAAATGATCATGAAAAGCACTCCGCATTTTATACCACTTTAAATGCAAATAAGTATCACTCTCTCTATGCAAAGGTACATTATGTCTATGTCAAGTCAGTCCTTTATGAATTTTCAAAAAATTGTTTTAAGAAAATAAAGAGGTTCTTCATCCATACCAGAGTATCTTTTAATCATAAGGTTTTAAGAGAAAATCAGACTTATGTTGAAGAATCTGATCAAATTTGAGACAATGCTACAACCTAATGAGTGACATCTACCACAAACGTCATGCAATTGCACTAGAAGCAAATTGTTTGGAGAGAACTCACACAGTTAAACTTACTCAGAAAATCATTCTTGTTTTTTTTGACCGGCTTTTCGTAATTTTAATGAATTGTGTATAGGGTATTTGGGCAGATAGAAATTAGATGGTGCGATACCAGATTGTATAAGCCAAATCAAATCCCTTTGAGCAAGGGGGGGATGCAAATCCATTTCAGGTCGCTCCAAGCTGTTTCCCACTCGGTCAAGCCTTCAAGTCAAGTCAACAAAAAGTATTGTTTTGCACAATAATTCCTCATCACACAGTAGTGATGACATCTCGCAACCCCAAAATAAACCACCTCCAAAACATAATAGAGGCCTGTCTGAATTATGCAGGGATCCAGATTATTGTGGATCTACTGTAATTTTTTTCATTTCCATTAAAATGGTCATAGAAGGAACTACATGAAGTAAGCATTACATAATTTAAAACTATAGTGTTTTGATTCCACATTATCTATTTAATTACAACCTGGGTTCTGACTTGCAACTTCATCTTCAGGTAATGATTTTACAGACATTAGATCGAACGACTGATTCAAAATAGGTCTAAATATATTTAACTCAGGCGAGGGTGGATAGGACAGGAAGGCAGGGAGGAGGTATTGTTTGGAGTTGGGCAATACATGCTGGAGGGAAGGGAAAATAGAAGGAGAACCCATAGAGAAAGCACTCTCCTCGAATGGTGAAGGAATTTGGAGGTGATAACTTATACATTAACAATACCATGTTATTGTTAATGTACAAATTGCATCTCTTCCCCCAAAAGCTAATATAAAGGCTTAGAACTAAAATAAACAATTTAAAATTTTATCCAGCTATACTTTACCTATAACATGCTACAAAATGGGCATAAGCTGCAACTATCCAGTTGTGATGTGCTTTGATTATACGAACTCGTAGGGGGTCAGTCCACACAGAACCTAAAAGCAATACATTGAACTTTCACAATAGGTAGCAGAATAAAATACACAATCAAATAATCAGATAATGCTTTGATGGATTAATGTAAGCCATAGAATCCACATATTGCATTATTGTTATACATCATTAGATACAAATAACCATCAGATATCTCTCTGCACTTAGGAAATAAATACTAGATCAAAAGGAGGAAAGGGAGCTTTGGCTGTAGTAAAAGGGCGTTAGACAACAGAAATAATTCTTCTTCTGAGGAAAATGAAGAGATTGTCCAAAGACAACTGTCCACACTTACTCAATTCACACCATGGTTTCAAGATGTGATGGTAAATTTCATACTACAATCTTATCTCTTCAATGTCATAAACACTAAGAAAGCCTATTTAAATAATGAAGGTACTATTACATAGAAAATTAATAAAGAGTGATTACCTGAATAGGAGTCAACTCATATGGCACATTAGCAAATCAAGGACTACTGAGCAAGATCCCAGATATGATAAGGAAAATAGACAAAGGGAAATTAACACATAAATAAATTGATATAAGTAAATGATTAATCATGGGACAGTAAAATGTTGAGCTGAAAAAATCAGGAAATATAAGCACAAAAAATTCAGTGAAGTTCTGCTGTGAGACACTCGGACCAATTGGCTTTTTGTGGCACCTATATTAATGTGTTTACAAATGGAGTTACATAACCTGACCAAAATATGAATCATTAATACCCCTGGGTGCCAGGGAAAATGTCCTTGTATCTAGGGACATTGAAATCCAATTTTGGACGGATTTTAATGTGTTTCTTCACATCACTGTCATGTACAAAGTCTGCTAACCCCAGCAGGTGGAGCCTCTACAGTCTGCTATGGTCAGTAAGCAAATATCATCCATTATTATGGAATAGGCACCACTTTCAATGAGAAATGCTTGCTTAATTTCAACACCCGAGCAAATACAATGCTCTGGTGTTGAAATATTTGGTCCCGGATTTGTAATTATTTGAAAAATATGAACGAGTATCCAATAGTTGTACACTGCCCTTCATCACAGATAAAATCACAAGCACAGAGGGTGCGGACAGGGAAACGGTGATGCTCTAACCTTTTTTCAATTGCTATGGACATGAATGATGGTGAGCTTTGTCAATAGTGAGGTTTTGACAGAGATTGGCTATGATGGAGATAAGGACAAGGTGGAGACAACACCTGAGGAACAAAGAATTATGAAGGAAGATGAGTCAGGACACATTGCTGAGAAAAGAGACTGCAGAGGGGCGTGGGAATTGAAGGAATTAGATCGAACGACTGTTTCAAAATAGGTCTAAATATATTTAACTCAGGCGAGGGTGGATAGGACAGGAAGGCAGGGAGGAGTTGAATCAGGAGATCAAGGAATTGAACACATTATGCGGCATAATTTAAGATATTACGAGGGTGTTCCCGGCGAAAATGGCAGAAATGTTCCCTGAGCGTAATTGAATAAAGAGTAGACAGGCTAAAACATAATCACAGGTTAAAAAAAACAAGCGAGGTAATAAATTCCGATTAAGAATCTAAACATATAACATATAAATAGGTTTATTTTCATTTTTACACTGTATTAGTGTGTTAGACTGATGTTTCTGATTTTTGTCTCAGTTCTTTGTATGGTATTATTACTTGAAATTTATATTATAATGAATATGTACTCCATACCTATTGTGTTTATTTTTGTGTGTTTCTGTATTTAGATAAGACAGCTTACTGTGGTTCTTGTACCTTAACATGCAAAAGGTCTCTGCCCGTAAATAAAATTATTATTATTATACACAAGATGACCAAGCTCATTACCTTGCTGTCCCGATAATAATATCCCTACATCATTCCTGAAAAATTTGTTCAGATCTGCAGATGAATTTCTGGTGTGCCGGAGATCGAGGGAGGCCGCTCTTGAGTGAGCGACCCGACCTAGGCTTCTCAAGTCAGTCGAACTCCGAGATACCACTCCAGCACCGTTGGTATTGGAAGCGCCACTACTGACAGGAACACCACATACTCCAGTCCCGTTTCCACTTACACTGCCAGATGCACCACCACCCCTTATGTCCAAGGAAGAATTGCGAGAATGTGCACTACGGGAATGAACGTGGTGAGACTGAGGATACACACCGTGAAGCGGTGGTGGCATCGACGAATGCGATGGGGGAGGAGGAACGTGTGAGGAATTTACACTAACAACACCGACTTCAGGGAAGCGAGAAGTGAGAACGTTTCTGGAGACTTCTGCTGTCCCTTTCGTAGACTGGTTGTCTCCGGCGGAATTGGGTTCTTGGAGAGGAACGCCTGAAAATCACAAACTTGGTCAAAATAATCCCATTTACACGAATAGTAAATACACAGCCAACAACTACCCACATGGAGGAGGCAGGTATCCGTAAAATAGGACATCACCACATGAAGACTGGGTGAGATCCTCACAAAGAATTAGTCTTTTCACTAACGGTGCGATTCCATAATATTCGGCTTCGTGCCTCAGCACACGAACATCTACATTCTTCAAATCAATATCTCCGGTACGCAAGTAGTTTAATATGATGGAAAATAGCTTTGGGTCCCTATCAATGAATATAGCATTGGTTTCATCGCGTAAACTAGATATTCTACCACTAAGCAGGGCAGTAAAAAAAGAATCTGGAATCCACATCAAAGTGTGCCGTGATGTGGAAAACCTGGAAGAAAGAAATAATGAAAACTAACAGTGTTCTAACCCGAAACCCTCAGTGAAACAGGATGAAACTTGAAAATAAACAAACATACCTAGTACCCCCCACATTGAGGTGAACTATGTCACCATTGTGTGTTGGGTGAGAAAAAGCCATTCTTCATTGGCAAAGGCTGATGTAGAGCCGTAATCCTACATGCAGATCCTTCTCCGCTTCTATCAATTTATTAATGACATGAAATTTCACAATTTTTCACTTTCACATATACGTAGCCAACTAATCCCAGACCACAACAATTCATCGTATCGATATAAATATCGATTTCAAACGTCAAAAAATTTTGACATTTCGAATATATTCTATTTACACCGTATTCTCAGCCTTAACTAATAATTTAATATGAATTTAACTATATTTAAATTGAATTTTATGGGTTTAAACTTTTATTCACCATACTTATTATTTAGCGTGTACATATCGCTTCGAAATTCTATCGATCACTAGCTGCCATGGCAACCGATTTCCATGTCATTTAAATGTAAACAAATATTGGAATCTTTCAAATCCGTGAATGAACAATCCTATGAACGCGTGTTCAAAGGGTGATTATGATGATTGTTCATGTCAAAGATGGGGAGTATACTAAAACGATATATTCTTTGGTATGCGTGGGCACTAATGTGGAATATACTCAGATATATTTAAAAAATATTTAGCGGCTATTTAAGAGGATTTCGCGCTAATGCGCGCAATGAAAGATTATACTAAAAAATATGTCCATCGAATATTCTTTCTCTGTACATTTGCATGTTACATCAGTAAACATTTGATAAATTTTTATTGCTAGATTCGTGACCAAAGGTTTGCGGATGCGGTTCAGTTATTGAACAATATTTTAGAAACTCATGAAAATGTAAGTTTGCTCTTAGAAATTGGAGTATCGCGTGGGAATCACCGCTCTAAATATTAATTAACACTATTTTTTCCAGTCGAGAGCTGCCCTGTCTTTGCTTGCCTATTGCTACTTCTATTCTCAAGATTTTATTAATGCGGCTAATTGTTATGAACAACTAACAATTTTATTTCCTTCTGAAGAGGACTATAAGATTTACTATGCCCAGTCGTTATATCAAGCGTGTCTGTATGATGAAGCCATGAAAGTGACGTCTCAAATAACGGAACCAGATTTTCAAGAAAAGGTATTCCCTCTATAACTTATCGATTGTTTGAACGCTCCACATGCTACCTACCCTTTAATTCATTTTCGGAATGCATTGACTTCGACGTTCTCTTATCTAAATTAATTGTGTACATTTTCACCACCCGCCCTGTCATGTTCGCAATTGAAAAACACAAAATTGAGAGTAAATTACAATGTGTGCTGGGATTGTTGGAAAAAAAAATTTTCCTGGATAAAAACACTTATCAGCTCACTCCCACAGCTTCCTCTTCCTTTAGTAACACCTTTTATGGGAAAAAAAATTGACTGATGCAATCTTGGGAATAAAATGTAAACACCCATTCATTTTTAATTTAATTTCAATCAATAGTCAATTTAGGTATTTTTGCATTGTAAGTATATTGTAAAACCAATATATTCATTTAGGAACCTTAAATTTGTCCCTTCTTACACCTACGAGGTCACTGGCCCTTGAGCCGCCACTTGGTGAATGGTAGGGGCAGATTATGCAGATGGTAGTCATATTCCATGGTAAACTCCAGACTCTCGGTAATTAGCAACCAGCCCCACTCCTTTAAATATCTTAACCTTGATGCTCCAGCCTTGATACTTGTTCTCACCCTCCTGAAAAATGGATATCTTTGTGTAGAGTATGCTTACACAATTCAAGAGAGCAAAACTCAATTTTGGACGATGGCTGGTGTATCATTGAGAAAATTGGTGAAGAATAATGCAGCTTCCCTTTTTTTGCCTATTTTTCTGTTTCTGTAGTCAATACTACTGTTGTGCTTTATTACAATTTAAAGTAAACATCTTTGAGTAAGTTATGTTTATGTGTTCTCTTTTGGAAACAGTTTGTGAAACCAGATAATGCAAATATAGGTGCCTTGTGATGTTCAAACCTATCTTTCATTTCAGCATTGCAAGATTATGCATTGATGAATTTTCTTCGAATCTATTAAAATGAGCTTTAACTACTGCAGGTTACCAAATTAAAAGCAGCTATCAAGTATGGAGAAGGAGATTTAATGGCTGCTAAAAGCCTTGTAGACAATTGCCCTGTTGATGACGTTGACACAGAAATAAATAGGGGCTGTATCCTATATAAAGTATGTCATTATTATGTTTATTTATAGTGAATTTCCAAAATATTTTTAAAAATAGATACCTCCATTTAATTCTATTTACTTCATTATTCATCAGGAGGAGCGCTACGAAGAGGCTCTACAAAAATTCATAGGAGCTCAACAAAAAACTTCTTACTGTCCACATTTGTCATATAATGTAGCTTTATGTCTTTACAGACTAAAGGAATATAATCAGGCACTAAATCATGTAGGTAAGCTAAAGAGGTATATCATCCTCTATTAAAGCTTTGCATGTGTACATTTTTTCTCAACATGGGGTTATAGGATTGGACTCACCAAAATAGAGATACCCGAAAGCAGTCTCTGGCAAGAATACAAAGACCAAGATTAATAGTGCTGGACACTGAATCAAGGCAGTTTTTCATGGTTTTAATATCACTGGTAGGGGATTGTAGAAACAGCCAAGGAAAATTTCTCATGACTTAGTTTACTCGCAGACAGCAACAAATATCTCCGTACAACTTCAGAGCCTGTTTCCAAGTCCTTGTCGCATTTCAAGTATATTGAGATAATGGCAAGAAGGTTGATATCGGTGGTAAACAATTAAAATTCAGGAAAGACAGTTCATCATCAATGACTGAAGGTTTGAGCCATGTTTCCAAAACAGTAATTACATACATTAGGATAGCACATAGGTATCTGGGTTGGGATTCCTACCAGTCCGTAGGTTTCTTACATTCTATGGCCATATAAATGCAATTGGGGTACACATGAGGTCACTGTTGAAGTTTCTGTGTCCAAATTAAATTAAATGCAAAATAATGACAGGTGGAGCCAGGAGTTAGCTTGTGTTACCTCAAGCAGTTCGTAATGGTGTGCCTGTATTTAGACAATAGTGTGCCTGAGCAATGGAAGATATTCTGCTCTAGATAAGCCACATCTTGAGTACATACTGTAATAACCTGTGAACCTGCAGACCTTTTTTCCCCGAAATCATAATAGAAAATGAGGGTCATGTCTTACCCATCTAATCCAAGTTCCTTACCTCTCTGCCCTTCCCGGAAACCCCTTAGGCAACTGGGCCACTTGAAGCTCTGCATGAGTCAGTTGGGGGAGTTTGTTGCTTGCTTGCTTGCCATTCAAGGACACCGTTAGCTACCACCTGGCTCAAAACACTCTAGGACAAAGTCTTTCACCATCATGTCAACTTTGTAATTGTGAATTTTGCTTGGTTACTTTTGTTAAGATTTTGACGTTGATATTTGGATAATTTTTTACAGGGCATACGCAAAGAAAAAATGCATGTTATGTTCAGGTATTCTGCAAGAGCTTGCTCACCATTGCTGATACCTGAATGGGATTTGCAAAGGTTTTGTATAATTTCATAGAGCGACAATGGTTATGTTCACTGTATGCGTCAGGTCCTACAACACTGGCAGCAGTGACATAAGACTAGTGGATTGAGATTAAAGTTGCAGGAGGGGGAATGAGACCCTCAAAATCAGGGCTAGGTGCATCAGTCTGTACTCAGTGACAAGCTGAACAATATTGAGTTCTGCTTTGTTTTATTTGAATGAGAAACAATGATTCAAATAAAATTATAGCAGAAGAAAAAAAATGCACATGAGAAAAGGGTTGCAAGATGTCTTAAAGTGAAGATACTTACTTAAGAGCTTCACTATGCCTAAGAGAAATGATGCATAAATTATGAGAGAGTATCACAAACAAAAGGCTTTGGTTCTGGTTGGAAATTCTGTGATATCCAAAAATCCCATCTAGGAGAATGAAGAAAGCCACTGATGGTTTTTTTTTTGTTTTGTGGCTTGTGAGGTGTGCATCTTATATGAGTACACGTGGTCCATTAGTTATTAACATACACCTTGAGCACATGGGACCCTTCACATAAAGATGCGGTTGTCATACCAAGAGGATAGGAAGAAGCAAAGCCATAGATTTCTATTGGGTGGATGTCCATCCACCCTTACCCAACAGACTTCTGTCATCCCACTGGATTTTCTTCTCTCCCACCACACTTCCTCCAACGTGAGCCTTCCATCACTCCCTTCCAGTTATGGATATATGTATATTCTATGCTAGATTTAGGAATGTGTGTGAGGATATCGCCATAGCTGTGATATCGCCTATGCAATGAAAATAGTCTTCTGAAAATTAAATAATTGTGAAAATAACAAATTTAGGTATTATTGACTCAGACATCATTTCACTGTTGGCAAAGAAACCATTTCCATGGTTATGTGAGAGCAGAGTTGTGCATGAAGATTTTTTCACACATCAAAGACAGACAGCACTGGTTATCTTATGAGAAGATGAAGTCAGTCTAAGATTCATCAATATTTGTATGGTGAAATGGTTGCACAGATATAAGTTTCACCAATTCAAATCAACAACAGTGAGGAGAAAGGGTTCAGGTTATATATTTCACAACTTTGCTTTCAAGAATTTTTATACCCTGCAATAACAGTGTTTTGAAAGAATTAGTTCCACCCTCTTATTAAATACTGCAAGAGAAATGACTCGCTTTATTTCTCCAAGGCTTTTGTTAACCCTTTCGCGCCAAATGCCGCACCTATGCGGCGAGGATTTTCTTCCCTGAACAACGAATGCCTCATATATGCGGCGTGAATTTTCCTGCCTTAACCGATGAATGCCGCTCCTATGCGGCACAGGTCGGAAGAAAGTGACCGTGGCAGAAACAATAGACCCACGTACGCGGTCGCCCCTCGAGATCCGGCTTAGCGCGAGCCCAGGCCCTTCGCTCAGGTCAACCCCTTCCTATCGTCTCCACGCGGTCAACTACTGTTATTTGCAGTATTTTTTCCAAAAAAATATTTGTTGCTTACTTAAGAAACTTAATGTTAGAAATGAATTCATCTTTTTTTGCTTACCACATGGAAATTTCAAATGAAATTCTAACGTTAATATCCACGGAGTTATAGAACAGCAATCGAAGACGGCATTAATGTACGCATTTGGAAAATTTTGTCAATATGGACGTTAGAACTTCGTTTAAAATTTCTGCATGCTCAGAAAAACACAATAAATTCATTTTAAATGTAAAAAAAAATCGATGCGAACAACAAATATTTGTTTATATTAAACATTGCAATTTCAGTCAGTTGACTGTGGACTCGCGCTGTGAAGGAGTCTTTTAATCCTTCAAGGGTCTGGGACAGCGGCCGAGGAAAGGGATCGGCGACCCGCTGAGTTGGGTCCAAAAATGGTTATGGAGGGAACCTCTGCCTTCCGTCGACACGAGGAAGCTTCGTACAGGGGAGTGAAGAAAATTTTCAAGAGACTCGTAACCAGGAAGAATTTCCCTCCATGAAGCTCGGGTGCGAAAGGGTTAAATATTTGACAGGCAAAGTAGTGGGAACCTTTTAGACAGTATAGCTGTCTTTGGCTTGAATCATAAAATTCTACCAAATGCATCTATTCAGCTCCCTGCTGATATCACTCCAAGCATTATGGATAAACTTGCTGAACACTCAAATGCTGCATGCCAGATCATCAGCCAACCACCAGAGAGAAGCAACCCAACTTACATCAATTTTTGAACATACTTTGGAGGAGCCATAGTGTGACATTTTAGTCTCAGAAGGCTTGGAACCCACTTTTCCAAAAAGACCCCAAGTGGACCAATTGGAGATTTGAAGCCAAAGAGAAGCATGAAAATCACTCCATGTTAGATTATGCCCTCTGTCCATTCATGTTTACTACTACAAACATGCCTTTAAGTCTTCTGCTACAATGTATTTTTTATATTCAAATGAATTATTTTATCTCAGCTCATGCAATCTTTGTGATTTAATGAATTATTTTTCCAGCTACAGTTGAAGAGAATGGAATCAGTGAACATCCAGAGATGAGTGTGGGTATGAACACTGAAGGACTTGAAGTAAGAAGCGTCGGAAACACATTAGCTTTACATGAAACAGCTCTTATTGAAGCCTTCAATCTCAAAGCAGCAATATACTACCAGCAAAAGAACTGTAAGTGCAGATATAATATTTACTGGAATTTATTGATATTAAAAGTCGCGTAAAAAAAAAGATAATAAAAAAAATATATTTATTGATATTAGATGTGGCAAAGTTTCTACTTATGTCTGTCTGCACGTTCCCATGAAAAAACATGTAATGAGTTCATTTCATTTGCATGCAATCTTTTTTCTTTTGCAACATTAAATTAGACATAATAGGTTGAGAATGGGTAGAGTTGGGAGTACAACTAAATGATAGGAAATATAAAAGAAATTCTTAATCTTTCATCATAAGGGAAGCAATTTTGAGAAGAGCACAAATCTTATATGGAAGTATAGAATTAAGTTTGATGGAAGATTATCAAAGAAACAGTCAGATGACGGTATGAGTCTCCTACATGGGATTACAGACAACTTGTAATGGTAGGTACATTCCTCCCTAAAAATTATGAATGTCTCCAGTGGACTGAATTATAGGAAATTTGAGTCATCAGGTTTTCCATATGCATACAAGTTGTAAACATGTTGATTTATAGGATTACAGGAGAAACAATATTGCAAAGTCAACAGGACTGAAAAATTGGCACTATATATTATTGAGTTTTGTGCTTTCAAACCTTTTTAATAAATTGGGAAAAATTTTATTTTTTCCCTATAACTCTTGCATTCTTTGATGCCATTTAAATGAGGTATTAGCCATTATTTGTGACAACACTCTTAGAAAAATAGGTTTATGAAATAATGAATCCTAAAATAACTATTACTTCATAGTTCTCTTTGCTAATGCTTTTAGGTCTGCAACCTTGGTGTGGGCAAAATTTCTACCCTGTTTAGAAAACTTATTTAAGGACAAAGTTGCATCTAAAAATTATGGGTATAATGAAAGAAATTGAATATTCTTAATCCATGGTCAGTAGAGAGGAGTGACTACTATGGATGCTCAAGATAGGCATTTGTTTCTAATAGCTATGTGGTTGTGATGGTAGCTAGCTCAATGTGCTTCCAGTCACCCTCTCCTAGATGTGCAATCATAGGAAAAATGAGCAAGGGACTCAGCCCATTTCCGAAAAATTCCTCCTATAACTTTATTTGCGGTGTCCTCCATGTCATCTGCTGAAGATTCAAACTAGGAAGGAAATCTTATTGTGTTCCAATTACATATGGTTTGATGACAAATGGGGTGTGAATCAGCATATGTTCGATATCCCTGTCAGTTTAGGTCCTTATTTGTACCACCAAATTGCTGGACAAATAAATATTATTATTATTTATCCTTAACCTAAAATTTTGCCTAATTTGTATTTCCACAAATCCATCTCACATGTTCATTCCATTGTAGAGTTTCACCTTCTCCTGGCAAATGACTGCTGTGAATTCTTCTTGGGTTTCCGTCCGGGTAAGATGCTCCATCATCTTTAATGCCACTGCGGCCCTTTCGTCCCTGATCAACAGAGCAAAGGCCATCTCGGACCAAAAAACCTAACAAAGGAGTTGAGTCATCTTAAAAGGACATTTTGACAAAATGGGTATAGTCATAAGGAGATTTCCTTGGCCCTGAAGAGATCCTTCAGGGAATCCAAGGAGAAGACGGAAGACACACCAAAACCAGTCGCCCAGGCTCACCTGCCACGTGTATCCACGACATGCGGTAAAATATCCTGTATATTGCACAAACACAAAATACGGACAGTGCATTTACCACATAATAAATCAAGAGGCCAACTAGCGCGAGTAAAGGGCCCTGCAGGCCTGAAAGTGCCTGGCATTTACCGGATACCATGCGAGTGCAGAGAGGTGTACATTGGCAAGACTGGTCGAACCATTGAAAAGAGCATTACAGATCATCAACGGCACGTCCGAGTATGTCAACCTGTGAAGTCTGAAGTCACTGAACATGCCATCAATTTCGACCATGCAATCTGTTGGGAAGAGACCCAACTAATCGGCCAGTCCAGGGGATATTGGGACAGACTAACCAGAGAGGCAATAGAAATCCGCCTTGAGAGAAATAATTTCAACTGTGATGAAGGGTTCAACTTAAGTAGGACCTGGAACCCGATTTTTAAAATGGCGGGAAAAGGAAAAGAGCCTCCGCCAATCACTATCAACCTGACCTGAGAGAGGCACTATATTAACCGGCACCTCGACAATGGACCTGATGACGATGAATAAGTCATTCATCGAAACGTCAGTGTTAAAGAAGATGGAGCATCTTACCTGGGCAGAAACCTGAGAAGAATTCACAGTATTCATTCCATTGTTATGTTGGAAAATAGTGGTTCCCTCCAAAGTATGTGTACATATGTATTCTATTTTAAAAGTAAAAAATCATGACATATCTGAGTATGATGAAGAAATGTGATCTAGAAAAATTTCATCTTTCAGTCGATGAAGCAAAAGATGCCCTGACTGACATGCCACCAAGGTCTGAGGAAGAGCTGGATGCTGTTACTCTTCATAACCAAGCCCTTATAAATGTAAATACAAATCCAAGTGAATGCTTTGAAAAATTGCAGTTTCTATTGCACCAAAATCCATTTCCACCAGAGACATTTGGGAACCTTTTACTACTCTACTGTAAATATGAGTACTACGATCTTGCAGCTGATGTTCTGGCAGAGAATGCTCACCTAACCCACAAGTATTTAACTCCTGTAAGTATGCAATTTTGCTTATACTTATTGATAAACCCCATTAATTCAATAAAAGTGACCTATGTACCAGGTCAGTTCATGAGTTGGTAAGAATAGATCAGACTCTAGCTTATACATGGTGTTACAACCATGTAGTACAGATGGTTGGGCCAACGTTGGGAAACGGTGCCATTTGCACTGATATTCCATATCCGTTGGGCCAACAGTGCCATTTTCACAGTTATTTCTTATCCATTGGGCCAACGTTGGGAGATGGTGAAAGTTGCAATCGAAAGGAGGAAACACGATCGTGATATCAAGTTGGCATCAAGATATCGAGTTATCACAAAGTAGGTGGATCGGCAGTCCTCATTGAGGTAAAAAAATGTAGGAAGCATAGTCGAGAACACACATTGGCAAAGGCGAATTGAAATCGTGACTTTTTGATTCATCTTTGTCTTTACAGTCAGTTTCTGGGAATAGCATTGCCTTTGAGTTTTAAATTACCTAGTTCTGACATAAATCAAACTTAACCCCCAGGAACGTGAGCCTGAGTGAGACCTATAGCGTGCCAACCATAATGGCGGAATCGAGTTATCACAAAGTAGGTGGGTGGCTTAGAGAACGGGGAAGGTAATTAGTTCGGCACTTGCATATACCAGCCAATGTTATGCCTAATTGCAATGCACATTAATAGAAAAAATGGTTGTATGATTGTTGGTAAATGGTGGGGCAACTGTTGAGCCAAGGGTTGGGGAACTGCTGGGCCATTACAGTTGGATAACTGTTGGAAAAACGGCCATGAATAATGGTTGACCAACCGTTGCACGTAACAGTTCCCCAACGTTGGCACAACCCTTGGTGCTACATGGGAATGAGGTACTGCCAAACTTTCAGGAAATATTCCTCACATTAGGAAGAAGAAAATATGTGATATGAGACCAGAATTGCTTCATTTTCATATTAGAACTCATTTTAACAAATTCAGTGACAGATGGATTGGTAAAGGTTGACATAGAGATGGGCCATTCTGAAATCGTAAATTACCGAGGTATTTTATTTAATTTACCATCCCCTTAAAATTAGTGTAATTTTCGGTAATATTCATCCATATCTCAGATATTTTTCATACCTTCATCTTCCAAACATTATTTTAAGCCAAGTTTATATATATTTAATACAATCGTAATTATAAGTACATATAGGCATGCAGAACTCATTTGTGGAATAATTGTGGCACTATTGTTTTTAACAGTTTAAATGAAAACTTCTCCTACCAAACAAAATAATGCTGAATGGAGTTATTGGCTTAAAATGTAAATACCTAAATATACCACGGCTGAAAATGCTTCCTCATATGCCATTAATTTATGGCTCTGTGCTACTTCAACCTATTCTGTTTGTGCAGGCCTCTGGAATAGAGATTAATTTAGATAGTAAGTGTAGAAACTATTTTCATTTTGAATAATTATTTCGACGGTGGAAGAAATGTAAATTTGTCAAAAATCAGGTGAACACCTGGATGCATATGGTGAATATTTCTAAGTGTGTTTGTGCTTACTATCAAAGGAAATCTTTCATCTCAATGGAGGATGATTGAAACGTTGCAAATGGTACAATATAACGTTTCAGCAAACATTCTCATGAACCCATGCAATGCATTTTCTACTGTGCCATCAGTGGCACTGTTGTCTTGGGTGGGCAATGGAGGGGTAGCTGAAGTTCTCTCCTGTGCTGTGCTGGAAGCCTGAACTACAAGGGTATTGTCAGCTGAGATATACAGCCCCCTTAGAAATCTCACTATACAACTGCACAGTAAAAATTATTCTCCAATGTATTCAACTTTTATCTGGGTACACATAAAGATAGGGAGAGTAAAGTTGTTTATGGATGAAATTAGAATATATAGGATGGATGAATTAGTGATATGAGAGGAAATTTGAATCAGCAATGACTTTTTCATCTCAGTCATTCCAAGTTTATGGTGCCATTCAGGCATGATTAGTGTGTGTGTTTGATTAGTACACAAGTGTAAAAATTGACCTAATAATGTGAAGTGAAAAAAAAGGAATGATAAAACATATTTATCAGTGTCTATAAAATACAATATTGAATTATTAGTATTCATCAAGTAACGTTAATCAAATCATCAGTTTTGTTGATGGATTCCTTTAAGGGTCACGTTATAAATGTTGTGAAATTAGATACCCAGGCAGGTAACCTTGATTTGGTAGTGATCCCTAGAGAAATGCTGTGCTCGCCTCTATGATACAATAGATTCTTGTTATAGCAGAGTGGCTAGGGGGCTTGAAATATGCTTTTACACTATAACAAGTTATGTATATTATAACAAAAAATGATAATTTTCAGGATATTTAGAAGCTAATGGAGGTATCTGCAGGGGTATTCTACTGGTCAAGAAAGGTTATACAGTAAGTCCTCGGTATGCGTCATTTTGATTTACATCTGACTCGATGTTACGTCCATGCTGACAAGGGTCGATGGAAAATTTTTTTAATTCTAGTATAATGTGTCGAATGCACATATGCATGCATTTTTGGATTACTGAGACAATCATCCTATCTGTAATAGCTATTTTTTCCTAGATGAAGACAAAAAACAAATTTTGAAGTTAATGCCTTGATTAATTTTCTTTTTTTCTTCTCCTTGACTTGTCCCATACATATGTTTTTTATGTCTCCGGGACCAATAAACTACCTACCTACCTACCTAATCTTGGGATTAAAGTGGTCACAAATATCTGGATCCGTTTTTCGTTGTTTCGACTTACGTCGCTCTTCTTCAGCATGCATCTCCAACGTAAAACGAGAACTTACTGTGATGAAAATAATAATGAAACACCAGGAAGATGTTAATCAAAGAATAAGCTCCAACAAAAAACAATTTGTCTTTCTCCGTTTCTTTCATGACTATGCCTTACTCTAAGTGCATGGCATATTTGTCACTCATATTTTCTTTTCTACCTCCTTACTTACAAAAATTTCCCCTTATATTATAGTCCTCAATATGAATTCATCATCTCATACTACTCTCACTATCTGCTCACTCCTGAATTGTTTCTATTACTTACTTCCTTCCTCTAGCATTCCTAATTAATGATATTGATGATTTAATTTAACCCATAAAAGGCCCGGACAAAATTTCCCATTCATAACCATAGCTCAAGCTGCCAGGGAAACATGCTATTGTTGAAATTGGAGTGAAAATGAGAACTTTGGAATTGAAAACATAATTTTTTGCAAAAACAATGCATTAACCTTTTAATGCCGAAAGTGCTAATATTGGCACAACGTTTGGTACTTCTCACTGCCAAAAGTGCCATTATTGGCTCATTCATTACAGGAAAATGTCACAAGGGCCAGTTTAAATTTGGCAGGGAGGGACTTCAATGTACATTTAAATCCGGCGTTTAAAGGTAAACAAAATTGGTTGTAAGTACATAAGTTAAAAAAAGCAAAAAAGAAACATCTGCACTGATTCCAATGCTCTTTTATGTATTCAATAGTCATCCCCTACCAACCACCCCATGGAGGTTGTAGGGATGTCTTACTGGAGGTGTATTTTTTTCTAGGTAGTAGGTCATATGCAAACCAAGTTTTGTT
Source organism: Ceriagrion tenellum (assembly GCA_963169105.1). Taxonomy (NCBI): domain Eukaryota; kingdom Metazoa; phylum Arthropoda; class Insecta; order Odonata; family Coenagrionidae; genus Ceriagrion; species Ceriagrion tenellum. Next base: position 16,646,141 of record OY720643.1, on the reverse strand, counting down.
GAAGTTGCTCTCGGAATTCCAGAGTAATGCTGGAACATACATGCCCACATCCATTTAAATATGTATACAACTATCTATTCCTATGCAATCAGTGCTTCATATTTTACTTTGACCTAATCACAACTCCCCTCAGCATCTGAATGAATAATGGCTTCTGGTAACACTTCCTTCCAAACAACCTCCTTACCCATCTTTGCCTCCTCCCTCAAACCTCTGGTTTCAAGTTATATCAGTGTAGTCATCCTTGCATTTCTTCCTCTCTCAGCCTCCCCACTTGACTCAAGGTCATCAAGCAGGCTTGTATTTGACTGTTTTAATGCCTTTAATTCCCCGGGTCTGAACCAGCCCAACTAACTTGTGCTGATTCTTGGTAAAAACAATAAGAACAATAATCAACAGAAAGAAAAAGAAAAAAAATCAATTTTGTGGCAGGGAAGAAGAGGAGGACACAATGCGCTAAAGCTGGGAAGAAAAGATGTTGCGTGAGGAGAAAAGGTCAAGGGTAGGGTGATTGTTGGCAAGGTTGTTAAAAAATGAAGGTAGGCGGTAGAAAATGGAACGTTGGAGGTGGAGAGACAGAATTTGGGTGTGTGAAACAGACTTACATCGCGAGTGGTGCAGGCAGGGATGCAGAGTGAAAAACAGGAGAGAAGATGATCAGAACGGAGGGACCCGTTCATGATAGACTGAAGGAATTTTGGTCGGAAATTAGCCGGCGATGTGAGAGACCTAGAGACAAAAGAATTTCAAGTAGAGAGCTGTGTCTAAGGGAGGGCATGTTGTCTATCAACAGTTGTCCATTCTGTCTATTGTGCTATCGTTGATTCCAGATTGCAATATGGCATTTCTTGTCGTGGAAGTACCTATATTGCCAACATTAAGCCTCTGCAGATGGCCCAAAAGAGTTATATTCAGACAGCCAAATACTGAGCATCCATTACCTTTATTCAAAAATCTGGATGTGCTACCACTAAGATATTTATTTGTTTATAAGGTACTCAAGATGTTTTACATTCGCGGAGGTAACAGAGCAAAGCCAATTAAATATTCACATAAATTAAGATCAAAGCAAGATATTTCGTGTTTGGGCTTAGGTATTATAATACCAAAACCCAACAATGAAACCTTTAGGCAAAATTATGCATATCTTGGGCTGACATTGTTCTGCTCCCCTCCTGGTGGAGTTGTGGAAACACAACTCCACAACAATATTCTTGCATAAATTAAAACAATGGCTCCTCGCCAAGGAGAGTGAGGAGGTTGAAGGACTGCTGAAAGTTGTTTAATTTGGCAATTTTGAGTATGAGGTTTTTTCTTCCTTTTGTATTGTGATTTGTGACTACTGTTGGCACTGATATATTTTTACTTGTCCACTGCTATATTTTTGTTTGTATTGAACACACAATGATTGGAAGTGAAAACTGATGCTCAACCACTGGTAAGCAATGTATATATGTATTAGAACCAGCCGTTGCATTCACACATTAGATGAAGGTAACCCCGAGACAGGTTATCCTTCATCCACATTAAAGTAGATGTCTCTTTTTGTGCTTTATCGTGTACTTAATAGTGGTGGAATAAATCATTATTATCACTATTTTTAAAAATCCATACCACGGCATTTAGTGGTATGTGATGTGGACACCACACCACTTGGTCAAAAGTATTTCTGAACCTTACAATCTATATTAACATAGCATGGCTGATATAAGCAGGGACTTCCTCCCATAGAGGCACTTCCTGAAGTCGCCAAAAGATTCAGCATGTGCACGTAGTTCTCTCCTAGTCACACTGTAGAGTTTAGAATAATTCTTACCATTTACTTTCCCTGATAAATGTAATTTTCAGTTCTTTTTTAATCATTAAAGATAAGAAACTTCCTTGGTGAGAGAAAGGGTTCCTCATTCCTTATTTTTAGCACCTCTGATCAACAATATCAAACTGATTGGAATTCCTTTCAGTCAAAGCTTTAATTGAGATTTTATTGTTCTTGTATGTTTTAGGACTTGTATGACTTCTTGGATGCACTGATAACTCAGCAGACATCTCCTGAAGAAGCTTACCTTAAATTTGATGACATTGCTTCCAAACTCTCCGAGACCTTGAGAAAGTTGACTAAGCAAGTTGATGAAGCTAGACAAAAGCATGATGACTCTCTAAAGAAGTATTTAAGGGATTATGAAAACATATTGGAAAGGTAATGACCTCGAGTTACACCTATTCTTCATTTAGAAATCGGATTCTTTTTATTTTACTTCGAATAGGCTCAAAATTTACATCTTTTTCCTAAAAACAATCATTTATGCCAATTTAAGACAAGCAATCACTGTGCAGTGTTTAGTTACAAAATATCCATTTTCGCCAGCTGGACTGAATGTAGTCTGTGATTCACTCTTGGTGTACGATACTCAGTGGAGTTCTTTTGCATTCTGCCACTGATTTTGTATTATGACAAACGTTGCACATTTGATGTTTGAATTATCTCATTGACTGGTTCTACGTATTTTTATAAACCTTATAATAATAATAATATAATGTATTGTTCTGTTGGTCATTTACATGACATAGAACATGGTCAGAAAATCAAGATGAAACAAGTACTCACATAAGAATATTACAATTGTAACACTATTTGCATAATTACAATTTGTCACTAAGGAACTCATTGATGCTATAATAGCATTTATGGAGCAAGAACTCTTTTAGATTTGTTTTAAAAGTAGCCACAGTGGACTTATTTTTTATACAAGGAGGCAGTTTATTATGAATAATAGACAAGGAGTGGTGTGGGCCTTTCTTGGATATAGCAAGTGGCTGAGTTCTTAGGTGAACATTCTCTCATCCACGAGTAAGGTGACAATAAATGTGAAAGTATGGCACAAACAGAGATGGGTTCAATTTTACAAATACAGCAGCATGAAGAATATGTATACATGGCAACGTCATTACTTGAAGCTCCTTAAACAGGGGCCTTCCTGGAGTCCTAATGGATACATTAACCATTGCCTTCACTGACCTCTTTTGCATGGAAAATGCCTTAATTGCTGCACTACAGTTACCCCAAAAGACAACCCCATATGCTAAGTAAGAGTGAACTTTGGCATATTACACAAGTTTTAGAATATCCACTGAGGTGGTTGGGACAAGCTTCCTAATCATAAATGTCCCTATGGCCATTTTTTTCATGGTTTCTTGACTGTGGTGATACTAATCGAGGTTCTCACTTATAGATATTCCCAAGAATTTTATGGAGCTAGACATGCGGATACATTTATTTGAATTCACCCTAAAAAGAGGTGATAATACTGGTGGATTAATTTTATTATGGAGTTGCAAACAACTAGTTTTACCCTCATTTATTATTAAGTTGTTCATCGTACATCAGTTTGACATTTTAACTAAGGTTTCACAAGCAGAATTAGTACCATCGGCAAAATTATCTCCCATACTTAATGTAGATGTATCATCAGCATATAAAGTCACGTAACAGTTTGGTAAGTGAGTGGGAAGGTCATTAATGAAAATGATAAACAAGAGTGGGCCCAATATAGAACCCTGAGGTACTCCACAATTGGTTTCAACAAGCTTAGACTTGTATGTGCAAGCTCCTGCTTTAATTTGGACCATTTGCTTATGGCTAGACAGGTAAGACGTAACCCAGGACAAAGCAATACTATTTATTCCAATATTATATAATTTAGAATAGAGTATGTCATGGTCGACTCTATCAAAAGCTTTGGACAAGTCTAAAAAAAAAGTCCAGTTATCTCTTTCTGAGTGGAAAGCCCCCTAGTGATTTTATCAATCAGCTGAAAGGCAGCAGTTATGGTTGACTTTCCTGAAATGAAGCCATGCTGAGAGGGGTGTTGGAGGTCAAAATGGTTCAATTTTTTTTTTAATAAGAAAAAAGTATACCTTAAACTAACAGACAAGAACAAAGAATTAGAAACTTATACAAAAGAAGGAAAAAAAAGAAACTTGAAACATGAAAAAGGGGAAAATACACTTAATGAAGGCATGAATGTTAAAAGTAATTTTGAATTTTAATTTTGTGGTCCTGCTAATCCATAGGCTTGTCAGCAGGTGCCAATATGTATCTTATTGAGTGGTCGGATATTCTGTTCGCTCATTCAATGGAAAATTTAACAACATTTTGGATATTTTACAATAGCCGTAGTGTTTTCTTAAACATGAAAAAAAATAATAAATACATATATATATTTTTCATATGCCAGCATACATATGCATACACACATACATACTCAATGCGTAATGAAAGATATCCAAAACTAATTGTTTGAGGCAAATTCAATATCACTTCTCTTTCACATCTTTAAAATGCAAGTATTGCTGGCCTTAAAAAAATATCTCACACATTTTTAACGCGGTATATGACTTCATGCCATAAGACGAACTATATTTATGCCTGTGCGTGCATCAAGGTGTTGGTACGCTTGAAATTGGCTTGAATCAAGTGCTCGGTCCATAGCTTGGCACGGAGTGCTTGAGGCATGCTTGAATAAAGGTTGCAAAAATTAAGCTTGATGTATCAGGGGAAAATCAAGCTTAGGGAAAGCTTACATGCTATGTGGGAAGGATACCACCATCGCTCACAACAGAATCAACATTATTGCTACGGCAACATTTGCCATTGCTACCAACAAATAAACTAGACTTGAAAAAATTTGCTTCAGTTCCAGAACGCCAATGAATTGATCTGTCAGTAAATGAATACATACTCGGGGTTGTTGGACAAATGGAATGTATCAGTAAATGTTAGAAGTTCTATCTCACTGCAACATTAGTTGTTCAGGACTAGGTATATTGAAATTGTGTATTCACCTCACTGTGGTTAAAACAACCTAGGTATGATTTTTCATGTAAGTGGTCGTGTAATTTTGGTTAAACTCTAACTTCTGCTAGTAATATAGCTTTTGAACTGGAGTGTAGGTATAACATGGCTAGTCTTTGTGTAATCAGAGAAATGTTCTCTCCTTTAATCATCTGTACATCCAGGTATTTCTTATTTCAGGTACATTCCTGTACTAATGGCTCAAGCTAAAATTTACTGGGATATGGAGAATTATGCCCAAGTCCAAAAAATTTTTCAAAAGTCTGTGGAATTTTGTGAACATAGTGAAATATGGAAGCTAAATGTGGCTCATGTTCTTTTTATGCAAGAAAACAAGCTAAAGGAAGCAACAAAGTTTTATGAACCAATTGTGAAGAAAAATTATGACAATGTAAAGATACTTTAATCAGTTGAATCAACCACATCACAAACAAGGTATTCACTAAAACTGTTGATATTTTTAGATGCTGAATGTGAGCGCGATTGTCCTTGCAAATCTGTGTGTGGCATACATCATGACTGCTCAAAATGAAGAAGCAGAAGAATTAATGAAGAAACTGGAAAAGGAAGAAGAGCAGCTCGCATATGAAGAGACTGACAAAAAAGTTTTTCACTTATGTATAGTAAACCTTGTGATAGGGTATGACTCATTCTGTTTGTGATGTGAATGCTACTATTTTAGCACATTAGAATTTTCTTGTATAGCATATTATCTTCTCTGATGCAGGACACTGTACTGTGCCAAAGGAAATTATGAGTTTGGAATATCCAGAGTTATGAGGAGTTTGGAGCCTTTCAATAAGAAGTTAGGTACTGACACATGGTACGTCTGATAAAAGATATCAGTCTGTCCTCAATACAAGAACAATTTAATGTAAAATTTAAAATGTAAATATTATAATTTCCAGGTATCATGCTAAGAGATGCTTTTTATCCCTCATTGAAGTTCTGGCTAAAAATATTATTCTAGTAAGAGATTCAGTGATACAAGAATGCATCATCTTTTTGGAACAGTGTGAAGGTAAACAAAATGAAATTATTGCCATTGAAAGTTACCAACTTGCCCCCTTCTCTTACTTGTAGTATTGATCCATCTGTCTTCTCAAACTGTGTATTAATTTCTAAGTGACTATGGCTCCATATTTGATTCTTTTAGCAGGTCCAATTTTTAATTATAATTTTCAACTTCTGTCCTCTCATACCTCTGCATGATGATGTGTTGAACAAAATTGTTTGGGATAAACATGTAATTTTTTATTATATTAGGATAGGTCCCTACCAAAATCATACTTATGAAAAATTATCTTATATTTTCCGAGTATCTCTCAGACTTCACTGCCAAAGTTCTTCATTTTTACCGACATATTGACTTGTGACTTCTGCATTGTCCTCTGGAGTAGATTATGTCCACTTTTTCACCGATGGGGATCAGAATCTTATGATGAAGGCCAATAGCTCACTTTAATTTCATGAAAACTAATCTTGTCACACTATTTTGGTAAAAAAATACCTGGCTGCAGTTGCTGAGTTATTTTATTATGTATACTTATACGTATATACCCATGATATTATTTAGCATTAATTAAGGACCTTCCTAAAGCTCTAAGAGTCCCCTGCTTTAAGTTCTACTGCCTTTAGAACCCCTCTTCAGACTTGAGTGCTGCTGCTTGTTCTCAAAAATCCTTCCCATGGATTAAAACCTTAACTAAGTGGAAGGGATTGCCTGTCCTAATGGACCCAAGAGGTGAATTCTCAGGAGCAATATCTTGCATGGTATAATCACCCATCATTATTAGAGTGATGATTAATCCTTTGAGTGCCAGATGGCTGATTTATTGGCGCTAGGGGTGTGTGTGAAAAGTGCCATCCTAATCCAAAGTTCAAAAGAGTAATCTATTGGCTGTTTGTTCATTAATAACTTTTTTTAAATTGCATAAATAAAAAAATCAGTAGAAACAGCACAATAAAAATGTATGACATCCAATGAGTTTTAGGAGACTACATAAAAAGTCAGGCCTTAAAATATTATCATAATGGGGTGATAAATGGGCATGACAGTGTGCAATAGGCTTTTAAGTTTGCCATAACAGTTGTAAATATTGATCATGGAAATGATGGGCTGCTACTAAAAAATGCTGCAGAAATAAATTACAGCAAATCCATATTGGTGGCAATACAAGTTTGGATGCCAAAAATTGGCAATAGAGGGGAAGAATTAGAAGATGCATAAAAACAATTCAAAGAATTGATAGAAAGGGGACCTTAACGAAAGCCCTCATTCATCATGGCATGCTGGAATGCATTAGTATATGAAGTTAGAGATGGCAATGGTGCTGAGGTGAGTAAATAGAGAGATAGAAATGACCAAGCAAGAATGTGTGGTGGAATTTTGGCTGAGAAAAGAAAGGAGTATAGAAAACATCACCCAAGCCTTGGTAAAATTGGAATATTTTTTGGTGACTCTGGAAGATATTTAACTACCCAGTAAAAAGCACACAATGGTCCTTTGGCACAGCATGGAAGAGAAGAACTTAACTTGTTCCTGCATCACCTCAACTCCTAACAGCCATCCAACAAGTATACTATGGAGATCGAAGAACAGGGACAACTACCATTCCTGGATGTAATGGTCAGCAGGTGAAACGACAGGAAATTAGCACATGCAGTCTACCAAAAAGCCACACGCACGTACCGGTACCTAAATGCGGATTCTCACCACCATCCGGCCCAAGAAATGGCATTAGTTGACACGTTGCTGCATAGGGCCTACAGCATTTCTGACAGCAAATCACACCCAGCTGAGAAAAGAAAACTGACTGCGGCCCTAGAGAATAATAGCTACTCAAAAACAAGAAGATCCACCTGGTCCTGAGAAGGGCCGCCAGATTAGAGAACAGGAGGAAAATAGAAACCAATCTAGAGGGAAGACCCTCAGCATACACCACCATCCCCTACATCGCAGGAACATCAGGAAAGATCAGCAGAATTAAATAAAACCACAACGTCATAACCAGGTTCTCCACCACCAAGAAAATCGCCGACGACATGCCCAATCAAAAAGAGTGGATTCCCAGCACCATGAAGGATGGAGTTTACAAGATAAACTGCACTTGTGGGAAATTTGATGTGGGCCAGACTGGGAGGGTGATCACCTGCTGAGTGAAGGAACACCAAAAGGCGACAGAAAAGAAGAAGTTCCACCTCTCAGTTGTCGTAGAGCATGCATGGTCTTGACCTGGCCACTTGATCTGCTTTGAGGAAACTGAAGTCCTGAGCGGAGAAAATTGATACTTTCCAAGTTTAATCAGGGAAGCGATCGAAATTACAAAATGGCCAAATAACATGAACCGGGAAGATGGCTACCACCTGGTGAATATGTGGAAGAGAGTGCTAACACAAGCCGGAGAGAGAATAATGAAAAATGGTGCCAAAAGTGCTTTTGGCCCAGGAAATGGCAGCCAACCAGAAGCGACTGACTCTACTGTATAAACCTGCCCAGAGAGAAGCGCTGCATCTTCGACCTCAAGACGCCTCCAGGATAAGAGGCGGAACGTTGTCGAAAAAAAACGACGCAGCCGAATCCCAAAAATTGAAGGAATATCACAATGGTCCTTTTACTTGGGAGCACATATTAACAACAACAGATGAACATTAACACCCATGTTCCGAGAGCTGAAATATTCCACCCATTCAGGACTCCAGCTGACATGGCTATATCAACTGGCTATGTACTTGTAAGGATTGAGGAATGTACTTGATGACTTCTACTTGATTTTCCAGGTGCTGCTGTAAATTCTTAACAATTTACTGCTAATGATGTGCAATGTCTGATTAGAAAATGTGATTCGTACAATTTTTACAAAATTCTTACGATTCTTACAAAAAAAAACAAAAAAAAAATAATTATATGTAAACATACATGATAGCTTATCAGATGCAAGAGTGGAAAAAATACAAGTTGAAGAATAAAAAAGTGCAATATCCACAACAGTGAAAACATTATTTTGAAATATAATAGGAGAAACAATTCCAGCCATGGTGGACAAATAAAAATTTTATTAGAACCTGGAAAAATGCAGGCTAGGTTAAGAGAGTATGTTAAAGACAAGATGAGAGGATACTATTAAGCCAGGAAGTGTAGCTGAAGATCAGGAATTGTGAGTCTGGAAACAAGACGAAATTTTAGGCCCAGCAATATCAGGTGGTAAGATCGAGAAACCACTGAAGGAAGTCAAAGAAACAGATAATTTGACATAATAATTATAATAGCACTCAGAAAAATTAATTGGAACCTTTTGAACTTAGCTTGATTCGCCAGAAGAGAAATTGATGCCACATGATTGCCCATTGATGATGAAGGACAATAATAAAATAGATTTGGAGGGCCTGGGCTGGAACAAGAGCGGAAAAAGTTAGTACATAAGTTTCAGGAGTATTGAGTGGGCAAATGCAGTGTTATAAATGACATAGAATTGATGACGGGAATGTTGACTAAAATACAATTAGGAAAGGTTAGTAAGGTGCCTGATAGTGGATGTAGAGCACAAGGTAGTGAAGCTGGGATTGTGATAAGGGGGGACATGAAAATATGTATATACATATTTGTTTTAGTATAATCAGTTTAGGATAATTTTTATCCTGCTTAATTATGGCAATGAAGTATGTTGAAATCGAAAGACTGTAGGCTTTCCTGTTGGAAGATATTGATGAAGTCTTCTCAGGTGCGGGACTAGTTTAGGCTTTTCATGGCCGATGTTTCAATGAGTTACTCGCTCATCAAAGCTTTGGCCATGGAAAGCCTATCCTTGGGCCACCCCTGGGGAGACAATCAATATGAAGACATTGCTAGAGTAAAAAGATCCGCCTTGATGAGGAAAGAACCACGTTCCTTTTGGCTAGCTTGGCCAATGCAGGCATGTCACCTGGAGGAAATTTATTAGTGGAAGGATATACTTTTGTCATTATTTATGGGAAGGAAACGTGGGTAGAATGGTGGTCTGCTGATCGGCCCGCCAATCTGCCGACCAGTGTTAGTGTTTTGATTCTCAGTCTCAGTACATTGATATTTTGGCAATATTATGGTAGAATCTGGGTGATAAATTTCTTTCATTTATATTTAATACCCTGATTCTTACATGTATGATTGGAAGTCCCCAATTTTTGCATTACTAACTAGGTGGACAATCAAAATCCTCTTTAATTTTACAACCTATAACTCTGTTTAAAATCCACTCCATGCAAAATCAACTTGATATTTTATGGGTGGAATTTATGGCACTGTTTCACAAAAACATAGTGATGGAAATGTGTCCTAATTTCCAAAAATAAATGTCCCGGCATGAGCCCCAAGATCCTCCCCAAATGTATTACTATGATAATATGTGTATGTAGCTGTATCTGAATGTTACACCCAGTGACAGATGGCTCTATTTAATTTGCAGTGTTTGGCAGAAATATAAGAACGGTCAATGAGCAACCTTTGGAAGAGTTGCAAATGCACATCGGAAAAACAACAGTTGCATATGAAGCTCGATTGTTGAAGTGCTTACTCATGAAATTACAGGAATCATGAGTGAATGTGAGGAATAATAACTTGTTTGCCTTGATAGCTGATGGCATGAATATACAAAAATTCATGGCTGATAGAATAGTGATGAGATGTGAGTTATCATTCCTACTCATGGGCATAGCTGGGGGTAATAGAGGGGGGGCAGGTATTGCCCCTAAGTGAGACATTTCATTCCAAATCTGCTATATGGAGCCAGGCAAGATGATGTCCTGCCCACCTCCCCCCAATCCTTTCCTCCACATTAATCCTGGCTATGCTCATGTCCTTATGTCCAATTTTTATAAAATTAGCTAAGATGAAAAGTTGTAATTTTACTTTGAATATTTCATAATAAATAATTGAACCATATGTATCATACTGTCAATCTTTTGGAGACAGCAATATGTATACAGCTATACCCGATCATAAATTAATGATGATTATTGTTTTAAAATTACAACATTGATGGTTAATACCATTATAGGAATGTTGAAGTCCACCACTAACTGAAAGATGAAAAAGTGGCAAAAGTTAGTGCTATGTCCAGCACAAAAAATAATACACCCTCAGGTACTGGGTTTTTATTCCATTCTTAATGGCGGACCACACAACAATTCAGAAAACAACATAAACTTATTACAGAAACAGGTTTTTGAAACATAGCACTCAAGCAAATGAACAACAAAATGCATGTATATACTACAATTAGTACATATGTATTAGGAGTATTGAGTGGGCAAATGCAGTGCCATAAATGAGATAGAACTGATGATGGGAGTGTGGACTAAAATACAATTAGAAAAGGTTAGTAAGGTGTCTGATATTGGATGTAGGGCAGAAGGAAAATTACACTACTATCTCCTAGAAGGTTCTAAAAAAAGAAAAACATTCAAATTGTACAGCCTATCTGAGCTGTTAGAAATAAATGTCCTGACTTTCAAAAAAATATAGCTACCAACAACTGTCCAATATAGAGATGGATAAATTATTGTAAATTCTGTTGGTTTTTAATTTTCTGCAATTGATAACTATTAGAGGATTTAATAGGAAAGCCAATAGCAATGGCAAGATGTTCAACCATTGTTATTACTACATTAATGCATTAGAAATAACGAAAGTTTAAAAACAAACACAGCAGCCCACATGAAAATTGGCATGAGAAATTTTTGTTCAAACCATTGAAAATGATATCCCCACAAATATTCCAGAAATGAGATGGATGTGCCTTTATTAATAAATTACGATTGTAATAAATGTACTTAACAGAAAATAATGCGTTTGTAATACATCAGTAGGGTACGGAAGTGAATATTACCAAAAAATTACAGTAATTTTCAGGAGCTGTGGTAAATTATATAAAATGCCTCGGCAGTTTTCGAAAATTACCATGGTAATTCTCAGAATGTCTCATTTCTAGTCCAATGGTGAGTCATGTGCAATTTATGGGGTTTACTTTATATCTGATATCTTTTAAGAAAGTAACTATTAAAAAGCATTGTTCAAGAAGTCACAGAAGTAATTGGGAAAAATTTGAAACTTTTAAAATTTGGAAGAGTACACACTCCCTAAGTTCTGCCCCTTCCAAAGCTGTGGAGTAAACAATACATAATTATGAATCATCTGGTGCTCTCCCAGTGATTAACAAATATGAGGTGCACTTAAGATTTACAAGGGGTTAGGTAACTGGTCTGAATATAATGGAGGTGTCATCCATCAATAAGTCAGCAGCAGCAAATTACCTTGTGTGAAACCTGAGAAAACCTATACTAAATGTTTTCCTTGTTATAGGTGGAGCTGGATAAAATGTTTTCTGAAATGGTGCTGCTCCATCAGTTATGTCATTTATCTTTCATGCTTGCCTTCTCTCTCAAGACGAGCATTCCTATCACATTGGGGGTTAAGGCGAAGGGTAGTTTTAGACGGGATGAATGAAGGAATAAAAAAACTGTGACAAGTATTTGGGCAAGAGACATTTAGGTAACTTGGCACAGCATTGGTATGGTTGGTGCTTACAGCAGTTGTTTTGCGGGTGTTTAGTACTTCTCGCTGCAGTAATCATTTAATAGCTCTACTCTATTTTGCGGGTCATAGTTTTGGAGGCTATTTGTTTGCCATAGTGTCCATCGCATCTTTTACTTTCCCCTCCTTAAATACTAACCAGGGAATGGTTCATGGTGTGAGCACTTAAGGAATAGCTGTAAATTCATTTCTTTCGTTATGGCACTAAGATATAATCCCAGGAATGGGTGTGTGGCAAGGGGTTGTAGGCCATCACCCATCCGAGGAGAATGGCAGAGAAGGAAGAGAATAAAAGGAAATAGGAAGGTAGAGAAGGGCAAAAAGTGAAATATGTTTTGATGAATTACCTTATTCCTTCACTCTAGTTGTTATCATTCAGTGGATTCTTTATTTCATCAACTGATGTCATACAGCTGCAAGTTGGGGTAAAATATCTACTGAGTCAACCAGAAAGTTGTTGCATTAAAGTAACCCCTAGAGTCTCTAATGGCTCACAATCCAATCATTCTAATCATTAAGCTCTCTTAGCATGAGGCGGCCTTCAACAAAATCTTTTTCTTGGTGAGTTAGGCTCATTCATTACGAAATCCTTGTCCTGCTTTCGTAAGGTGTGGACTTGTGATAGAGATAAAACTCCTGTATTTCACTCTATCTTATGGTGCTCAAATGTATCTGTTTCCCAGTTTGGGAAGGAGGTCACAAGAATATAAACAAGGAAGAAATATGTAGTATTATCTTGGGTTACCTTAATATGATAGCCCAAAACTGGGATGTAACTAGCTTTGAAGTGACCAACATCATACATAAAGTTAGACAGTGGCATCAAGTGCTTATTCTTTGACTGCAATTACAAAACAGAATCAATATCTTCAGCAGAACCAGCTATTTTACCAGTTACAGAGTCAACCAGAAAGTTGTTGAATTAAAGTAACCCCTAGAGTGTCTAATGGCTCCAATCCTATCATTCTTATCGTAAGCATCAACCATTGGAAAAACAGACCTGAGGAGACTAGGTGCTTTCAAAACCTGGTGTTGGAGGAAGATAAAATAGATGCAATGCGAAATGAAGAATTTCACAGAAGAGAAAAAAAAGACCCTATCGAACTTGCACAAAGAAAAGGGTAACCACATGCATTTGACATCCTTTAGGGCACAACGGGTTTGTGAAGAAGTTGTGTTAATGACTGAAGGTAAAATAGTGGGAAAGTCTCAGAAGGGACAAGTTCATGCACCAAATTCAGGGGAAAGTACATAAGAAGAGCTACCAGGAAGTAAGGGAACTAGTATTAGAAAGTGAGGGTTGAAGGGGTATAGCTAACCAATCGAAGGATCGAACGGCCAATGATGATGTCTGAAGTGATGACTTAGTATCTCGCTACTAACTAGGGGACTGCCACTGCCATAGAATTCCTCTGACCCCGCAAGTTTATAAAAAGATCCGCTTCTATCACAAGGGTCCTTCGACCAACCAAATAGTTTTCAATTGTCAGTCCGTAACTCCTCGATGATGCGTGAGAGTTCATACGACATTCTACTGACACATTTATTCGTATTGTGTACAGCGGCCTCAACCTTGGCATTGCAGGAAATTTCACTGCTCACCCGGCGGGACTGTCCCGACCAAACCGGAAACGCCAGGTGATACCCACCACAGCAACATCCACCGCAGGGAATCGTTCGTTAAGAGCGCTCCATTCTACGTGCTTGGGCTTTCGACGCTTGACAGCGGTTTTTTTTACCCCTAAACGAGACGGCGGCGTGTGAGAACAAAAAGAAAAATCATCTTGCTTGAACTACGCGGGAATTTCGGCTCCTGTAAGAAAACCGAAGCGAAGGAGACATAGATACCTAGAGAAAAATCATGAAATTCCCGAATAACTATTCCTCTTCGCGGAAACTAGTCACTGAGGATACAACACGACGCACTGTCGTAATAAAATCGGGAATCCCTTCTTTCTATGTGCAATAACCCGTGACCGAGGCGGGAGAAAGTGAAGGAAAACGGAACCTGTGCAGAAATACGCTCGAGCACGGCCGATGAACCGCGCATTTTCCAATGGCAGGTTAGCGAGTCGACACACAATGCTTTCCGCAAAGGTCATTACTTACCAGCATTTTCTAGCTTTTTTCAACTTCCTACTCCATTTGACCTGCCTCAGCGCGGAGGATGCTCAGTTACTCTCGGCTGATCATGGGCCACACAAAGGTAAGTTCTCACTCACAAACTAGCGCCGGTTTGCTCGGAGGTTAATTAGGAATCACATCGAAGTTATATTTATCTCTAGCTTAATCTATTCCTTGAAAGCCTTTATCATTCTGACAGGGTCATATATGTACAAAATGACTATTAGAATTATTAGATTATTAAAGTAGAGATATGGCGGCGCTGGAAAAATGACCTGTTCTAACGCTTTTGGATGGTTACACGTTCTCCGAATGCAATTACGGCCACTCGCCGAGGGCAATAAACTACTCCCTTTCACTTACATTTTTCTATTACATGAATCAGGTCACGAGTGATGTAACGCTATGCGATATGCCCACAGGTGCCAACGGGGAACTGGTTTGTCCACCCCTCAACTACCGTCCGGACTCTGCAGAGAAGATATTGTTAAATCTTCTTCCGTGTGTAACGAGCCAGGATTGTCCATTAAACCAGGACCTGGGCATCCTCTGCTGCAAGGTGGCCGACGGAGGGCATAAACGATGCCGATACGGTGTTATCCCTCCTAAACCCAAGCCCACACATTTGCGTACGTATTAAACGTTAAAACCCATCTAACAACAAACCTAGCATATTTAACCCCCTTATTTATCAACTACGTTAGCAAATGGAACAATTGATTAACAGGACGTGTGGTTGTCAATTTCGAATCACTATTTCCGCTCTAACATCGATAAAAGCCCATCCCAGAGTTCAGTCCAGGGAGTATTGACATTCTTAGTCCATCCCTTGATTGGCCGAAATGAATAGTGCCGCAGAATACTGATAGATTTGAGTACAAGATGTTTGGTTCTATTAGAAACATTGCAAGCAGTCTTCTAACTATTAGATTGAAAAAAGGTGATGGGGATAATGGAGGTAGAAAAGGTGAATTGGTTGATCATATCATCGATACGATGGATTAGAAGGAACTGATTTGCTTGCATACTGACTTAAGCTATTATTTCTAATAGAATTTTATCCCATGTATGCCATGGCACATGGCTATGGATGCCTTTGCATAAGACTGGTTTGCTTGGACAACAAAATACTGGCTAGTAAATGATTCAAGGGATTGTGTGAGCATATCAGCATGAGAGATATAAATTCGGGTAAATTCTATCAAAGCCATGTTATGAGAAATTCTAGGATGGATATAACATCCGTTTATGTGAGCATAGGGGGCACAATTGAAGCAAGAAGAGCACATTCAACACCAGGGTAGGATGTTGGCAGGAAATCAGCAAGGTAGCAAATTAAATCAAGGGAAATTGAGCTCTACGGCCTCTCAAAATATCAAAAATAAATGAGTCTCCAATGGCCGTAAAAAATGGCACCACTCGTCAAACATGCAACCAAACAAAACTTACTGTGTTGGTTTGCAGGAATGGGGATTCCACAGCAGGGACCAACCACAGCCTCTCTACCAGAATACCCTCCTGTGATGGTTTACAGGAATGTTACTTCCTCGCCAGTGACCACCACACACACGAGGTAGTAAGCACTAACAACCTCGTGTTGCAAGTGCTTTTCCCCTCAGCTCGCTGAAGAGGGCCACCTTTTGGCCGAAATACACATATCCGATGCTCACCCTCGTTTGTCTTAGTGTTTACATTTTGACCACACACTTTTTGAGTGGTTTCTCCCTGAAGTTGGGCCCATCTGTGTGTGTGTGTGTGGTGATAACCAGGCACCCTTAGTAGGATCCCATCCTTAGTAGGGTGCCATTTTTTTTACGGCCATTGGAGACATTTATTTTTGCTAAGGTAACAAAGACTGAGAAGAGCACTTACAAGTGAAGCCTATGAGCAATTGGATGATGCTGATACTGGGGACCTACAGTAAAGACAAAGTGTGTGTGGATAGGGGACTGTCAAGAAGCAGTTCACCCATGTAACACTTCAATTAAGCTCCACCACCAATAAAGATAACCTTAACAATGTGGAGTTAGAATTCTATTCCCACTATGAAATGATTCACTCATTAGTTTCACCCCAATTAAATTCTTGATTAATTTATGCTGGGGTTGCCCTTACATTTCTACACCATTATTTCTCTAAGTATAAATACAGATTACAGCTAATTCTGATAATTAAGAGATTACCACTGCCTTCACTTCTTCCGTCATTATCTAATGGTTAAGCTACAACATGTTACCCCATTGTCATAGCCTTTTTAGGAGTGCAGCGCCACTGCCCAGAGAAGGAGCCTTTGGCAGAAATCCTACCCATACAAAACTGTACTGGTGACAACATTTGCTGGCCTCGCATATGTTGTGATGGTTACTGTAGGACACCAGACCTCAACAAGATAATACTTCCTCAGAGTGAATACACCACCTTGACAAGTAAGTAGCCTTACCTCCCCTACTAATTTTTCATAGTCCACACTCGACGTAGTATTTAGACATGTTAATGAACAGCAGCAATTCCATAAGTTTAGCTACATGTTGAAACCCCACTGTCGTCATCCTATCAAGTAAAATGTGTTCACATTATATCTCTGGGTAGCATGACATGACAAAAACTTGACCTGCGATCAACAAGGCACTTGATTTATCATAGGTCTGAAAAACGCAGCAGAATATTTGCAATGCACAGCTCCACCTCGCTATGATTTCTTCAAAAAGACTTGCCAGTCATTAAGAGACTGTTTTCCATTGGTTTGCTGTCAGGAGGGAGACATGAAAGTTTGCAGACCTGGAAAAAAGTCCATTCTTCCGGTACTGGCCACACTCGTGAAGGTAAGGCTGAGGAGCAGGCCAAAAAGGACACCCTTCTAGAAGCATGAAATTTACAACTTTTGATTGTACTACATTAAGGGCGAGTAACAGTTCATCACACTTGATTCTCATTATGTAGCCCAGTATAAATTCAAAGCATTAGTTTGACCTTAATGACCCATCAACTCTGCCATAAAGTCCTCTCAAAGAGACTTAACCTTGGATAACCTAAGTGTTAATGTTTTGAATGAATAGGGTAAGCTATGTTTTTCCACAATGAATTTAATGACTTACGACCATCGTTTTGACGATTAACGTCATCATCAGGTGAAGATACATTTGGTGCAACAATTTATAAACTAGTGAGAGTGAGGGGGGACTGTTGAGGTGTGGGGGAGGAAGGCAGAGTAGGGGCTTCCCAAGAGGGAGTGGGAAGTTAATGGAAGAGATTGAGGAGGGGAGAGTGGAAAGTATACAATAGATGATTTACGTCACAATTAGCATTAGATGATTTCAAATTTTCAACTTACTCAAGAGCATCTAGCTGGGGGCCTTACTTTACTTTCAAGCAAGTTGAAATCTGTGAATGCTAATCATGACATTAATGACCTACTATATACCTCCTGCTCTCCCATTAATCCCCCTTACCTTCACACACCCTCTTGGGAAGCCCCTACTCACCCACTCCACCCTCTTCCCCCATACCTCTAGTTCCCTCCCCACTCTCTCTAGTATACAAGTAGTTGCACCAAATGTATCCTCACCTGATGATGACGATAATCGTCGAAACCATGGTCTTAAGTCGTCATTCACTGTGGAAAAACATAGTATACCCTCTTAATTCATGTTTGCCAAAGTATCGCCAGAAGCCATCAACTCTATAAAGAATGTATTATTCCAATTGCTGCTGATGCAGAGTTACTCAACATTCTAAATTGTGTCAACGTCTCACTAGTGGCAACTATACAAAATTAAAATTTCCTGATGAAGCATGTGAAGATACTATTATCCGTGGTGAATTGTGAGCATCGCTAACACAAACTTCCACTTCCATAAGAGCACCATTAGCTTTAAACTCCTAGGTAGGCCTTGATTAATGATAAACTGGCGAACACGGAATTATGAGATACAAAATAACCCACAGGTCCATATTGATTTATAACAATCTCTCTTTCCAGGATGCAGCACAAGGATGATAGACAAATGAAACAAAATCACATGTCACGGATTTATTTGACAAGTAACCAAAGTTTTGTACATTAAAATAATAACTTTAAATGTCCCACGGTCGCGGCGGAGGAATGGCATTAATCAAGCTGAAAAAAGTGAGAAGATACGTTTGTAACTGCAGAATGAATGTAAATAAATAGAAAGATACATGATTATGGCCTTGGAAGTCTCACCTTTTTAAATCCTATATCTGCAGCATATTCTCTGAAGCACTGACGACAAATGTTCAAGCCGTACTTCCGAATCAGTCCATGCCTATTAGCACAGGATCGGCTGAAAAGAAAACACCTTCGTTAGAACACATTTGGGCTATGCATTTCTTAAGGCCTGCTTACAAGGCGAATTCATCCACGCTGATCAAAGAGTTAATTCACGTCCATTTTAAAAATACATCCATGTTCACAAATGAATTGGCGCTAGTGCACGGATAACCAGCCCGAAAACGCTGCGATTGTCTCGAAGTACGAGTTCGTGCGAGCATGTACCCGCGCGAGAGCTTGCACCGGGTAAACGCATTTACACTGGAGTAGATAAAGCCGAAGTTCGAGCCACAATCGAGCCGTACTTAATAAAATTTGACAGCCTCAGAAACTGAACACCATCGGTAACTTAACGTAGAAGATGGTCGAACGTTCCATAGAACAATATACAGAAAGCGTATTGCTGCACATGAATTATCTGCTTGATCCAATAAAACTCCGGTAGTTATTTAACATTATCAGTATGCACGACCACCATGGCGTATCGAACGAAAGCCCTTAACGAATCATTACAGATATTGTGCTATTCACCTTCATCAAATACAAAAATCCGTTATAATTGACTCATATGCAACCACATATTCTTCGTTTCCAAATCTCCACTATCTACGAATTCTCATGAATCATATGCCCTAACCAAGAACACTGCTGGCCAGTTCACCTGAGGTGAGTTTCAATAGGACAACATTAATAGTTACTAAAAATTAACACATGACAAGCTCATGAGGAAACAGGAAACCACCCGCAATAAGGCTAGAATAACGATCTTAAATCACAAATTGCTGTGAATCAACACCCTAAACAACACTGACCACATACTGAAGAATGCCCCACAGTAAATGAACCACCCATCGAGAGGAATAAGAAATGCATTGATAAAAGTACAAAACTAAGTGGCAACATGGCGCCCGAAGCCAATTCCTGTTTACTGTGACAAGGAACCTAGAATTCCAGCAAGATATTGTAACTATGTCCATTACTTACCAAGATCTGGAACCCTGGCCATACTTCCTTGGATGAGAATACCAGATATTTTGGAAACCCATTTTAATCTATTTTATATATATTCACTCAGGGCACACCACGTGTGAAAATTCAACCGCGATGGGCGACGAAAGGAAGAACATTGAACAAGTGAATGACGATGAAACTTTTGCTGCTTTCAATTGTTTTCGAGAGATGGCGCGATGGCGCATAGTAAAATTCTTTTTGAGAACACTTGACGGTGCAAATGCGACACAATCCGACAGCACAAATTTTAATTTGCAAATAACGTTACCACTGATATGTTAATTAGATTCATGTGATTTAAGTGTTGCCAAGAGTTAGAAGTGGAAAATTCTGTGTGAATGTGACGCCTAGTGAAAATGGACGCCAAGAAGTCGAATTTTTATTGTTATTACGTGTCTTATGTCATCCTTGTCATTGGTGTCCTCCTCTCGGCGCTGAACGTTTATGACCTAAAAGGTGGTCGTGATGATATAGATACAAATGATAAGTGTAGTAGAATAAATTATGAACGTGATAATGAAAAACCGAAGGTTTGGATTCACGCTAAGAATGTGGGTAGAGTTTTCGAATTGTGGTTTGAGCACTATTACCGATATATTAAGCATGTAACGTCTACGTGCTCAACTTCTCTTTCCATAGATCGAAACGGGCTATTTAAGACACGTGAAAGCTGTCTTCGAGCGGCTTGGTTTTTCATTCGGGGATAATTCATCGGACTGGGATGTATTATGGTCTCACGAGTATCCATTCAAAGAACTAAGGAGCTCACTTGTTAATATGATGCCGCATCAGAAGGTATCTATCTCTCGGCTATGAAGGTCGTGTAAGAACATGTCTTCCGTGTCGTTGTCTATATTTCTCCGTCATGTGCTTTCACGTTATTTGCTTTAAGGTTAATCACTTTCCTGGTTGTGGTTTCATCACGAATAAAGTTAGTTTGTCGACGTCTGGTTCATCTCACATTCCTAAGGCCTTCAAACTCCCTGAAGATAAAAACGAGTTGTTGGAATTCGTAAGTTATTTTGCCATTTAATCGAGTGGTCTAACGAGGCATATGCAAGGGCTTTTATTGTACAGTATTTTTCTTCCTTGATATAGGCTCGAACAAACGATGGGACCCTGTTTGTTCAGAAGAGTAACAGTCATCGAGGAATAAAAATTGAACCATTGGCCTCAATGGATTTGGAATCTTCCGAAAATTTTGTGCAACAGTATGTTAGTAACCCTTTGCTTATTGATGGATACAAATTTGATATCGGTGTATACACAATTCTCACTTCAATTGATCCGTTAAGGGTATATGCTTACACGGGTGATGTGCTCTTCAGGTAAGGTTTAGAAGCTTTTTCGCTTAAGTGCATGAAGTTTCAATGTTACTTATTGTTTTTTATCTAAAGCTTTTTTGTGTTTATTGTTATTAATCTAATATTAACAGGTTCTGTCCAGAGAAATATCATCCATTTGATCCCCAAGTTGTGGACAAGTATGTTGTTGGGGATGACTATCTTCCCATTTGGAATGTTCCATCCTTAAAAACTTATTACAACAATTTAGGTTTCTCGATGAAGGACACTTTTGATGCCTATCTTCGCTCAATAGGTATGGAAGTTTTTCATTTCTCATTTTTTGATAAATGGGTATTCTGAATTGGATAATTTCTTTAGGGCCAATTATTATGAGTGATAAATTTGAATTCCACGGATTTTCATTTGATGAACAAAGCCAAAGTCAGCATTCAAGTAACACTATCTAATTGAAAGCGTGAACTTGTTGGAACTGTATGCCTAGGAATCACGTATATTGAGGAAATTTAATCATATGATACCTTAGGAACCATTTTAAGAAGCATAAAACCCTCAAGCTGTGATTCCTGTGCTGTAAATATATGTTTCATCTCAATCCCCTCTTGTGTATACAAAGTTCTAATACAAGCTAGGTACAGTTAGCTTTCTGGACAGACACCTCCCAAAAATATTCGTATAATGCCTGTGGACACATCACCTATCAGAGTAAGTATTGTTAAAAGAGCTTACTTTTTGTTACATCCAGAAAACAGGCTTTGATGAAAACAATTTCCTCCTCACTTACTCCCTATCTTAACCCTTTCGCATCTAATTCTTTGTTGAAGCATTGCAATGAAAAAGTTCCTGATGCGCCATTTACTCATGAGTTACCTGCCGGGATCTGCCATAATATAGACATTACACCATGAGAACTGATCTTATTGATGAATGAATCGGGCATGAATTGTTGTGGCATGTTACAATCATAGAATGACAAATTGGAGATTGGGTTGGTGTGGTAGCTAGAGACCTGGCTAACCATACAGATGACCAGGGCTCAAGTCCCTGTAGAGGAGGTCATTTTTCACAGGAAACCCGATCCCTACTGGAGTGTCATGTGGAGAGCACTTCAACTGCAGTACTCCTTCTGTCGGATGAGACATTAAACTGTGGTCCCCTTGGCACCTTTCGTTAAGAGCAGGCTAATGCCGATGGCGGGTTTGCACATGAAGAGGTCCATGGTATTAGTTTTACAAGTTTTTATTAACTGAACGTCACACCGCCATGACAGCTTACTCACATCTGGTCATTACAACAAAAAAATGAAAAGCGCTTGTCGCTAACATCAATTTTTTTCATTACGCACTTTAACATCTCCCCTTAATGAAAAAATGTTATGTACCCTTAATACAAGAAACAACAAAAAAAAAACATTTTCATCAGCAATATCACAGCAATTGGTGCATGTTTACAATAACAAAATACATTCAAATTAACACTTCTCTCATATTAAATTTCAGAAAGTATTACACCTCTAAATTTCATGAATTTCATTGACAAAAGGGGTTTAGTAAAAATATCAGCTATCTGTTCATTTGATGGGCAATACTTAAGAGAGAATAAACCACTTCTATATTGATCACTCAATGAATGATAACGTACTTGTATGTGTTTACTATTTCTCGTCATTTGACCTGATTTTATCATCTTAAGAGCGCTTTGGTTATCTATGTTAAGAGTCACAGGCACAGTTTCATCAATCAATTCCTCTATCATAGTTTTCATAAATTCAATTTATTTACAGCAATCTGCCGCAGCTATGTATTCTGCTTCTGTAGAAGATAAGGCAACAATTTTTTGCTTATGGGAGCACCAAGAAATGGGAGCACCAGCAAACATTATCACATAACCTGTCGTACTTTTCCTGTCTTTATTGTCACCCGCAAAATCTGAATCACAGAATGCTTCTATACACATGTTACCTTTAGAAAAGTAGCGAATTCCCAATTTCATTGTCCCTTTTAAATATCCAAGCGTCCGTTTCACATTTTGAACATTTCGTTCGGTAGGCCTTTCCATTGATCTACTCTCAAAATTAACACTATATGCCATATCCGGTCTTGTTTTGCAACTCAGGTAGAGTAGACTTCCAATGGCTTCTCTGTATGGAAAGGGTGATTCCATTTCATCTTCGTTTTCGTCAACAGCAGGCAATATAGGCGTAGTCATTGGTTTGCAGTTTATCATGTTGAAACGCTTCAGCACCTGATTAGCATAGTTTTCTTGAGTTATGTACAGACCATCATTTGTTCTTCATATTTCCATGCCTAAGTATGTTTCAGGATTTTCAGAAATTGTCATGTCAAACTTTTCTTTCATCTTCAACAACAACTCATTCATCTTCACTGAGTTTTTGCCCAGAAGAATTCCATCATCCACATGGATAGTCTTGGAAACCTTCAGGTATTCTCATGAAAATCTCTTCTTCCAGTTCTCCATACAAAAAGGCTGTTTTAATGTCAAATGTTTTAATAGACAAATTGTTCCTGGCAGCAATAGCAAAAAGAATTCTCAGGGAGCTTGTTTCTAGTACAGGACTAAATATTTCTTCCAAGTCTATGCTGTTGGATTTCTGTTCACAGCCCCTAATGACAAGTCTCGCCTTGTATCTTCCATTGTCTTTAATTTTGAGAATCCATCTACTAGTAAGGATACCTTTTCCTTCTGCTTCTCTGGGGTCAACTAATTCCCACGTTTTATTTCTTTTTAATGATTCCTTTTCTTCATTTATTGCTCTCTGCCATCGATCTTGGTCTTTTCCTTTTATGGATTCACTGTAGGTCAGCATTCCTTCCTGGTCATAGTCAGAGACAAAGTTTTCAAATCTCTGTGGTCTTTTCATTGCACTCCTAGGCCTTAAACAGTATATGTCACTTCTTTCTTCATCTTCTCCATGTAGCTCTTGAAAAGGAGTATTTTCGGTATCTTCAGCTTCTTCTGCTGCAATTTCTTGATGTGCCCTCCTGTGGTACGTTTGGAGATCAAGTTCCATTGACTGATCAGTAAAAACCACATCTCTTAATACAACAATTGTTCTTTCATTTGGATCCCAAAGGCGATAACCATTTGTTGCATAACCCATGAAAATATACCTTTTACTTCTACTGTCTAACTTTTTTAGGTGTCCAAGAGTCTTGGCATAGCCAACACAGCCAAAAATCTGGAGGTTAGACAAGTCGGGTCGATTGTTAAACCATTTTTCCGCAGGAGTGGTTTGAACTGCTGTCGTAGGACTTCTATTCAATAAATAGGCTGAGGTATACACAGCTTCTCCCCACATTTCCTTTCCCAGTTTGGAGTCAAATATTAATGCTCTCGCTTTTTCCATCAAAGTACGATTGAATCTCTCAGCAGTCCCATTTAATTGAGGAGAATAGGGGATTGTAAAGTCTAACACTATGCCCTTCACTCCACACCACTGTTTCAAGGCAAGATTTTGGTATTCCCCACCGTTATCACACCTAATTTTGGAAATTTTGTGGTTAAAATGGGTTTCTACTTCATTAACATACTGTTTCAAATACATTGATACTTCACTCTTATGAGTTATAAGATACACCACACAGAAATGTGTATAATCGTCTACAAATGTTACAAAATACCTTTTTCCATCATGTGTTGGAGGATCTATAGGTCCACAGACATCTGAATGTATCAATTGTAACGGTCTATCAGCTCTTACCCTGTGTTTTACAAAAGGTTGTCTCACCTGTTTTGCTTGCATACATACGGAACAAACAATATTATTTTCTGAACTGACAAGAGTTTTCGAAATGCCATCACACAAATGAGGTATTTTCATCAAATTTTTGAAGCTTATATGCCCTAATTTTCTATGCCATTCTATGATTGGATTATTGCATTGTATTGCTAAGGCTTCAATCTGAGACTTCAATTTTATAACATACAATCCATTGTCATTTTTATTACCCTCAAGTACCAATGAATCGTTCTTAAAGACTTCAACTCTTTCCTTGGTAAACACCACAACACCATCATTTTCAGTAATTGCACTCACTGACAGAAGATTTCTAGAAAGATCCGGCACATAGTAAACTTTTTGTAAATCACATTTATCACCAATAAATATTCCAACTATTTCTGCATTCATGCTTTGGTTTTTCTTTGCTACCTTAATGTTTTCTGTACATGATTCTGCATTGGTTAACAGTTCTTTTTCAATCACCATGTGACTTGAGGAGCCACTGTCAACTACAAAATCAAAATCAGTATTCAAGTTAGCTTTAACATTCATTTCTGTTTGAAAACACAATTTATTATCACTTTTAAATTTGTTCTTATTGTCCCTGAAAAAACAGTCCACTGATTTATGATTCGTTTTACCACAAAGAGAACAACGTTTATTTCTAAAGTAGCAGTCTTTTTCAGCATGATTATTTTTCTTACAAATACCACATTTTCTAGTTAGTGGACAATTTTTCTTAATGTGTCCTTTTTCGTTACACGAGTAGCACTTAGGAGAGTACTTACTCAGGTTACCTTTTATTTCAGCTTTAAAGGATACGTTTGCATCTTTAGACTCCAAGTTGGGCTTGTTCTCTTCAAGTTGCAGCCTCGCGCACAAGTTCTGTAACGTCTGGTCGGCGCCACTCGTTGAATCCCAGGCACTGCCGAAGTGTTTGTACTCTTCAGGCAGGATCGTCATAATCTTCGTGATGATCATGGTGTCATCTATGAGTTGATCCATGCAGTTCAACTTGAATGCGATGTTCTGCAGATGGCTTATGTTGGTCATCATGTCTTTCGTTTTGTCGTAGTGAAAGTTGTAGAACTCTTGAAGAAGGAGACACTTTTGTTGCCCGGTTTCCCTCTGGTAGATCCTTTTTAGAGCGTCAAACATTTTTTTCGAAGACGTACACGTTAAGATGTGTGACACTACTTGTCTATCTATCGTGGACACGATATAGTGTTGTGCCAACGCGTCTTTGGTTTTCCATTTCTTAATTTTAATTGCATCAGAACCCTGATCACTTAACGTTTCACTACCATCAACTATATCCATTAAATCTTTCGCACTTAACAGAATTTTGAGCTGGAAAGTCCACATAGGATACGAGTCGGCCGCTTTCAATGTCTGCACATGTGCGGTATCTTCCGATGTTGGGAGCGACATTTTTCAGTTGAACTGTATGACGATGACTAAATGTTATAGAAATATTATCTCCTTATTTTTACACACGTCCCTGGGCCCATAACCTGAAGAGGTCCATGGTATTAGTTTTACAAGTTTTTATTAACTGAACGTCACACCGCCATGACAGCTTACTCACATCTGGTCATTACAACATAAAAATGAAAAGCGCTTGTCGCTAACATCAATTTTTTTCATTACGCACTTTAACACTCTCCACCCTTCATCCCTTACCCCCCTACACCCCTATGGCGCAAATGAGCTTAGCTGTCGGTTGCCTCCCGAAATATCCAATTCAATTCAAGACAAACCTAGGTGGCTATATTACTGTAATACTTGGATAGCTAAAACTTCCACAGGTATAAGCATTTTAATATTTGGGAAGCAAGATAACCAATGATTAAAAAAGGAAGAAATAAATTGTGAGCAGAATAGCCCAAACAAAGAGGGCATTCTATTCAAAGAAGTCTGCTGACAGCCAGTAACACAAGCTCAGAAGTATGGAAACACTATATTATGATATATAGTTGGAGAATCCCCTTATACAACAAGGAAACCTTTGGAACATTCCACATTTAGTTGACAATATGGCCCTTATGAGGAATACTGTTGCCAAACTCACTGCTTGTTTTTCCAAAAACTTGCCCATGAGTATGCTCATCGAGCAGCATGTTTTTGTATATGCCCGTGGAGCATCTCTATTAGAGAGCTCCTGCTGTCAGCTAAATGTGGAAGACTATTGACTATAACTGTTGCAGAACAATAGAGATATGAAACTACTGGGGTTTACATGTACTCACTAATGACTTATTCCCTTCCAATGACCTACTTTTTTTTTGTACAAATTTCCTGATATCCAAGGTCCACCCCCTTAGGTATTCATCCCTCCTTTTTCCTTCATATTTATTTTTATGACCCCATTTGCATTTTGTGAGCACCACCACTGAAGGATGATGAACATCAAACAGATGGAGAGAATTACTAATGGGGAATTGGAGAGAAAAAAAGTATAATAGTTACCCTGCCACTTAGTTGAATCTTTCAAATACGTTGGATTTCAACATGTTGAGTTAGAAAAATGTTTGGACACTTTTAATGACATGCCTTTAACTGCTTAATGAGGTTTATTGAAAGAAAAAAATTGACACTAGAGACCAAGATTGGAATGCATAGATAATGAAGTATCTCAAAGTGAATAATTGTTTTTGAACCAAGTTGTATGCAGCTACAGAGAGCTACAGCAAATCAATCATCTGGCTAATAGAAAGGCATCGGCTGGCTTTCTAATTTGGAAATCAAGAAAATTTCTTTAACGTTGTTCCCCAGGAAAACAACTAGTCCTTAGTAATTTATATAATTTTTACAATTTCAGGCAAAGACCCAAGTAAAGTGTGGGATCAAGTGTATGAAGCAATTGCTAATATCTACTTGCTTAAGGAGCCCTCTTTAATTGAGTCAACATCCCGTTACAAGAGCATTTCAAACTTTTTTGAGATGGTTAGAATTGATTTTATTATCGATGAAGACCTGAATGTATTCATAATGGAGGTAAGATACTAAAATAAAAATAATTCTGTGTTATTATTCCTCCCAAATTGTGACAAATATATGAAAATATTCAATGCAGTTTTGTCTTTATGTGGTGGTGGAATTATCTTTTACTATGGAACTACAAAGCTTTAAATTTTAGGATCAATTCAAAGGGTCTACAGCTGTAAATTAGAAGTTAAGCCTTTCCTAACTAAGCTTACCTTAACCCTTTCATGCCAGCTATAGCTGACTCAGGGTGAAGGGAAGCAACTGCTGCTGAAGCAATATTCCGAGGTGTGCTATTACTCGTTACCCTGCATAGCTAGAGTCTAGAGCCTTTCGTCCATGACTGAGCTCAATCCACTGACTCATTAGCAACCCATATCACAGCATAAGTCTTCAGTCTAGGAATTGTATTTATGTGTGCCAAAATTTCCCCACTCCCACTTTGCAAAAACCACTCTGCTGGAAGAACCACTCATTGCCAAAAATCCTTGCAAACGCCGTTGGAGCATTTGGCCTTGCGATTTGCTGTCTCGTGTTCGCTGTCCACAATGGAAAATTCAGCTCACTATTATTCTGAAAGTTTTAGTGGTTCACTCTATTCTGACCGATTCAATGCCAGCGCCATTTCCTCCGCCAATCAATGACCCGACAAGGATTCCCCTACTCCCCACACTCCTGCGCTGGTCAGGTGACTCCCATCAATCGCCAGCTGCGTTGTCTCTATGCTGGGCTCGCTCTTTTTTGAAACTGACGGCGGACGAGAAAGGACCTGCTGGAGTGATTACATCTGATCGTCTTCGATATACCAAGTATACGGTATTTAGCCTGTGGGCTTGTTTTCAATTGTAATACTTGTTTGTTATATAAATGTTCCTACATGAAGTTAATCAAACTGGCTAAGGGTATTGTTATTTTCTCTCGTCTCCGCCCACCATTTGCAGTCAATTCACTTGCGACGTCAAGTCTTAGTGATGTGCATTGCAAATGGTTTTCCTAAACAAATAGTTGTTTTATATGCCTAAATTTAAACTTGGAAATGGATCAGTTGTGTTTTGTTGAGTGTTTATTAATTTTAAATGAAATCCCTGTGTTAATAATTATAATGTTCTCATAACTAAGTCCTAAATTTTATCAATGGGAAAAATGTGCACAAACAATTAATATTAATGCTATGATTTCATTTTTTACAAACTCACCAAAATACAATTAATTCATTTTAGTGTGTACATTTGTGAAGTATAATACAAGATTGTGTTTTAAAAAACCACTGCAAATGTAATCAATTGAATGAGGATGCATTCTGCGAGAGTGGTTGCTAGTGGGATGGAGGGCGAAACCCCTTAGCTTACGAAATGGATCGGGCTTCCTCCTGACTTGGTACCATGGCAGAAGAAGAGTATACTTATGCAATTAGTTGTTATGAGCGCTCCATACAGGGGAGTTGAGAATATGCACATGTTCCTCACAAGAAGTAAAGTCGTCGGCCCCAGTGGCAGAGGGGTAAGGTCCTCGCCAGCTAACCCTAGGGTTGCGGGTTCGACTCCCGCCTGGGTAGAATGTTATCTGCCCAGGACATGGGTCTTTGTGTCTCGTCCGTTGTTACTGTTATTCACCCAACGTAAATGGGCCCATTGTGCTATATTTGGGGTAGAGAAGATAAATAAATAAAGTAAGCATTTCCTTTAGCAAGACTCTGGCAGGAAAGGGGTAACTGGTAGGTCACCCCTAAAAATAAATTGATTGAGTGCAACAGGGCCATCCAGGGACGTTTGGGGGCCAGGGTGTTTTCATTGGTGCCCTCTTTCTATTACACCCTTTACCGTCCTCCCCTGAAAAATATTTTCTTTTCTGGGGGGAAGGACCTGGGGGGATGGGGTTGGTGTGGTGGCTAGAGTACTAGTTAACCATTCGGGTGGCCAGGGTTCAAATCCCTGCAGAGGCGGATGTTTTTCAGAGGAAACCCGATCTCTACTTGAGTACCTTGTGGAGGGTACTTCAAGTACAGTATGCCCATCTGTCGGATGAAATGTTAAACCGTGGTCCCCTTGGTGTCTTTCGTTAAGAATAGGCTAATGCTGATGCCGGGTTTCTATCCACCCTTCTTCCCTTACCTATCCCCTATGGCACAAATGACCTTAGCAGTCAGTTGCCTCCCAAAAAATCCAATCCAGGGAGGGCCTGGGGCAAAGTGGCCACTCACTCCCCTATCTGGGTGGCCCTGGAGTGGGAGTGTAACTAAAATATCTTGTTCTCATTATATTGAAAAAAATCACTATTGTATTGCTTGGTAGGGATAAAGAGAAATGCTCAAGTTCAGCCTTGTGATAGCATGAGCTCATCTCTGTCAACAGTGTATTGGTGGTTATCTAGAATTTGTCTTTGGGGGAGGGAAGGGTCACAAATATTTAGTTACTATTACTTATTACTTATCTTTAGTATCCCGAATACAGCACAATGTGCCAATTTACATCGGGTGAATAACAGTAACAACGGATGAGACACAAACACCCATGTCCTGGGCAAGTAATAATCTACCCAGACGGGACTCGAACCCGCGACCCTCATGTTAGCATTCGAGGACTTTACCCCTCCGCCACCGGGGCCGACAACAACAAAACCACATATTCTTGCTCCTTTTGAAGTATTAAAGGCATTTGATTTGTTATTTTTTATATATTTTTTGGTACCCTGAACAAAGTTCATGACATGAATAATTAAGCTTCTGTTAAGCTGCGTCTTAGAGGGACACAAAAATGTCTGACACTTGATGTCAGACACTAAGTGCCTCAGTTAAGACAGCTCTGAGAAATGCGTTGTGACACTAATGTCTCTTGCCACAGTGTCTCATTAAGATGGTCCCGATTTAGGAAGATGGGGGTCTGAACCCCCCTCTCCTCCATAAATGCACCATGCAGAGCATATGTATTTAGGTTTTTGAAATATCTATAACAATTAGCATATGCTAAGTCAATGACTTCCTTTTAAAGCTAAAAGGGTGATGAATGTTTACTGGTAGCTTTCAGAAAACCACTTAAATCATGACCTAATGATGATGTTCGTGCATTGAAACTTGGGTCGTGTTTTTATCTGGTGTTGCAAATAAAGTCATTAATCAGGGTGTCCAGAACTATGGAAGACCAGGGAATCTCAAGGAATTTTATTTTCAGTGGAAATCTCAGGGAAATATCGAATTGACTTTGGAATTTTCTGTGGTGTCAACATATAAAACAGCAACGGTAGCAATGTGCCTTTTTCGGCAAGTTGCTAAGTCAAATTTCCCTTGCATTGTCACATTTTGGATTCCTGTAATCACTGAAAGTAGGTACATTGTGTTCTCATTGGTCATTGTCTTTAAATCAGTGGCATAAAGAACGTGCCTTTATCGGCAAGTTGCAAAGTCAAATTTCCCTCGCATTCTTGCATTTAGCAAAATAAGAAAAAAAAGTCAATTCCTTCATGTTTTAAGTTGTTGATCATTTTATATCAATGCTATTTGTAGCAAAGTCTGGCTGTAATATAACCTTGTTCCTGAGTGCCAGCATGACAATGTTTAAATCTAAGAAAGGGTGGTGATGTGATTTTCTCTCAAACTATTTTAAAGTTTTGTGTCTATTTTCCTCCAAATATGCAAGTTTAAAAATAATCCTTACGTTTAATCACCCTAAAAATATAGCAAACATTCTCTTATAATTAACGAGAAAAAAATCAATATTCCCTCTGGAAAAATAAAAATTATGTCTGGAAATCCTGGAAATCTCAGGGAATTTTCAAATGTCCAGCTGCTGGACACTGATTAATTCTCGTTTTTCTGCCTCGATTGGCATGATACCTCACAGACTCCACTTCCACTCTACTCTTCTCTCAGCTGATCACTTCATTTTCATGTATTTTGATAGGGTCCTACATTTGCTTTCTTATCCCTCCTCTTCTCCACTCTCCCTCCACCATTCGTTCCATTCTTGTCGTTGGTGAACAATCTCTTCTCAGGAAATGTCCCATCCAGTTTTTCTTTCTTCTTCCAATCGTTTCACAGTTTTTTCCTCGCCTGTTCTCCTTAGTAGCTCCTCATTTCTCACTTTATCTTTCCAACTCCTTTTTTCCATCTACCTCCGTATCTCCATCTCTAGGGCTTCTAGTCTTTTTTCATCTTCCTTCTTAAGTACCCAAGTCTCTCATCTATATAATTCCACCATCTGCATATAACACTTTGTTAGCATCTTCTTCAGTTCTTAGTTCATTGGTCTACAGAGTAGCATCTTTTTCCTTTGAAATCTTTCTTTTCCCATTAATATTCTTCTTCTTATGTCCATTGAACAATACGTATCTTCAGTTATCATAATTCATAGATTCTTGCAACTCTCTACTTGTTCAATCCATTCATCTTCAGTTTTAATTTTCATTTTCTTTTCTTTTCCTCCAATAACCATACACATTTTTTTCTTCTTGTTCATCTTCATTCCATGTTCCATACACATGGTGTTTAAGTCCTCTTACATTCCTGTTAACTCTTTGGTTTCAGTTAAAACTGGCATGTCATTTGTACATCTTATATGATCTATACTCTATTTCTTCCTAAACATACTCCACTGTCGCTATCATAGCATTCTTTAATTATTTCTTCCAAGTGGATGACAAGTGGATTTCTTCCAAGTGGAGATGTTAAGTAAATATTCATATCATGAAATACCAAGTTACCATGGAAAAATTTTTATTTGGTCTAAATTGTGGTTTTCAAAATTTAAGTAAGCAAATCAGTTTTTTTAATGACAATAATAATTTATTTTTCCCTGTTGACAAATACAAAGTATGGCGCAGAACATCATACAAAATGTAATTGTATAGGGTACGTCAAAAAGTACAGTCACTTAATGATTACCTGCCAAAAAAAGATGGAATAACACCAACATGTATATGTTTCAATACAAAATATAATTTAAAAATTACCCTAAATTGATTTAATGATCCACACTATACAAACATTTTTCATTTAGGTACATAAACAATTTCTTTTTTAATATAGTTATTGATTTTTCATTTTTTAAACTTATGGGTATCGTATCCTTAGCCTTTAAACATATTCATATTGGCGGGTACCACACAAAGACGATTACTTGTAGTGGTTTCATGGGTGTGAATGCCTTTGTTTGATGGGAATAGAGCCATATTCTTTTTTACGAAAATAACTGAATCATGAATATATACTAAGGGGACAGTTAATATGGCATGGCTTTTGAAAAGTGGTCTACAGTCGGCTCCGTACGGTTTATTACACATGGACCTGAGAAATTTATTTTGCATAATAAATACTTTAACTTCGTTGAAGACCTGCTTAATAGGGCCCGCTTGGATGAATTGTATGATTAGAAAGCTTTCATGAGATGCATTTTATTTTATCTATAAGTTTCTTTTAAAATTAATTAATATTAACTTTTTCCTTGTTTATTGATGTCAATCTCATATTTTATTTTTATTAGTACTTAAAATCTGATGTTTTTATGCATTTGCTTTATTATTCACTTTAATTTTAGGCCAACATGTCACCCAACTTATCATCAGCTCATTTTCCACCCAACCAGTTGTTGTATGAGCAGGTGATATATAATCTTTTGAGTTTAGTTGGCGTTGGTACTCGAATTCAGAGATATGGATTACAACATAGGTAAACCATTGCATAGAAAATTTCAAATCGGTTTTTTGGAAACTTTACCATCTTGGCTTCAAAGATTTTTTTTCAAATCTCCTCACATTGGTGGGATTGCAGTCAATGGGTACAATTAACAGTTTCTTCCTATAATTGTAACATATTTCTTATTAAAGGTGGAACAGTAAAAACTGAAATAGTTGTGCTTGTTGCTGTATAGTTGGAGGCTGTTGCTTACTAACTAATGCTATGAACAATCTAGGTACTTACTCTTAAATATTTCCTGTTTTATGGTTTACTCTTATTTGCTGACTTTAGTCAGAAGATTGTCATGTAGGCTCTGTAAATATTAGCACCTATTCATACTGGTTCAGCTACAGTTTTCATGGTGGATTTTGATCAGGTGAAAAAGTAGTCATATCATACAATGATTTGCCTATCATTCATTTCTGGGTTTCTGAAAATTTTGAACCTCTAGCATCTGAATAATATTTCCTCCTTAGCCGTTAATTTTGGAAATCAATGATTTGTAATAGTTTCCTCTGAAAATGCCGAAGTCTTAGAGCTCATCATACTTTGCCTAATGTGAAATTGATTAGAACCTAATGTATTGGAACCAAAATAAGATGATGGCACGATCAACATAGTTCTTTATCCACTCTATAATTTATGTATTACAATGGGTTTTGCAATTTTCAAGGAACATAAGTAATCTTTTATGTTGACACTCAGAAACAAAATCACTATAATGCCATCATTCTAAAAACTGTCTTGGGTATTTTGATTTCAAATTTCTGAAAGCTTTTCTATTTTTTTAGCTATTCCTTGTGCCTTTGTATTTCCTATTTTCCTCCTTATCTGACCAATTTTACATGCATCACATTTATTGTAGTTGAAAGCTTCATTACTGACCAATCTATTGGTAAAATCTGGGGTATTAAACATAATTTTTCCTATTACCTGCTGATTGTAAAAGATATAATTATAAGTTTTCCTTTGAAAGATAACTTAAACATGCTGGCATATGATTATAATCAATTAGATGGATAATGTTGCCTGCCATTTGACATTTTTACTGCGGGAAATAAAGGGAAGTGTGGATGAGTCCTAAGTGTATCATGTACTTTAATTAGCATTTCTTGGCATTAAGAAAATTCTCAGAGCATCATTGTATGTATCAATAACACAGATGTTCATCAGTTCAGTTAAATGTATGAAATGCCTTCATTCATATAGGCTGTACAGTTTACTCTCTGTTGGGATAGTGTCACAAATGACGACGGATGATGATTAAAATAACAGATACTAAAGTCACATGGTGCAACACTGGTGTTTATTTACAACGAACACGCTATGACACAACACACACCTGGAAGTACAAAAAAAATTGACTCTCTAAAATAGAAACAAAAGAGGAACAAAACAGCACACTGCAATGCAACACACAACATGGCAGCAGATTAAAATCACAACACCTCCCCATAAGCTGATGCCATGCTCAGTCCTTGCATACAATTTTTATGCTTGAGTCTACCTAATGGCTTTGTCAAAATGTCTGCTGGCATATCACAAGTGGACAAGTACTTTACATCCACTTCACCTCTTTTGTGACACTGACGGACAAAATGACCT
Source organism: Ceriagrion tenellum (assembly GCA_963169105.1). NCBI lineage: Eukaryota > Metazoa > Arthropoda > Insecta > Odonata > Coenagrionidae > Ceriagrion > Ceriagrion tenellum. Next base: position 16,610,992 of record OY720643.1, on the reverse strand, counting down.
TTAGCAATTACAGTAGAACCTCGGATAACGACCACAATCCGTTCCAGAAAGCTGATCGTTATCCGAAATGTTCGCTATCCGAAACAATTTTCCCCATAAGAAATAAAGGAAATAGGAATAATTGGTTCCTAGCTCCTATTGACTCGCTATTATATGAAAGTTACAGGCTATATAGCTATGCTTTTTTAAATGACAATAGTTAAAATACAATACAAATTGAGTTAAATATAAATAAAAACATTAAAAAAAGCATTTAAACATAAGGAAAAATAGGAAAACTAACCGTATTTACTGCCATGTGATGGCGTGAGTGGATGGAGGTGTGGGGTGGAAGGGGTGGAATTACTGCTTGGAGGGGGAATCCCCCTCTGTGAGAACTTCGGAGGAAGTCCTCTGTCGCTTTGAGGTTGAAGGAAAAAACTTATCCAGTGTCTGTTGCTTCTGCCTTTTTTGTAACACTTTCCGATAATACGACATCACATTGTCATTGAACATGTTTAGGCTCCTATTGCCTATCGCACTGTTTGGGAAAGTTTTCTATAAACAATTGCAATTCCCCCCACGTAGCACACATTTCTTTAATCACCGAACTTGGGACTTCCTCTTTCCCTTCCCCCTCCCCATCCGAAGACATATCCTCAGCCAAATTCTTTTCTTCCTCAGCCTGAAGGTACTGCAACTCTTCAGTAGTGAGTTCATTGCTGTGCTCCTCGACAAGCTCTTCAACATCGTCATTATCCACCTCCAACCCCATGTTTTGGCCGAGGGAAACGATTTCATCAACAATTTCTGGTTCGATTCCTTCAAAATCTCGCTCTGGAACACAGTCTGGCCACAGTTTCCTCCATCCTGCATTCATAGTACGGTAGGTCACTCGGTTCCATGCATTATCTATAAGATGAACACAATTCAAAATGTTGAAGTGATTCTTCCAAAATTCCTTCAGAGTTAAGTTGGTATCATTCGTTATATCGAAACACTTTTTGAATAAGGCTTTCGTGTACAATTTCTTGAAGTTTGAAATGATCTGTTGATCCATGGGCTGCAGCAAGGGGGTTGTGTTCGGTGGCAGATAACAAACTTGAACAAAGTCGAACTCTTCTTCTAAGTACTCGCTGATGTTTGGAGGGTGTGCTGGAGCATTATCCAGCAGTAGAAGGCATTTGAGGGGAAGTTTGTTCTTCTGTAGATATTCTTTCACAGTCGGGGCAAACACTTCGGTCACCCACTCGACGAAAAATTGGCGGGTCACCCAAGCCTTAGAATTAGACCTCCACATAACAGGCAATTTCTGTTTTATTACATTGTGCTTCTTGAATACTCTTGGATTGTCCGAATGGTAGACTAACAGTGGCTTAAGCTTAAAATCCCCGCTGGCGTTACCGCACAATAGAAGAGTTAGCCTATCTTTCATAGGTTTGTGCCCTGGCAATGCTTTCTCTTCCTTCGTTATGTACGTTTTATTCGGCATCTTCTTCCAAAACAGTCCTGTTTCATCCGCATTAAATACCTGTTGCGGGACGTACTCTCCTTCTTCTATGATTTTTTTAAATTCTAGGAGGAACTTCTGTGCCCCTGCCTTGTTGGAACTAGCTGCTTCCCCATGCCTTATGACGCTGTGGATGCCTGTTCTGTGCTTAAAATTTTCAAACCAGCCTCGACTGGCTTTGAAAACAAAATCACTCGAAGCACTTGTCCCTGGGGTTTTCTTCTTCAAATCTTCGTAGATTTGCAGCGCCTTCTCACCAATAAATGCCTCACTGATGCTAGCACCTTCTAACTGTTTTTCATTTATATACAAAAGCAACAACTTTTCTACTTCGTCTATTATTTTAGGCCTTTGCTTTGTTATAATACTTACTCCTTTTGACACATTAGCTTCTTCAAGCTGCGCTTTTTTCTTTAAAATCGTCGAGATTGTCGACTTTGACATGCCGTATTCTCTTGCGATATCCGATACACGCATGCCTCGTTTATACTTGGCAATCATTTCCTTCTTCAATTCAATTGTTGGCCGCTGCCTTCTCACTGAACTGCTACCATCTCTCTTAAACTTCTTTGGTGCCATGATTGAAGGCTTGATGATTATTAAAATAAAGTAAAAAAATCACTAAAGAGGAAGGATGCACAACGATTAGGATAATGAACGTGTGTTCTTAACCGTGTCTCGATTACAAAGAAAGATGAGAAGCACTTGGCCCCTGTCCGCTGGTCAGGTGTACGTGACGTAGCACACGTGTTCAACACATCTGAATGCGGTGTGTGTAACTGGATGACGATGTATTTATATATGCGTAGCCGGCGACATTGTATTACTTTGTATACATTTGGGATCGCACAGCTTACTTTGTATCCATTTGGGATCGCACAGCACCGAACACAAACATGGCCGCTACACATCTGTTCGCTAACCGAAATTTTGTTCGCTATCCGAGGCAAATTTTTAGCGAAATTTTTGGTCGTTATCCGAATTGTTTGTTATCAGAGGCGTTCGCTAACCGAGGTTTCACTGTATATGTTTTGTCCGACCATGAAACACAGGATTTTTACTCAACTTCATCGCACTTTGGTTGTCATTATATAAAGTCACAACCTCAGTTTTCTTGCCTGTGAAGGATGCAAGTAAACTTTGCAGGCTCAGGGCCTCAGTACATGACTCTGACAAAGACAAGTATTCTGCCTCAGTTGAACATAGGGCAACACTCTTCAACTCTCTGCTTTCCCAAGAATCCAAACATTTTCCCAGCATGAATGCCTGCCCTCGATATGATAAACCATCACTATCATCGAATACAAAGCCAGCATCTACATAGCCCTTTATGTTCACATCTGTGGTTTTTTCAAATTCAAGTCCAAGGTTTATTGTACCCTTTAAGTACTTCAACACCCTTTTCGCTAAATCCCAGTGCACATCTAGGTATTCACTGTTGTATCCACTGAGAACACTAGCCGCAAATGAAATAGCAGGCCTAGTGTTACAAATTAGGTACAAAAGAGAACCAATTAGCTCCTGATATGGCACTTTCACTGGTTTGCCTTTAAGTTGGCTAACCTTTAAGCTACTCTCCATAGGAGTTGATGAGGGGAAACAATCTGTCATGCAGAAACGCTCAAAAACACTCCCAACATAACCACTTTGATCAAAGACAATTATACCCTTCCCCAGATCCCTGGTAAGTCTCATTCCAAGGCACTCAGTAGCCTGACCGAGATCCTTCACCTCAAACTGCTTCTGAAGTTCATGCAAAAGATCATTCTTACATACATCATTATCATGAAACACATAGAAGTCATCTACATACAATGCAATTGTTAAGGTACAATTGTTTGAAGATTTGACAAACACACAACTTTCACCTTCAGTTTGCTCATAGCCGAGGTTTAGAAGCACACCAGTAACCCTCTCATTCCAGCTTCTTGCTGATTGTTTCAAGCCATAAATGGCTTTATTTAATTTACAAACTTTCTCAGGTTCATTGATTCCATACCCTCTGGCTGACACATATATACAGTTTCATCTAAGTTACCATACAGGAATGCTGCTTTTACATCAAAGTGACTAATTGTCAAGTCCAGATTAACAGCTAGGGCAATTAGCATCCTTAAAGTAGACCTACGGACAACAGGAGCAAAAGTTTCCTGAAAGTCCACCCCATAGGACTGTGAATATCCTTTAGCCACTAATCTGGCAGGAAATTGAGCAGAGCCATCTAAGGACTGCTTCCTTTTGAAAACCCACTTATTCCCCACCACTTTAGCCCCAGCCGGCAAGGTCACCAGGTCCCGCACTTTGTTTAACTTAAAGGAATCCATTTCATCATTCAATGCTTTTTTCCAAAATGACCTTTCTGGGCCAGTCAAGGCCTCATCGACTGAAATGGGATCCTTACCACTTGCAGAACCACCCAAAGCTAAAAGCGAGGTGACAAAGTCAGGGTAAAGTTTAGGGATCCTATTTCTCAAAGGATATCTTCTCTCTCCCTCGATATTGGATTCCCTAACTTCAACAGAACCACCACAATTCTCTTCACCAAGGACATCATGATTGGAGTCAAATTCCCCACCCAAAACACAATCTTGACGTTCAGTCAGTGGACCTTCGATTCTCCTCTCATTTAGCCCAATTGATTCAACATTATTTTCAGGCTAAATAGATTCATTCCCAGGAAAAAAGGATAATAAATGGTAACTGCACCATTCCCACCCTTATTGGGTACACTTTCATCCCTTAAATTTTGCCTCTCAAAATTTTCTAAGAGAACAACATTTCTCGCCTTGATCACTTTAGAAGGATTATCAGGATCAATTAATCTGTAACCGTTGGTTATTCACAATACCCAACAAAAATGAACCTTTTCCCCTTAGCATCCCACTTACTTCTTTTCTGATCAGGAATGTGATCATATGCAGGACACCCAAAAACTCTTAAATTTTTTAAAGAAGACATTTTTCCTCCCCACAACTCTTGTGGTGTCTTACCTTGAATGGTTCAGTCTGGTACACGGTTTTTAATGTATACAGCAGTATTGCAGGCCTCTGCCCAATAACCTTTTGGTTAGCCTGAATCAAACAACATGCATCTTGCCATTTCACAAATTGAACAATTAGCACGTTCTGCCACACCATTCTGTTCAGGTGTATATGGGGTACTAGTCTGATGCTCTATTCCATGCAGCCTTAAAAGGAGTCAAACTTTTAGATTAACAAATTCAAGGCCATTGTCAGATCTTACAACCTTTATCTTTCTATCAGTTATATTCTCTGCCCAAGCTTTAAATTCACAAAATCTATCAAAAGTTTCTCCTTTTGATTTCAAAAAATAACAAAAAAAAATCCGGGAATAGTCATCAATAAGCGCAAACATGTACTTAGCCCCACCAACTGATACATCGCTCATTGGACCACAGAGATCCATATGAACCAGACCCAAAACTTGGTCAGCACGAGTGACTCCACCACTTGGAAAAGGGAGTCTGTGGTGCTTACCAAGCACACATGGAACACTATCATCATTCAATTTTAAATCACAACATTCTAGTTTGACACATTGATTTTTCACAATCAATTTCAAAGATGAATCTGAAAGTACATGTCCCAACCTCCTGTGCCATAAAACATTAGAATTATCACAATTTTTAACAGCACATACAGTATCAAATGGTACAGGTTCTTCGACATCTAACTTGAATACACCTTCAGATAAAGTACCGGAAAAATCAGCTGTACCCAGAATTTTACAGCTACCATGATCATATATTTGACAACCATTCCGACCAAACACCACTGTAAACCCTTTTTTCGCCAACTGCAAAACTGATATAAGATTGGTGGCTAACCCAGGCACTAAAGTGACCATTTTAATTGGTTTTATCACTTTGTCAGGAAATTTCACTAGCACATTGCCTTTCCCTGCACTCACCAGAGTGGAATCATCGTCACATCTAACACTATGCCCTGTATTCTCCTTCTGAAAATCATGAATCAACACTTTGTGGGGTGACATATGAGCAGATGCCCCTGAATCTATTATCCAGTCATCTTTCGTGAATGAAGACACACCAAGTGCACACAGCAGAGACGACTCCTTTTTCGTCTCGTTCATGGGACATTCTGACTTATAATGGCCCATCTGCCAGCACTTAAAACACTTTACCTTCCTTTTATCAGCCTTTCTAAAATTCGATGTCTTGGACTTGGGTACCCTCTCCTTTGGCAGCTTACTGGAGGACTGTTGGCCTTTCAGGTTCCTGGTTAATAAGACTGTCTCCTCCTCCGCATTCTCCAACTTCAGATATTCATCCAGGCGGCCATTGAGGAGCTTCTCCTTGATGGTGCAGGTGGTGAAATCCTTGTCTGAGGTTGTCACCTCAATCCCCATGCGATTCGGCAAGCACACCTTGGGCAAACCCCTGAGCATGAGGAGGGCCACCAAGCCGTCATCTGCTGGTTTCCCCATGCTTGCCAACTTATTGGTCAGCTCCAAGATTGACGTAACATACTCCTGAACATTGCCATTATGTTTTGACAATATGGCATCCAACAGAGCATCCCATAAGTACATCCATCACGTCTTTGTTTTCCCCACGAAGAGATTTTCCAGCGATGGCCAAGCTTCGTTTGCTGTCACCTTCTTCTGCACATACAGGAACAGGGATTTATCGGCGTGAAGGCATATTAAGGACCACGCATCTGTATCCTTTTCCTTCGATGAGGCATTAGCATCCGCAGGTAGCGGCGTCGTGGCGTAGGTCCACAGCTTCTCTCTAATTAAGATGAGCTGCATACTGAATTTCCAGTTCATGTATTCGTCCTTGTCCTTCAGTTTCTCCACCAGAGTGGCTAATCGAGAATTACTATTCGTCATCATAGCTAAACCGAATAATGAACAACACTGAACAAACCACGTTTACCAACTAAATGATAAGTCTTGTTTCTTACCCGTATCTCTCATTACTTCCCTTTCCGTCGGCATTCAAAACGTCCTGGGCCCATAGCCTGTTAGTGTAGTCTCACAAATGACAACGGATGATGATAAAAATAACAGATACTTAAGTCACATGGTGCAACACTGATGTTTATTCACAACGAACACGCCATGATACAATACACATCCGGAAGTACAAAAAAAATTGACTCTCTGAAAAAGAAACAAAAGAGGAACAAAGCAGCACACTGCAATGCAACACAACATGGCGCCAGATTAAAATCACAACACTCCATGCCAAACTTGTGGTTCAATGTGTTATGGGTTCTCACCACTCGCTTTGGCATTCTGTGACTACAGCTTTGCTCACTTGTATATGTGTTAGAAAGCCAATACATGTGGTGAGAACTACAGGGAAATAGAAAAATGTACAAGAATGTATGGAACCTGTGTAGTAAAGGTGGTTGGGCTCTTAGTATCTGTATCCAATTTGAGTAAGGTTATGGAACCCCATTTAATTCGCAGGCTATGAATATGAATCTTTCAGTTCATTTATAATCTGCAGTGCATAATTGTGGGCATAATTGAAGTGGGCATAATTGAAGTCCAAGCACACAAGAGTGATGAGGCTTTCTTGTTAGATAATAATAATTCTTCATTCACTGCAAGCAAATTTTTGCATAGTTTCGTCAACAATAGATACATTAGAAAAAACAGGTTAACAAGATAAAAAAAAGAAGATACACAGAAAGCCATAGGTCACTTGCAAGTAGCATGTAATTAGAAAACATGAGTAAGCAGATAAATGAAGACATAAAAAGATGGAGTAAGAAAAAGACAAAAAATGGAGTAAGTGAAGGTTTTTTTTGGGTTTCCATTGTTAGTTGCTCTAGGTAATGGAGCCCCCAATTCAGGTCAAAACCCAAGAGGCCTTTGTCTAGTCCAAGCCCTCATTCTACTGTCCTGTATATAGAGTGAAACAACCGGAGCCAAAAGCTTCTCCTGAGTAGCACTTTGGGTTGAGCTCTTTTTTAAATCTTAACCCATTACTGACAGCTCATGAGTTTACTCATGTTTTGTTCAGTAACTTTTTTTGCTTGTAGTTTGCATTTTTAATTTGCTGTTTGAGATTACAGTTTTTAGACTAAGTAATTTCATGTATGCATTGAAAATTATTATTTTAGTATGCTTCTCCTGATTTTTATGACAGTTACTGAAGGTTCTAGGCAAATCTCATAAAAATATGATGGGGCATAAATTATAGTTGAGTGTCAAAAAGTGTGTAGGAAAAAATTTCTAGCTGCAGGAAAAGGTAAAAAATGTGAAGTCTTTAATGCGCTAAGTACAGTATTCTAAAAGTCATGTTCTATGTTTTGTTTTGCTCCCATAGTTATTGAAATGAAAACAAACTAATATCACGTGCTAGCATAGCTGTACAAATTATCTTCAACGTTAAATGAAATGGGGATTGACATAACCAAGAACTCTTAGCCATAACATTGTAATTGCCAATTTTGTTTCTGGGGAGAGTAAATGGTGATTTATATGTACATATTTTAATTACATGTTATTATTATTTTATTTTTTTCCTCTTGAGAGTGCCACTTACTCAACAAAATTGCAGGGCAACAAAAAAGTATGACATTACTACCCAATTCTGGTGGAAGTCATATTTTAATTAAAATTGTTTACAAATAATAGCATTGAATGCTTCATATTCATCAACATACTGCAATATTAGTGAACACATTTCCTATATATCCTCTGCATCAGGTGCTGAAATCTGAATTTATTATAAGATTAATAGCATGGACAATCTTTTTTGGTATTCAAGGTGATTGGTTATTATAAATATTTTGGCTATCCTTTTTAGCAGTAGATCATCATGGTTGTGGGGTATGAGTGGTAATTATCATGCAATGTACAAAGAGCTTGTGGTTTATTCATAAAACGGGGTTCAGAAGTATGTTGAAGAAACAGAATTCAGAAGTGTGTTGAGGAGGAGTGCATATGTGGTTAACTTGTCAACTTTCAATGTTTCTGAAATATTCCTTGCAAGTTGATATGAGTTAAGTGGAGAACTCCTTTCATCTCTAGAAACGTTTCTGCATTAAAAATGTATTCTTGCATTCACATTAAAACTAAATAGTTAGGTATCCTTGTTCTGGCTCTTCTGAATTTCTCTCAAGGATAGTCTGTTGAACATCAATAATTGTTTCCACTTTTGCGAAAAGGTCCAGCAATGTCTCTCTTCTTTTTATTACCTGCCTGTAAGCCTTATTCTCTACATGTGCCAAATTATAGGTTTTTCTTACCTTGAGTTTAATTATTGTCATTACAGTGGCATTCTATCGTCCCTGAATATTTTTCCATAGAGCCTCTATTCACCAATAGGGAATTCAGTTCACAGGTATTTGTTTTGATAAACATAGTTGTGGTTGTACCTAGGTACTTAATTCAGATAACTTCTGCCCCAATGATGTGGATTTGGGAGGTTCTACTGCACAATAGAACCCCACTTTTCAATTGATTCAATTGGCAATCTGCATGCTATTGCAAACTTAACAAGTTCTAATTTCGACGACAGTTTACACCCATAATTTATTATATATTACTTCAGCATTCTAAGCCTCATTTGTAAACAGATAGCATTTTAATGATTGCAACATTTACATCTTTAATGATACTTGTAATTTTGAGCTGTTTCCAATTAAAATAGTTTAATAATTTGTAGTCGACATTCTCTTCCCATTGCTTGCGATTATGAAAATGTGATTTTGAAAATGCGATTATGTTTAATGTTGCTGAGATTGTATGAGGTTTGCAATTAGATGGCAAGTACGGGGGTGAGATGATACACATTTTGTATTCACGCAAGTAAATTCAATGCATTGACATTTGACCATATCTTGTGAAAAGTTAAAATATTGCTTACAAAAGATTTTAAATCATTTGGTTCCTGAATATTTGGAACCTATTCTCTATTGTGTGCCACTGAATATACTACCATTGATGTAGTTTAACTGATCCTGCAGTCAGTAACATGCTGACCCACTTTGCGAATCTCTTTTTGAAGGAAATAGGAAGGGTGATGGGATGTGGGAGTTTTGAGGAGTGGGAAAGGATGACATTTTGGTGAAAATGCAAAATCATTAAATATATTGTTCAGTGGTTTGAGAAGGATTTCTGAAAAATTAATCAATTAATGGAATGATCAAACAGGATGAAAAAAATGAGTGTGATTCCAGATTATGAACTTAATTAGGAGGAAAGGAGGCTCAATACAACGAGGATATTCACCATGGGTGGGGAAAGTTGAGTAGAAGAAGCCATGTGTAGATTCTGTTAAATTTTCTCTTAAATCTGTTGTAATCAATGCCATTGATTGTATTATTATCACGTCATAATTTTAAGACCCATCATGAAAATTAGTAGTATGAAGCATTTCATGTATTTGGGCCTCTTGAACATGAACTGAAGGAAAGGTGATCATTATTCCTAATGTCATTATGATTCCTCCGAACCTTAAAACTACTCTGTTTTCATTCAATTTGGAAATGGTGGAGTACAGGAATATTTTCTTCAATTCCTAACGTCTTTATAGACTGCAGAAAGTCAGAAATACTGTTGTATGACTTGCAATTTCACTCCATCTTCATTTCATACTTCGGCAAAGACTATCGTTGTACAGATTTAAGAATTTGAACATGAAGAAAGATTTTTATGGGCAGTAGCGTGGTAGCCCATGGAGACCGTCATTTCTATTGAGTATCAGACTGTTTTATTTATCAGTTGAGACCAAATATCAATTTGGGGTGAGATGTACTGTGATACAAAATGCATGCATCTGACTAATTATCTATGGGTCTGGTATGAGTGGAGGACTCTCAATTTTGGCATATTTTAGGGTAATTATGATCTAATCATGGGCATCTGCTATCATACTGTGCTTCATTATCTAGCATAATTTTGAATTTGCTATTACTAACTCTTTGGAATTGGTTATTTGTCAATGATATTATTTTATTCATATTTAATGTTTAAGTATTTCTTTGATTTGTACGGAGGCTTCAGCGGTGATTTATTGAGTTAGTTTATTCGGGTTTTTCCCGTGTTGGTTTATTTTAACGGACCGTTAAAATGGGAAACAGGAAAAAACCCAAATAAACTGTACTCAATGTTTCTTTGATTGCCTTGGTTTCCTTTTGACTTAATTCATTGGTTCCAATTTTTTATTTCAGTATGGATAATGTGGAAGAAATGCAGGTATCCTTTAAAAACTTAGCCATTGAGGCTAATAGTTGTTCAAAAAAGATATGCAGCAACTGTTTGGCACCCCAGTGCTTAATTTGTAAGCCATGTCTCACATCTAACACTGTTGAGATATTGAAACATGCATATCTTGAGCATGAAAACAGGATGTCAACTAGGAGGGTCTTTCCACCTCCCATGGTAATAACCTTTGATTTGATATTTGACGGCTGATATTTTTTATATAAACTACTTCTATTTCAATGGATGTTTTTTTCTACAGAACACCACTACAAGGAAAGCTAACATTGATTTAGAGCAACTATCTCCTGAAAATCAATTAATGTATTACTGGTTTGAAGGAATGTGTCGAAAAGATGTGACCTGGTGTTCGTGAAAGGTATCCATGCTAGTTCACCTCAAATGTACTTGAAGTGAAAAAGAAATACACTTCAAATGAAAAGATGCCTATGTTGGTGGTCCAATGGGAAAATATTCTGTGTTTGTTAATTGGTTATGATTGCTCCTCATGTGGCATTATTCATTGTGTTATACCTCATAGCAGTCATTGAGAAGTTTTTTTTACAAGGACTCCAATGTTCTTTTTTTTCTTCAAGTCCTATAGTTCTAGAGTTGTCAACGTGATGTTCTAGTATATGTGCCTGATTTCATTTTCATCCTCCAATGGAAGTTTTGTCAAGGTGTATTTATTGTGCTAGAAATATGTTGTATGAAACAGGCATGCATTTATTTAAGTCACCAGTCAATAATTAGTACTTAGCATGTAAATTACAGAGGCTTTTCTCTGGTATCCGATCCACATCAAAGCATGGAAATGAAGGATGAATGTTGAGCAGTGTTAAGGTGGTATGTGTGTGGGTAAACTCTACACATGTCATTCTCTTCAGTTGATTGTATTTTAAGGGTTTATATAGTGCTACCAGGGGCGACCCCAGGAATTTATTTCATTATTACTACCATTAAATTATGGCAATTTTCAATCATCCTAAAAAAACTATAAATCTGTTACATCATTATATCTATATAATAATGAGCATAATAATGACTAATTTTCAACCCGATGTTTGCCGGGGACTCGGAGGGGAAAGTTACAGAAGTAACAAAATAATAATAATAACTATACTTTTCAGATCAGTGATCAAAGTGTTTAATGTTGTATTTGATAACTACGTCTAGTTGTTAAAATTGTTTTATAAAAACCCAAAATTTTCGGGGGGATGTATCCCCCATATCCTCCCCCTGGGATCGCCCCTGAGTGCTACTGATATTGGAAATGTTAGTGAAGTTTTGAAAGGTTATTTTATTAACAGCTGATCATATGAGACTCATTTGAGCATCCAAATGTGTAGAAACCAAGTTCAGTAAGTTTGTATGCAACCAAAATCAGGGGGAGGAATGATGGTGATCTGATAATGGAAATTACAATTCAACTTTGGCCTGATAATACCAGTCAGAAATCATGAAAACAGAGGCTGAGATAGTTACCTTCGAAAAAGTAGTCTATGTTAAGCCTAACTGTGTCCTTGAAATTTAGATTAACCAGCTGTCAGACTAATGAAATTCCATAAAAATTTGTCAAGCAGATCTCATTGGAAGTTTCTTAACATTACTTTAAATTTCTGTACATAGTCCTGATACTTGAAGGAAGTAATCAGGTAGAATTAACTTACAGTAACATCAGTTAAAAATAGCCTATTGTTTAGAACGTAGAAAAGTATATTTTCAGTTTGAATCTGTTTTTTTTTTAATTTGCAATGGACCAAATTGGTAGGTGGGTAGTTTGATTAATGGAGGGTTTGTTAAAAAATGCTAGACTGCAAAGAAGTGCCATAGACGTGAAATCTTTAGAAAATCATGGTTGGTGTCTCCTAATTTGGTGTTTCAATCTGAGGTTTATTTATTTGATGCCCTGCTATTATTGTATTACAATGGCATCAAGTTTAAAAATAATCCCTAATTAAAACCCAACATTCTTGCCTAGTTACTTGGTTCCTCAAACTTCTTGCCTTATTCTGGTCTCTCCTTACCCACTTCTACCTTAAGCTCTATTTGCCAATTTTTTGCCAGTGGTACATTCCTGATCTCATCCATGAAATATTCAGAGGGTGACTTGATGCATATGCTTCCAATTTCAATGCAGGTGCAACATGATAAATTATGGTTGTGATGAAAAATTGCTGGGTAGGTAAGGGCTTTAAAAGGAGAACATTCACCATGAAATTCAGTTTTCTCCTCAGCCTCATACTAATTTTTATACTTTTGAGTTAAGGGTATATTCTGCTATTTATTATTTTTAGCGTGTTACTTGTTGAGAAAGTTAATGCATTGATTAGGATCATTCTTTCAGTTGGTTATGGTTGTTAATTTTTGGTACCTATATTTATGTTTTTCATTGTTGCAGTATATTTCTCTAATGTTGTTTTTGTTAATGTTTGGAGTAATAAATGAACTCTTTTTCTTAAAGTTTTAATAATTTATGAACAATTATTTTATCTTGTCTTGATGAAACCCCAAGAAGAATTGATCGGCCAAGTTTGCAGGGAAACAACCAAATCCTTCAAAAGTTGTGATTGTGAGCTTAGATGGCTTCATTGAATAATTCAAATGTAAAAAATCATTGTCATTGCTCTGTATTGAAGAACGTAATATGATGTGTAATTTGAGGACATTTCCATTTTCTCCTATCCATATGTCATATTTAATGTGCATTATTGTTACATCAGTACACCAAGTTTTTTCCTTGACCAGTGAATTTGCTTTCTTTAGTGTATGCAAACATTTTTCTCCCTCCATTCTCAGACTCCATTTTTTCCCACTCTGACTCTAGGAAATGAAGTATATTTTGGACTCTCTTGTGAGTTAACTAATTTTTTTATATTAATTGTATGTTAAGATAGTGGGTATGAATATGTTAAAAATACCAACTGCTATGATTTTTTCATATTCATATGAGTATTGTGTCAGTTTAAATACACATGTATTTGTGTTTAAATACATATGTATTTGTGACCAGTCATGCTTAGGAATTATCTTTCAATATTTGCTCTTTGGTACATTTTTTTATTTTTCTGGTGCATATATATTTATTTGACCTTGTGATCAGTTGAATTCTGTCTAATTTAATTTGTAGGTCTGATAATGGTATGTCTCTCACTGAAATGTCTTTCATTGTCAGGGTTTGACACTTTAAAGTCTGTCATTGGGGCATCTTTGACTGCTGTTGTATTCACTAGTAATTATTTCAGTTCTTCATCTTTAATTTCTTCCTCCAAGGAACTTTCTTTTCCTGGAGCTTTCTCTTGAGGTCTCTCCTCACCACTTTCTTCGTCTATCTCAAAAATTGGGGAAGTGACTTGATGAAGCTTATTGCCAATTACTGGTTCTATTTCTGGGATTTCTACTGGGACATGAGCTTCTATTGAACTGCGGTCTAGTGACCATTCTCCCTGGACCTCTTCTGTTGTATCCTCTGTGGTGGCTATGGGCTTTATTTCATTGTCTTCATTCTCAATCCCATCATGTTCATCATTCACTTTTTCATCAACTCCTTCCTTTTCCTCTGTTTCAAGTTCAGTTCCCTGTGAATTCGTTTGGTGATTTGATTATAAATTTATTTTGATTGATTAGACTGCAATATGAAATTTTGTGAAAAGCATCCAAATACACTTTGCATCTATACCCAATGTGTATTCGCCACATCATCAAATTATCTCTGAGAAACAAGTAATACTTTCATACTAATGGCCAGTAACTTATATTTAGTAATCATTCAGTGACATTTTTCTGATAAATTGCCATAGATATTTCTTAAAATGTTCAAAGGTGTATCCTCTCTAACTTATTTAGGAGATGTAAATATTTATGAGAGACTGCCTTTGTGTTGGAACCTAAAATGACAGGCTCCTGTTAAGAGTCTCTCATTTTCAGGCTAATATGCCGGTGCTGAGCACTTAATTTGATGTAGCCATACCCCAAAGCATAATAAACCAACAAGATCATGAGTGACTTGTTATACATTCACATGCATGGAAAATAAGCCATGAAAAAAATAATTTGACTTAACCAGGATTCATTGGTGGATCTCCTCTAGGTTTGTGTTCACCAGTTGCACACCACCTTGATACCACTGCCATTTTAGTTTCACCATTACAGGTACCGCAAATTACTTAGCCATTTTAGTAGCTTCTGATCAGTTGGGTTTGAGGATCTGATCAAGACACCACCAGGGCTAGGGGCTAGGAGGTATATTGGGCTAACAACTTGACCAGCAATTTGGAGATCCAGTTTCGAATATCACTCAAATCAAATGATTTTTCTAAGGCAAATTCCATTCCTCTAGTGCAAACAAAGGTATAACACATGCCCTCTATGGCAAAATTACTTCTGCTCACCGTTAATAGCTCAGCCAGTTTTTGTCTCTCGGAGAGTAATTCCTCTAGTTCTGTCCTTCTCACCAGCAGTTGGTCTTTGTTTCTTTGCCAGTGTAAAAGCCATTGACTCAAGTAAAGTATTGGATCTCTTGGTCGTTTTAAGCAGATATCAGTTAATGCTAGAGTTAATGGCTCTCCTAAATGTCTTTCAACGTATTCTCTTTCATAGGCCATTTATGTTACGTAGTGAAACGGTCCTTGATCAGATCTGCTGTGGACAAAATTGAGATAATATTGTAGTTGGTATTTTTAATGTGTATTCTAGTGTGGTCCAGGAAAATTTATCTTTTTATAATGCTTGGGAGTGATGGTGTTAAGAAGTTGGTTATTTTTGTCGGCTTTATTCCTGCGAAATTTTCTAGCCTGGTAAAAGTTTCTTCTCAGCTGATCCTTCTCAACAATTAAAAATTTTTGAATGACCTGAGCTATGTCTGTCTTAAAATCTCTGACAGAATGTTTTGGATATTTAACTTAAAAAGATTTGCATGTTATATGAAATCTTGGACAAGTGGATGGGGGAAAAATCTTATTTACTCTGCCCTCAAGTCAACCCAAGACAATTACGAAATGGTGAATTTTTAGGTAATATTGTGATTTTTAAGTTAAACCCTAAATTTTTATTGTTTTCCATCCTCTTATATTACTCTCTGTGTACTCCAATTCCCTTTTTTGCAATTCATGTATTCTTCCAATTTTGTACTTCTTTTTAGTTCCCCAAACATAATTAAGATTAACGGCGAAGAAATAAACATGCTCTGCTTTGCAGACAACATTGTAGTCATAGCAGGAAATTGTGATGACAAAAATCCTGGCATGCAGAAGAGAAAAGCTGAATGCAGAAATCACACTGGGAGGAGAGAAATTAGAGCTATTGGATTCCTTCGCCTATCTTGGAGGTACCATCGCATGGGATGGAAGAAGTAAAACTGATATAAAGTGAAGAATAGCCCAAGACAAGAAAGCAGTCATTGTTAAAAGACAACTGCTGTGTTCAAGGAAGATAGGCCTACAAATTAAAAAACAGTATGTGAAAACATTTGTGTAGAGCGTGGCACTCTATGGATTGAAAGCATGGACCATTGAAAAAGCAAACCAGAACAGACTAGAAGCCTTTGAAACCTGATGCTGAAGATAAAATGGACAGATAAAGTTAGGAATGATTAATTTTTCAGATGAGTAGAGGAGGGAAGGACCATATTGAACACCATACATATAAGAAGAACCAGATGAATTGGACGCACTGAGGCACTATGGGTTATGGAGACCATGATTGAAGGTAACATAGAGGGAAAAGTCACCAGAGGAAGACCCAGAAATAAGTTCATGAGCACTCAGTGTGGAATCAAGGGATGTGGGTTCGATTCCCAGTCCAGGCGAATGATCTTTTCACTGTGAACTTCACACAATAGTGTGATCACTGTTGGGTGACTCCGTTGAAGTTACTGCATGGCTAGTTCTGTGGTTCTTTGAAAAATCCAATAGTGATTTAAGTTCCCCAGCTGAATTCCTTTTTCCTTAAATTGGATGCAACATTTCTGTATCTTCTTCCTCTACATTAAGCAAACGGTGTACTGCGGTCCAAATTTAATATTCCAAATTTTTTTCTAATTTAACTGTGTCTTACCAGGACTCAGGTCCTTGTTTCTAATAATTTTTATTGCAGTCTTATTTTTTGTTCCACTAATATATTCTTTTCTTTTTGTGAATGCTTCCATAGTCAATGCATTTCTATCCAATATTCTTGGACCCAGACTATTTCAATCATTCACATTCCATGTATGGTGGCCAGCCTATTGTATTTGCCTTAAAGATGTTCTATATTACAGTGTACATACTTAATACTTCCATGTCACTTGAATCTTGGTTCTTTGGGTGAATTGCCTGCCTTGTCTCTCATGATTATTTATTTGAATGTCTGGCTTAGTGTGGTGGACATGCATGAAAATTTACTCTATTTCTTTCACATATTGTGTTAAGTATGCCGATATACCACACACTGTAGGCCGATCAGCTGATAACTGTTGCCAATATTGGTGGTATTTCAGATGCATACAGAATGTAAAGCATGGGGAGTAATTAAGCTCTAAAAAGATAGAGGAAATGAACACTCAAATAATATATAAAAAGCAGCGGTGGATTTTTCGCACAGTAAAATTCAGAGTAGGTTGTTGGAATTGAATCTCCTTCAAACGGAAGAAAGCGGTTTCGATCCAGCACAGTGTTAAGGATACGGCAGGTACTTCCTCTTGAAGCAAGTAGCCATTTTTCGAGGGAATTGAAGCAGGCTAAGTGCTAAGAGCACTCAAATTAATTTGGAACAAATGGAATTGAAGCTAAAAATGCAAGAAATCTATCAAATAAATTCTAAAATTATCT
This sequence comes from Ceriagrion tenellum, assembly GCA_963169105.1. Taxonomy (NCBI): domain Eukaryota; kingdom Metazoa; phylum Arthropoda; class Insecta; order Odonata; family Coenagrionidae; genus Ceriagrion; species Ceriagrion tenellum. The sequence continues at coordinate 16,593,490 of OY720643.1, read as the reverse complement.
ACGAATCTCAATGGATAAAATGGAAATTCGGGCAAGGGTAAGCGTCCATAAAAAGAAATGAATGTTATTTACATGCACATAAATACATGTACGGCTAAAACTATTCTATGAGGAACCAACGGCAGACTATGCAAAAACACGGACCTTATAGAATTTCTATTATCCGTGCGCAAGAATACGGCGGAGTGCAGACGACGTTGTGCCACCACACGTGTCATTTGTTTTTTCGGTGAAGAATGAAATGTGAAATTCGTACGTCCTTCGTTATTAATCATGGCAGACGTTCAAGTGAAACGTAAGAGAATATCTAAGAAAAACAAGAAAGCATGGAGAAAATTTAGTGACACTAAAGATGTAGATGCATTCCTAGATGAGAAGAGACAAGAGGAACGGATAGGGTGCGTATATATTCATATTTATTCTTTAATTATGTCATTAATATTGATTTGTTGATGGCGTGGTTGGCATCATGGGTAGTGAAAGTCTAGAAGGATAAGATTTCCGAATGGAACATAAACGAATTTTAGGTATGTAGTAATGTGTTTGGCTTTTGCACTGACATTCGGTGTCTATAAACCTGTCGCTATTATGATGCCATTTGTAAGTATGGCCTAATAGCTTGTAAACAATGTGACATAAACGTGAATTTCGGATCTTACATTCGATACTTAACCTGTACCTTTCCATTTAGTCAAACCCATTTAACTGTTTCCCACTAACCAATTCATTACTGATTATTATTATTTATAGATGTCTCTCTTAATTTCAGAATACTCAAAGATGTTCCCGATGAAAAGTTGTTTTCAATTGATGCCTCGAAGAAAGATATTAAGGAAAAAATCCTTACCCGGAAAAGGGAGAAGTTTCTCAAACCATACAGATGTCTCGAAGTTTTGCAACCATCGACGGCCGTGCCGGATCCTATTACCAAAAGGTTTTATGTCGTCAGTTAATATTGTTGTCTTGAAAGAAATGTATCAACAATAGCCTTTCTAGTTATGCCGGTTATCCATTGGCGTAAACAATTATTGTTGACATTACCTCATTTCGGTTTTCAAATTTAACCGGTGGAATTCCCCGGAAGAATAATCGCATAGCATTCGCCTGGAAAGCATAAAATGCTGTTAATTGTGAACAGTTGCGACGTGAATTTAAATATCTCAATGTGGCTAAGTATTTGCAGGGTGCACATCTATAATTGTCTTAAGTCGCCGGTTTTGTGACTGAAATGGCTTCTCAGTTTTTTAGGGTTAATGTATATGGTGGATGTCCATTGCCTTCCCATTGAGAAAAACTTTTTTCAGTTACTTATGGTGAATGCCACGAAATTCACGTCAGTTATGATGCTAGTCTTGGACATTTGTGCCATAGTTTTACTCTCCCAGTAACTTCATTCTCATAGAAATATGAAGTATTCACACCAGTGCATTTGTTTCCTCTCCACCATTTCACAGCTTTGCCCTCTGCACCATAGATGGCATAGATATGGAGCAGTGACATCCATACACTAATCACCTCTACCGTATATACACTCTTCCCACCTTCAGAATGTTTGTTGATTGAAGACGTTGTTTAAACAATTTCCTTAAATTTACAGCCACTCATTCCTCTGCACTTTCAAGTCACTTTCTCTCCTTCCGCAACTTCCGCAACCACCACTGATACCTTTTGCTATAAAGGATTCAAACACTTTAATAAGGGAATGAACTTCTATGTGAAGCAAACAGTGCAATCTACATGTCATTTGCAAAATCGAAAAATGTTGGTCTAGAATGCTCAGCAATGTTGCACTCAGTGCTTTACGACAAACTGCAAGCCTGACTACAAAAGTGAAAGGCAGAATCTCAGTTAGATGCATGTAAGAACAAGCCTAGCAATTCATAGACTGCACCCAGTAGTGAGCCAAGAAGAGAAATGATGCAGCCCACCTTCCCACTGACAGTTTTCTTGTTTACCCATTACCTGTAATTGGTTAGAATATGTCACAAGAATTTAAATAATGAAAAATTCCTCCAACACATATGATATCTCCCTCCCTACCATCAAACTCCTTGATTAAATGAGCTTCATTGTATCTGCTCTTTCATTTTCTACCCAACAGTTGAAATTGCATCATTTCTAGAAAAAATAATCTGTATTACCAAAAGAATAATATTTCAGTTGCAACACCTACTCTCTCTTCTGTATTAGGAGAATGGTTGCATTTCTTTCTTCTTTCTCTAGTTGTCAAACCATCAGGATTGGTTGTGCCAGCCTCTCTCTCTGCCATTCTCCTATTCTCTGCCATTGTCTTCCTTTCTGAAAGCATCCACTTCCCATGTCCTCCAAGATCTGCTTCTAATACTCAAGTTTGGTGAGGTTTTGCAGACCTAACTTCGAACTTTGGGCCATTATCAAAGCCTTCCAGACAGTCACACCGAGCTCTGATTTTTAATGCTGTTTTCCCCCACCATTTTCCTAATGCACAAGTCGTAGTCGCTGTGAGTATGGGTCTTTTAAACTGTATTTAACTTTTACATATTGGCTGTAAGCGATGACGAGCAGGAATTCGTGTAAGAGGCACACCCTCATTTTCGGCTGCGATTTCAGGGAAAAAAGGTGTGCCTCTTACACGATTATACGGTATATTTATGGTTTATATGGTAATTAATCATAGAAATGAGAGCGATGATGCACTGTCAGGGACCGAAATATCGGTTTGTCAGATCATTTCATAAAACGGAATGTGTGCAGAATGGTCTATTTAAGGAGGGAAAAAATAAACCAAGGTAGTTAGTATGGTTGAGGCTCTTTGGGAAAGGGCTGGAGAGAAAGAAGTAATAAATCGAACAGAGGTCATACTTAAAAATTCCATTCTCCAGTTAGAGTTCAAGGACTTTGTCACAAAACAATCTTAACACATTTTTCAATGTAACTGGTATTTCACCGAGCTTAATAGATAAAGACCCGAACTTGTGGAGGCTTGATCAGGATTTCCTCAAACAACTTAGCGTTGTGAAAAACGTAATTGTTAATAGCAGAAAGAGCTGTGCAATTAGCAACTGAATTTCTAAAGGGCAATGATTTGATTAATGATGAAGAGCAACATCAATTGCTCCTCATAACAGTTGAAAATGATGGAAAAGTAAATAAACTTTGATCTTGTTATTGCTGTGAATTTCTTGCAGAAAAAATTATGTTTTCCCCTGTAAAATAGGCATTTTAAAAAATCTTACTTATTTTTCTGAGATACGACCTTAGCGCATCATCGCTCTCCCTGCATTCAACGTCGTTCATGTGCGATTAAGTGCTTGTGTTCTGATGTGCACTTAGTTCAGCACCTCGAAAGGAAATCCCCCAAGAGAATAACTGAATAAGATAATGAATCGTAACGATCGTAACTAATACCTGCAGAAATCTTAAAACCGTTAGAATGCACTCTTATTACAGTCTAGGGACACCCTCTCCAGATGAAAGTATGTTATTTGATAATTTATCTGGATCACATGCTTTTTAAAAAAAATATCACCTTGCATATCGGGAAAAAAAAAGAAATTTAGTAAGACAAAAATGGAATAATTGACGGCATTATAACCAGTGTGGTCTTTGCATTTGTCGTCAGAAGTGCGACAGTTGCAATTTTACGATTTAGTAAATCGACTACATATTTTAGATTTTTAAACGAGAATTTTTTCTCAGAGCTAAAAAAGAGGATATTTCGTACTTTTTCATAAATTCCGCCCGGACATTTTTATTTACCTGAAAAAGAGGACATGTCCGGGAAAAAGAGGATGTATGGTAACCATACTCATGGCTATTTACTGACCCTCCTTGTACTCTCTGACCTATTGCAATCAGGCCCCTTGCCTTTTATCCCTTTGTTCTTTAATGACTGGCCTACGTGAATGTAATTACACACTGATGATCCCATACACCTCTGGCTTCATGTTATAGTCAACTGAGGTATTTTCTTTTTTCCCAGAAATAAAGGTAAGTCAGCTGAAGAGAGGAAAAGTGATTTTGTTAAAAGGATGGAAGAGAAGAAGAGAGTAGGTGGCCATTGGAAGAAGAAGCATACAAAAATTCTTCAAAATAGAACACTATCTGATTCCATAAGGAAAGACAGGCTTAAAAGGCATGACTTCACCAAGGACTTGTGGGCTGAGACCTCAGAAAGTGTTCCGAAGGAAGATGTAGATCTCAGTTGGCTGAGAAAGGGGGCTTATGTACATGTTTTAGCCAATACCGGGAATCGTATGAAAATGAGGCCTAGAACAATGGATGTGAAAACCTCTGTTCTTGCTCCTGTAGAAGCCCCTCATCCTGGTATGTTGCCTTCAGCAATTGTTCAAGCTGCTTACAATTGTAATGATGTCATGTGGATTATTCTTCCATGTGTTGTAGGTGATGTATTGAAAGATTTTTTATCGATTATTCTTATAATTTCTAGGGTCATCATATAACCCGACATATCATGAACACCGGGAGCTTCTTTCCAAGGTTGTTGAAGATGAAATGAAAATTATTAAAGAAGAGAAGCATTTGGATCGAGTAATCACTGACATGATTCCTAAAGTTACTCGGCAAGAAGTAGAGGTGATGTCATTTTACGTAGTCTTTAGTTTAATTAGAGAATTTCTAATTCTTGTGCTTACATTGTAGTTCAGAAGCTTGTTATAAAACCAATTAACCTTTGTTCATGATAAGTTCATTGAAACAAATGGAGAGGGTAATTTGGCATCTTGCTTGAGAATTATTCCTCCAATTGGTGACCATAGTTTTTCTGCCCAAACGAGGATTATGGTTTTAACCCACCTCCTTTTCGACCTGACCTGGGGTAGGTGCCAAAATCCCTAACTTGAATGGGTGAAAAACTTTCCTGGAGGTACCCATTTGTACCCACTTGTTGGAAGTTGACTTGCGCTACTGTCATTTACGTGAGAATCTGTTTAGTATATCTACGTATTTTCATGCCATTTTTGTTTGTACCCACACAGCACAGTAGATGTATTACAGCAGTAATACATGATCCATGGATGCTGTATTACACTGTAATACAGCTGTATTTTAGCTGTATATTTGCCTCAAATGTCCTCTATGTATTACATAGTGCAATACATTTGTATTACAGTGTAATACATTATGTATAATCTATGTATCCATACATGAAAATTACATCAACCTCATTTTGCCCAGTATTGCTTTTTCCCACCATTAAGTTGACTTTATATCTGCTCAAGTGAAGAATCCCTAAATTTTTAGTGTTATAATCTTATTTTTCTGTAATTTAGTGGTACATTTGCTTCAAATACTCTCTAACACATGTAGATTCCATGATGTATATTCTATGTATCCATACATGAAAATTACATCAACCTCATTTTGCACAGAATTGCTCTTTTCTACATTTTGGGTGACTTTATTTTTGCTTAAGTGGAAAATCTATTATTTCTTAGCAGAATTAGCTTATTTTTAAGGTAATTTACCTTCATATTTGCTTCAAATACCCTCTCATAATTTGTATGGACACGAACTACAGAGAATAGCTTCACGTCTTACTCACATTAGAAATGGCCAGGCATAGTTGGCAGGGTCACAAGTCAACATAAAGCCAATTAGAGTGGCCTTATTAAAATCATCCATGTACTATTATTTTTTCTTAGGATGCATTATAATCCGTGAACAAGATTTCTTAGGCATTAACTTGTTCCAGAAGTTCATAATTTTAAACAATGGTTGTTATGAGTTCAAAGTTTGGTGTACATCTGCTGCGAGGGTACACGATTATACATAATGGAAAATTACACCAAAATACAGCTGTAATACAAGTTCCAAGTCTTGTGTATATCTGCTGTATGGATACACAATTGTATATAATGTAAAATCTGAACCAAATACAGCTGTAATACAGCAGTATTACTGGAAAAAATACATCATTAAAATATACATCAAACATATTTAATGTATGCTAACACCTGTGCTGTATGGGTTGTGTTATTATTATGAGGAAAACATATCCTTAGAATGTGTTTATCTTGGCATTGAGAACAAGCGTCAAAATATGGCTTATGTTGCACTTTTTGAAAGGTTAATGAATCTATTGTCTTAATTCCATGCATTGGTTGGGTCATTGGAGGCAAGTTTAGATATAATCACTATGAAATTATGGAAGGATATTTTATTCTTCCTCATAAATGGGAATGACATAAAACATGGAGAGACACTCGATTTTGTCTTAGTTCAACTCCACGATCCAGGTGGCATGACCAACTTTGTATCTTTCGGATGTATAGAATAAAAATGTGTGATAAATGAGCCACCACTCGATAAGTTTCGTTAATTTGTTGCTCTGACGAAATACTAATTATGGCTATTTTTGCATGTGACTATTGTTTTAACTATTCAAATTGTATGTGCTTGTGAAAACATGATGTTGAGATCTATTCAAATTGTGAGCAAATTGTGTTCATACTGAGGTTTGTGGGTGCAACACTTTTTGAAGACATTGAAGTACTGATATGTGATCTATAGTTTTATGTAAAAATGCCGAAAACAACCTTTGGGATTTTTGACCATAGTTAGCAATAAAACAAGGAATAATGGTCTGTGAGTTATGTCCATTTTATTTTGTTTTGTATAATTATCTGTCACTACCTACATTGTATTTTGTAACAATTGGTGATTTTTTTCATACTACGTATAATGATTGGCATACGTACCAAATTTACCAAAAAATTTCATACAGCAAAACCTGCTGTTTGCTGATTGCTAGTTCTGACTACACTAGAATGGCATATATTATTCAATTTTAAAAGTTATCCTCACCAAACTGTGCATTCCAAGGGGCACTTGCTGAGAGTGTTTTGTGGTGTAGGTTTTTTGTCATGATACATATTTAATTTACAGGACAACTGGTTGAAAGAGATGTCACAGGGACTTCCTGAATTTGCAGACCAGAAAAGTGGTGAAGACTCGGGGGTTGAGGAAGACAATGTGGGAAGCGAGCATGTGGGGAACCCTATTGTAACGAGAGACAAAAAGAAAACATTGCAGAAAAGAAGGAAAATACGTGAAGCCAAGGCTGAGCTCATCCAACGAAGAGAGGCTAAGTTGGAGAAGAAGAAACATTCAGATATTGAGAGGTATGTGAACAATGAAGTTATCATCTACAACTCTACAGCCTGAGATGGGCCTTAGCTTCCCCTATGATGTGCCCCCATCTATTCAGTTCTCACCTTCTCCTTCCATTTAATGACTCCCATTGACCTCAAATCTACCACAACCCTGCCTGGAACCATCTTAATGAATTTCTTAAAAAAAGAATAGAAGACAGTGTTTTAATAATGTATGTGAGGGTTCAAAATCATTAAAAACTAGTAAAAGTTGAAGGTAGTTAAGTGCAGTGAAAACCCTTTTAAGCGACACCTCTACTTTGCAGACGAAAAAATGCCGTTCCGAGGGGTTGCCGCTAAATAGGGGTGCAGTGGTTGCAATTTACACGCCATAGTGTTATGGAGGTTTAATAAAGTGCAATAAGTGAACAAATACATACTTAGGCCGGTATTCATAGTCCTCAATAATCACAGATTCGTGTCAATCTATGATTATATCTCTTATTAATTACTGTTTCTTATTCATAGTCGTCAAAGAATCAGTGATTCGTCAATCGATGATTCTTGAATCAGAGATTCATCAATCTCTGATTATTATGTATTCATAGTCGTCAAATAATCATTGTTTATAGTTCTAGTATTCATAGTCAAGCAAACTGTAATTATTTGGCCAAATAATCATTGATTCGTGAATTAAGCCCTCGACCGTAATTAATTAGAGTTTTTCTATGTTGCACTTCGGTAGTTCTGTGATTGTTTAAGACATATTCTCGACATGTCTTTACGTTCCAACTGTACAATTTTATACGGCAATAAAGGCATAGAAAAGTCTATATACTCTAGATGAACATCTTGAATTGATTAGGATTATTGACTACCTTGAACTGATTAGGATGTCCGTGCAATGGAAATTCGTTCGGATATATTAGCGTATGTGATTGCCGATGACGATGTACCAGCGTATCACTAAAGGCTGCGAAAAATACACATTAGGGATCCAACAAATCCAAATTACTCACATGGGGAAACTACGTACCCTGACTCGCCGATTTAAATGCCGTATTTACAATGCCGTGCACGAGGTCAAAGGCCAGTTCGCCTTGGACTTCGTCAAACGTATCCTAGTTGTATTGTAATTAATCAGTTTATAATCAGAAATATCCGCCCTTAGTATAAAAAAGCTGGGAATATTTACTCTTGCCAGGTTGTTCTGGAGCCTCATATCACCCGGCTCAATCACCCTCAAAGCAACTTTTCTTATAAGTCTTATTATCGCGCATATGTAATATAGAATCGTTTGGTGTAGTGGTTAGCGCCGCGGATTCGTGCGTGAAGGTGATGGCGTTCAAGCCTTTTGGCTGCCGTTTTTTTTTTTCCATCTTTATATTCACGACCAGAGAGAAATTTTTCCTCCGAGTTACATGTCATATCATAGGACTTCACCTGGCCTTTTTTCTCGTGATACTTTCCACAAAATTCGTACTACTGGGTGAATCTTTAATGTCAATGGCCTCACTGGGGTCTGGTGATGGACCGCTTATGATATACGTCAAAATCTGTTTAAAATCCGTTATCTAACTTGCTGTAACAATAGACATGAGTGTTGACAGACGAAGAGTTTAATAGAGGATACCGATTCTCAAAACCCGTAGTGATCGAGTGTATTCTTCTTAGAACTATTGTTCATATATCGACACTTTCCGCGAGGACTGACAGTTCCTCTTGTGCTACTGTGGCTCATTGCTTTGAGATTTTACGCTTAGGCATCGATATTGAATTGTTGATATCATATTACAAATTTAAAAAAATATATCACAGCGGTTTTTAATCACGTAGTATTTAAAAAAATGTTCATGCTGAATTTAATCTCGTCCGAAATTGCCGTGAATGTTTTACTCGTAAGCTAGCATCAATTGCTACTAATTACATATTTCAAATTTTCTTAATCGGTAATGATCAGATATAAATGCTGCTACTCTTCGTCTTCTTTAGTGTTTTACGTACATATGTAGGGATTGCTAGTTCTGTTTCGCAGCCAACGGTGTCCAGAACTGTGAAACATATAACTAATCTTTTGGCCGTCCAAATAGCTGACACCATCAGACCGTCTGTTTCTTATGATGTTCAGGCAACGAATCGGTGCCTCAGGTGTCTCTTTGTGAGAATAGAAAAAAGAGGAGACCACACTTATGGTCGGACAATTCCTGACGTTAAACAGCACACGCTACATCATCAACACTTGCCGGAATACGATATTACTGTTTGTTGATTTTCCCTAGCAACGCCTTTATTAACGTTGAATTATCATAAGAAATAATTCTAATGTAGTCACGGCTAATTCATTTTTATCAAAAAAACATTGCCAATCCATTTTTTATTTTCTTTTTCAATATGCAATTAATAAAACTATATACTCAACTTGAATAAAAATTTAACGATACCCACAAAATGTTTTGCCTCTTCAATTTCTCATACCACTCAAAAATAAACATACATCCAATCTGTAATTCACCAATTACAGACTGTCCCAAATAATTAGAGATTCATGAATCAGTGATTCTTGAATTGCAGATTGTTTTCTGTCTATGAATACATAAATCAAATAATCAATGATTGACGAATAATCGTTGATTCTGCAATCATTGATTATTCATCCCGACTATGAATACCGGCCTTAATATGGCAATATAATTTTGCTAAATACTGAATTAGCACGGTAAAGTGCGTATACACAAACTTATACGTACGTACGGTACCGTATGGTAAACTTATACGTATACGGACCAATATTAGTAAAGTACATACTTATTATGTATAATAATACTGTAAGACGTTTGGAGGTATATTGGCAAAGAATTACAGTACTTAAGTTAAAAAAATCTTTAATGTTAGAATACAAAATGAAATTACAAGAATACACAACAGAAAAATGAATTACGGCTTAGCATTTACGAAAATAACTGGTAATGTCCATTTGTTTGAATTTTTTATGAACTATCATGTCCTCTACGGCACTTGAAAGTGTTTTAATCATATGAACATATTCGAAAGTTTTAAAATTTTTTTCAGAAAAAGGCGTGATATTATTCAAAAGTTTTAGAACATCTTCAGGCGTTACAACTCGTTCTTGAGGATCAGATTCTGTCTCGTAATCGGGCTCTTCAGTATCTGTACATAAATTTATAATAAGTATGTTAAATTCAATTTATTAGGTTACTTGGAGAGAAAATTTTAAATAAAAATAAATTACATGAAAAATTACTCACCGACATTATCTGGAAGATCCAGTGCAAACAAAAAATCATTCTCTGGAGAGGTTTCAGCGCAGTCCTCCGCAGCAGTCAATCTTCCGTCGTGCTCCATGCCAGCCTTCCTCATCAGGTCTTCTACTTCCTTTTGGGCTTCTTGAAAATCCTCTGTAGCAGGTTCTGAAGCATCGAACAGCTTTTGCGAAACACCACATTTTGCAAAACATTTCCTTATTGTCTCTACTTTTACGTCATTCCACGATGACTTAATCCGAGATATCGTGTCTGAAAGCGAAACCTTTTTAGCTAACTCATTTGCACTGCTGCAATCATCAATTTTAGCCAATATTGATTTAACCACACGCTTTCGGTAAAGTGATTTGAATGTTTTTATGCTCCCTTGATGACACGGCTGAATCAGGCAAGTCGTGTTTGGTGGCAGAAAATGCAATGTGATGTTTGACAGAGTCAGATTATGAACATGGCTCGTCGCATTGTCTAGCAGTAACAAAATTCTCAGTTTTTCCCGGGCCATTTTTTCATCAAATTTTTGCAACCACTCTTCGAAAATGTCTGATGTCATCCAAACTTTTTTATTGGCTTTCCAGGTAACGCATAATGTATTCATATCAGTTTTACCAAAGCATCGAGGGCGTAGAGATTTCCCGATAATCAATGGTGTAGTTTTCTCACTGACTGCACTGCAACATAAAGCAACTGTGATCCTTTCCTTAGAATATTTTTCGCCTGAACAGTCCTCTGTTTTCTCGGAAAGTGTTTTTGCGGGAATCATTCTGTAGAATAATGCTGTTTCATCCATATTGTAAACATCTTTAAGATCATACCCTTTGACTACACTGCTTAATCTTTCCTTCCAGTCTTCAGCAGAAACAGCATCAGCACCACCTTTTTCTCCAGAAATGGCCTTAAAAACAATATTGTGCCTAGTTTTAAACCTATTCAGCCATCCGTTGCTGGCACAGAAGTTCTGAATATGCAGCGCTTCTGCAATTTCTTTTGCTTTTTCTTGTATCATAGGACCACTAATAGGAATTTTTTTTGAACGTACTGTTCTAAACCACTTAAGTACACAGTCGTTTATATCAGCGAATTTCTCCTCCCGCTTCCGCTTTCAATTTTTAGACTCACCTTCAGCCCAGTCCTTCAGAATAGAGTCTTTATTTTTTTAGAATTTCCCTGATTTGCGTTCTTCCGCACTTGTACTTTTCAGTGAGTTTAACTTGGCTTAATCCATTTTCGCTGTCTTGAATAACCCACACTCGGTCTTTAGAGGCAAAACAACTCTTTTTGTAGACGCCATTACACAATACACTACACCTTGCAGCACAGTATTTCACAAATTTCGGTACTGCTGCACCTAATCTTTAAAAAAATGAAAGAATTGCAACGCAAGAACAACTTGCGTACCGAATGTAACACTGCAATGTACCGGGTTCACACTCAACATTCACATTCAACTGGGTTCCACAAACCGTATGCATAGAATACTGCAGACCTGAGCTTGTTTACTGTACTCGTAGTTAGTAGTACGACTGACTGACGCCTTGCCTGACATTGTTAGATTTAGATGCTTCATAGCATAGCTACGGTAGTGTAAGATGGGTAGAATGGTGTGGGAGGGAACTACAATCGGTTCGGCGAGGGCGGCAAGGGAAACGCCCCTGTCACATGTAAACAAAAGGCTTCCGTGAGGAAAGGAGCCGCGATCGGACAGAAAGAAAGGCACCACAAGGTATCCAGAAAACATTACCACAGTAGACTACGGAACGCACGCAAGAGAAAAGAGACAATGAATGAAAAGGCTTGTTTCGGTGATTCATATGCATGTGACGACGATGTATGACTAGTCGAGAGTGTGAGGTCGTGTGTGCCTGCCTCCTGAACATTGTAAACAAACAATGTAAACTATTCCAGCTAACATAAGTTAGTTAGATACTGTAGCTGTTACATTACAGAAATGATGACAATTAACATGTACATTTAAACGGTAACTAAAGTAAATAAAGTTACCTAATTCAGGTACTTATTCTACTTTTGACGTAAAAAGTGTTTTTTACCAGAAAAGAAAGATGCTAATAGTAGATGTTAATTTTTTGCCAAAAGTTAGGGGAGTGATATAATTGTATGGGGGCTTATTTGGACAAATACAGTAAATCACTGGCTTAAAATCTGCTTCTACTGACCTTTATATTGGTGATTCAGGCCGGAAGTTACTTGATAGGCTATTGTTGTAGCATGGGTTTACTGCTTCCATTTGGATTCTGAGCTCTACTGTTTTGACTTAATTTTTTCAATCATCCTTTTCATTTCTTTGTATAATTTTGTCTTTTCCTGCTCTGCCTTTACTTCTCTTTTGGTAGTTCTCTTGTTCCTGTTGTGGCTTAAGGCATTGGCAATGCCTCAGCAATTGTGCAAATGTGTATGGTTTCTTGACCTCTTTGAATTTTTGTTTGCTAACATTTTTCTGTTTATTTGGTTACCCTGTAACATAATGCTGCAAATGTGTAAGTAGGCCCTTGATCATGTATTTTTTAAATTTTATTTTACTTTCTTTCCTGTCCTTAAGTCTTGAACATGATCATTAAATTTTTTTTTCCTCATTAACAACTGAAAATAATGTGAATGTTAGCTCAGCTTAGCCTGTTGAATGTTTAAGCAGCTTCCACAGGTTTTGCTGGAGAGTTTTGAAAATATGTTAATTAGGATAAGTGCTGTTTTCTTGGTAATTTTAACCCTCTTAGTGTAATGGGCTGATATACCGGGTTTTGCATCTCAGGCTAAACTTGTGGTGGGCAGATATCTCAGCTCATATGTAGATATTACTTAACTTTATAGCCTGTAATAATTACATTACATTTTTCAGATGATGAGGAAGAATAGTTCCATTATTAAATAATTCAATTCATATTAAATACAATAAAAACTCCAAATGGATATCTTAAATGATAACTTCATCACTTATTTTTCCTCTAATTAGATATTTTATTAAACTATCTTTTGTATTAATCGCTAGTACTTCTGGCTGAATGTGGCCTTAAAAGGGTTGAGAAAATGTAATGGAAGTTATTCAGAGGGACTTTTGATGTTCATAGGGTGAAATTACTCAAGACTGACATCTCTAAGAGGGATCAGAAGTTGAGTATGCTGCGGGAGAAGAGAGAACGTGTGAAAAAGGCGAAGGTTGGTCAACCTAAGATGCTCAGCAGTCACAAGTTTGAGCCACTCGAGTTGGAGTTCAGCATGAGGGATGACCTTGCTGGAAATCTTCGCAATATCAAGCCAGAAGGAAGCATACTTAAGGATCGTTTCAAGAGGTTGCAAGAGAGGAATATGCTGGAGACTAGAGTAAAGCAAACGTAAGTGTACCTCTTAATTCTGTATTTTTTAATCCTCATTTATCAAATGAATGTTTTTATGATATTTATTCATGAGTTGGGTTCTGGTACTTCCACACCAGTTGCTATTCAGGTCAACTCTACCAATTTCTGGGAGATCCCTTGCCCACCTCTTAGATTGTCATAATTTTTCCCCTGTTGCTAGTTTCAATTTTGAGTTAGAAAAATCCAAAATATTTTTGTCCCAATGTAAATATTTCAAATAGCTTGTATACTGCACGTCCCAGGGAAAATTCTGCCTTCAAGACAAAGTGTGCAAATCAACCATTTTTTAATCCTGGTAAATATTAAAATAAAGAAGCAGTGCTGTTGGAACTCCATGGTTCCACTGACATGTAACCATAGTTTTCAAAAATGCTATCACAAACATCTTCACTTGCAAACTTTAATTGTTTTATGTATTGGAACATGGCAGTTATGACAGATTTTCCCCAAAAAATGACATTCATGAACAGATGTGTAAACAGTTGCATTTGTCATGTTAGAGCCCCTAAAATCAGAGTAAGCGTTGTGAATATTTCCAACTGAAAATGGGAGCAAATTTTGAGCTTGTTTAGTGATAAATTTACTGAAAACTATCACTATCCTCATGCTTTTTGTTGCTAAATGCCTTTTTCAACATCAATAAAAAAAAGAATGCCAAATAGGAGACTAAATTTATTTAAACAGCCTGCACTAACCTCATTCTTTAACAAAATACAAACCTGAAATTATTCCCGCAATTGATAGTGTCTTCATAATTTACTTAAACTTATCTGGCATGCAGACGGCAGTTTATGGTCTCGTTCATGAAAGCACAGGTGTATTAGCCAAAAAATTATGCACAATCATAATGGGTTTGTTCATCAAATTCATTTTGACCTTAAAGATTTAGAGCAAAGCACTGAGCTAAAGAAACAAAACAGAGTTTAATAAATAACCATCACGTATCCTGTGACTCTATGGAAGAGGGTGTACCAGGATGAAGGTTAATGATGCATGTTAAATGGTAGCTCATGTTTCAGGGCTTCCATTTAATGGTGTTTTGGATGTGTGTATTAAGTTTCCCCTAAACACTGTTCATTCTTCTGTCTGTCAAACTGTCCAGCCAATCTATTTTGCAATTACCCCTAAGTTCAAAGAGTCTGAAATACTAACACAGCAGCAATGTGAACGTATGATGTCATTACACATGGGTAAAAATTGGATATATTTTTGAAGAGTATGTACCTTTAATCTCCGAGCCTGATGGTAATATTATGAAGATCTGAGTTGGTTCACATGGGACCCCCAAAAAGTTGGTTGAGATGACTTTAAATGACCCATGTATGCATAATTTTGGGCCGCATTGCTGGATTTTTTAGGCAGTGCTTCTGTTATTCTTCCCTTGAACCAAATTTCCCTTTACTTCGTTCATGGTTAAATCAGTTGTTTAAAGAATCATGTAACTGGGTAAAGAGTAAATTCAGAAGTTTGCTCACAAAACTATTTTTATAGTGCTTGTATGACTAGAGTGCTTTCATTAAAATTAATATTTCTTTGCAGGAAGAAACTTAAGTACAAGAGGAAAGTTATTGAAAAAGCAAGCCACAAGATGGGTTGGGAGCCTAAAGGTTATGACTAAAATGATTTGTATAAAGAAAGGTAATAAAATAACTGTTATTTTCGTTATTTGTTCTTTATTTTTCTGTTTCCAATGTTCATGTCATTACAGTATTTTTACTATCTTCTTATGATACAATCTTCTTTGGAAACGGGCTGCTGGTTGAAGTTTTCGTCTCTTGTTGATTGCATTTTCAAGTAGTAACCTATTCATCTTCAGTATATGAGGAGCTAAGCAGCTCTTCAATTGGAGTAGGTTGGTCTTTCTTCATCAAGCCCAAATCTCCGGGCTTGTATTCAAAACTGGGCATTGATACATCCATTTGAGATTCCTCCCTGAGAATAAGTATGGTTATGGTTAGACTGGTCAGTTGCATGGTGGAATCGCTAGAGAAAATTTTCTACTCCTTGCTCATGTCCAATAGTGCCATGAATTTCAGCTGGAACAAGTTACCTTTAAGTGTAAGAAGTGCATTGAGGGGACTTAAGAAAACTCATCTAAATAGAAGTTAAATTCTTAAATTATCTGGCATCTTTGATGCAAAGTATTTTTAATTTTACCTTAGATTTTTCTATGAAGAAGTGAGTTAATAATTAGGCTGGCAGCTACTTTGGAGCTAGTCTAATAAGCATGCCATGGCCATTACTGTGAATTTCTGAATGTTTAAAAATTCATAGATTCTGGTGATATTATTCATGATGAATAGCTTGGATTATGTGAAATTGTCTACTAAGAAACTACTACACTGCATCAAAACCCAGGTTATGTAAAAAAAATTTTATCAAACTGCCAACTTTTGCCTACCTTATCCAAGATAGTTATTACGTTCTTATCGTAGTTTTTTATCAATTTATTTTACAGTGGTTAAATTTTCAAAGATTAGCTAAACATTTTAAAGTTAATTGGTTAAAAATAGAACATTTTGATTTAATTTTATGCCAGTGAAATTATAAAATTTGTGTTAGAATTTGAACAAATGTGGTTGTTGGTAGTTTTTTATCAATTTTATTGGTCTAAAATGCTATAATCTTAATATGCATTACAGAAGCTTAAGCTACCACCAAAAGATGAGCCCTTAATACTTAAAGGCATTTGTATCAACCTGTTGGTTATGTTTGTTTAATTAAAAATTACTTAGAATAAAAAATTAAATTCAAATTAACCCTTGGTTCTGAAACATTTATGGCTTCTAGAATTGTGAGAACTTAAATTCCGGCCGATGAAGGTTAAAGTAATCAGGCTTTCCTCTACTATATTTCTTTGTCATATGCTGGTTCTGAAATATACCTCCGGTGAACTCTAATCGATTCAGGCTTGAATTTCATGAGAATAGTTTTGCTGTGTGAAGCTGATGACTTTTTTCTACCGCAGTCCCTGATAAATGGAGTACCATCAGAACTCATCCATGAAAATAAGACATCGATTTCTGGTTTGAATTTCTAAGAGTTTCAGGCATCAATATTGTGAGTGAAAAGACGTAACAGTAACATATTACGCTCGAATTCCAAGATCTACATCAATTAATACTCGGCATTTAGCGATGAAACATTCTGAAAAAGTACCACAGTAATTTTTGTAAATTACTGTTGTATTTTACGTAATTTATTGTGGAATTTTTATGGAGCTATCATTTTTAACAGATTGAGTGAAAATTTCTCATAACATAAAAAAGACCACCGAATTGCATGTTGGATGTTGTATGTACTTATTTTAAAATTTTCTCTGTCTAATACATTAATATGGCAATAGAATTGGTTGAAATGCCATTAACCCCTTGTTATTGATATTGGCATTACTATTAAATCTTCTATTAGCTATCAGTTGCAGAAAATAAAAATTATCGGAAAATTGTTTTTATTCGAAAATGACCATAATATACTATGGTAATTAAATGAAATGAAAATTATGTTAATTTATGCATCTCTACCTGAATTGGAGGATTATCTTGAGGGAGTGAGTCGGGTTGTATTAACTTTGTTTGTCTTAACTTTAACTATTGTCTTAACTTTATCCACGGATGAGTATGCCTGTCTCATTTTGTTTGCTATAAACCGTGTGTATTTGTTTCAACTCTTAATATTTTAAAAATCTCTAAAAACCATGCATTAGGCTAGAAAATGAATACATACTGAAAATATATTTTGCCTAAGAAAAAGGTGGTGTATACATAGTTCCCATGCTAATGGATGAGATTGTGAATATGTTGTGAATGGGTACAATATTGTCTAAATAGCCAACAAAATTATGAATAACGTAAATAATTAAAATGAAATAGTGTGTTATTCAATTTTCAATGAAAACTATTGAAAATAATATATTATATCTAAATGTCAAAGATTTCTTTATATTCAAGATTTTTAGTGAAGCAGGCGGAGCTGTTACGAAGCAGTTGCCCTTGAGATGCATGTATTTTGAAAAATGTGTATGCATGCACCTTGTGTGTCAGTTAGTGAAGGACATGTATGAGAGCTCACTTGCTATCTATGGGCGCACACCTGAATCACTGCACCTATGAACTAAGGCATACATAAATGTACTTAGCCTGTTATGTAGAAGTTATCTTTGATTGACACATTACCCGTCAGCTTCAGAAGTTATCTCGTCAGATGTCATTAGCAGTTTGAGGAGTTGGTTGAGGAGGTTTTCTCGCTGAGTCAGCCTCCATACTGGGTCACTTGGATCACCATCCTGTTGGTGGAATGGGTTAGAAGTTTTTGTTATGTATCTTCATATCATAATCATCAGTTATTACATTTAGACATTACCAGGTACTGAGAAGAAAAATATAATTGATATTTTTAGATTATCATTACCAAGTTATTATTGTAATAATGGCATTTTATGTGTTACTGGAAAAATGTGTGTTTATCAGCACTCCACCTCAGTCAGCAAATCTAGTCTTCCAAATACAAAAACTGAAATATGACCTGAAGCTTTGGATTTTTGTTTGTTGTTAGTATATAGATCATATACTGTATTTATAATATGTGCTTACTTGTACATGTTACATTTTTCAAAATTAAGTGCATCATTCAAAATTTGTATCACTCTGGGAGTTGTTGTGATGATTTAATACTTACTGCTGCAAACTGAGGGTCTTGTTGAGCAGTTATTTGGTTGTAATAAGGATAAGCTGGAGAGTCTTCAGCACACACTCCTAATGTTGCTCGAATAGCAAACACTGCATCTCTCAATATTTTCTCTATCTTCTTGCATTTGGAAAGTTCTTGATTAGCCAGGCGAGTTTGCATCTTAATCCTTCCATCACGCAGCCTAACTTCAGCCCGCAATCTGCGAACAACATGTGCTGCACCCTCTAGTCTTGCTTCTGCTCCATCCATGGATGCTTCCAATGCATGTGCCCAGTCTTCGGTACGGTGAAGTTCAATCTCACATGCTTTTAAGGCGTCTACTTCTTTCTTGAGTTTCACCAAAACCTATTTGATGATTAATGAATGGGTAATGAGGGCCTTACTAGAGAAATAAACTTTTTTAAAAGCTATAAAAATTAATTTGTGTGGAGTTCATTATGTCACTTTTGCTGGTAAGTCATTTGTTTTTCAGCGAGTTAAATTATTTCTATAATTGTTCACTCTATAAGGGATGAGTGTGATGGATGCAATGGAAGAAGGAGAATGGTAAGTCAATGATAATGAAGGATTTATAGCTGAAGTTGAAGTACTGGAGTAGGATGACTTTAATAGGGCATGAATTTAAGCTAGACATTGCATGGTTTTTTGGCTGTAATTTTCTTGTAAATTATAGTCTTATCTGAGTGATTAAGGAGGGAGTTGTGTCAGTAGAAGTATTAGAAAGTGGAGGGAATTAATGACTGGAATTGCAAAGTAAAGCTATCACAATCCTTGCACATTCTAATGAACAATAGCAAATATTTTAAACCATTAATTTTACCTCCTGATGAGGATCTTAACTGTTCCCCTCCTTACCTCACTTCTCCTGGCCTAGAGGTTTATAATATCCTGAAATTTTCATTTTATTCCTTCCTTTTTTTCTGGTTAATATTTTTTGAGAAAAGGCCCATTGTTATCATACGTGCTGGGAAAATGCTTTTATCATGGGGATTTTCCAGATGCCAAATGATCAATTAAGCACCATGCATTTTTCAGGAAGGATAGGACATCATATATAACATGAAGTTCTATAGTATTTGCTTACCTTTAACCCCTAATTGATATCAACTTAAAATTATATTCATTGATTTGTGACAGTTTGAAAAAGATCATTAGATTTCAGCATATGCAGTTTAAGCAAATATTAATGACATTAAAATGTATCCACAGCAATGTTCTCAGACATGCATAAACATTGAATAGAATTATTAAATTATTGGAACATTTAAAATGTTCTCAAATGTATGGTTCTTGGAATGATTGATAGCCCTCTTTTGGGGTAACTTCTTTTTGATTCACGGTATTATTTTAGAAATTTTTACATATTAAGGTAAAAATCTTTTTAAAAATGATTGACCAAATAGATTCAATTTTATCAGCTGCATGAAAGAGACTATAAGATTAGTATTTTCTTGAATAAATAATTATAATTGATTGTACATGACTTCACCTTGTGATATGATGATAGATATGAAACTAATGGTAGTGTTCGATGCTACTTAGAGGTGCATATCTTCTGGTTTCAGCTGATAAATGTTTTCCTTGTAAGTAACTTGAATACGACAATCATTAGTTGAAACCGGTCTATACCTCTGGATGCTGTTGAACAATACTCTTCGTTTGTTTCTATAATTAAATGAACTTAACTGACCTTGCTTTGTTTGTTAGACTTTTGTAGAGCTGCTTTCCTCTCATAGTCAAGTATCTCAAATTGGAGTCTCCTTTGTTGTTCCATTGTTTTTAAGTCATTGTTAATATTTGTCAAATCAAATACGTGCTTCAAGATCAAGTCGAGCTATATTGAAAAATTATTTTATTAGTAGGTACTCAAGTTATTGTTGAAATGGTCAAACTTTATTTCAGTTTGTAATTAAATGTACTTACTTCATTATTTATTGCTATGTTTTCACGTATTGTACGCTGAGTGTTAGCAGCAACTTGCTTCATAGTTGTTCCACGGAATTGGGCAGATAATTCGCGAAGGCTCTCCTCCATTTCCTTTTTTAGTCTAAAATGAAAAGGAGAAAAAAATAATATTATTAGGTTGGTGACCATCTCTGTTTCAGGAAGCTGCTTATTAACTAAATAATAAAACTACTTATCAGTGATGAGCAAAATACTCTGCAAATGTATTTTAAATGCAAAATACAAACCCATTTCAAATATTAGGTCAAAATACTTTTGTAAAATACAAAATGCATTCCTCAGCATGTTGAAATTTTTATAATCCTTGATTACTATTGAATTAAAATGAGTATAAATTCATTTCTTACAAAATGATCAGTGCAATTATATTTTCCCCTTACGTGCAAATAATATGGCTTAGTGTTGGTACAATTGAGTGTTTGGGTGATTTATCTTGAGATAATTTGCTGAAATTACCAACACATTCCCAGGATACGTTCTGTTTACCTGATACTATTCTGTTTGCAATCTTAAGTTTGGGATTGAAAAGTGATTTCACCACTTATATTGAATCTTTCTGTTTTACTGTATTGAGTTTTACACGTAAAAGCCTGTATTGGCCGCCATGCTCTATGCACTACCCTGGAATTTCAATATGTTGTTTCACTTCCCAGAGACTTTTCCTCCATTATTCCTTAATTGACTTGCCATGGCAACAAGTTTGAAGTTACTGAGAGGTAGGGATAGAAAACTTATATCCTGACTTGCACTCCATTGTTTTAAGTGTAATTGAGACTGTTTGTTGCCAGAAATAATTTAAGTCATGAAGTTTATTAATGTTAGTGAAAGGTACTGAGACCCTCACTAATCTAGACTGCATGGGGTGATGGCTCATCTGCATTATTCTTAAAAGGAACATTTATAAAGGAATTGAAAAATTAGGAAATTTTTATCAGTGTCATAAGCCAGTAAAACTTAACATCTGCCTGTCAGTCAGTTAAGAATGTGGGAAAAGATGATAGATGGATTAGTGGCTAAAGAACGAATGCAGTGGTTGAGATTTTTTGAGCATGCAGTTTTTTTTCAAAAATGTAATTGAAAATAATAACACTTGGCAAGTTATGGCGCTGCTGTAGTGTTTAGATGAAATCATTGTTTTAGATGAGGCTTTGTTATTAAATATTTGTCTCATAATCACCTGTCTCTCTTGATGATGAATTTTCGTTCAACTTCATAGAGCATGTTCTTGTGAGCATTCTCTTGGTCTTTCATTTGCTGCTCCTGTCTCTTGAATTTATTCATCAATTCATCCCTTTGCAGCCTGAACTCTTCAAGTGAGTTGAGCTTTCCACCTAATAGAGTAGAGATGTGGTTACCATTGTCATTTTCCAAGAAGAAATAAATTGTTTTCTGGTTGAACTTAAAGAAAGAAATTTGGGTATGTGCACTGTTCACATGCTTTGAAGAAAAGTATAGATGTATCATTTCACCTTGGGGACTAAATATTTATTATGCAGATATCATGCTGAATCAACATAATTATCATCTAGATCAGGGGTGGCCAACCAAAATGATCTTGCGGGCCACTTTGGAAATGCATCATAACTCCGCGGTCTGCATATAAAATTATATATCCCCATATAAGATTTAGACCCACTATAGACATTTTTTGGAGTGAAAAATTGAAACATAATGAGTTATTATTATTGTGTTAAAGTTATTGTATTAAAATGTGATGAATCTCGCGGCCAGGAAAAACGTTCAAGGCGGGCCGCGGGTGGGCCACCCCTTTCATGTGGTGGTCATTTCACCTTGGAACTAAATATTTATTATCAGATATCATGCTGAATCAACATTATTATCATCTAGGTCAGGGGTGGAAGAGGTACAAGAGGAAAGGGGGGTATTCAAGAATGGTACTCTTTTACTCAAAGGATTCTTGGTTTATTTCTGAAAATGAGAGGATATTTATTTACAAGGCTGTAATGTGTCTAGACATTTGCTTTTCAGATCTCTTTCCAACCCCTTTCACCCTCAAATTTTTCATAAGTTTACAATTCCCTCTTCATAGCTAATATGTCTTTATCCCCTTCTCCTATTTCTCCTCTTTTTATTCTGTGAACATTCATACATGTGCTATTCTTAATTTAGCTCAGGGAAGAGAAATGCATACCCTTGTTTTCACTGACCTATGGGTTGAAAAATTGTAATCATAAACTAGCACCAACTACCTCATTCGAGGTCCTGAAACTGGTATATTATGCCAAAATTCATTCATATCTGACATGGTGTGGTATTAAGGGGTAACTAATGCAGCTGCCAAGGCCTTGTCAATGCAGAAAAGGTCATTGAAAGCCATGGAAAATGTATCTACCAGGTCACCTGGAAGGCCACTATTTTTAAAATTCAACATAATGACTCTCCCTAGTATTTACATTTTCCATTGTGCATTATTTGTAAAAAAAATAATCCCAATTTATTTCTGCCTAACTCCTATGTGCATAGGCATCAAACCCGAAGCAGAGGCAATATTCAGCTAATGAAGCAGTCAGGTGCAAAGAGGGGTCCTCATCATGTGGCGTCACTTATTTTTAACCATTTGCATAAACAAATCAAAGACATTCCCAATTTTAACTCCTTTAAAAATGAGATTAAGACACTGCTATTGCAAAAGGGATTTTATAGTATTGATGAATTTATGTCTGAGAATTTGTAATTGAGCTGTATGTGTAATTTAAGGTAATTATTATAATTTATGTTTTGAGTTATGTCCGAATTTTGACCATGGTCTATGTTCGTATGGACCAACTGAACAATAAAAATTATTATTATAACACTATTAATATATTTTATGCCTGGAAAGTTATTCCCGTGCGCTTGTAATTTTAAGGTTTACATGCAGCAATCTGCACGCTATGCATTCCTTTGCTTATTAGAAGTATTTTAACACCGCCTAGTTGAAAATTGTTGTTTTTAAAATATATATTAATGAAAAGCTCAAAATTCTGGTTCTTGCTATGGTGCTAGTCTTGAGCCATTTGATTATTGAAATTTGGCATTTAATTTCCCTGTATCTCTTTAATTCATCCATATCTCTAAATAATATCTTTTTTTCGTTCTAGTGTAGTGGAAAAGCAGTTTGTTATATTCATGATTGTGTTTTTCGTTGCAAAGGAAATGCAGTGGTGTTAGTTACTGGATTACTTCAAAGGGAGTTATCTCAACTATTTCGAAACTTGGGTTTTGGAGATAAAGTGATGAGAATTCCATACTTAATAGCTTAATTTCAGATGTCAGTTGTTCCTCCATAACTTTGCTCTCATGTTGTAGAATAGCTATTCGTTTCTCATAAGCAAGGGCTTCTTCTTGTCTGGCCTGAAAATAGATGGGAATGTTTACAGTGAGGTTTACAGGAAGTCAATGGAAGGAAGTGATGACTTTACAAGAAAAAAGTTATTGCTTGAATGAAAGGTTCTCTTTATCCTACCTTCTCTAACCCTTCCAGTCGCTCCTGAAGTTCTGATATCTCATCAGACTTTTCTTGTACAATGCGGTTTAAATAAGCAATTATATCAGCTCTGTCTTCATCCAACTTGTGGTATCTATTAGCGAGGTCTAAATTACTTGCTTCAAGTTCTTCACACTGTTTCTGCAAACTGAATCACAACGATTGATGTTATTGACCATGATATGCTTTTGAACATTATATATTTCAATTGATTTTCTAAGTCAATATATCTTCTTTGGCATAGGATGCTTATGCTACTATTGATGTCCTTTTGATAGGCAAATGTCTCAATCAATTATATCTCAGTGGCAAATTTTTAAATAAAAATCCGTTTTTCATTGTTTTATTGAATCTAATGTAAATTTCATAGCTCACCAATGGGAAATATTTTCGGCATGAATGAAAATTTGGATCATAAAATGGATGTTCATAAATTACATTGATGTGTTAGAAATATAGTTTTTTATTAAACAAATAGATTTTTCATTTATGAGTGAATTTCATCAAGTTCTGCAGTATGGAGGTTTTAGAAGAAAATCAGTTTTAGAATTGTTCAAATTTGAGCCATTGCATTTCTTTGAAAAGTGTTAACCACATCTGTGTATTCATGCAGCAACAAATGCAGGACATATGAAGAGATTTGAGTGAAATTTCAAACTTCTTCTTGGAGATAAGCATCTTTGGCTCACTAATTTTCAGTTTCAGCCTAACATTTGTGAGATCGAAAGATGGGTGGTACAAAATTCAATGGTACTACACCAGACATAGCAAATCCCACTCAGTGAACTGCAGCATCACAGTGAATGAGCTTCATTCTGGTATATTGTGCATTGACCATTATACTAGTATATATGGCCTTTGAAAATCTGATCAGTGGGAAGAACTACCAAATATTTGTCCACACTCGAAGGGTTAAGTTCACCAAATTAAGGTCAAGCATTGTATTGTGATTTGGCTATATATTTTCTAATTTAAATCCATATTTTTTCTAGGTAATTCACCAGTCACCTTGGAATCTCAGAGCTCCTGCTTTGTGCTATAGAAAATCTATGAAACATAAACTAGAAAAATAGTTGAATGCTTCATTCAAAGGCATTCATATGCATATTGCAGTTTACCCATTCATCATCTTTGGTTGTTCTGCCATGTGGCAGGTTCACTCATGGTTGATCTCCATGCCTGTCTGTCCTGTGCCAGTCTCTTGTTTTCTGTACTTTCCTCCAATTTGACTATGCCCATATCAGTAAAATCTTCTCGGGTTTGGCACCGGGTAAGGCTATGAAAGGCCAACGTTTTGACAAGAAACTCTCTCATCGTCATCAGGGCTGACACATGGCCGAGTTAGGTCCATGCCGGGTTTTTATACTTGAGACCCATTGTTGACCAGCCAATTCAAAATTCGCTCAAGGCGGTTGGAATTTGAATTGTGTCCACGACCATTGTATTTAATCGAGTAACGGTCTCCATATTTGGCTGACGTTCTGCCCCGAGTCTCGATTAAGCTTTTTCTCCTCCAGACTGATTTTGATTGCCTCTTTCATTAATCGATCCCAGTATCCATATGACCAGCAGAGGATTTTGGTGCCATTAAAATTGATGGGAGTGCACATGATCGAGACTATGCTCTGCCAAGGCAGATTTTTCGGGTTGAAAAAGTCTTATGTGCCTCTTGTGTTCTTTAATTCTGGCTTCCACCGTACGTGATGTCTCTCCAACGTAGGGAAGGCCACACTCACAAGGGATGTTATACACTCCAGGCACTCTGAGGGCAAGGTCGTCCTTCACTCTTACGAGCCGATCTCGAATTTTCCTGGTCTGGATCGTCTGTAGAACGTGCCTATGTAAAATTCTTCCTATTTTCCCTGATATAGTGGAAATATTGGGAATGCAAGCTCTTCCTAACGGCATTTCATAATCTCCAATACGCCCAATATCGTTTACTTCTTTCTTCCTCATCATCTCTTCCCTTCTAACCTTCCCTCTAGCAGTCTTCAGCAGGCACTCTTTCCTCTTACGAAGTTTGAACCAATTCAGCTTGCTTTTTTTGATTTTCTCTTCCAATTGTCTTTCTTCTTCAATTCATCATTACACCACCATCATTACACCACCTTCACTTGATTCTTCCATCCAATTCCTTCCATCTTCCTCCAGATCCACATTTTTAAGGTCTCAATTCTTTTTATTTTGTCTTTCTGCAAAGGTCATGTCTCCGCTCTGTACAACTTAGCATTGCAGAGGTTACATTTTACTAATCTCTTGTTCAGTTCTTTTTTCAAAGGTCTACCCAGTAGTACTTTTATTAAAACCCTATTAAGCCATAGATATTCTTGATTCTATTTCCTTGGAATAGGACATGTCTTTAGCGATGACACTTCCCAAATGCCTAAAGCTCTCAAATTGGCCAATCACTTCACCTTCCATTGTAATGCTGATCCTTTTACCTTTGCCTCCTCTAGTCATCCTCTCTGACTTTCTCTAGATTATTAACATTGCATATTCTTAACATTTGATTTTAAAGTCTGCCAACATCTCTATGACTTTTGTTCATGCTCTGCCACTACAGCCATATCATCAACAAACCAGATACATTACACTTTTTTAACTCTGATTTTCACTTCTCAGCTTCCAAATAAGTGTTCTATTATTATCTCTATGAAGTATACGATAAATAAGGTTGGTGATTGACAGTATCATTGTCTAACACCAGTTCATATTCTTGTCTGTCAACTGACCTCCTATTCTTACTGTTTCCGCCAGCTTTTATCTCACGAACTTACGAGAGAGAGAGAAGTCAGTCAGCAATGGAGCGAGATGAGTTTCCCCACAACACCCGCCCTCTTCCCAGCCCCCCCAGCTCCCTTCCATACTTTTTCGCGGGGTGGTGGGGTGAAGCAGAGGCAACAAGTGTCATCTGAATGACGCGCCATAACAACCACCGTCGGGATGCTAACGCTCTAATATTCTCTTTCCAGCATGTCTAAATACAGTCAAGATTACCAAACTCAGGGAAAGCCCCAAGAACTTTAAATTCAGAACTGATATTTTTCAGAGCGACATAGAGAATATTATCATGACTCCTCACTACATCTCTAGGTCTGACAGATGCGATAGAATAAGAGAGATACATTGCCAAATGGATAGGTTTAAGAACTCGTTTTTTCCGCGAACAATAAGCGACCTGAATAAAAATTGAGCTCCACTAAATACACTCCCATAATACATGTCACCATTCCATCTCCATAAACTTACACCTTTACCCAGCTGGTGACCTAACACCCCCTGCCACACACCCATGCGGTGGCTCACAGGGTATTATGTAGATGTTACTGCATGTTTTGAAAAGCTTGGGGAAAAATTTCATAATTATAAGTCTAGTAATCTCACAAATTGACTTCTTGCTGCAAGTCTTCCACAAGAATTTGGAGCATCTCCTTCTCAACTACTTCTTGCTCTTCTTTCACCACATCTACTTTCTCTTTCTTCCCTTTCTTCCCCTTCTTCCCTTTCTTCCCTTTTTTACCCTTAGCCATCTTCTTGACTCCTAAAAGAAGGGAGATGAATGATAATGGATGAGTAAATCACAAACTTAATGCTAAGAAATGGTTTGGCAAAGATCAGTAATTGTATTTGTATCTCACAATCAGGAAATTTAATTGATTTTTGTCTCATATGTGACCTGGCTGAAGTATTCAGCCAAAGTCGAAGCGAATTAGTAAATAAATAATAATAGCAAAAGAAAGAGTTTGGATAATTTCGCTCATTCAGAGCTTACTTAATGTCCCATTTGCATTACTAGCTTTTTACCAATGAGTGAAATCTTGGTAAGTTCTACCTTCATTCGCGTTGTCTTTGGTCGCCTTGGTACAACTGGTATTCACTGCCTTTCATGTACACCGTATTCGTTAGTTATCACCTACCAATTGTATGAAGAATGTGATGATTGATCACGTAACCATTGTAAATTACATGTATTCAGGTGGTATAAAAGAACTACATTTGAAAGATAGCTATGGTAAGTTTACCTACGTAGAAAAAGTTACCATGATAGGGCCAACCGAGCATTCGCATCACTAATTATACCCTTGTAATGGTAAAATGCTAGTTATGAGAATGGGACGTATTGTGTTACTCATATGGCATAATGGGCTTTCTCTCCCTTATCAGATGTCTAAGTAATGAGCATAGCTCATGCAAAGCATAAAATAAAATTACTCAATGGAGATAAAGTCTTTCACTCACGTAACTAACTGTATTTATGTTCGTGTGAGCAGCGGATTACAATTTTAATTTTCTCAACTGTGGTGCTGTTTCTATGGCAGCGGTTGTTATGGCGACCTTAACAATCTGTTCCCGTAGAGCTTGACGAAATATGTTCTCCTGACAACGAGTTAAAAATCAGAATTCTTGTCAAAAGTTAAAAATAGTGAAAACTGTGCTAAAAACATAATCATATTAGGGTGATACATTTTTTCATTTCGTCCTTGGAATATATATTTACATAATTGCTGGCTACATTCACGTTGCAGCCCTTCTACGTATGGTTATTTGAAATTATTTTACCATCCCCGCGAAATTGAGTCCTCTCAAATAAAAAAAAACAGATTTCGTGGTTATGTGAAGAATCCGACTAGGAGGAAAATTTAGTAAGGTTGTGTATGGTTGTGTTTTCCAAAATGGTCGAAATTCCCGCTGAAATTGCAAGCAGATGCCCGATGGGCACAGCTGTTCGCAATTGTTTGTTATTTTCTGCATTTCTGCTAGCCAAGAGAGAGTCGGCAACACCGGTTGCACAAATTTAACTATTCTGAAATTCTACACTCTATAATTATGTCGGCAGATCGTTGCAGTTATCCTCCATGGAACTTCTCTTGGATTGTGCCTGGGCAGCTTGCTGCAATGGCATGGCCACAGACCGTGGAAAACTTAAATTATATCGTTGATCAAGGTATTAAGCACCTAGTGACTCTATCTCCTGAGAAAAGGCCTCCAATTTATGAATGCCCAGATTTGCAGTGGACTGAAATAAAAATACAAGAGTTCGAAGCCCCAACAGTGCAACAGATAGCAAAATTTATAGACATATGTCAGAGGTGTCTCATTAAGGAAGAGGTGAGCTTATATCGTTAATAGGCTTTGTCGAAATGTTTCTTTTTTGATCCTAATTGTTCGTGATTGAAGTCAATTTTGTCAGCGAGTATGATTGTTTTTGTACGTGTCCTGTTCGTATTTCTTTTGTCGCATCTTATTTGTTGAAATGAGACTGACTGCGGAGTTTTGTGCGTGCTTGTTGACTCCATACTACCCTGCTTGAGGTATTGTTTTTATGTTAAACTGCATGTTGAAAAGCTCCTCATTCCGCAGAATTCACGTCCGAGAAACTCATGTCATTGATTCCCGATGTATCGCAACATCCCTGAATGTTAACGCCTAGGTATCTCATCTTAAATGAAGCGCATGCAAGTAAAGGCCCACCTAGGTGGGTCACCCACAGCTGTCACCTGCCGCAAACACTAAATTTGATCCATGACCTCCCGATAATGCCGAAAGACGTACTAAATGGTACTGGCACCAATGTTTTGAGAGAGTTAAACGTGTGATTTCTTAGATATTTTTATCTCACCAATTGCCACAGTGGTGTCACCAGTAATATGGTAAATGTAAATATTTCACCGAGGAAATTACCAAGTGTTGTGTTTACATCCTTACATAGCTTGGTATAGGCAGGCTCAGAACATCGTATGTTGAGTGTGCTGGGAGTGATTGGAAGGATTTAGATCTCAGGCTCTATACTTATCAAGTACTGGATGAAGAGGATAACGTGCATCCTTTCACATGTAAATCACCATTTTCCCTCCAGATCTCCCTCTTATCTACGGAATAGAAATAATTATAAAATCTTTCAAATAAACATTCGGCAAGGCACACATCAGGGCAGGATTTCTTATTGAACCGTGTAGATTGTCTGGATTCTGAGAAGTAAAGAGAGTATGAAAATAGGGAGTTCAGCCCATACAACGCAGGCTTTTTTTGTGCAGTCTGAGGTTCCAATTGATGCCTAGCATGGGACTATGTATCACCCCTTTGTGCAGATTGTCAATGGTGGAGTGTGTCCTCAAGGCCTGCTTTTTTTGCTAATAAGAATTTGAAAAACTTTTTTCTAGCCTTGATATTTATTCATGATTTTTCACTCTTACAATATTAAGTAGGGAGGACTACAAGCTATTGTCAGGCAATTTCAACAGTTTGCTCATTATCAATGAGGATTATGGATGAGTGAATGATCATCATGGAAAAAATGATCAACCCAGAATGGTTAAATCAATATAGTAATAATAAGGTTGTCACTCACCTACTACCTCTGAGTTTGCTATTTTGTTTCATTCGTATTGATGGAAACAATAGGGTACCGACCCCTCTTTTGAGACCTCCATAGCAATGGAATATATTTTTGTTTGTTTGGGCAGAGCCAAAACTTTCAGAATAGTAGAGCTTATAAAAACATAATATTTTCAAATGAAATTCATCCACTTTTTTATCGCTGCTTCATCTATGGAAAACAAGAATGATTTTGTACCAAGCAACCAACTATTGGCTGGATAAATTGGAAATATTATCAGTTATTTATTTATTACTTAAGATAGCAGACCTTCATTTAGTCAAATCTGAGGTTCAATTGTGGTCTAGATGTAAAAGAACACAGGAACTTCAAAAATGTCAAAGAGGTACATTTATTACGGGAAGAAAGTATCTGAAATTTTTATCAAAAGAGACCAACACATCTACTCCAAGGAACACTGACTGGTACAAATATGAATGATGAACAAAGAAATATTGCTAATGCTATAAAATAAATTTGAAATGGAGTAATATAGCATGGGAACAAAAAATAAATGAAAAATTGGCTTCTTATGTGTAAGAAAACAGGAAGCAAAAGTTACTATGTGACTCAAAACAGAAAAAATCAATTGCCAGGCTAGCACATATCACAGCATGGGGTACATTAATGAGTAGTATAGAAAATGATGCATAGAGCACACAAGAATTTGCTTACTAAATGTTAGAACATCCGAATGAAACGGGAAGGGATGCGATACAGATAAAATATAATATCAAGAGAGAATTGGATTAATCACTACCCACAGATCTAGTATACCCCAATCAAAGAAGCTGTATTTGATAAAAATGGATTCAACTGGTTTATATACCATCCATGAGACAGAATTGCAAAATGTTGAACATTAAAAAAAGCAGTAAAGCATCTGGACTAGATGATCTAAATTCTGGATTAATGAAGTATGGCTGCCCCCTTTCACATTTGCAATTGCATTGGAAACGCCTTGAAATACCAGATCCATGAAAAATTGCGGAAGTAATTACCATATTCAAAAAACATAAATGAAATATGCCAGAAGTTATTCTCAGAAGCCAGATTACAGAGGTACTAGCCTACTGAATGATGCTTACAAAATATAGATTAAAATCTTCGATGAAAATCTCCAAACTAATTCAGAAGTTCTGCTCTTTGAAGAACGAGTAGTATTTTGCAAGTAATAATCTTGCATTGACGGTGTTTTTAGTTTGAAAATTATGAGACAAGAGGGTGTAGAATTTTATCTGATTGCACACACAGCCTTCCTCGAATACCAACATTCAACTGCGTTCATGAAGAGAAGTTTTGGTCTATGGTGAGAAAAGGAGGATATCCCATTTATTTAACTTGCCCTATTCAATAAAATATGAAAAAATGTGAAAATTGCAGTCGATGCCGGCGTTGGTAAAACTCAACACAGGAATTTATAACCTTTGAAGGTGTTTAGCTATGGTGTACTTTGTTGCTCGCACTATTTAATATCTTCACAGGTTATCATATATGTGTATGGAAGAAGAAAGTTATACCACCAGGAATACAAAAAGGAGAAAATGGATTTGTAAGCTCGATGGTATTTGTTGTTAATCTTGACATAATTGAAGAAAATGAAGACCATTTACAATTGGCTGGATTTATTTTAAATTTAATATCTGAAGATTATAACTTGGAAATATCTGTACAAAAAGCTAAGACAATGGCATCTCTAGGATAGTTGATAAGTCTGGTTTCTCTCTTGGTTACATTTAGAGGAATAGTTTCACATAAAACAGAAATGTGTGACTCTGAAACTTCTTGTATCAAACATTTGCACAACTGGCCCTTAGTTTGGCTTCAACATGCTATAATTATCGTCACTATGTAGTATTTAATAGTACCTATTCACTTATATTGGTGTACTCCTGCAACATATTTTTAATAAATATTTTTGTCTCTTTTTCTGGATAAGGGAAAAGTGTACTGTCATACTATGAAGAATACATTTTTACTGGAAAAATTTCTATAGAATAATTTGAACTAATTTTTTTTTCAAAACTCTAGTAAATTGACAGGGAGAGTGAATGCCAGTGGTAGGAAACCAGCTAGGGTAAGTCCCTCAGTGATTGCTGCCACAAAGCAGGTATGATTTCATGTTTTGATTTTTAGAGAACTCTGGTGCAGACTTCTGTGTCTGTATTGGGAAAAATTTTCCTCCATGTTTGTGACTAAGCAAGTATAAAAGCAGTTCTTATAAAACATGGCTGAGGAAGCTTTAGCCAGATAACTAAGACAATAAAAATGTATGGACTGTATAGGGATGAAGGTTGATGAGGATATTACTAAAGTATTTTAAGTTAGTCATTAAAGAAAAATCAGCTCAAGCAGTTTTGTTTTATACCATGGGTATAATATGTCGAACTTCAACATTTTTAAAAGACATGATTACATTTCTTCGGCATTATATTATAGAAACCACTTGGATTGTCTGGACAAGTTCAAGAGATTTTTTGTATGTATTAAAATTTTTTCCTCTCGTCAATGTTTGAACCATATTGATAGAAAACTATATATGTATATTCATACCCTAGATTAATGACATTATTGTAACCTTTGCCTGCAGAGGCTGATGATCAATGGCTTTCAGAACTCTTTCCTTGCTCAAGTAATTACGAAAGAGTACGTTCATTTCTTGTAGTTGTATCACCAAGGGATTGTGAATACTGTGGATGAATCAATTCACTTTATTCAAGTTTTTAAACTGATATTTGCTCTAAATTCATTTATGGGAATCAAATTGTTTAGTATCAGATAAGCCTCCAAAAGCTGTAAATGGTTCATGATGTAAGGGCAGAATGGGAGAATATAGTTGATTTGCCTTTTCTAATCATGTGCCTCCTTGACCATTATCTTATTGGGATCATTTGACACATTCTTGCAGTAATTTCATTAAGCACTCTGATCCATAGAAGGAATTATTTCTTTTCAGAATGTCGATAGATCAGTTAATGTAATGATTCTTTCATTAGTTAATTCTCTCCTTGGATTTAGATATTTGTAAATGAAATTGTAAGCGTGCAAAGGTATATTCTGTTAAAGTCTAGGTGACATGCATTTTTTTATAGAGCATTTTGAGTCTTTTTGAGAGATCTTTTTGGAGTGATGTCTTCTGTTAAAAGCCATCTTTCATATTAATTCTCACTCTCAATATGTTTTCATAATGCATATGTTTATTTCTACATTAGTAAAACATTGACCTCCGGAATTTGGTAATCAGCTCTAACTGTTCTTTTCATTTTGGAGATCACATTGTAGTATTTTGTAAACTACACTGTAACACATTATTTTCCTTTGTATTTCTCTTGGAAGTATATTGTGAATTGCCTTTTGTAATTTTCATGAATTTTTGTCTGAACTGACAATGATTTCCTCGCATTGTCAAGAAAGTAACCATAAATGATTAGGTACCACAGCCATCATTACATATGCACTTAGGACAATCAAGAACTCATGAAAGTATACACTTATACAATATTGATCTGTATTTTCATGTTCAGTGGAACCTGAAATACTCCCAGCATGTGGTTTGCCTTTTTGTGCTTGATTGTAGAGTTTCATCATCTGAAATCATAGATGCATTCCGAGATGCTAATTTGGGTATTATTGAATTAGATGATATTTTAATTTTCTTTCATTAATTGTTGTAGTAGTGGATTTGTTATATTTTGGAACATTTAAAGGAAAGCCACAAATTATCTATATATTTCTCCTATTTTTCTTTAAAACCTGTCTCATTGCTGCATTTTTTGCTTTTCATTTGGTTTTGCAACATTTGATTTTGACTTGCTATAAACATCACTGATATAATTTTTCTTTTTCCTTGTAATTACGGAATCATAAGGTAATCATCGTAATTTGTTTTGAACTATCTTATTGCCTCAATGAATTTAGCAATTTGTGGTGTCTATTAAAACATGGCTGAAATATTAATTATTTAGTTTCTTCTAAAGAATAGTTTGAAGTCATCCATGTAATTTTGATTGTAGCCTGTTGGAGTGCACTGCCGTATGGGGCGTGGCCGAACTGGAGTAATGGCTGCTTGCTACTTGGCTAGCTTCTGTGATCAATCCCCTGAGAGAGCAATCATAAATGTCAGGCTTATGCGACCTGGCTCAGTTGAAACTTATGGGCAGGAAAAAGCTGTACTTGCTTTTTATGATTGCTTGCGAAAGGCCTAATGGTTATTGTTGGGTAGTAACTGAGATGTACACAATGAACTCTCCCTTCAAAATGTTCCCTCTTTGCAATATTCTAACTGTTACTCAACTATCTTGGATAAGGTGGTAAGAATATATTAACAATCATTCACTTTGATGTTTGTATGAATCCCAGGATTTGTTATCATTATTCTTGTGATATTGTTCATGGTTATTTGTTTACATTTACTGCATTGTTTGCCATTTGATATTGTTAAATGATATTTGTTGAACACTTTATATATATTGATGTTACATAATAATCTCTTTTTTTTTCAATAAATTCTCTTTAAAATTTAATTTTTTCTTCCAATGTATTATCATCATACTTGCTAATAGTTAGTAATGCTTGGCAGATTATTTATCTTGCATTTCAGACTAACTTCATGGTGTATGAAATGCTCTAGAAACATCTTGTTAAATTATTTTGTGATCCCGTATTGTTTTGTTGTTTGATATTTAAGAACTGGTGGCAGTTGAACTAGCTAGTGTCAGGGCCTACACAGCCCACTTTACCCAGCGATTGCTCAGTGATAGAGAAATCAATCATTAATTATAATTACCATTGTAATTGTCTGTTATAAATTTAAGTCCACTCTTAATCAAATACTCTAAAAAGTCTTGCTCCAGTGAACAGAAGGCCTCATTAATACTTACAGACCTCCTGACGTTGTGCTGGTGTTTTTTTTAAGGGGTCGTGAGATGGCATCACAGTCATGCCATCCTAAATTATTTCCTGAACTACTTCCATTTTTATGCTGAACTATTTTATACTTAAGTTAAAAAGAATGAGTGGGGCCTAATTTTTTCCGATTACATTTTTGTTTCAATTAGTCGGCAAAAATCTGCAATGAATGCAAATGCAGTTTGCAGGGACAAAATTCTCCCACAAATGTCTCTGGGAGTTATAATACTAATAATGCACATCTGAAAGGTACTTGAGTGTGGTGAATGGACGAACGTAATGCTCTAGTGTATTAATGTTTTTCATATAGAAGAATTCTAATTTTCCATTGATAACAACAAGCCACATAAACTGGCAGTAGTTAATTAGGCAATCGTCCTCAACCTCACCATTCAAATATTTCAAGACCTACTTTCAAAATTGCACTATGTTCTTTATCCCATTAGCTTAGGGTCATGTTCATCAGCATTGAAGTTGATGATACACCGTAATCATATTTCAGTATTGCCATTCAGTGTCATTATCCACTTGCCTGAATAGAGTGGAATTTGCTTTGGCTTGTAAACTTATTGTGTATTCAATATCTCCTTGTTCACAATTGGATGAAATAAAAAGTGTCTTTCAGAAAACAAAAATCCTATTCTCAGTGTGGAAGTTGAACCTTCACATGGATACATTTTATGGATTGACGTTCATGAAATTGCATGTTGTCTTCTCTAGTTATAACTCATTAGCATATTTCAAGGACTCACAGTGGAGCATATTCCATTGAAAATGTTTGCCTGTAATTTTACCTCAAAAACCTCATATTCAAACAGTTGCTGTAGGTACTTCATTGGGTAGAAGTTTTTTTCATGGAGCAAAAATATATTTGATTGCATGAACAGTTTATTAACTTAAAATTAACATCATTTGTTTACTTTGACTATAATATTTGTGTTTGTTGCATTACAAAACATAGTGCTTTTTTCTTGGAGACTTTTTTTTATTTACACAGGAAAAATGTATATAAGTGTCCAATATGAGAGAAATTATTCATATAACAAGACTCTGCAAAGGCTTGAGAGTGTGTATCCAAAGAGAAAGTTTTCAATTGTTGGCCATGAATGAAATAGAATTTTCATCATCTGGTTCTTACTGCCAGTGGCTGAGTGTAGTGTGACATGTCTACTGCGTTTGACTCCGGTGAGTTAGTTCTCCATGCACTCCTCCTCAAGCTGGTGGCAGGGAAGTGTATGCTCACTCTTGAGGTATATATTTCTTCCATAAGGTGTGTTGGTTTGTGAAGCATAATGAAGGGAGGCCTCTTGTTTTACCTGGCTTTGGTTTTTTCACGGCAAACTGGTTAGAGGACAAGCCAACTGAAAACAATGCATGCAGCAGGGTATGGACAGGCTTGGACATGTTTATGTAAGTCATATCACCACCCACAAAAAATTCAAGTATTTGAGGTCAGTCATTGAAGAAGTAGAGCAATACAAGGGTAGTCCCAGAAGTACCCACCCACCCACATGATGTATAGATGGTGGTTTTTGTTTACAAAGAATGACTATGGTAGAAAGTACCAACCATATAAAGCTTAAGTTTGAGGTTTGACGACAATGCGTTGTTAAGTATTTGTTTGAGTCTTCAGTAGCGAATACTCAGTGAATTTGTAAACATGGAAAAATTTTATTATCATTATGTGACACAATACTTTCATTTGAAAGGTCTCAGTGGGACTAATATCAAAGTGGAGCTAGATTCTACTTTTGGGGAGTCTGCTCCTTAGTTTACAACAGTAAAATATTGGGTGGCAGAGTTTAAACGAGGCTCTACGAGCTGCCAAGACGAACATGGCAGTGGTCGACCAAATGAGGTGACTACGCCAGAAATTATGAAAAAATCTACAAAATGGTATTGGAAGACCATCATCTGAAAGTGTGCTAACTAGCAGACATGTGAAAAAGTGCTGCACATTGCGTATTGACTGATAATGTGATTATGAGAAAGCTGTGCGCAAGATGGGTGCCTCAGTTACCCACAATGGAACAAAAACAAAGTCGTGAGGATGTTTCAATTGAGCGCTTGGCAAAGTTTCTCAGCAATAAAGCAGAATTTTTTCATCCATTCATTGCCATGGATGGAACATGGGTCCATTACTTCACACCTGAGACGAAGGAACAGTCAAAACAATGGAGTGAATGAATCGGCTCCAAAGATGGAGAAGACAGTTCCATCTGCAGGCAAGTTCATGGTGTCAGTTTTTTGGGATTCACGTGCGACAATTTTCATTGAGTATCTTCAGAAAGGAAAAATAATCAACGGCAACTATTTTGCAAACTTATTGCAGCTTTTGAGTGATGAAATCAAGAAAAAATGGCCATATTTGGCAAAAAATAAAGTTTTGTTTAATCAACACAATGCACCAGTTCACACATCTGTTATCGCGATGGCCAAAATCAATGAGTTGAAGTTCCAATTGCTTCCTCACGCACCCTAATCGCAAGATTTAGCCCCCTCAGATTATTTTCTGAAAAAATGGTTTGGTGGTAAAAGATTTGCCAACAATGAAAAGGTGGAGTATGCGGTTGATGGCTATTTTGAGGAACTCAATGATTCTCACTATAAACAGGGTATCGAAGCTATTGAACATCTATGTGGAAGAGAAAAAAGGAAAAGGAGACTGTAGAGAGATAAAGATATTTTTCACAAATTTTTAATGTTTTCTTTGTTAGGTTGGGTACATATGGGACTACCCTTGTAAATGAAGAAGTATGTTGCCAAATAACATGTGGGTGGAGGAACTGGAGGAAGTTGAGTGTGGTTTGACCTAAGGGTTTGCTTAGGTCGATAAGTAATGCGACGAATACCCTTGGGCAGAGATCATTTGCATGGATTGATTGCTGACCATGTACGTAGAGTTATATTGTTTAGGAAACTTACATAATGTATTGATTATGGGAAATTGAAGAAAATTAAACACAAAAATGATTTTTCTTTGATTTATTTATTTTGCATAGCATACAAAATTGAATACTGGAAAATTCGCATACTATACATGAACAAATTATGTTCAAATATTTTACCTTGCACCTTTATGCATTTTGCTGTGAGTCTCTTTTGAAATTGTTTTTAATTTATCAGAGCTACCTTTAATATAGGCTGTGGCTGCAGCATTTAGTACCCTAACTTGTAGATGATCTTCTATTTGAAATTTGTTCTGGTATCTTTATACAGCTCCACAAGTAAAGATGTAGTGGATTTAGATGTGGAGATCCTGGCGGCCAACTCTATCAATGATCATTCGCAATCTAAGACGAGGGAACTTTTCATTCAGATAATTAACAACGGAGCAAGAATGATGATGTGGGGCTCCATCATGATGAAAGTATGCCTGTTGTCTTTTAGCCAATGGCACATCCTCTGGGAACATAAGCTGATGATTTTGCAGGAACTGAAGGTACACATCTCCAGTTTGGTGCTCCAAAAAAATAAATGAACCAATTAGTTTGTTGAATATGATTCCACAACACACATGTACAGTATATTAATATTATTTAAAGTAGCATGTGGTTTATCTTAGCACCCAATATGGGAGTTGTGACTGTTATTTACTCCATCTTGGGTTAACTGAGCTTTATTGATGTATGTATACATCAGGGTGTATGTGTGCACAAGGGTGGGTCATTTTGCCACTTTTTTTCTCACAGCGATGGATATCCTCTGAGAGAATTTTTGTCTTAAATTTTCAAGATTTCTACTGAAAAATGCAAAATCATCATTAGTTTTAGCTCAGTTAAGATAACCAAGATAAAATTAATGACAATTTTGTTGTTTTCAGTCAAAATTTTGAAAATTAGAGGCAAAAATTCTCTCAGAGGATATTATCTGATTTGGAAAATAAATTTATATCAGTAATGCCCATTCAGGTGGGCCACTTTTGCCGGGTATTATATTTTGTTCCGTGAAAAAGGGTAGCATAACAACCCACCCTAGTGTACATGAATGACGGTTGTCATTGAACTATTTAAAAAAACTTCAGCTGTCTGGCAGGATTCCCTGGTTGACCGTGATGCTCTTGTTGTATGGTATGAATGGAGATCCCTTGAAACCCTGGTGAAAATGGACCATTCATGAACTGTTCCACAAGTGTTACATGAATGGTTGGGAAGCTGTTCCCTAATGTTCATGAAGTGTTGGTGAACCGTACATGAAGCGTTGGTCAACCATTCACGAACTGTATTTTGGCCCAAATGAAGTGTTACGAACAGTTCACAATGGGCTGTTCAGGAAGCGCTCGGGAACCATTTCCCATCTAACTAGGGTACAGCTCCTAATGAGACCAACAGCTCATGCTAAAATATCGGACACTTCACCGCATTTGTTTATAAACACTAATGCTCACAAAGAATTTGTAGACTGCACCTGAAGCATTGGGGGACCTTGCATGAAGTGTTGGTAAACTGTGTATGAAGCGTTGGTCACCCATTCACAAACTGTATTTTGGCCCAAATGAAGTGTTTTGAACCATTCTGGAACCGTTTTCCATCTAACTTGGGTGCAACTCCTCAATGAGCACCAACAGCTCACGCAAACATACAGAACACTTCAATGCAAGAGTTATGGAACAGCACAGAAGTACTCAATGCTATGGACATGTTTAAACAGTAAACATTTTCATCTTACCTTACAACCAATCTCAACTATCCTTTGGATGGTGTTCACTAAAAGAAGTACTTTTCTCAATAATCAAAGGCAGCTGTCAATGGAGGGCGAACTACATAAAAAGACTACAATAAATCTACTCCCTACTTTCTTTCACTCTCTCTTCGTAGTTCCCCGTGGAAGGATTCATCTGGAGTAGTTTCCCAGATTTAGGATACAGATATTGTCTGTAATGAAGATAGGATCTATTAATCCCGATTCTCAACATGAAATAAAATAAAAATAGAATTAGAACTTAAAAGTGCTTTTTTATGCTTAAAAGTTCCATTTATGGAGAAAGGAATGAGGTGGCAGAAAAGAGGATGCTGAAATAGATAAGAGGAGGTGACAAAAAAGGATAGGATGAATAATAACCTGATCAGACATTCAGTCAATGTGGGATCTATTGGAAAGAGTATGTAGGAAATCAGACAAGGTGGTTTGGTTGTATTGAACAAAGTGATGGGGTAGGCAAAAGGGTGGAAAGAGTTAAGCTGTATGTGGGAAGAGGTAGAGTGGTAGGCAGAAGCTAAGATGGAATGATTAAGTGATAGAGGACCTGAGGGAGAAATAATGGTGCTAGATGATACTTAGATAGCAAGAAATGATTCAAAGATGGAAGTGCCAATCCCATCCTACACTGGATTCAAGTCTCTGAAAGAAGAAGACTGGCGAATATATAATAAAACCGAGCCATAGATAAAAGTAACTTGTTACAGGAAAGCTGCTAATGGCACAAGTACCATAAAGAGAGGCAAATATGCATACCATGACTGCATCCGCATCTTAATAGTCTACACCTATATACCACCCCCATAGCATCTGCATGGGGAGAAGGACAAGTGGTTTGTATGGTAATGATGTGCCTTATGTTGGTGCTTTAATTTGTTTGTTTTTGTTATAAACTGTTTTTGTTATAATAAAACTTTTTGCTATAATTACTAATGGTGTATGGAAAGAAGAAACTTTCGTACCTATCATTTCTATTTGGTATCTCTTTTATTTTGCTCCTCCTGTTAGTTCTAGAGAAATATCTTGTGGTCAAACTAATATCCTCTGCATCATACTGAAACTCTTGATCTTGAAATTTTTAAGCAATCTAAGCCTGGCATGTAGCCTTAATTTCTAAAAAAGCTCCCAACCCAGTCCTTTTCTACTTATTGCATTTTTAATGCATGGTGAATCTTTCTTCTACATTATTTGCTAAGTAAATTAATGATTTTGGTGCCGGGTCTTAAACTCTCATGATTATTCAAATGTGGCCTAACCAGAGCAATATAGAAAGAATCTTACATTTTCATTGGAAAACCTCCCTACTATTTACTTGATAAATCCTAGTTTCTTCAACACAGCAATCTTTTCAGTTAAAGAGAAGTATGGGTCATGTGAATCCACCATGAGCAATCGAAGCTGTTTCAGGCTGACCTATCAAGGACGTGATAAATGCACAGTCGGTTCATAGATTGTTCTACAAAATGAATGGGAAAGTGCTGGTATTGATAAGTGCAATGAAAGTGAGAGATGAGACAGAAAGTGAGAAAGGATGCTTTTTATGTGTTAGAAACCACAAAAAAGGGGCAGGATGGAAGTTCACTGAGGCTGGTGGATTAGCATTATGATTGGGAGCAGATAATAGAGTGTGTGGCAGTTGAGATGTAGGCTTGACTCAGAGTGACAAGAGTAAGAATTCTGTCAATGATGTATGTGATAGTATCCTCAACATTGATTGGTTGGTAAGCAATTAGGTTTTCACAGAGTTGTAATCAAGTTTAGGCACTGATTGTTGGAGAGGGTAACATTCTAAATAATTAGTTCTGGAGAAAAGTGAGAGGTCTGAAGGACTTAGTACGAGAAAAAAGGATCAACTTACAAGAATGGCTGGGTTGATTTAAGGTGGGATGCCTCTGGTGGGGCCATTTGGTGACCCTCAATTGAATGAAAAAGGTGAAAACTGGTGAGTGTTTGCCTTGAAAAACGATTGTCATGAATACATGCTTCATTGGGAAATTAATTTGTGGATGCACACTGCAATGGGAAGAGCATAATTGATGTCAGTGCATACCATGTCAGAATGAGAGAGTGAATGAGAAACACTTGGGTAATGACAGGTGCTGAATGTGGGGGATACCACTGTTTAGTAGTCTCTTGAAAGAAGATCTAGGTAGACAGTGGGTCAGCAGGAAAAATGTTGCATAGAGGCGGATGAGAATAAAATTAGACATGCTAAGATAACATATAACGTTATGCCATGAATTCATGCCAAAAGATGAACTATCCTTGAAGAAGAAGGAATTCGATGCATGTATCAGCAATGGAGGTGCATGCAATGCTGGGATGAATTTGAAAGAAGTTATAACAGAAAATCCTGACACTTTGTTTGGAAAAGGGATGGTAGGGAAAATGAAAGCTGGAGGTTTAAAGAAAGAGGCTCACAAGAGATTAATTGCAGCCAACTCTAAGAAAGAGTGAAAGAAGATCTGCGAGGTGTATAGAGTGAAAAAAATGAATGCGAAAATACTACTAAATAAAGTAAGGAAACAATGTGTGAGGGAGAAGCTAAGAAAATACTGTGTGATTTTGAAGGAAAAAATTATGGAAACAAAAAGAGAGGGTGAGGCATGGTGAGGGCTGTGAAATAAATGCAATAAGGAACAAAAGTGGCAAGATTGTGTGGGAAGAAAGCAATATCAGGGACTGATGGGGAGTATATTGTAGATATACAATAATAGCACAGAAAATGATGGTGAAACTCACTGATTGGGATGTGGAAAAAATGTAGAGTAATAGAGATAAGTGGGAATGAAGACAATGGCAGTATGGATATTGAAAAAAATAGAGAAGCTGCAGGCATAGATGGGATAATGAATGAAATGCAGGGGTAAATTATTAGGTCATCATCTTTGGTTGTACAATCCTAATATTGGTTGACAGTAGCCCTCCATTTAGTTGTGATTTGATTAAAAATCACATCACAACTAAATGCCGAGAAGGAAAAGAGAAGTGGACCAAAAACATTGTTGAAGAGATTGAGGAAGAGCAGAAAAAGGGGAAACAGGATCAAGTTTATAAGAAAATCAGAGCCCTGCAGTACAAACCTAGAATGAAATCTGTAGTAGTAAAAAATAAAAAGGGAATATTGCTGATAAATAATGATAA
This sequence comes from Ceriagrion tenellum, assembly GCA_963169105.1. Lineage (NCBI taxonomy): Eukaryota > Metazoa > Arthropoda > Insecta > Odonata > Coenagrionidae > Ceriagrion > Ceriagrion tenellum. The sequence continues at coordinate 16,550,483 of OY720643.1, read as the reverse complement.
GGTATGTACTTGATGGAAAGAATACATAGAAGAACTGTATGATGATAAGGATTTTAAGGATGAAAATAATCTAATTGAAAACATCAGAGAGTGTTAAAGAGAAATGCAAGGTCCCCCATTCATGAGACTTGAATTTGAACATGCCCTTCATAGTCTTAAAGATGGAAAAGCAACTGGTGTGGATGGCATCTCAGCAGAATTGCTGAAAAATTTAGGTAGTAACGTGAAAGACCAATTATTCAGAGTAATAAATGACTGCTACAAAAATGGAATCATACCAGATGACTTCACGCAATGCAGGACCATTACCATACCTAAAATATGAAAGGGGGTTGACTGCACCAATTATAGAACACTATCAATGTCACATGCCTCAAAATACTCATTAATATAGGTAAGAACAGTTTTAAAAGGAAAGGTAAATACATATATTGGAGAGGACCAATTTGGATTTAGAGGAGGCTCAGGAACAAGAGAAGCAATCCTGGCCTTACATGTGGTATTGGAGAGGAGGATGGATATGAATAGAAGGACTTATCTTACCTTTATTGACATAAAAAAAGCTTTTGACAATGTGAACTGGGAGCTGCTCTTTAGAACTATGAAGAAGGAAGGACTGGACTGGAAGGATAGAAGAATGATTAATCTACTGTACCAGAACCAAAACAAAAATAATCATCAATAAGGTAGATGCCAGGATTAGGAAAGGAGTTAGAAAAGGATGTCCCCTACTTCCATATCTATTTAACCCTTTCGTGCCTAGCATCAGCTATAGCCAACATGAATTTCCCTAAGCAAACGAACGAATGTTGGCAATGGCCGATGGAGAAAAACCAACGCAAAAGACCTAATGTCGGGTATAGTGAACGTGAGGGAAGGGAAGTGACCGATACGGGAGCAATAATCCTAGGTATGCAGTAAACTCTTGCGACCCAGCTTGGGGACAGCCTAGACTCTTTCCTCAGCAAGTGAGCTCAACCCTCCGCATCATTAGAAGCCCTCCTTGATGCATGAATCTGCGGTTAATTTATTGTGTTTTATTAAGTAATAAGTGTATTGTATTTATTAATGTATTTGCAATGGTTTTTCGAGGCAATTGTTTTTTTAACTCTACAAAATTTTTAACTGTATGAAGTGAATTATTTGTTTTTCATTGAGTCCGTTTGTTTCGTTGAGCAACTTTCAAATGATATTCTAACGTTGATAGTAACAGAGTTCTTGTGTGGAAATCTCAATAGTTTGAGCTCTAAATAGAACTCTAAATTTGTTAATATTAACGCTTGAATTTCGTTTAAAATTGTAGAATGCTCAGAATAACAATAGAAATTAATTTAAAGGTATAAGTTTTTAAAGTATACATCAAAGAGTTATTTAAAAAAACAACGTTAATGCAACAAATTTACAGCTGAGAGAGGGGGGTAAGGATTGTGGGGTCAAGCTGAGTGCCCGGGTGAAGGGCACGGTGTCCTGCTGAGTGGGTTTCCAAAATGGGCAAAAGGCATACCTGAGCGATTCATCCCCACGAGAGAGCTCCGTAGAGAGGAGTACAGAAAATTCTCATGCTTCTCGTAACAGGGAAAGCATTTCCCTTCGAGAGACTTCGGCGCGAAAGGGTTAACATTTTCATTGAAGAAGCTATTCAGATCATGAAGGAGAAGACAATGGGAGTAAAAGTCAATGGTGAAAGAATATATTGTATCAGATTTGCTAATGACACCATAATAGTAGCAGACTCCGGAAAATAAATTAATAGAATGCTGCAAGTCCTATCAGACACACTTAAACAATTGAAATTAAAAGTGAGTAAAAGGAAAATTAAAGCAATGAAAGCATGAAAAAGTATGTAAGAAATTATAACCTATATAAAAATCAACGACACCAGAATTGATCAGGTGGAACAGTTTTGTTATCTTGGCAGTATAATCACTCAGGACAATAGATGCTAAATGGAAGTGAAGAGACATTGCTTTGGCAAAACAGGCATTTATGACCAAGAAAAATATTTTAACCAGCAAACACATGAATATAAACATCAGAAAATCTTTGAAAAAACATTTATATGGAGTACACTGCTGTATGGAAGTGAAAGTTGGACTATGGGCAAATTAGAAAGGAGTAGACTTGAAGCTGCCTAAATGTGGATATGGTGGAAGATGACAAGAACAAGCTGGATGGATAGAAAAACGAGTCAGGAAGTTTTAAGGGAAGTACAAGAAGAGAGAAGGTTATTAATGGAAATGGAGAAGAGAAAAATAAAATTTATAGGACATGCTCAGACACAATGCATTCTTAACCAACACTCTTGAAGGCAAAATTCTAGGAAAGAAAGGAAGAGGACGGACAAGGGAGAAGTATTTGGGCGAGATTCAGAAGAGGATAGGATGCAGCTACTACATGGCATTGAAACGAACAGCAAGTGACAGAGAAGAGTGGTTGCATCGACAGGACATCAGCCTTTAGTAAAAAAAAAGGAGTCCTCCATCCTTCATTATCTAATGATCGTTCCCTTATTCCTTGTAGTTCTTCTGGCTTTCTTTCTTCTTTTTACGTCCAGAGTATTCATCTCTTCGCCTTCCTCCTGGAAATTTTCCTTCAATTATATTCTTCACAATATCATTATGCCTCAGGGTGTGTCCAATCCATTTGGTTTTCCTACTCTGTATTGTAATCCATATGGTCCTTTCCTCTTCCACTCTACTGTAAACTTCATCATTTCCTATTTTTATATCCATTTTATCTTCATAATAATAGTCCAACACCAAGTTTTGAAAGCCCCTTGCCTTTTCTGATCTGTTTTTCCAAAGGTCAATTCTTCCAATCCATACAGAGCCACACTCCACACAAATGTTTGGACATTATGTATCCTCATTCATACTTATATTTTCTTTGATTACATCTGTTGCATTTTAACCACAAACACCGTCTTAGCTTGAGCTGTTCATAGCTTGATGTCTGTTGTACCTCTGCCATCCCACATGACAGTATTTGGCTGTACATTCCACAGGACAGTACATAAGTTAGGCGAAGGAATCCACTTGCTCCAATTTCTCACCTCTGTGTAACTTTTGCATTCAGCTTCCCTCTTCTGCATACTTGGATTTGTCTTTGTCTCATTTATTACCATGTGGTATCCATGAAGGTCTTGGACCATTGCATTTATCGAAAAGATCATCACAATTTCTTTCTGTAACTGCAATATTATCTGCAAAGTGGAGCATGTTTTTTCTTCATCATAATTCCATTTAATCCTAATTCTTATGTTTCTATAATTGCCTCCTCCAAGTAAGTGTTTAACATAGCCGGTGAAAGTGTGTATCCTTCTCTTTCTCCTATGGTAGTTTTAGCTTCTATTTTTCTTGTGTATGTTATTCGTAGAGTGACATCTTGCTTCTTCCATATTTGGTATATCATTCTCCTGTCATTGTAAACCATTTTAAATTTTCCCAACAGCCCAAGCATTTTGTTTCGCAAAACGTTATTGAAGGCTTTCTCTAAGTCCACGAATGCCACATACACTGGTTTGTTCACATGCATCATTTTCTCTATCATCACTCTTAGGTAGAGTATGGCCTCTCTAGTTCCTCTGTTCTTCCTAAATGCAAATTGGTTATCCAAGAGGATGTCATCAATTTGGCTTTACATCCATCCACTTATTATTCATGTATTTTTGATGATCATGGTACTTGACTCTCCTACCTGGGCTCCTCTCTTTTTTCAGTACTTGTCTTCATTGGTATTGCAGTAATTACACTCCTTTGAACATCCACTGGTAGTCTTCCACTTAGGTAGCTCCTTTCGATTATTTCATACAGGTTTTCCTTGGTTTTACCTCCTGGGTGCCTTGATGATGATTCTCCATAGATGTTATCCTCTCCAGGTGCTTCATTTTTCATAAGATCTTTAACTCATCTGTCAAATTCACTTCTTAGTATGTCTGGGCCATGGTTGCCCTCATCCTCCTTTCTTTCATTTGCTCTTCTTCCAGAGGTCTCTGCCCATGGTAGAGTTCTTCAATTATTTTTTTCCTTCTTTTCCATATGCATGTCTTTCCTCACAATGAGCATACCACACTCACATATCCGATGTAGTTTCTTTTCATTTTTCTCTCTTCAAAGCGCTTCTTCAATAGCTTGTATGCTGTTTCCGTGCTCCTCTTCATTAAGTCTTCATTGATTTCTTTGCAGCAGATTTCAATCTAATCCTCCTTTAGCTTCTTGCATTCTAGATTGACTTGGTTCCTGAGATTCTTAAAGAGGGTTGCCTCACCTTCATTTTGGGGGTTCTTGTGTTTTCTTCTTTATGTTCTCTCATCTTTATTTTCATCAGAAGCATCTTTGTGCTGGGTCGCTTGCCCATAAATTGTTCTTTCACTTCTGCATTTGTCCTCTTCTGTTAATTTTTGTTTGAGGCACTATTCTCATCCATTCTCTTGTTTCCTGTCAACTGCTGTGGGAAATCATTCTCTGTTACCTTCTTCAGCCAGCATTTTATTGTTTCATTTTGATTCATATTTTACCACCTTATTTCAATAGTATCAAAAGCAGGTCTCAATGACGATTACTAGGTTGTGATTACCATTATATCTGCATTGGGATAGCTCTTGCACTGCTTCACTTGGTTCTTGTATCTCACTCTAACAAGTGTATAGTCTATTTGGTACGGGGCAATATACCCTGGCATCCACGTGTATCTCATGAGCCAATGATGCTTGTAGGGGGTGTTTGCTACCACCACAGTCTTCTCATTACATATCTGTACTAGTCTTTCTCCTTTGGCTTTTCGTTTTCCTTGTCTGAAAATTTCTATGCTGCTACCTTCTTTTCCTCTTCCTACCATTGCGTTCCATTCTCCCATTATGATGAGGTTTTCTTTTCCATTTCCTGCTCTGAGGACCAATCCTACTTGTTTGTATATTTCTTCTTCTGTATGGCTGGACGTCAGCATGTAAGCCTGCACTACCATAGTGCCCATGGGCTCTCCTTTCATGTACGTCAGTAGGATCCTCTCACTTTACAGCCAGACAGACTTTGGCCCTACTCTTTCTTCAGCAGCACCCTGCGATCTTCTCGTCAAGTTCCGCATAAATCACTATAACCGTCCCTCAAAGGGTGGTGTCGTCTTCAGGCGAAGGAAGTACTTGAAGTCGAAGAAGACCAGATTTTGTCGTGTGTTGTGTTTATTCTATTTATTTTATATTAATCATTTTAGCTTTCCGCAATTATGCGACGATGGCCCCTCCCAGGAGTCTCCACCTGGAGATCCGATTGTGGAACCATTTTACTTGAAGTTTGACTTGAGGCTGCAGCCTTGTGGTAAATATTAAACAGAATCGGAATTGTGAAAAATAGGTTAGCATAAAGAAAGGCACTATAATCTCTACAAATTAATAGAAAAATGTGGCTCTGGCTCCGTCGGTTTAGTAGTGAATTCGGAAAGACAGTGGTTTTTGTGATGCAAACAATAACCGGTCTCCTCTAGGCGATAATAGAATATCGGAGGAGTATGTAGGAAAAATTTTCTTTTCTAATTGGATGCTAATCATCATACACTGGTATTCTCACTTCACACGAGAGCTCATTTGAAGTGGAACCTGTGATAATTGTGCATACGTCCTCCAGTGAGTAAGGGCAAAATCCGTTCCAACGACTAACTCCTCTTCGGGCCAGGAGATATCATATTTACCTTCAATTTATTTAAGAATCATTTACATAAAATTTCTTCACCTAATTTCACGATACAAAGCATTTATGACTAAATTACTAAATTTCACGTACCCAACAGTGATTCGTACCTTCGCTCTAGCACAATACTACATTCAATTGTCATTTAAGTTTTCGAGGGCAGCGCTAGAGTGCGTGATATAGTATGTGCTGCTGTAAACGTTTATGTCATTTACTGGCAAAATACTGTTTAGTGTCAATATGTTTGAATGGACGATATTAATGTGAAGGTGCGAGTGTTTTCATGATGAATTTGTTTAAGTGCTTCAGTTGAAAGAAAATAAGAGTGACCTGAGAGATCCTGGTTTGGAGCTGAAGGATGCCCCTTCTTCAAAGTCTGTGAGTAGAACGCAAATCAACTGATTATTTATTTCTTAAAATGATTATCTTAGTTTCGCTCCTCCAGACGAAAAGCATCCAGTCTGTAAAATGTGGTTTACGCTAAAAGAATATGGAATGAACTTGATTATATTTCCAGATAGAAATATTGTACCTCTGGGCGCGAATGCAAACCAAATTTTAGTGTAAGATGATGATTTACATGGGGTAAGGAGGAATGTATCTCTTTTAACGCCACTTTTCGCTACAAGAAGCGGAATAGTAAATCTCTCCATGGTCATTTTGCATTTATTTTGGAAGAAAAAGCAGATACGCGAGATAGGTGTGGTGACAGCATCTGTAAATTAGCTTGTAAACAACACAGTATTATACCAATTCCTGCCGGTGATGGAATTGCTGTAACAGTACGAGCAACTTTTTGGGATTTGTTTTCTAAGTAGCCTCAGTAAATACGTCCATATTACGTGAATCTGCATCAGCTTTCAGTTACTTATTGTTATATCTGGAGATTCACCTTAATTGGGTTGTGTATTACCGATTGCTGGTTCTTCTCTAATCCTCCGATCCTCCAAATTAAAGTACGAAATAGTCTACTTCTATTAGAAGAAGCTCGTAATATAACGGAAAGAGAATGATCTGCCCTTTACCGGCTATTTTGCGCTCTTTTCGTTCTCCAATTTATGCTCCTTCAACAGTGTGGAATTTTCGATATTTTTTAGGCGCCACCCATTATATTTATTTTAATAAAAACCTACGCTCAACAAAAAAGGTCCTATTGGTTATATTTTGAAGGTCTTTAGCTCCATTCCAGAACGGATTTTATTCCCGATCTGCGCCAAAGGCCTATCTACATTGCATTGTATATTACTTTCATTAAAACCACTCTCTTGAGCATACTGGCAGTTGCCCATGGTTGTTGATAAAATTTGTGTCATACTTGGCTCTATGCAATCGTGGCTCAAGAGCTCAGCTTTGCAAGCAGCTGTTTTCGCATCTCATATGTTGGAAAGAGTTCCCCACAATTTTATCGGGCCGTATCTTCTGCTCATAGCAATGCTACAGGAGAAATAAGTTGATTAACGTCAAATCATCGGGCGCAAAAACATTCATAACTCAGTGAGTGCATAACAAACATTAGGCTTTTTTGTTGCTAGCTTCGCAAATGATTACAGCACGAATAGAGATACGCGAAGGAGCAAAACATCTTGGGCAAAAGTAGCACGAGCCATCGTTTATACCTTGCTTTAGCGATAACAGCGATTTTTAGCAATGGAAAAAAATTGTTATCGTTGGATCCGGCTTCGCGAACATTTACCTAAATCTCTTTTCTCTAGGGAGTCCATTTTCACCTGGCTGAATATTTCGTTGGATTACGCGATGGAAAGAGTGTTAGCCAATGCAGGAATTAATTGAAAGTAGCACTTGGTCGGACATTGGTTAGTGGAGACGAGTGGGTACAAAAGGTTTTTACCGTGGGATGTTTACCATAATTTTGATGATTGTTCGTCATTTTGTTGATATTCTTGCGATAACGCGTCTTTTACGGTAATGACATCAGAGCAATGCTTATTTATCACGAATTATGATTGGGTACACAGCCTTTCTCATCCCTATGTGCCATAATAAATGAAAGCACGGTGAATTTCAGGGCAAATAGGTGAATCGCGTTTGACGTTTTAAAACAAACAACATGAATACAGATTTGATACAATTCTAGATATTTAACGAGAAAATGTTGGTACTGGAATCATTTGAATTTATTGTCGAATAAACCTCCGGAAATATGGTAAATTGGCAATGCCCTAAGATATTGCATCACTTTTTCGAACAGTGTTTCATTTCACTACGAATTTAAATCAAAGGGTTAATTTTTGCAAATTAGTTTTAAGAAGATAGCATACGTTTGGTCAATATTTTTGTAGCTAGATTTGCCGTATTTGAGAGTAGTTTTAATCCTACTTAATAGCGCAATATTGCTTGGTGGGTAATTGTCACTTACCTCATATTGAGTGTACCCTGAGCCTTGATGGATATCCATAGTCGTTTTGCGATGGTTAAAATCCATATTCCTGGAATGCTGTGCCTAATGTAGCGAAATGTTTGATTTCGTTGGTCATGTGGCTGGATTCGAGTCCATGTTCACAGTCCCAAAAATCACGTTACGATGGAAACATTTTCTTAGTTTTCACTGTAGTCCATTCGCAATTTTTTTCTGCTTTTTTGGTCTTTCGAGATGTTGACGAAGTAAGTTCATCGGTCATTCTGACGGTTTAACGGATGGCATTCCTTACGAATTCGAACTATGCAGTTACGTGCAGGAGCGCGCACTTTGGCGATGAATCATTTAAGATTCGGGAAACGAGTGGAATCGCGTGTACACCCACCACATAGTTGTGCAACGGTCTCAACAAGCTGACTGTGGGCGGGAGGAGCTTCTTCTGCAGACAAGAACGGACCTGTCCGTAGCCGTTCGCCGACGCAACTGGTCCCGTCCCTCCTTCCCCACCCGTGCGTGATTCAACCATGTGGACGGAAGTGAGTGTTGCATTCTTTGTCCGTTAAGGGGTTGTGAGGCATTTTCGAGAGCTGTCAGTTGCCCGCAGCCGACCCGCGAACACCGTACGTGGTCCCGGCATGGACGACGCAGCCCCGAGTGGCGAAAGATACTTCTCCAAGAATTCTCAGTGGGCTTTGCTTGAGTGGGATCAGACCGAAATCATCTTCAATGCGTAAGTTGAGAAATACAGTGATAATTTTGTCCACTTCGTCCATGTGAACACCTCGGAAATAACGGTCTTAGATTTTCTTGATCTTAAGATAATGATTTTTTTCCGAGCACCCTGTGGTAATAGTTAAATGTTATTCAGTGAAACGCTCGCAGATTTTGTTATGGGTATTAGGTTTTTGTCGTGGTAGGAGTAGCGCCTGTACCAGAGTAATGGCTTTCCACAGATTTTTATGTTATGCAAATGCTATTTAAATATTAAGTTGTATTTAGAGTTGCCACTCCCTTATGTGCTTTGAATGTATCAAGTTTTATTAATAGTTTATTCCGAGACGTGATGTGGTTATCATGTGCCTTGTTTTTCCACAATTTCTTCGTGCTTTTAAAACAAAGGGGAATATTTTTATTTCTGTTACATCGCTATGTATACATTGTGCTTCTATCGATGCTTGGCTATGCATATACCTGCTACAACTGACCATGGGTTTCTTAGATATTCTTAGACGTTTAGACGTTACGGAGAAAGTACACTATTATTTTCGGGTTGTTGGTCGAACCATCTTCCGTTTTTAATAATATTATTAATGTGTAACTAAAGATCATTTGAAAAAAAGCATGAGCACTCGAAGTTTACAGAACTTCCTGTGGTGTCTGTCGTATTCATTTCAGTCCTTCAGTCAGTATTGGCTTTCGGATACAAAGAAGCTTTAAAGTAGTGATCGAGATGAACATTATTCGAATTGCAAAAATATCAAAAGTACAGCTATGATCGTTATTGTTGGTAATAAATAAATTATTGCTCAATTTTTATAGGTTTAATTATAATCCAATTAAGATTTTATTACCCGTCGGTAAGAACGGTCTGTCGTGTCCTCGGTAGATTTTAATCATCTCTGTTTTTGCCTACGTATACTGTTCGACAACAGCTGAATTTATTTTTAGAATTCTTCATAAAGTCGCTGAATAGCTTTCTTCCTGTTAAGCCAAATTGATCGCCTAGTCTTTTAAAATGCTAAGTTCTGCGGTACCAACCTTAGGCATTCCCAAGAATTTTATAGGGGCGTGGTCAGTACTCATCCAGTGTATATTTACCCCGGTGTCTTTCATGTCTATTTTTTTGCTGGTTTACTGTGCATCTTACGGATCCTGTTCAGGGGAATTGAACCATGGGTCACTCCAATGAGGAGAACGTTTCGAGTAGTTATTCGTTTGCTTATACGTATTATGACCGTGAGTTTTCAAATGGAAGTAGCTCGTTTGAAAATGTCGCTATGAGAAAAATCCGGTCGCGTTCACTTATTCCTTAACCTATCCGCGATATGGTTTAATTTTTGTAAAATTTGGAACATAGCTGATTGGCTGGATTTTATTAATTCTTTACTTACGCATGAAGGACTGGGAACCCTTTTCAATTCTTGTTGCGAGTTAAAATAGACGGCATCTCATATATAGCATCATCTTGTGTCAGAGGTACTGGCGTGTGCATTTTTTGTCTATGAAGGACGTTTCTAGTGGCAATGTGTTCTGATTCTGAATACTCAGTGACGACATTAATGTCATCACTGAGACTACATACTACTATGGAGTACATACTGTATATTTTCTTTCATTTTATGGGAAAGCGGGCTCAGTGTGGTGGCTATAACACTGACCACTCACCTCGAATGTCTGTTTTCGAATCCCGGCGTCGACGCAGACGTTTGGGTATTATTGCAATCCCTTCTTGGGTCGTATGTGGACCATGCTAAAAATGCAGTACTTCGCCCTTCGGATGGGACGCTAAACTGTGGATCCTTCTCGTTAAGAGTAAGCCATTGACGACGCCGGGTTTCTCCATTCCACTAATACCTTCTCATCCACGTCTGCGGAATAACATACAAGCCACTACCAGTGTGTGTGGCTCAGTGTTATTCCACACTGGGCACTCAACACCCGTCCTAATCCAAGGCTGCACGCCGCTCGTTCACCTGGCCTCTTGGTGAGAACCTTAACATATGTATACTATTAATGGTGCCAATGATAGTTAAAGTACTCCCCCACTCAACTAGCATCGTAAAGTTACTGTAAACAGCGTAATGTCACAACATTATTTGTCGATCAATGTCGATCACGCTAACCAACCAAGATCGCACATCGGGGTTGAGATGATGAGTTTGTTTTTATATTAACTTCGTTGGTTAGATGTTGAGATGTGAGCTTAGCAATCAAGTGCCTAAAATTCCAGTATATCGCTGGTAAACATTGGATCCACTTCTCCTCGTACATGTACTGACTCGCTAGCCGCTTCAAGTGGCCTCAAGTGCTGTGTTGGGGAAAGGTTAGCTGGCTGTAGTATGTATGGTGTATTAATCTCAAAATTGTATGTTCTAGGGATGTAGTTGGTATTGAAAAAAGCGTTCTACGTGTCAATTAGGAGGCTGAAATTTTGTGATGTGAATATCTGTGCAGCCTGGCTTCACCTATGTCGTGAATTGAGGTAAATGCAGGAGGGGTTGAATCGCGTGGGGACATCGAACGGTGCCGGAATCATAAAAAAACTACGATTCAATGAAGTTTGATTTCATGTGGGCTGTTTCCATTTCGTCATGAGAATTACCCTCAAGGTGTTGGTGTTTATTTTATGCATGTCCATTTCGTGGTATTACGTGCATTGTATAGAAGCCAGGACCTCTCCCATCAGGGAAAATAGACTTTAAGCACCTCATGCGATTTTTGTATTTGTATTGCAACTGGGCTAGCAAGTACTGGAACACTTCGGCATCTAACTACTGGATACTTAATTTTCGTTCTCTTTACTGACGGAAGGGGATAAAACTCTTTTCTATCAGTTAGTATGAATGCTTCAAAACACTTTCAAACTGAAAAGTCATTACTCCTTTTCAAACGTGGGGTGAATGTGTGCATGTAATTAACCCTTTGAGTGCGGCATGACGTGATATCACGTCATGGATACCGTGAGTGGTCCAGCTTTCATTGGGGAACTTTCACTAGGCCCCCTATTGACAGCTGGAACACTAACGGTACCCATGACGTGATAACACGACATCAGCACCAGTGTAAAGACAACCATGACGTGATATCACGTCATGCCGCACTCAAAGGGTCAATATGTAAATCTTAATGAGTAATCATTTATATGTATCCCATGTTGAGCAAGTAATAAAATATACGTAAATTTATTCAGGGATAAAGGACTGCAATTGTATTTCATAGGCCTGCATGTTCTTTTTGTTGGTATTAACTGTCCAACCACCCACCCCATTGATAATGTAACAATTTGGACCAGATATTGAAGTTGTAATATTCTGGAGGGTTTCACATTCTAATATAATGTTTTCTTATCCTTTAATAATCCCAAATACTCGATTCTAGTCAAGTCTTTTCTATAGTTAAGACGCAGAGTGGTTTTTCGGGGACAAAGCCCATCTTATATGTCGGAAAATACGGTATGTCGCTCATGCTTAGCCGGTTATTATCGCCGGTGGCGAATGTTGTGTTGGGAGTAAAAATCCCCTTTCCGGTTTAGGTGCCGTAAACGCGGGCTACTTGAGCCCTGGAGGTTAGCTTGAGCCCAAAACTGAAAAATGGAGTTTGGTTCTCTGCGTACTCTCAGCATCGGTATAACGACGTAGTTGACTCCCACCTACCATTGAAGCACTGAACTACGTCGTTTTACCGATGCTGAGGGTACGCAGAGAACCAAACACCTTTTTTCTGTTTTGGGCTCAAGCTAACCTCCAGGGCTCAAGTAGCCCGCGTTTACGGTACTTAAAAGATATGTACTCAAATGATAGAGGTCGTATCGCTTCCTACGGAGACGCAGTCGTTGTGCGTGTGAGTACGCGACCGATGCCGACCGGGGGCGTACTCTCCTTGCCCGCCGAACTATACGTGACCCAGGTGTGCTCGTGTTTCGGAACGGTGCTCCGGTGGGCGACGCATTGGGTGATCGTGCCCCGGGGCGAGTGCAGACCTGCCGCCGGCGAACCCAAAGGCAAACGGTCTTCCCAGCCGAACTTCCGATCGTAATACGAGGAATGGGCGTACCCCGTCTTCGTTCCCTGTCTCCCATTTCAGCTCATCCCCCCCTCCAGAATGGGCGCTCCGTAACCCCAACCCGCTTGCCCGTCCCCTCTCTTCATCCTCCCTCCACTGAGACAGTGGGCATCACCCTCCCTCAGGTGGCGGGACGCAATCCTCAAAAGTGCTCTTCTTCTCCCGTCTCGGTCACTCGCCCTTGTTCACGTGAAATTGCACAACCCTCCCCCCTATCCCTCCCGCCGTCATATCCATCCCTCACTCAGGTCCCAACTCGATTGTGGGACTCGGGTAGTGTTTTTTTGGAGGGGGGTGATGTCTCACAGGACCTCTCATGTTTCCTCCCGCGAGGAGGTGAGGGATCGTGTCGTGGACGAAGGGAAAGTGCGTCGACCGCTGAGCCTTCCGCTTGGTTCTTGACCCGGAACCGTGTGGCTCTTAATTGAATCTGAGGTCATTGTCGGCTTGGTCCGCATGGTCCAGTGAAGAGACGTGGGGGAGGGCTGCTGCCCGAATTTCCATTATGTTCTTTGCGAAATGGTTCAATTTTTACCTGATATCTGCCAAATTAAATCTCTCTTGTCACAAAAATTCCTTCTCTATATTCCCTCTCTGCGTTCAGTGTCTGAATATTTTCATTAAAATACCAATTACCCAAAAGCCCCGAAATGATGTCGAACTTGGTTATTTTTTTTACTATTGCACAGGCGTTTATTTATTTATTGGTTATCAAATCAGCCAGTTAAAAAAGTAAATTGGACATTCTGGTTGTCTCATAAAATAGTAATTTCAGACGTGCCCTTGTGAAAATGTTTCTCACCTAAGTTATTGGAGGGATAAAATGAGTACATTTCCACTCTGAGTTTTCATTTGTAAAGTATCGTGGTTAAAGAGAATATGCGCCAATCAAAAGATATGTTGAATTCTCTCCTGCAGTTATGATGAACCCACTTTGACTGTCGTGTAGTCGTCATAAAGCAGTTAATCACTGTAGAATGGGTGAAGATTTTAATTCTGCATCTTTTTCGTACTACTTGGTATATTATACATCGGCTTTTCATGTAGTCTACGTCGCGGATTAACGATCGCCATTAAATATTGTAAAATTCATTATTAAAGGCCTAATTACACTGTACATCTAACTGTGCAAACGAATGCTTGTACTCTTTCTTGTGGAAAATTGTTCCGTGTGAAGCGCCAAATTGTATGAATGCTTTTGCGATTGTTTGAATGACTGAACGGTAAATAGAACTTGCTTAAATTCCATTAAGGCAAGTGTACAATTTCGTATATGCTTGTGCAGTCTATAATACTTTGGTTTGTATATACAATAAACATTACCATCTGAAGGCCTTAAGAATGCATGACTGCTCATACAAAGGCGAGTCGACGGATCGAGGAATATTTAGGCCACTCTTAAAGGTACACTCAGATCTTGATTTGGTCTTGTGTCAAGATCAGCTTGTTCTCGTGAAATCCCCTAAACTTTGTTTAGTGCATCACTATTTCAATGTTTTGGGTGAAAAATATGAAGAATCGGTGTGACAAGAGGTGGAGCTCGTCGTGTTTTGTCTCTCTGACACCAACTCCTTGCTTTCTTCTTTATCCTTTACCCCCTTACTCAGCAGAGAAATGAAGGATTTTTTGTGGATGTTATGTATCCTGCCTCAGGTCGATAGTGGAGATAATGAGGTACTGAGGTATCTTCAGTATTCTCCCGAATTCTGGTCTTAGGCAAATAGTTACTTCTTTGCGGTTTGGATACGTTGTATTTATGAATGACATTTTTAATTTTTATGCAAATTATAGGTTAGGAAATACTAGTTTTGCTTTTATTTTGTGAACTTAGGTTAGATGGAGTAGGTGTAATCGCTTGCTATTTTGAGCAGATATTTAAATTACGTGAGGCATTACTTCGGGATGATGTAATTACTCCAAACTGTGGGCCCTGCCTGCCTGGGTTGTATGGTTATTAACCCAATCCCGTAACAAAAATTCAACGCAAGAGAGCTCAAATTTTCGAGGTTGTGGCCCTCATGTTAGGGCTAACCTTAGGTTATGTACTTGATGAGACGTAGTGAAACAGCATTTTTTTCGATTTTGTGAAACAGATTTCGTAAACATTTCATCGACAGTGTACTTGAAGATGACAGAATTTGAAACTTGTGTTTTAGTTTAATCTAGACATGAGCTCGTAATCTATTTTTCGCTGAAGGTATCACCCTGCCTAATTATTAATGTATACTTAAGATTAGTTGTTACTCTCATCCTTAATTAGGTCTGTGTATATCCTTTTATCCCGAAAGAGGCTGGCGTTCTCCCATTTAAATTCCAGGGACTAGCTTTTTAATTTATTTTCAAAGTTTCCTCCGTGTCTTAATAACATTTTAGTAATTAAGTACCTCTCGCGTGCCACTAGCTGGATAGCGTGTCATATGTTACCAATCGCTGATCTGAGTTACTTGCCATGGTCACCCAGCGTTATTAGTTCCTTCAATTACAAGCAGGCGTTATCAGTTGTTGGTTATTAAACGTAAACATTCACTCATATTGGGAAGAAAATAAATCAACTCATTTTCAAAAGAAGTCTACGTGGTGGTGGGCTTCAAAGGCTCCAACTCCAAAGTCGTGGGATAGATATTCCCTGCCGGACTGCCTGTTAATGTGCATACTAGCTGGCACGCTGGGTGCAGGTATGCTTGTTGCCGTGAATGTTCTGTTCCAATAGTTCCGGAGAGTCAGCGACTTATGATCAATCGATTAATCGCGTCGTAATTAGCCGCAGTGGAGGAAACTTTGAAAATAAATTAAAAAGCAGGTCCCTGGAATTTAAACCGAATCGCTCTCCCTTTCCCCGTGTGTATTCATCGCTCGCGTCTGATCCGTTAACCTACCGAGAGTATTTTTCATTTCTTTTTGCTTCATGATGCAATGTGTATAAAAGATTGCGATTTTTTAGCCGTAACAGACATCGTAGTTTTCCTCGAAAGGATCCCTATCGTTTTTCCCGTTAGCGTTTTTCCCGTTAGTGTGTTTCATATGGCGTTGAGAGAAGGAGATACATGACGGAGGTTCAAAGAGGAAAGAAGCGGGTTGAGGACGCATTGGTTGGTAATGTTATCTTTTGGAGGACGGTAAATAAGAACTTGTCCGGTTATCACGGTGTAGAAAATTAAAGAATTACAATTTTGGGTGACGAAACAACGCGAAGCAGGTTGCAATGCAGTGAAGAGCTATGGAGAGACTAGAGACTCAGTTAAGTGAAGGTTGATAGTTTAGGCTAGGTTAGAGATGATTGAAAATGAGGGAATTAGAACATTGCAATAGTTTGCCAATTGCTTTACCGAAGAACAAGTAGTGGTTTTCCGCCAATAAGTGTTTGATCTATTTTGACCGTGGTAGGTCGTTGGTTGCTGCATCGCGTCAAATGAGCTTCATGTTTTAAAAAATGTATTTTGTGTAAATGTACGAATCCATTCTTTCTGGGCTCTTCTTCGCACATTTCCAATTCACAGTCTCGGTACTCAATCGTTTTTGTTTCATTGAAGGGGTTATTAAAGGAATTTATTTTCCCTTAATTGTCGAGAGTGATTGTTTGGTGATTTCGTGTTTGTATCGTCAGACAGCAGAGAGTTGAACAAGATTGAACGTGTTTCGTTTGCTCTACAGCGAGTTTACTGTTATCCGTCCGGGTCGTGAACATTTCGCCGAATCGCTAAAATGCTTTCTCGTGCAAACGCGATGATTGCTTTGTGATTCCCGGCTATAAGTCGCCACGCGCCCACTCCAAACCGCGTAAATATTTAGACGAGACCTCCCGGCGATCGGTGCATACGTGTCCAATATTTTTGTTGCAGCGGTTTTCATACCCCACCAGCAGTGAATGCTCTTTCCACAAATGGAATTACGGTCGGGTGTGGAGTAATGGCGTCAAGTAATGATTAAAAAGAACATATGTAGGCCATAGGCGACGAGCATTGATCGACGTCCGATGCAACGCTCCTCCATTCCTACCATGGCATTGGCCGGTGTAGAGGCCAGAGTATCCTGTAAACCTGAGATCGCGGGTTTAAATGGACTGATGGATTAACACTGTTAGTAATACGAAGATAAAATCAAAACCGAATTTTCCTCGTGGGTATAAATACTTAATGATTCAGTGCAAGTTTCCGTCGCCAATTTTTTGGCCTTTTTACCTGGGTGGTTTGCAGTTTTTTCTACTGGTAATTTTTAAACTGAATTTTTTAGATATGGAAACTAATTCGACAAAAATATGACGAGCATTGTTTTTAGTTAAATGACACCGACGGGATGATGCATTTCGTTGGCTGTGAACGTTTTCTGAGTTATGGGAACATACACTTATGTATACCGAAATATACACCAGGTTTCCACCAAGGGCCTTACAACGGAGGTGTATGTCTAGCTCTCCTGTCTGCCCCGACATCTTTTACTAATCAGTTAAGATCCCGAATTATAATGTGGGTCCTTACCTACTTTTACATCAGTTTCTATGTGGAGTGGACTTGAGGTTTGAATGTGAGACTGTTGTTCTTTAATTCGTTCTTGGTGAAATTACTGTCGCGCCAGTTGCGTTCTCGGTATGCAATTGTCTTTTGAGCTGTTGCTCGCACTTTTATGAGGTCATGTGGCCCCATCGAAACTGATGAGAGATGTTATATTTTGCTTGCTTGTAATATTTGGGAAGGGAGCGACTGTTGGCAAACTAAGTCGTTTGCACTTCCGCAATAAACGTGCGAATCGTTATTTAACTCACTATCATCATTCCATGTTTTCCCCCTGTAATCGTAATGTAAATTCCAACATAGTTAAGGTATGCTTTTGTTAAGTTCTTTTATTTTTATTGTGCGCTCATAAATCCCACAATAACAAGTCATAGGCCTAGAAGTATTGCAAATACATCATAGGGAACAATGCCTGGTTTACAAAGTTCATAGCGATCCATTTGTGTAATAAAAGGTGTAAAATAAGCTTCCCGGTTGCTGATTTCCGATTGCTGAAATATGAGACGCAAGTTTGAAAACAGTTGACAGTGAGCGGCGTGTATTGGAATAGGCTCCTTGGATAAGTCGGTGCGATACTTATGATTCTCCCGACCGTCGTTCGTCACTGGTTGCGTAAATAATCTTAACACGTAACGGCGAAAGATGATTCTGACTGACTTTGTACCTGCTGAAATGTTTACCTTTTCCTTTACTCAGTATCTGGATTGGCTATTGTTTTATAACCATGAATTACAAATAAAAGTTTTGGAGTGTCTTAAATACTTTTTCACGTGGAAATTTGTTAAATAAGGTTGTCAGTTGCTCTGGGAGTGTAAGCTCGGGAAGACTTAGCTTGATGTAGAAAGTATATATGTACTATGAAACAGTGCTGGCATTAACTTTGTGGAAACTCTTGCCTGTACTTTCAGAAAAGAAAGGAAACCTGTATACTTCCACACTTTACTTAAATCTGACCATGGTTTGGCACGATATCATTCCTGATGATGTCATGACGTTTCAAAACCACAGTCGGATATAAATAAGTGTGGCAGTGTACAAGTGTTTTTCCTCTTCTGAATATGCATTGTATACTGATTAGCACTTTTATATTTGTACATTTATAGTACATATGTTAATCTAATATTCCACTTAAGCGATTTTTTCTCAACGGACGCTTAAAAGTTACTCCTGTATAATTAAAGCATTTTTATGGGTTTCATTTTTAAAATATTTGTCCAGATTGATTTTTATACTTTCTGGTAAACGTTTATTTCGTACAAGTTTTGGATTTTTTAAATATCGGCTCTCATTCTTAGGTAGTTGTTTTGATTATTCCTGAAGAGCTGCCTTGGGTTCGACGTGCTCCTGGGATTCGGGGTGAACGCTCAATGGTTGCCTCAGATCATTTTTCTACCAAACTGCGTGAAAACCGTAACGTGATCAGTGACCAGCTTACATTTTTCACTCGGTATTTAGCAGCACTTAAAAGTATGACTTAAATAGTTTCAAATATTTCGTGGGAAGGGTGAGCTGACTAGCAGACGGGAAATCAGATAATGCGTTGGTAAGTTTCAAAACGACCCCAGGCATGGGATAATATTTAACGGACTGTCCAAAAACTAACCGTCTATATGGTATACAATCATGGAATACAGAATGGTAACGAATTTTTGAGAGGTGTGCGACTATCAATAAGAGAATTCAAAATCCTTTTGGCCACTCTTTCTAGAAATGCAATAGGCTTCCAGCCAGGCCAGCAGTATGATTGCAAGGGGAGGTGATGAGATCGACCCGGACGATGAGCTATATTGTTAAATAGTTTAATCATTATTACGTGAAAGAAAAGGGATTTCAGTTACTCTGTAGAAACTGCGATGGATTTCAATATTTTTTTCGCAAATTAATGATGTGTTATTATTTGAAACCATCGTGGAAATTAACATGCTGATCTTGTCCCAATTTGTTTTCAAAAGGCGATATGGTTCATTTTTATTGACGTCTGTGGAGAATTTTTTTATTCATTGTGGCAGCCTTGTGTTTAAAAGGGTGTGCATGATAAAGGGATGGCTCCTTTTTCCGTCCCTCGCCTCCGGCGTGTGGCAGGGTCAATATATTTCCCTTTATTTCGCCTGCGGATTTGAAGAGGGCGCACCACCGTGGGGTGCAGCGGGGTCTGGATGCCACGTCGCCGACAGCGTTCTCTCATCCCTACTGGCTGTACTCCCCTCCCGCGTGCATAATAGGGGTCACTTACCTGGCAGCGCCGAGGAAGGGGTTTTTCGGGCGAAGGGAGGAAGGGGTGGGCAGGAAGGACGGTCGCACACCCCAAATTCCGATTTCGCAATTCAATTTGCAACCCCCCGCCCTGACCGCCCTCCCTGCGGGTAGATCCTGTCCATCGATCGCACGTGACGCCGCGGTACATGCGAGCACCGTTCGGTATGGTACTGCTTCTTCACCCCCCTGATGGCTAGCCGAGCCCCCCCCCCCTCCCCTCCGTACCTCCCGTCGGTCTTATAGGGGCAAATGTAAGGCCTACTTCGTTCGTTTTCGTTCATTACCAACAAAATATGCGTTATAAAAATTTGCGCTTGCCATTTTGTGTATCTCTATCAATTCTCGCAACTTTTGGTGGAAAGTCAATGCTATAGATTACGTATTTTCCCTAGGCTGAGTTACATAGTTGATGAAGTTGACAAAACTGCTAAGTTTAGGGTGCGTGGTGTCCATTATTGCATTAATGTGTCTCCATTTTTGGTTTTATCATATAGTAAAAAGTATTGCTGAAATTGCAATAAAATTATCTTTAAATTGGTGTATAAAGTATTGCACTAGCATCTACAGGGACCAAGATATAAATTCTCAAAGTACAGCGGCATATCATTTTGACGCCGACAGTAAGGGCTGCAGCGGTTCCCAACTTTTTTCGAATTGCGTACCCTCATCAGTTGTACCCCTCGCGTTATTGAAATATGCTTTTCACGATCAAACAGTCGTGATGATTTTTTTGCGTACTCTGGAGGCGGAAGAAGTAATCGTGGGGGCAATTGTGCGGCCTTTTTTATAGTTTTTTCAAGTTAGTTATTAAAAAATTCCAGAACCTCATGTGATTTGAGTGCATCAACATCCACTTATTGCCCTGCAAGCCACCTCAAGGCTGTTTGGCGGGGGATGACTTATTACCAACATAAACTAGAGTGAAGGAATATACTTTCACCGACTAACACCACCCTATCGGTATGCTATCTGTTTATGAAGTGAAACTCACCGCACATGCAATAGTGATAATGATTCAGAAATTATATTTTACAATTCGCCTTGGCTGCAGCAAATGGCTTGAGTTTTCGGCGCGCCTTTCACAATTTAGGCTAAAATAGTTTTAAAATATTTTCTGAATCTTTTACTCGGGTTGACTCCGTGATAATGGTTAGCAACCATTGAAATAATATGGAATGTTTACAAGAATATTCGTGTTTACAAGAATATACTTTTACATGTACATAATACCTTGCAAACCATCTCCAGGGTGTGTGGCACGGGAGAAATATGTATGTATATAATCGAATTATATAGATATATATATCATGTTTATCAGGGTGGCGATCGTCAGGGAAAACCTGGCATTGACAGGGAATTTTGAATTTCTGGAAAAGTCAGGGAACAGTAACAGGGAACAGTAACAGTCAGGGAGAAACTGGGATAGGAAATCCTTTTTATTTTCCAACCATTACGTTTATCGGCTGGTCTTTCCCACCCTTTATTTCACCAACTAAAACTGATGTCCGTCGCTGACGTGCATGGACGTGCATCAATTCATGGAACATTCAGTTGTGAATCTTAGTTGTTTCGTTGTGAATCAGACATACAGTGTATCCATTTTGTTTATCGTATTGCGATATTAGCTTAGTAGTGTTAAAAATAATGATCACAATGTATTACGCTCATCACAAGGAATCCGAGGCTATTCTGTTCGAAAAATTTTACCTCGCGTTTTTTTTTAAACTTCCGAGACTCAGCTGGTAAACTTTAGCTCGTTGTAAATACATGCTTGAAGTTTGAAAAATACGAGACGATGATTATTAAGATAAGTATTTTATAGGCCAACCTAATTGAGGGTAAAAATATGTATTAAAATTGTGTATAATTTGGATGAGAGTTTAACTTATGAAAGTTTAATATGTTTTTTTCATTAGGATGTTCTTGTAGCTTTTAATGTATTTATGTTATGATTTTATGTATTGATTTTCTGAGTTTTGACGGAAATTTAATTCAACAGAAGTAAAATAGTCAAAGAGTAGTTGACCATTTGGCGATCGGTCAGGGAAATTAGTATATCCATCAGGGAAAAGTCAGGGAAAGGTCAGGGAATTTAAAAAGTGGATATCAGTAAAAATTGAGGAAACAGCATTCGGAAGCTGAACCCCCTGAAGATGGAGGACAAGTCGTTCTCCGAAACGTTGGGCCCCATGGACCTGCTCACCCGGTGGAGTACCCGAGAAACCTTTATGCATCAGATACGCCGGGAAAATCTGAGATCCTTCAGTAGCCACCCTGTTTATGGCTACTGGTTCGGAGACTGTGGCCTTAGTTGTCGGTAACTTCCGCAAATAATCAGTCTACCTTGCGCCTCCAAGGTTTCTCCACCCCTTGAGGGGACCTTGATAGGCCCAATGTAAGTTGTTCGGCTCGCTATTGCATGCCTGGAAATATTACATACCAACCTCCACCGTATCTTAAATATATTAAAAGAAACTGTTTATTGTATTGCCACGCCGAGTTTTTCGTTAAAACGGTGTTGCCCCCTTCCTTAAAACCATTGAAAAACAGGAAAGATGCTTTGCTTTTCCTGGATTCTCCTATATGCTCTCTTTGATCACATATCACATGCACGCTAGTTAGCAAATTTTCTTACCGTGCGAAACCGAAGAAAATACTTGTTATGATGCTTCCTATTGAAAATCCTCAAGTTTAGAAAACCTGACTACTTAACGGAGTTCTTTTTATTCGCCACTGACGTTCAACAAAGAACTCTGCCCCCCCCCCCTCCCCGGGGGCATACTTTATATTCCCACTCATAGAAGTACTATACTCCATAACTCCATGTCGGTCGAAGCTGTAAAACTATAGAATTTCCTCCATCAATATATTCGTCAAGAATCATCCATAAATTCGTTCCGGTGAAAATTATTCCAGTATCTTCTCAACTCCATATTCTCAAATTGATAATATCTGGTCCTAATGATGTTTAATTGATGTATAATATGTAAAACGATACGTATTATACTCAAACTCGTGTATTGTCACATGTGTTATATTTCATGTTAAATTATGTTTAGTTGATTTGTAATGTTATTTTAGAGAAGCGCACTGTTCAGTTAATCTAGCTATGTATTTTTTGTTTGTTTTTCCTGCTATCTTGATGTTATTATTTAATAAGGTGCTCCATAAGGACTAAATTATGGGATTCTCAATGTAATGTTATCAGTCATTATTTACATTTCTTTGTATTGTCTACATGAACCTAGGGGATATGAGGTCCCAGGTTTTAAATAAAGTTATTGTTATTATTATGTATATTGACACCAGGTCCGTTATTACGCACAATCATGTCATTTGTCATTTACTTAGTGCATCGCACCGCTTCGCGTCACATCAAGCTATCAAACGCTGGACAGCATTTGATTTCTTGTGCCTTGAATCTGTCAGTTTCTTTTAATATCTTTTCATTTTTCCCCAGGGTTCATTTGAGCATCTTTGGTGCTCGTTAAATAAAACGTTTTCCTTCGTTATTTCATGCCCAGGATGCCAGAATATGTGTAGTTCCCAAAGGAAGGATTTGTTTGTAGGCTTTCATTTTTCGGGAGACGATATAACTTTCTCAGTTCTTATTTTATCTGTATCAGCATATTTTCATTTTTATTTCATCTCCAAGCCGTTCAATTTAAGGGATTTTCAAAACTGGGAAAATCCACCGTGAAGGGTAATACTGGGTAAGGTGACGAATATCATCTTGGAGTTGGAAAATCTATGTTATATATTTTATCGCCATCAGAAGTTTTGATTTTTTAACGTCGTAATCATCTCCTATCAGTTCATCTATTTCCTTCACTTTGTGAGGTAAAACCGTGGCTCGTTTGAAACTATTCCTTCGTCGAGGGACAAAATATAGGACGACGTTTCGCCTTTTATTCGAAAAAATAATATCATAGTGCAAGCGCTAACTAGGTCCTTACCCTTTATGGTAATCGGCGACGTACCTGTGTAACTTGGGTTGGTGTGGTGGCAAGAAAACTGGCATCTTATCTGGAGGACCTGATTCCTTGCCGTGCAGGAAGGATGTCGGTGGATTCCCGCATTCACGTATTTTTTAAGCAAAAACGATGTGTGTAACAAAAACGATTGCAATAATTAAACAATTCATTCTTTCTGCCATCCGATAGTGAACATTTAAACCCTACATCTTGATTTTAAGTAATTTAAAAAAGCAAAAATAAGAAACTTGCACTGATTCCGATTTAAATAGGGCCGATTTTGGGGACCTTTGGGCCCTGGCAGCTCAGGTGCCTTTGGTCCAGTTGATTCCTCGTACCCGAAAACCTAAGAATACCGGCTTTCAGGAGAATCGGTTTGGTAGTTTTCGAGAAAATATTTACAAACCTATATAAATACATACATATATATTAGAATTGCTCGTTTAATAGTCTAAGATACACAAATATTAACATATACATGTATGCAATAATTGATCGTTTAATAGTATAAGATAAAGTGAATATTCTTTTGAATGATTCTCGAAGGTGCCGCTCATTTATATGTATTATGAAAGGAAAAATTGTCGCGGATGATTTTTATTGAAGGTGAGTATGCTGATGTGATATGCAAGCTGTCATAAAGTAGAATGTGCATCGCTGTCAATCAGGCACGTTGCCGCAAACTTTTCTAGTGAGACTCAGATAAATGGGCTCAGTGTAAAAATAAGATGCGAGTTCGAACCGTGAAGACTCGGGTGACCGAAATTTTACATGCATGGTGGTTGAAGCGATTTAAGTTTATGCACGGGATGCTTGATACTTCGTGTACACTCTAAAAAAAATATCATTTATCGAGAGGGTTGAAAAAAGTTCATTTTACCCATTTGGTTTTTGGCAAATCCATTTTATTTTAACAAAGATTTTTTCGGAACGCGAATTCCCTGTTATTATAATGGTTACTAAGAAATATGAAGGTATCGCGCTGTGTCAGGGATTCGAAAAAACCTATTTAAATATAACGTTCACCTGAATTTCGTATACCGCACAGAAAAGCCAAGTCTGAACGTTCTTTAAAAACAGTAAAAAATGTCAGGGATAGAAGGATTAACTTTGCAATTCCATCTTCTATCCCTGATATCAAGGAATTCCATCAAGTGAGGTCTGAAACCATCGTTTACAGTAAAAAATGTAAAATATTATTCTCGTATAATTTCCGTCGCTGCATGAATGGTGAGTTCCACTGCGTAATACATGTACTCAAATGAGATTCGATCCTCGAATTTTTTTCAAGTTCTTAAAAAAATTAATGTGGACTTAATGACCCGTGATTGCCACTCCAGCCACTGTAATGTGGCATAATTGTAGGGCTCGTGTATAGCCCTTAGTTGTAAGTCAAGTTTTTAAGTTAAGTAGGGCTAGTGTATGGCCCCTATGTTGGCCTGCTCTGGCTGTTAAATTCGAAGAGAAACAATTAGCTATTTAAATTTCATAGTGCGTCATCAACAGACTGAACGCTGTATCTAAAATCGAAAGCGTTCATGGTTTAAAGACAACTGCCGTGTTCAAAGCATGCAGGCCTACGGGTTATGAAACATTATGTGAAAACATTTGTGTACAACGTGGCACACTCGGAACATGGACTATTTGAAAAGCAGAACAGAAAGGACTAGAAACCTTTGAATGCTAGTGCTGGAGACGGTCACTGAAGATACAATGGACGGACAAAATAAGAACCGACTAAGTTTACTGGCGAGTAGAAGAGGAAAGGACCGTATGGTACACCATGCAGAAAATAAGAACTAGATGTATTGGACACACCCTGAGGCACAATGGGTTTGTGTGGAACATAATTGACGGTAAAACAGAGAGAAAAGTCCCCAAAGGATGACCCAGAAGTACGTTCATGTTCCAAGTAAATAAGAAAACATGGGAAGATATACCAGGAAGAAAGGGAACTAGCATTAGATAGGAAAGGGTGGAGGGCTGCAGTCAACCAATCTTAGGCTTGAAAGACCAATGATGATGATCGAATATCAGAAGGTGTTCCATTAATGGCTATAGAATCCTCGTTTGCCCTTTATACACTGTGAAGACCCACTTAAATGCGCCGGTTTGTTTTGAAAATTTGTCACGTTTTCCTCTTGTTGATATTCGAGTGTGACGAGCTAAGCAGTTGAAGAGGCCGCCGCTAGCCGGCGCAAGCTGTTCGTTTTAGTTGCAGCCGCTCCCGCCTCTCGCCCGTGGCGACGCTGCGGCTGGCCGTCGCAGGAGGCGGCCGTGGGTGAGTCCGTCGTGGCGCCCAATAGGAGGGGAACAGTCAGATTTTCGCGCGGGTGAAGGCAGACTTACAGAGTGAAACGCAGTGCGTCCTCCCTCGCCCAGTGTCAGCTGTGCGTGGGTGAGAGCGAGCTAATTGTCCCGCCACGTTCCAGGGTTTCGGCCCTCGTTTCTATTCCCTGTGTCGTCGTGTGAACCCGCTAAGGGTTGCTCACCGAAAGTGGAAGGGCAAGGATGTCCCCGTAGGCATCGCCCCCGAGGAGCCAACCTGCCTCCCGCCTCCGCTTCCCATCCAGGACCGCAGACGAAAATGGTTTTCCGGTGAGTTCCTTCGGTTTTTATGAGCGCGCTTCGGTGTTACCATGGGGGTGTCCCGAACTCTTGGGAACTCTCCTACTGCGTCAACGTTGTTGGCTTGTGGTATGAAATTTCGCCTCATCACGGACAACTTTTTCGACTGAGATAGTTTTCTCCAATCGCAAATGCTTTTCTATTAAAATTTAATATGATCAAATTTGTGGGTTCTATCTGTGGATAGCTCAGTAATATTGTTTAGTGCGCAACGTTCCTCTCCAATTGCTCTGGACTGTGCCCTGTTCTCCACTGCTCTTGTCGATGAGCTGTGAAGATTTTGTGGTTCGTTGTGTTGCTTGTTAGAAGGAAGTTCTCATAGTCCTCACGGACTATGTACTGTGATATGGTCTTGAACTATTCGAACTGTGATACTCTCGTAATTTAGCTGTCACTTGGTGTTCGTCGTAATCCCTCATTAAACTACGAGATTGAAGTGTACGTACTCTATTTCGATTTAGGATTGGTTCCTTCGACTTTTGGCTATGAATTTCTATGCCGTATGCAGTTGGCTCTGTTCAGCTAGGATTTCAGTAGTGAACGGCTTGGATGAAACCCTTGGAGATTTCCGCGTTCGTATTATGAATGGCTTACGAGGATTCACATTTCTGTGTGCACTACTTATCTCAGGGAGATCTTGCTTCTCCAAACACCCTGTGGGGTTTATTTCTGTGACTGCGGTGGGGTCTGTGGATCCATCGCGTCCCCCAGCTCATTCGTAAACAGTCGCGCATGGACCAATCCGCTTCTCAGCCGCCGCAACCGCGCCGATTTCAAACAAGCCGTTGAGATCTTTCGCGGAAGGACGTGAGTCATTGCAACTTCGAGAAAATGACTGGGCTGGGGCTGCTGTTTGATTCTGTTGAGGAAATTGATATTTGCTACATGTTGATGGCGAAGGACGGAATGTTGAATAATATCTCAAGGATTAGCTTTAACTTTAGCGGGCGCTCAATCGGTCTTCTTCGGAGTCAGTGCTAAAGAATATGCCGTACTTATCTGTAAATTCTGCGTAACGGTTACAGAAGAAGATAATGGAGTTTTTTCCTTCCGCTTTGTGAACTATTTGTCACATTTAGACTGTGGATATTGTAAACCGTTGCCATTCATTGAGCTAAGGATTTTAATTGCGCTTATCACTAGTTTGATCTTATTTACATAGTAATATTTCTGATTCACTTCCTACCATCTGTTGGAAACTAGAATTCCTCAGCTTCCGAGAAATCACGTCTCTGTTGATGATGAAATCGCTCTTTAGGAGTTATGTGCTATTGTTTTTTGATGTTTTATGGGGTAATTAATCCTAAGTTCGTGATGCTTGTACCGCATGGTCGATGTGTGACTGGAATTGATTTTTAAACTATTTAAAACGCTATAAATGCTTTAAACTAAGTGGACCGACTTATGATACTCCATCGAATAACGTTATAGTCTTAACTTAAATGATAATTAGTGTTGAAACTACCCTGAACAGTGAATTTTTTGTTTTTAGATATGTATTTTGATACTGCTCGGTAGAGTAGTAGATTATTCTGCTCTCAACGAAACGAGTGCTTTCACCTTAAGTGAAAGTATATGCTGTATATCACCTTTACGTGCCAATGACGTATGCCATCAGCTATTGTATAGTGTTCAAATCTAGTGCTTATATTGTGTTTGATAAGTATTATCTATGGCTAATTCATGGTTGTCGTTGATTTGGTTCGAACCATGTTCATCGTTGCGAATATTTTTGTTGGCATTAGAATGGAGCGTGACGTTTTTGCGATCTTTTTGCCAAAGGTAATCTTTCTAAGATTGGTTACTTCGTACTTCAGTTGTTCGTGCATGTCTATCTTACACTCTCATTCTATTTGTCGGCGCCCTCGTTCCTCACTTCCGCACGCGCAGTTTTTCACCCGTCCTTAGTCTCACGGGCGGTGGTAGAGAAGGAAGCAGCTGGCCTGACGTGATCGGCTGCCGATTTGCAGAGCGGAGGAAATGCGGAGGAGGGGAAGATAGGGAGGGACTGGAGCGTATAAACCTTTTACGACGTCCCCCGTCGTCTGCTATATTTTTTTCCGTCTGTCGGGAGTGCAGGGACCTGCGCGGGGCAATCAGCCCTCATCCGGTGATTCCTCGAGCTCTTCGACTGGCTTTCATTAGGATTTTTCCCCCCTTCGAGCCAGATTCCCTCCCGACACTCCAGTAATTTTCACTCAGTCTTTGTTTCCATTTTTTGTGGCGATTTTCTAGGATCTCGTTGATGACTTAGCCGGCAATAT
This sequence comes from Ceriagrion tenellum, assembly GCA_963169105.1. Classification (NCBI taxonomy): domain Eukaryota; kingdom Metazoa; phylum Arthropoda; class Insecta; order Odonata; family Coenagrionidae; genus Ceriagrion; species Ceriagrion tenellum. The sequence continues at coordinate 16,522,013 of OY720643.1, read as the reverse complement.
GTTGGTGGACGAGTTGGCCCGTTTTTTCACTCCTTTATGACGGGAATGGTGTTAAATATTAAAATTTTTCCCTTCACTTATTAGTTCTAAATCGATGGGAAGTTTTAGTGGAAATAATGCAAGTGTAGGATGTTAAATGTGGAAAAACTCTTGAGGATTTTATATTTATCCTTTTCCGTGATGGTCGTTTCTCTGTGTTGCAGTTAGTATTGCCATTCATCACCACGGCAAGTATTTACTTAGATCGATTTTAATTGAAACTAGTGCTTGTATCCATAGTGTATTTAGCGTTGAAGATGATTAAACTTTAATTAGTCTGCCGAAGCTTTTGTCTAAGTGTTGCGTTATGATTTCAAGGTCATGGATATACGGTGGTTAAAATTGAAATAAGTAATCATTAAATATAGGTGAAGTTAAAATTTCAGGGCAGTCTGTGAGACACCATTGGAATAGTGAGGAAGGAGTATGAACAATAAACGGAGTGTCCGTTGGACACGAAAGATATTGCTTTAAAGAAAAAGTGAAATTTGGACGGAGATCACTCATTGTGGTAACAATATGTAAATGGTTGTTATCGGAGGGAGATAGTATTAGGCGATGGAATAGATAGAGAATGATCAGTTAGGACTGCATGAATGTTTTAAACACGCCCTGAGCAGAAGACCCTCCTTGTTTGTCGAGCAAAAAGGTGATTCCGTTCGTTATTACAAGATAGTCTTTCAGAGTGTTTTTTATCTGAATTGGTTGCTTATATTGTTAAATTTTCAATAATCGATAGCCGTCGCCTGGCAGGTCTTTTCATCTAGTGGCATTTAGAGAATTGTCGGCCACTGGAGAGATGTGTATCACGTGACCTTTGGCCTTGTTTTCTCCAACATGGGAATTTATGATTACTGATATTATGAATACTGCTAAAGGCTATCTGCATATTGATGATAACGGTTCTGTGGTACCGATCACATCATAGCCTTCTCCATTACCAAAGCTCAGTTTCCCCATTGGCTGCTTTAAACAGGATACATACTTGTGGCTTAAGTATATATCGCAGTTCTTTAGGGCACCAATGCCCTTCGACTAGCTTGGTGGAGATGGATGGAAGGTTAACAAAGAGGTAGCCAGTCAACTTGTTACACGCGAGTTTGCTGGTCCCGTCACCTCCTTTTACATTATCTTTTTCTTCTCCTTTTTGCGCGTTTTTTTTGTTTCAAACAGACTGTCCGTGATTGAAGTCAATAGACTCAGTAACTTCTGTTTGTATGGTGGATTTAGTTCTTCATGATAATTTCCATCCCTACTGAATGACCTTGGTACGTATTCAATTATATGCCACGTTCTAACCTGTTTTTGAGTTCACTCTTTGTGTCAGAGAACTCAACTAATTTAACTAGTTATTCGTAGAATGACATTCCCGCTTCGGATTCTCAGAAAAATAGTCATAATTTTGGGAATTATTAAAGTTGAATTGCTAACTACAATTGTCTGAGAGTGGTTCACGGTAGTTATTTCCCGCTTACTTGACGCTTTTCGGTACTATGTACCCTGCCGTTCAGTTCTGAATAACGCTAAGTGACCCCCGTCTTTAAAACATTAGCATATTTTTTCGATCATAATTCAGATTTCTATGTTATTGCGTCTCGAGGTCCGTCTGTAATTGATATTCATTTATTTTTCATTTTAATGGTTAAAAATGAATCCGTTTTCGAGAAGGCTCCTGTGAAGAAAATCATCTCCGTGAATTCCACGCCTGGATTCGTGAAGGCTGAATAACGTTTTTTAAATTACTGATCGGGAACATCAATCGAAGCGTCACTGTGAGACTTATCCTATCGCCCCACTGGATATTGATCATTCAATCGCTTTTTTAATCTGAGGGCGTTGTGGATTTCGTGTTCTACTATGTCCAGTACTGTACATTAAAGATCCATCTTGGTGTCAGGGGGAGCAGACTGATGAGGCTATGTACGGGGCGTTGAGAGGTGGCAGGTGGTGCTCTCTGTACCCCGATACCTTGTCCGCCCCCTTTACTTCTGAGACATGGGCGGAACCCGTGAAGCCCGTGACGTGTTGTCATTGGCCACTCGTGCTCAAAGTTTCCTCCTCCTTCGTGGACCACTGACGTGGGAAGTACTGCCGCTCTTCCAATTTATCCCCCGAGATCATCGCACCCTCCACGTGCCCAAGATTCGTGTTCACACGGTCGGGGCGGGAGCAAGTGCCTGTTGTGGAAGGATCGCAGCGGTCAAGGTCGCTTGCAACACGATGGGTGACAGCGTGTATTTTTACGGGTTTACGATTATGCTCACAAGCTAATCATCTTTCTCTCATCTCGCAAGTTCAGCTCTGAATATTTTTCTCGCGAATTATAATAGGTAGGCCAAATTTAAGAAATTGATTTTTCTGAGGAAGCGGCTGTGATGAATTTTTGAAGGTGGAATGAATTCGTAATTATGTTTCATGTTTATTTTCATCTGCAAGTTTTCCTCATTCTACCCTTCGCTTATCAGTCTTCTTGAATTATCGCACGTGTTGTTAGTGCTGGTTGATTTTTGAGCCATCCTGGAGCCCTTTGGTATGAAACTTGTTTGAATGAATAACAGCACCTTCTTCCTTTTGTTCTTGTGAAAGGCAAAGAACGTTTCGAATTGATATATTCAATCCACCGATGATTTGCATTAATGGACTTCCCTTTTCTGTTAATTAATTTGGATGGGTTAGAAAGCCCATGTACTCAAAACTTTCTAATGGTTTACGGTATTTTCATCTATTCAATCTTAGGAAAGCTATATACTTATCCACTCCTATATTCTGTGCGGAGTTATCAGTATGTATTGTTTATTGGAAATATATGGTTGTATATAAGTTTCAAATCTTGAAGCGTGCGGATTGCTTGGAAAATCAGGTTTATCCCAATTTCCTTGCATATCCCATTTCCTGTTTTAATATGCTCTCACCCTGGGCAGATAAATCTATTCTTTCATCGTCGCCGCAGAAGGAAAATCCATTTTTGTCTGCGTTTCAGTGTTCATTCCTTGTGTTAGGGTAGTCCGAGCGAGATAGTTCCCTAGTCATAATAGAGACCATTTTCGAACTATACGTTTTATTTTCACCAGCTGTGGGACACATCGATTAAATATTGCATTATTAATGGTGCAATAATATAGTTTTATGTGACAGATTGTAAGCAATTAAATGAAAATATCTAAATAAGTCTTTAACTTGACTAAATTTTTACGTGCGGTGCGTTTGAAACTCCTTCAAAAACGAAGGTTTTTTGTGATACCCAAGAACCTACTACGGTGACAATATGATTAATTTTCAAAAATAGTTGAGAAAATATACAAACTTCACGCTGTTAGTTTTTCTTCGACATCTAAGTGTTAGGAATACCTCAAATTGTAAATTATATCTCTCTGGAGTACATACACGTACCATTTCCCATGTAAAAGGGCTGGTATACTTTGGCAAATATCTCGGAAAGTTATGTGGTATGCAGTAGAATTTTTGGTGTAATTGGATAGGTGCGATTTTTTTATTTTAAATGAGACCAAATTCATTGATTTCTAAGTAAAATAATATTTCACTCAAACTACAGTAACGTGATTTGCTTTGGAAACTATTTTTTAAAGGAGGGTTGATATGTAGACTGATATTGTTGGTCGTATGTCCACGTACCTATTTGTTGTCATACCTGTCCTCGTGTTTGTTGTTGTGTCGTGCGCAAAAGCAAAACCGGAAATAATTCTGATGAACATCAGCTCTCCTTGAATCTCATGTGCGCAGTATTGACGTTGAAGCTCTTTCTTATTCAGCCCCGACACGCCTTACTATCGCCTCGCCGAATCCCATTTCGTCAGTTTCAAGGCTTTTCTCGAGCCATGCTGTGACGCGTCCAATTGTGCATCGCTGCGCATTTCGTCAGTCAGCTGTCGGAACGTTGTATCTTTATCTTGGCGTTCCACAGATAACAGAGAGTTACCGGCCTACTAAGGTTCGTTATTCACTTTCATTGCGAACTTGGTCTGTGTCCTTGTCCTTTGGGAATGTAGCCAACTGTAGAACCGTCGTGGAAGATTAGTGTTTCGTTCGTTATTTCAGGCGGTGTTTGGGATATGTTGTCGCAATTCATTGTTCAATGGATTCTTATCCTGTTTACCCCGATCGCATTCACTGTACTAACTTTTGCATTTGGTTCATTGATACGGAAGATATTTCGAAGGCCGGAGATATTTGAATCCTGTTTACCCCGATCGCATTCACTGTACTAACCTTTGCATTTGGTTCATTGATACGGAAGATATTTCGAAGGCCGGAGATATTTGAGTTATAACTGGATTGATAATTCGTCACTCCTCATGCAATAGTTCCGTAACAGAGATCGATAGTTCATTCTCTTCCCTCCGGTGATCATACTGTCTGACTCATTAACCTAGTCGGCGCTAGAGGCAGTCGATCAGTTCTTTGACAGCCATGGAACGCTACAGATCAGAGGGAAGTGGTTGCGGGTGCTCAGTGTAATGAGGTAACCGGATGTGTAGTCATAGTTTTTTCTGCCAAGTTTGAGGCTGTATTTTCTTTGCATGCCTGGATTTATCTATACTCTATCATTTATGCCTGTAATATAATTATTACGAACTGATTTTTATGAAACAATTTATTAAATGGTTAGTTGTTTTTATAGTAATGTTTACAAGCACAGTATCATATCGCACTATATTTTTTGGCTGTGGAAAATTTTGAACATTTTTTTTTTTTAATTTTAAGGTCATCTTTATGCACTAACATTGATGTGCCTTCTCTTTGAAATGTAAAAATGAGGGGTTATATTAGGATGATTGAGGCGTTAGTTCGTGTGTAAGACGGTTATCTGTAGAAGCAAAAGCCTATGCAAATTGGGCAATGCTAACGTTTGTTTAGTGGTCAATTTTTCCTTTCAACGATCTTAGTTTGATCCTAACTGGCTGCTTTCGGAAATACAAAATTTCGAATGGTACATAAACTTTCATGCCTCTCAACATAGCCGTGATAGTTTTTAAGCTCTTTTGATGTTTTTCGTTCCTTCTGATAAATAAGATCTCTAATATTTATGTATATGTTTTACAGCTTCTGAAAATATTCACTGCCGCCGAACCCAAATCATCAGAAAAATGTTCTTACTTGTTTTTATTTTAATTTCATTATTTACTCCACAGAAGAAGCTCTGAAGTGAACCTCGGGTATGTTTCAGTGACCCTCGTGTGTTTGTAATACGTAGAGGGATTTAGCTTTAGTCTTGTTTTGAGAGCTCAGGGGTGTAAAGAGACTCTTCAAGTATCGCCTATCGGAACTTGGTTATTGGTAACACTGAAAAGCTGTGAATATCTTTTCGAAGATATTGTTTAATATAAGGTAGTGCAACTATCGGAGTGGTTGCCGCCTAGTTTTCTGGCGAATCTCTCTTCTGTGTCTGGCCGAGCAATCACTAAGTGCATTTGAAGAGTTACTTCCGTCGTGGTGATTTCATATACCTGTCCAAAATCACTCTCAACAGAATCTTTGCTTTGGATATTCACTGGCCATGCCATTCTGTTTGTGCTTCGGATCTTCTTCTGTGGCGAAATGAACGGTTCTCATGAGGACTTTGTGCTGCGCATGCAATTGAGACTCCTGGAATAACTCGTGGTTTTCAATCCATAGGTCCATATTGGGTAGTGGTCGACGTGGTAGGAAGCAAGGATATAGACCTTTGGAACACTGGTAGGAATGCCGGGGGCTTGAGTTTGCTGTTTCTCAAGTGTTGTCACCGCCACCCCCTTCCCTTCCCCTCCCCGTTTCTAATAGCGCCACATGCCCGATGGGTAAAAAAGTGCAGATGGAGAGGAGTGGAAAGAAAGGGATCGGGAGAGGAGGGATTTTTTTGTTTCCGCACGGCTCAGTTTCCAAACCTATTGGTAAAAGTGTCATCCCGGGCTCGTGATGATAAATCTTTCTCTCGGCTGCTCTCCTTTCGGAGTGTGATCATCCTCCTCCTGGTGGAAATTATGTCCTTCTTTCCCCCCCAACATATTTGTCGCATGCTCCCCGAGACCTACTTCACATGAATGGTATGCCAAGCATATATATACATACTCAACCTTTTGATGCTCGCTCAACATCGGCTTTAATCGCTCAATTTCTATGTGAATTAGTGATGCTAAACATGGTTTTTTGGAGCACTTCATTTCATTGCATGTCCTATTAACCGTGAAGGAAAAAAGTGGAGGGCTGTATTAGCTGGATATCAGTTACATAGCACTCCAATTTCATGTGTGATGCGTATGCATCTACGACTTTTGACTGCTTGGCGATGAAATTTTTGGTTAAATGGTACAGTTTTAAAGATGTCGTTTACGGTGAAGTTCTCTTTTAAAATGGCTCCCGTCTGTGATTATTGTTTTACCATTCGTTGCTGCTCCTTCTGTCTTTAATGCTTCAATTATGTTTGTTTTCGTACTTTATGAATAAATACGTCATATTTTGTAAATAATATTTAACCGTGCCTTCATATTAGTGTAGCATTATATATAGTCATAACATATTAGTGTATGTTTTCTTCAGAATGGTAATTGTTGGCTTTTTTGTAAGAATTGGGACCTTAGATAGGGAGCATATTGCCGATGTTAGCGAGTATCCCGTGCCCTTATTTTATGTACAGTTTATATGCTTTTATTGATATTGTTAATCTTTTTTTTGGGTTATGCTTGGTATTATGTTTATTCTTTGGTGTATACTTACTGATTCTTTATTCATTGCATGCTTGTTTTTTGTGAATGTCTGTTGTTTTTCCTGCTTTGGTGTTGTTTTCTAAACCAGTTCCCTTTTATATTTCTCAATGTTTGTATAATAAGACCCTCTTTGCTGTGAGATGGGTGCCGGAACTCAATTTTTATTGCCCTTCATTATTAACTTTCCGTAATTGCGGCTAAGTTTTGAAATGTTATTTGCATGATCATTGCTTAGTGTGCTTATACTTTAAATCCAGAATCACACCCTTGAATTCCAGAATTTCACCGAACTCGGTAGGATATTGTTTTGACGTGCCAACAAGCCATTGATTTCTGATTTGATAATCTTATGCTTGAGGACCGCTTCTGAGTGTTTGTGATAAGATAAGCCCGCAACTTTCATTAATAGGCAAATATAGCTTAGCATATTACAGCCTGTGTAAAGGTTGCTATTTCTACTACTTCGTTTATCTTGCTGGCGATCTCTTCTGTTTGTAAGAGGATGCAGTAAGAGTAACGAATGTGCATCCGATACTCGGGGTAATATGAACGAAACCATTCAAAGAAACCGTGAATGAAATAAATTATGACATCATTTTGTGAATGTATCTAAGTTTCAGGCATCACATTTCAGAATTAAAATAAATAAATCCTTTTTATTTTCACACGATAATATATTGTCGACCGCGGTGTCGACGCTATAGTGTTATTTTAAAGTCAGCAAATTGGTTAGCCCAAATTTTTTGTTGTCTTTAAATTGACGCTAGAGCATCCAAACCGCGGTTGACCCAGGTATTATTTTTTCATTCAGAGAAGTAAGTGTTATTGTGTTCTATGTTACTGTACATACTTCCTGGTTAGTTTTTTTGGTATTTTTATTTATTATGGTTTATGTATTTTTATTGCCTAATTTGATTTTTATTACGCTATTTAAGTTGTTTATCTGCTGTTTGTTTGTGTTTCTGGTTTGTGTTTTCTACTCTTTTCAGGTGTGTGATTGTTGCTTTGTGTTAATCCTCCCTATTTTTCTTGGGTGTCTGTTTCTCTGTCGCCTCGATGCTTCGGTTTTCATTGCACTGCATGTTCCTGTGTGTGTGTTTATATATGTACATGTATATCTGATCGGTAAAACAATCACGTGTGGTGAATAAATATATATTTTAAAACACATCACAGGCGTGACAAGCTTAAGGTAGTCCGAGCGAGATAGTTCCCTAGTCATAATAGAGACCATATTCGAATTATATCTTTTAATTTCAACAGATGTAAGACACATCAATTAAATATTGCATTATTAATGGTGCAATAATATAGTGTTATATGACAGAAGTCGTAAGTAATTCAATGAAAATATGTAAATAAATCTTTAACTTGACTCATTTTTTTTCGCGCGGTGCGTTTGAAATTTCTTCAAAACGAAAGCTGTTTTTGTGATACCCAAGAACCTACTGCGGTTACAATATGATAAATTTTCAAAAATAGTTGAGAAAACACACAAACTACACACTAGATTTTTTGACGAGATCTAAATGTGGGGAATGCCTCATTTTTAATAAAAGGTCTCTCTAGAGTGCATACACGTACCATTTCCCCTATAAAAGGGCTGGTATTTTTTGGCAAATATCTCCGAAAGTAATTTGGTAAGGGATTGAATTTTTGGTGTCATTAGAAGGGTGAGAAATTTTTCTTTAAAATGAGACCAAATTCATTGATTTCTAGGTAAAATGATATTTCGCTCAAACTACCTTAATCAGGCGCACAAAGAGAATTCTCACTCACACGAGAATTTTCGGCATCACAATCTCTTTCTTCAGAGCAAAAGGTAGTTTGAGAAGGTGGGAGTTATGCTGCCGGATATCAAAAATTAACGTACGATTTTCTTGCTCATTGCTTGTCTGTGCCCGTCACGCCTGTGACGTCTTTTTGAACATATGTCCATGTATCTATGTATTTTCCCGCCCAAATGAAAGTCTCGTGTAGTCGAGAGGGTCGACTGAGTCGCCCTTCTCGTCCCTCCTGCGGTCTAGGTGCTCGGCCGACCCAATGTTCCTCGGCCCATTCGGTCCTAATTGGTGCGTGGGTCCGCTTCCTCCCCGAGGCCGTCTCCCTCCATCCCATCTCTCCGCTTGTTGTTTTGGCTGGGCGTACAAGGCGGTGCACACGCTTAGCAGAGCATCCTCCCGCCTCGGGACTCCCCTCATAGCTCCTCTCCGACCGTCCTCCCTCGACGAAATTTATGGCTCCTTGCCTCCCTCCTCGAAGCCCGTCCTCCCGAACCTACTCGTGCGTGCGAGCGGATCCTTGCGACCTCACGGAATTCGGTTATATGACACGGGTGGCCGAGGATCAGATCGGTGCGTGGGCTGCATTTATAGCGGTGGGCGCCACCGAAGCGTCGAGGGAGCATTTTAATGGATGTTGCGGCGTATTCGGGTGATCCATTGTGTTTGCTAGGGTTTTCCGCGAGTTCAGGAGGACGAACCAGTCTTTATGCCTATTATATTCTCCTTAAAAGTTTCCTGAGTCGTTCTTTTTTAGTCTGAAGAATCTTATCTGCGAGATTCGATGATAGTAAAAAAAGGTATACTTGGGTCAGAAAGCTCTGTAGGGTAGAATTGATTTGAAAAAAGAAAAAAAATAAGAAAAAATTAATGAATATTAGATTCCGCTATTATAATATGCATTCTAAAATGTAATAAACTCACTTTTTATAGGGGTTGCATCGTAATTTATTTCGTATTTAGTCTCAGGCGAGGATCGCGGGTTCGAGTCCCGCCTGGGTGGGTTTTTCACCACCCGGGGCATGGATGTATGTCAAGTTCTGTTGGTCCGTTCCCTGGAAAACCTGATGACAGGCTCAGCAGCCTATCGGAATTCCGGGGACATACGGGCCAACAGAATCGTCCAGCAGCAAAAAAAAATACGATGAGAGGTATTCCAAGTTCATAGATGCATCATTGTCTCGTGAAGATTGATGGAAGATTCGTCGCATTGAATTCGACAATTTTGACTGCTCTTGTGCTCCAAAGATAATTGCTTCTTTTATATCTTCTCTGTTCACCCCGTCATATTTCTGTGTCGTGTGTATTGGGGTTGTTATTTTGCTCTCAGTTCTTTGAGCCTGTAAATGAGTAGCATGATGGGAATTGCTTTGGCAGGTTCCGGCGACTTAGGGTACAGCAGGGCGGCGAATTAGGGGTAGAGGGTCGTCGACATTTTTGACCTAGAAATTTGGAAAGGCGTCAGCGACCTCTTGATTCCTGAAGTGGCGTTTTCTTTGCTTGCCTGGTTAAAGGATTCTCGTATCTCTCTTTTTGTGTATTGTATGTGTGTATCCATATTTTTCCCGTACTTTCGTCCAGTACACTGAAAAAAAATTCCGCTGCCAATTGCTCGCCCTCTAATTACGTTTCGCCACAATCTCGCATTTCCGCCTTAATCTTCGATTCGCTCTGTGTCTAAGATATTCTATACGTATGAAATTCACGAAGTTTTTCTTTAATGAAAGACGTGGTATAGTGATTGATTATGGTAGTGCACAACAGTTATCGCTAGTCCGAATCTTGCGCCATGCATACTTGCATTATTGGAAATTTAATGTCAGCTATCGGGACTCCTTTGTATTTTAGCAGGGGGTGTGTTCTCGTTTAGTATAAGTCAGGGCATTTGGTTAATTCAGTGGGATCCCTTCGTATGTCGTCATGCTTGATATAAAATATCGGGATGGAGCCGCAATTTCTATGTATTAGCTGAAAAAGAAAGGGGTTGAAGTGGTTTGGTTGAGCATTTTAGATATTGACCTCTTATTAGGAATTCCCAATTTCCTTCTGTTTAAACTTAGTGTCAACAATGTAAGTTGCTTCCTGAATTCTTCGAGTCGAAGGATTTGTTCTTGATTGTTAATGATTTTTTATGAATGAATTTTTAGACGTCATAGGTTGGCAAGGCATTGGGTTTACTTTCATGTTAATCTTTGTCTCTGTGAAAAACTTTAAGGAAAATCGCTGGAAAACGAGAGGTGTGTAGTAGCTCTTCACCATGTTATTAGTGAATATTAATTGTACCATTACAGAACGTTGAGTTACTGACGCGCATGGTGCTACTAAATATGTCGTAGAACTATGTTCTTCATCTTTTTCGACGTGCGCACACACAGTTGGCCTATTTCCCTTGATAAGTATTCCCAAGTGACCTTGCAGAGTGGAAACATCTTTTCTTTACTTTCACTATCATCTATCATTTTTGCGTGCCCTGATCCGCCACCCTGAGTTTGGAACCGCTGAATTCTATGGATTCGCGTATCGAGTGCAATCCATACACATGACTGGCATGCATTTGGGAGTGGATGCATTGGCGTGTGGCCAGTGTCGCAGTCAAAGAATCTCAGTGTATGCTGCTTGCTTGTGATCGGGGATGTATGTAGGCGAAATGATCCGTGCTCGTGCATGTAATTGGGGGTATTTTTAAGCATTCGTCTCTAGGCTCCATCGCGTGTCAACCGCGTGCCGTTATAAGTCAACCCCGTCTGGTCCATTGTCTGGGAAGAGTGAAGATATCCGATGTTGACGGTCGTCTTCGTGAAGGGGTGCTCTCGTTGGCGTCGCATCTCGGTCCCCCGATCACGGAGGGCACGCGCGCGCCATCTCTCGACTCTCCCGTTTTCACTTCCCCGCGGAAAGGTCTCTCCTTATCCCAATCCCCCCCAACAGCACGCTCGTAACCTTCGCCCGCCCGCCCGCTCTCTCAGTGTGTTAATCCCGCGTCACCACGTGAGTCGTGCCCCGAGAAGAGGAGAGGGTTTGGGGGGGGGGAGGGGGGCGAGCGAGCGGCGGAGGCGGCTGGTGGCGAGGCTGGGTAATCGATAGCGTATCCTTGGACACACGCCGACGACAACAACACAGAAAGCGCACGCAGTGGTCCCCCCCTCATCTCGAATCCTTCTCCCCCCCCCCTACGTCGCCTGCCCGCCCGCCGCCGAATTCAAGGGTTTTCTGCCCTCCTTCCATCCCTCCTGCATCCTCCGCGCCCCTATCTCTCCACATCGTCGTCTCTTCTCTTCCTCTTATGTACTCCTTCCCCTCGCCCGGTGTTCTTCCCCATTATTTCTGCCCAAACACCTAGCCGCCCCCCCCCCCCCGTCTCATGCAATTAGCGCGGGCCCGCCACCATGTCAGGCCAAAGTTTGGTGGCCGCCTCCGTTCGAGCATCGTTGAGCGTGGGGCGTCTGAAGCGGTTTTGATTGCCGGAACCCGGAAAGGGGACGCGTGAAGCCACTCGAAATGGTCTCTCTATTCGGGATGCTGCGTTTCTTATCTTGCGACTTCCATAGAGCTCTGCGTTTCTAGGGCTTTTATTTTGAATCGAGTGGTAATCATAGACTTTGAGTTTCATGTAGGAAAACTGCTTTGGAGATTCCAATCAAAATTTCTTTTCTGCTCCCACCGGTTTCGATCATTCAGGTGACCTCATGAAAAAAGTTTGATTATGATATAAGCTGTCCTTGGAAGGTTCACATTATCATTGAGCTTGTACTGGGAAGGAAGCAGTATTTTCTCAGTAGATTAAATAAAACCAACTTTGTATACTCCACTAGAGGTTTATTTAAAACGATCCGGGTTTCGACACTTCCTGTCATCTTCAGGTGTATTTTCTCAGTATTCGTATCTCAGCCCGTGTCTCCAATAATTTAAAATTCAAGAAATGACGCAAAAAACTGTTTTACATTTTCATGTATTTCTGATTTACCGAAGAGTAAATGAATAATTAATATTATCAAAGGATCTTGAACGTTGCTTGAAAAAATCTGTCGGTATTCAGCATCTGATTCACCGGAGAATCGAAGCGTCTCACTACTATGACTAAGTGAACCCGGGCGTTCTTGAGTGTCCATTGTGCGAGAAGAAAAATCCCCATTTTGGCCGTATTGTTCTCTTCTCTGCTTTGGTAATTTGGGGAAGGAACCTAGAACTAAGGTTTCTAGGGCCAATGAAGACATTGGTAAGGGAAACATCATAGGGAGGGAGGGTGTAGAGAAACCAGGTTTTGGCGGTAGACTGCCCTTACGAAAGGCAGTGAACACGGTTTAGCGTCCCATCCGACGACGACCGGAGTGGGGAACTAAACTGCAAGTGATCTCCGTAGTATACAAGTAGAGATCGAGATTTCGCTGGTAAAAATATAATGTTATTGTTCAATTCTTATGATCAGTGAAAACATCTATTCTCCTTTACTTATGTAAACTTTTGATATCTGGAGACATTTCAAACATAAGTTGGTAGAATGCTTTCAACTTGAAGGTGAAAAAAAGAAAAATCACTACAATTTTATTTTCTTGCTTCATTCACCGGCCATGGTTTTGCTGTGGTATAGTATCAGCTTTCTTTGTTCCTTCCGTGGGATTCCTTAATAATCTCGCAATACCTTTCCTTTTTCGGAGAAGTACCTGATCCACACATGTTGTCGCCCAACAATACCAATATGATCAAGGATTAGATAATCTTTAAGCGAAGTTGACTTTCAAGATGAGGACAAGGGATAATCCGCGCTATCCTGCGTCACCACGCACCCCAGTTGGTCGCGTAGCGATTATTTCTGCACCACGGCGTCCCTTTCTCTGGCATTGCTCATTTCCACGTTTCTGGCATGTCTTTGTTGTATCTTGCTGTGAACATGTAGAACTCAACGGAGCATGGCGATGCCGGCGTCGTATCACTTGGCCCTCGGCAACGGCTGGCCTTCTGTGGGCCCGAAATATGCTGGCACCTCCCGGTCTTTAGTGCCCATTGTATGCTAATGTCACACTTTTGTTGGAGAGAGGCTGTACTCAAAATTTTTAAACGAGAGAAAGTCAGAAATGCTGTGGTATTTCTCAAGAATTCCTATGGAAACGCGTTTTCATAGTGAATATGTTCTTGTCCAACGATTGAAATGCTGCATTGGTGCCACATGAGATCATCAGTAATCAGAGTATGTTATTATTCCATCGGGATCCTGGATACTTGTGTTTTCATCAGAAGATCGCGGGTTTTTTTCGATTCATAATCCGGAATATCTACACCGAATTTTCCTGTAGTGAGCCGATAAAGGCCGTTTATCCGTGTCTTTGGGCATTTTCTCCATTGCTGCTGTTAAATATCTCGCATCTTCTGATTCGTTTTTATTTTTTATGAGCAGGAAACCGTGCAAGTTTAGCAAGGAATCTGTTGTTATGGGCTATTCAGAAATGGATAAGTTGGTCATGTATGAGTCCTAATATATCAGATGTAGATGTTTCTTTTATTCACTGGTTTATATTGTGGTTCGTTATTGCACCTTTAAAATGGTTTTTAAGCTTGGTGTATTATCTTTGAGTCCTATTTTTATTTTTTCATTCCGTTGGTAGGGCTATACTTAAACTGAATAAGTATATCTTGTCTCGGAGAGGTAAGGATGTTTGTTGCTCTTGGTGTAGAACGCATAGTTTTGCTTTTCAGAGTCAGCATCAATTGAACCCTTCGATACGGTTGCATTTTTTGTTGTTCGGTAACGGAAATATTTCGATGGCGGCAAATATTTCCCATCGGAACAGTCCATGGCAATGTACAGGGACAGAAACGTAATTGCTATTAAGTATCGTACTCGATGTTGACGCGTTAATGCCTTTTCGTCGCAGTCGGTTTAAATGCTGTCAGGGTGATGAGGAAGTTATTTTTTGGGGAACAGAAAAGAAGTGGGGGAGAGACCGCGCCAGTCTGAGTTTATTGCTTTTTCGTTGTACTAAGTTTTTTTTACGGAAGTCTGCTTTCGTGGAAATAATTCGCGGAAGCATTTTACGCTGAAGGCGTCGCGCATTGATGGTGAGCTGTGATTGGTTTTAATGGACTTTTCCGTGACACGGCGTTCGTCGCTGCGGTGACTTAAGCGTAAGAAGTTTTGCAAGAGACTCTGCGTTGAATCGGTTGCATTCATCGCATGACATGCGCCTTCTATGGAATTTTCCAGCATTCATTCGAGTCGTGTCACTGCCTTGGAGAGTGCGTCTTCATTTCTAATTAACATTTTTGCACATGGAAGCTATATGACTGCTTGTTCATCGTAGTTGTTTTTTTGTAAATTGCATCGCTAATTGATTAGGGGAGGTATTTTTATTAATCGAATTAATGCGTCGTAGTTGTAGTGGCCAAAAATGCCTTTGTTCCTTTACATTTTCCTGCAGGTATTTATAAAAGGTGCTCTAGTATTAGACTCTATTATTAAAATTGCTCTAATTATTAGAAATATGTCGTTTTGTTGCCCGAAGTGTTGCTGTTTCCTCCTGTCACGCATGATGCAGCCTCCTCTCAGCGAAGTTGAACTTTCAGTACCTCTAGAGCCGTCTCTCTTTAATATCGATTTGGTAGCTCTGCGTCGTTGGATTTCCAACGCACTTCATCGGAAGACTAAATAACACGACTTAAATTGATTACATGCAGCTGGGGTACTCTTGCCATAGTTTTGTATCACTGCAGCAGAAGTTGAACTTAATGAGTCAGGTAGTTTCGCCACCAGTATTTCAATGTCAAATAGAATGCCACGCATCTCCTCCTGTTGAGACCCATGTGTGGGCGTAACCGGGGTGGGTTGAGGGAAGAAAATCTCTGAAATCGCTGGGATTTAGTGATAATGGATTAAATTCGTGGAATTGTAAACAGGTGATGTAACGTGTGTGTGCAGTATTGTGATAACAGATGCCAGGATTTGTAAACTTTCATTTTTCCTCCTCTCAGGGAGATGTTTGAACACTGCCATCAAGAATAAGCATTTAGGCTCTTGAAGCATTTGAGCTCTCCTTTACGTGCTATACCTTTTGATAATGATTTTCTCTCGTATACCAATCCTATGGAATTGTTCTAGTATCTTTTTTAACTTTATTTCTTTTAAAATTGCTGTTTGGTAATCATTTTTCGGTAGGATAGGCTCTTCTTACGATTGATGTTAAACTATCCAAAATACTACTTGTATTTGTTAACTTTCACTGGGGTTATTTGGAACTATTAAAACAACCGACGTCGTGAAGCTTAAATTTATGTTTTTATTCGTTTATTTTTTTGTTGCAATGCTTATCTAAATTAATGGTGGCCTTGAGAAGCAGGACTCTGGTTGATGTCGGTGTTTATTCGTGGCCCATGTCCGCGACCACCTGCAGTGCGGCGTTGTCCCCCTTGGTCCGTCCTCCAGATGTCACCGGCGTCTTTCGATCGCGCCCTAGTCCTCCGCCAGCGGCGCCACCGGTCACGGTGCTCTCCTTCCCCCCACAAGGGCTTTGATTCCCGTCCCTCGGAATCCCCGTCGTTCGACCGCATTTCCTCACCCCCTCGCGACCCCCACCCACGCCCCTTCAAACGCAAACTGTCTCCCTCCTCCCACCCCCTCCTCCCCCCTAATTATGCATTCCTCTCCACCATTCCTCCCTCGCCCTCCCACTGCACCACCGTCTCTTTCCTTCTCCCCAGCGTCCACTGCTCTCTGATCTTCATCTGTTATTTCCGCCCCTCCGCGTGTCTCATCATTTGCCCTGACTCTCAGATAGACCTCCCCCTTCTTCTTCCTTTAGTTCTCTTTTTTATTTCCTACCGCCTCACTCCCCCCTCCCCCCGCCTCCCCCTATGGCCGGCCGAGGGACTCGCAACCCCTTTCATCGGAGGCGGCATCGCGGTGAAAGACGTTAAAAAAAAGAAGCGCAGCGGCGGCCGCTCTCCTCCTTCACCACGTCCTCTTTTCTCGCGTGGGTTGGGACGGGGGCGGCGGCGTATAATGGTTTGGGCTGTTATCTCCCCTCGATGCCTCCCTTCCTCTGGATAGCAGGCCCTTCCGATGAGGACGACTCGCCGGATCAAGTCGGTTGGGAGTCTTGAATTGTGCGTCAGCCCGCTCGCTGGCGGATATTCCGTCTCGTTTATTGAGTCTGTCCCTGATTCATCGCCAAGACGTTTTCTCGTTATGGCAAAGACGGTGCCAATCGAATTTTCACCCCATCGCTTTTGATTTGGATATTGCAGTATTCGGTGGTGATAAGGTTCGTTCTTATTGGTTTCTGGTAACTGTTCATTTGGTCCGCGTATGACTCGTCTAGAAGAAAAGGTTATCGTTAATTTATTGACGTACTCTGAAGAAATTGAACCATATTCCATTGGTTCATCATTTTCTACCGCTGTTCCCCGCGCATACTAAGAAAATGAGCTTACCCCTGTATCCTGGCTCCTACCCGGGTGTAAAACGTTTAATAATTTAAAATTACTTTGTGCAGCCCACTTGGTCCTTAAAAATGACCATGAACTCCATACTTAATTACTTGTGTACTTCTCCTTTCTTCCGCTTCATTTCCAGCTGGGCTGCATTCTCTATCTGACCTCACCCAAGTGTACTCTTATGCCCTTGTCCCAATACGGTATGTGAGGCATTATGCGGAGGGGCCGCTCTTTGAGCCGTGATATAGTCATTACTTCTTTCCTGGATTGTGTCATTCATAGATTTTCAAGATAATTGGTGCCCCATCGAAATGTACAGGGGGTATTTTTGAGAAAAATTTAAAGGTAGTATTTTTGAGATAAATGGAAGGGTTAGTTTTGAAAGGGTTTGGTGGGAGGACTGTGAAGAGAATTTGGATGGGCGTTCATTAACATTAGAGGACTTTGGCCAGAGATCCTAGGAAAAGATTCATTTAAGAAAACACCGGCAAACAGTTAAAAGGGAAAAACTTGGATTGTTTGGAAGGAGAGCAAGAAGGGAGTTGGAGGCTTGCAGAGGTTTGTTCGGAGGAGAATGAAGCAGAGCGCAATTACGGCAAAACTAAGAATGAATTGTTGTGAAGGAGAAGAATTGGGAACTAGGAATTTTTAGGGAGGAAGGAAGGCTTTTGAAAAGCGGTAGTAGGAGGCTGAGGTTGTTGATGGAGAGAGTAGTTCGTTGTGTGGGGATATCGAAGCTGTAACATACTGGGATGAGGATGGGACTGGTTATGTATTTTGGACGTTTTGAAAGGAGTTAAAAGTATACTGAGCTATGTTGATGAATAGGGTGACGATAGAGGTGGTTAAAGATGTGTATGCAGAGTAAAACCGGTCCAAATAAATTATGTATGGTGACGAGATCGGATCAGTTCGTCAGATTTTCATGTTTTCTACTTATCAACTTAAACACCCCGTTCTTCAGTCGATTTAAAATATATTTCCTGTTTACCTTCAGTGATTTATTGATTCTGCGCCAATATTTTGCTCTCCGTCCTCCTGCTTATAAGTAGTATGGAAATAAATAGGAGTGTACATTTTTGATGTTTTATATAGAGGAGGAATAAGTAAACTTCTGTCGTTACAGCTAAATGTCTTATCGCTTTTACTGTATGACATCATTCTTTTACCATCATCATTATATATAGCTTAGGTTGACGATTTTTGTTTACGTTTGGTTTTCTTTATCTCCCGATGTTTTGTGTCGTGGGCGTGCAGGATTGGATTATTCATCCAGTGGGTTTCGCGGTCTTTAAACACACAAAGACGGTCTCAGCGTGGTGAAAGGTCTTATAATTTGTTTGTTAGGTCTAGTTATCAGTTGGGGAATTGATATTTCTTATCTTGCTGCCCTTTATCATCTGCCGGTGTGATAGGGGTGGAATGTAATGAATTCTCGTCTGTCCTCTGAGTAGCATTCACAGCGAAATACCAACTCGACCCAACAATGACTAACCCCTTTCTCTCGAATAATACATACAAATTTCGCGAAAATACGTCTAGGAGGTCGTTTTTATGAATGTAGTATTGTTCACCTTGGGTACTGATCTGTAATCTATCTCGAATGTGCTATACTTCGCGAGTCATACAGTAGATTTTCTAGAAAAAGATCAGTGTTCCTGATAATGATCGCTATCTGCGTCAGTAGTACGTTCCTTTGAACCAATCTGTGAAATCGCCAAATCGTCACTACTATGTTCAAATTCATCTTCTTTTTGGAAATTAATTCATTCTTGGTGCTATACCCCTCTTGATTAACGCAATTCGTCGTGGACAAACTGCTATAAATTATATCAATTTTATCAGCCCAAGTTTCATTGGTGTTTTTCAATGGTCGGGACGGTCTAGTTAACGTTGCTAAACGAGAATTTGAAATCTAGAATGGACGATTTCATTCCTGGGTAACACATTATCTAAGACTTATGCCCGTATTCATAGTCATATTCCTAGGGGTTACATGGGCATCCCCTAGCCAGGTAACATCTAGGGGTCCCCTACGCTGAGCGATTCATAAACCTTACCTGGGTAACACCCAGTCAGGGGATGCCTGGGTAAGAGATTTGGCAACAACCCCGCGGAAAAATACATATGAACAGTTCCGCTGAATGGTTCTCGATTTTTTCGATCCTCATTTTTCACCGTGGCCAAGCACGCTATAAACAATAATTTAGTATTCTGTTACACAATGTTGATGAAAAATGATTGAAGGAATGTGAATGTTTAAAATATTACTTAAATATTTATGTAATATGAATGGAGAGGAATATGAGGGTGGTTCAATAAGTACCCGTGTTTTTAAACAGAAGACATTACTATGGAAAGTTGTTGATAATATCGTGTACTCCCTTCAGTACAGTAGTATCAATTCGCCCCACGCGTGGGCAGCAGTACTGCGTTAGGGGAGCTTTGGATAAGCTTCAAGCCTTACCCAGGAAATCGATCGCCTGGGGGAGGGTTAGGGAACGGCAGTCCCCTAACCCTCCCCCATAACGGATATGAATACTATTTCTGAGCCCAGGGGTCCCCCACACCTGGGGGACACCCAGGTAACGACTATGAATACGGCCCTGTCTCCCTATCAACAGGTTGTAACGTCGGTTCGTTGGGCTCCACGTTGCCTAGTCGCTAATGTATTTTTTGGTAATATTCCCTTAAGTGACCGGGTGGCAGTAAATTAGAATTGGGCGAAATATTGGGAATTGTATTTATATTTTAAAGGACTTTTCGTCTCTTTGGTCAATAGTTATTGATGTGATTACTTATTGACTTTTTAGTGAACATCGAGACTGTTGGAAATAGCCTTCTAGGTGTGGGAAATCTCGCGAAAATTTATTTTACCTCATCCGTCGCCTTCACGTTGTCAGTCGGTTTCCGCCGGGCGCCATGACCCCGATTCCTCTTGTATAATTTCGTTTTCTTTTGCCATACTCAATAAATTTCTTCCCGTCATCGAATGTAACTTGGGTGGCGTGCGTTTTCCTGGTTGTGGTTTATCTGGGCGGAGGTGGTGGCGAGACCCAAGTACTTCTCACCCCCCCCTTGCCCAAGGCCTTTAAAAGCGCCCCTTCCCGCCCGCCGAGTCTCCCCCGACGCGAATAATTGTTTCATCCCCCGCTTTCCTCCTCCTCCTCTCCCATCCCGTTTAACGCTGAAAGATAGATGATGCACTTGGGCAGAGCGGGAACGCGAGCACTCGAGCAGCCAGGGGCGGCCGAGACCTCTTCTCCCCCTGCGCCGGCCAAGGAGACGTCTCCGCACAACCCTCCATTCCCTCCCCGTTTCCCCCCTCATTCCCTCCTCCCCCGTCTTCCCAGAACCCCTCTCCGCCCTACCTCGCCAACCCCTCGTCCGCTCCTTCCTTCCTTCTCCTCCGGCGCCGACCTACCTCAAGGTGGTGAAGGAAGCAGCCGAGGGATTCCGACAAGGCGTGGTGGTGCGGTGCGTGCGTGCGTGCATGGAAAGGATTCCGTGCGAAATATTTAAACATTATTGGATACATGGGCTACAAATGCTGTGTTTTTTGGGAAGTGAGTTCTGTTGAAGTTTGTACTTTTTTCTGTTCGAACGAGAAAATTTTGTAGAGGATAGTTTCAAGCCTTACTCGGTGGAATTCCTTGATATCAGGGATAGAAGAATTAACTCTGCAATTCCACATTACAATGTGAAATAGCAGAGTTAATTCTTCTATCCCTGAGAAAATTTTGCCTTTAATTTGAGACTAAAAGCGTTATATCTGCTTTGTCGGACGTTTATGTTAATAGGGTTTTAAAATATCGGTGTATACCATCAAAACGTGAAAACAATTCTCGGTAAACCGTCTTTGGTAACTTCGGTGGCTAAACTAAATTAAAAATTGATTCTTCTCTTTAAATTTTGGAATGTAAGTTTTCACCATGTGCTGAAGTTTCAAATGCAGGGACAAATATTTTAAGGAGGAGGTTCATAGGCGTCACGAAGACACATAATACAATCTATATGAACCACTTGGCTGTACCACAAGTTCACGCTTTATCAATATGAACAGGTGGTATAACGACAAATGATGTTATAGTGGCATAGATATAACGGGGTCGCAGCTACTCTTTGAGTTGGGAGTGAAACTTGTGTATTGCATTTAGGCTCTGGGTTGTTTCTTCCCACATCTATATACTATAAAAATTACTAGCTCTCTTTCTCTCTGTACCACTTTCTTGTGGTTCCTGCTGAACAGCTTTCCTCATGTTTACTTTCCCCCTTTCTTACTGTGGCAGTGTTAGCAGCGGTGGCTCCCAAAGGGAGAATATAAAGCGGTGAATTTACTTGCCCGGGTAATGATTTACCACCTCCAAACAAAATTTAGTAGAATGAGAAAACACAAAGGTAGGTGGAAAGAGCAGGGGGTTGCGATTTTAATTAAATTTTCAACTTTATAATTGTGGTGTCTACTCAAGTATAAAAGTGGCCAAATTCAAAGTTCCACATGAGCTTCGTGAGCTATCTTTTACTTCACATGGCTTCGCGAAGGTGTTACATCTTGCCCCTCTCTTCTGTGTTTGCCGCTGCGGTTCACTAATGCAAAAGTGGCTATCTATGAAGATGGAAACCAAACAGAAGGTAAAATCACTAGTCGGCACCGTAAGCACTTAGTCGGCCAGTGTATTCTATGCCGTTCGAGAGCTACCGCAGCAGTTCCCTGCATCTCCGTTCCTTGTTAGAGGCCGGCGCGGCGGAAGAGTAGCAGATCTGGGCGTTGGCATCGGTGTGAGCTGTGAGGGCGGACAATTGTTGGGGTGCAGGTCGGCGCTAATTGGTGCCACCCGGAGACGTGAGTTTCCGCGGTTTGGCGTGGCGCCTTTGTGTTTGGCGTCGGCGTCCTCGCCTGCATTTCCGGCTCCTTTCTTTTCCTCTCCCTCCTATCCTTCCTGTTCGCCTCTGGTCCAAGTGCCAACATTCCCATTAACCTGTGGCATTGTGCGCTGTCTCGAATGCGAACTTCGGATCACGTTGTCAGTTTAGCATCTCAACGGCGGACGTGCTCAGACGTTGCGATACGAGTACGAGGCATCCCATCCTGCATCGTCTTGCCTCGTATTCCCCACGTAACATCGTATTCCTGGTTTTCTTACTTATTGTTTGCATCGAAAAATGGGATTGTATCACTGAGCGGCTTAGTATTTGAATACGATATAGATAGTCCTTGACTTACCTGATCATCACTGGGTACGAGTTTCTGATGATACCCCGGATTGATCAAATGTATTTCATAGATATGTTTGGCAACAATCGTAACATTAAGAATATCGACTTTTATGTTTATAAAGGCTGCCGTTTCGAAGATGGAATGGATAGATGAAACAAGAAATGAAGAAGTATTCGAAAGGGTAGCAGAAGTGAACTGTGTGGAGCACTATAAAGGAAAGAAGTAATGGATTGATTGGGCGCACTACGAGGCACAGTGCGTTTGTGAGGAATATAATTGAAGGAAAAGACCCAAGAGAAAGGATTAGGGATAAATTATCTCCCCAGATAAACAAGTAAATACGCGAGAATAACTACTAGGGAGTAGGAGAACTGCCATTGGGTAAGGGAGAATGGGGGACTGCAGTCAACAGTCTTCGGATTGAGCGACCGGAGCGGTGCGCATTTGAGGAAAACTGAATGAAGCAATCGTATCCCGCTCTTTTCTAGTGTGTACATCTACTGCTTACTCCCGTTGTGACTTTCTATAGCAAATAGGCTAGACCAGGTTTCTACTGCTGTACAGTCCACTTAAAATCTAACTACAGAAAGATGAATCAGCAATTATGTCGTCGCTGTCTTTATCTTGACCTGATTAAGCTTCGACGGAACTTATAACATTCAGTCAGCATTTATCAAAAGAGTGAATCTTTTGGTGATTCATTGTTGATTCATATTCTCTTTTTAAACCGGCTTTTGGATGAAATAAAGTTTCGCTTCCTGGTAATTCCGAGTCACCATGAATAATGAATCCCTCTCTGTATCCCATCGGTGAAAGACTTATCACAATTCTACTACTTGTCAGGAAGTGGCTTCATCGATGTTTATGTTCGAAGAGCACGAGGATGTGACGTAGGCATGTGCGGGGTGATGTAGTTCCAAGGTTGAGTGCAACCACAGTTATGATGACGACATACATCGTTGAGGGTATGACTAAGCAGTAATTATTAATAAAAGTATGATTTCTTTTGTTGGTGTATTTTCCTCACGTCGAGTTCCCCACTACGCTGTAGCAATACGAAATGGTCGACGCGTTACGCAAATCCTTGATATTAACTGTTGCGTATCCGTATTGTTCTTTCTTGAGCATTATTTCAATCAGGCATGCTCAATTTTATTCGTCAAAAAATAGTAAAATACGTTATTCGATGTCTGCTACATTCAAATAATCTTGTTTTATCCAGTTTATTGCTAATTGCATCGACGTAAAGGGATATTTAAAATTCCTGATGGCCACAAAGTCGTCGTAGAGTTTGGAGCGTGTTTGATGTACATTTTAAGTTAAGTGCTGAATGTGTAATTGTACAGGACCTGTTTCTATCTTAGTATTGGATGCCGGCGAATTAATGTGCTGACACGAAATACGTTGACCGTACTAAATGTTTCGTCAAGGTGAATGAGTATCGTATCCTTTAATTATAATGACGGCAATTAAGAAATCGTTTCGATTGTTTCTCGTCTTCTTACATAGCAATGCGGTCTTCGTATTTAATTGCCTCTCCACTCACCCGCAATGTCGTTAAGGAACGAGATAAGATAGGTCTACATGTTTTAGTGTTATCAATTCCGAATTATGAAATCTGTCCCGTATCTAAAAAAGATTTATTAGCCAGAAATAAAAGGAAGATTAACTTAGCGTAAACCAAATTGCCGATAGCGGACGGGATATCGGTATTTCCGTCACGAGAAGAAGCCATTACATTTCTTTTCCTCCCTCTTTTATCCCACCTCCACCTATCTTATGGGCCGTCTTAAAAAAAAAACCCCGGCGTCTTGACCAATCGCGAGGGCGTGCTCGGCACACACGGACGACAGAAGAGGCTCGTTTCGAAGGCGATGGTCTTCGCCCGTGTCGATCCGAAGCGGTGGTCGCCTCGCGTTTCGATCAGCCGCTCTCGTTTTTCATCCTCGCTTATCCTCACCGCGGCACCCTCGTTCCGCGACGGTGGTTGAAATTAAGACCCATCCCCCCCATTAGCTCGCCGAAGTCATTTTCCTCCGTAATATCGATTCTTTCTCGCCTTTTTTTCCTCTTCCTCTCCTTCACTCGACCTTTGCGGCCGAGGTCAAGGCTGGGAGGCACTGACTTCTTTCGGGCCGTCTCTTTCCGGAGAGTTGCCGAGCCGAAGAGCCTCCGCTGGGCTGGAACCGAAACCACTTCCTCTTTCCTCACGTACATCTATTATGATCATAGGCACTGCACTAACGGCCGACGTAAGAGCTTGTAGCTGGAGGCGTTAGGACATCAGCCTAGAGTAAAAGATAGAATTGGAAATAGGGTTGGAAAAGTGGCGAACGCTAGTGTGTGTTTTGATGGATAAGGGTTTTGTTCTGTTTTTTTCTGTAGTCATTGAGTGGGAATCCTTATTTCCTACCGTTAGAATTTTTATCATCGCACGAAGGAGAATAGCGTTTAGTAATTGAAAGGTTCTTCTTTCTTCTGCTGTGTTGTTTTATGAACAGAGATCAACTTGATTTCATCCATTCGTTCAATGAGTTGTGGAGTGTAGGGTTGCATGGGAAAGCAACGTGGACTCGAGGAAGACGAGAATAGGCCGTCGGTGGTCGTCGTGTGGAGGAGGATGGAGAAGGGGTGATGGACGGAAAGGAAGACAAACGAGGAAGCGCTTTGCGTGGCGGGTGAGGAAACTTCTAGATGACGTTTGGTGGTAGATTAGGTGCTTAGAGAAGGTAACAAGGGGTGACAGGTTCTAAAGACCGTGGTCTAGGGCACGATCATAGATAAGTATGGAAAGGCAAAAAAGAGAATAGGTATCGTGAATAGAATGAAGGAGATGAAGGAAGAAATATTCGCGGTGGATGGGGGTCTTGCACTTATAAAAATGTTGAGGATTTTAACTCACTTCCATTTAAACCTACCATTAACTGGTAGAATATCTAATAAATGAATGAAAAGTTTTGCGATTTGGCATGTCCTGCTAATTAATTGTGGTGATAATATGAAAGGAGTGTGCTTCGTTGGCTTGGCCATGTTGAGAGAATGGAATAGAGTCGAATAACGAAACAGATATGAGTGAAATGGATGGTGCGAGAGGGAGAGGTAGGCCGAGAAAGTTGTGGTTGAGGAAATTCTTTTGAGGAGGAATATTAGGAGTTTTAAATACAGGAGGGCGTGTATGAAGCAGTGTATGGGGGTAAATGAGGCAAAAGAGGTTTTCAAGGCTAGGTCAGTATGGAGGAGATTATTGAAGCAGAGTTAGGTGTACAAACATGTATTCATGAGTGAAACTTAGTGACTCTGCCTACCGCGGAAGGGAACGTCGTGATTGGTATGTATGTAAATGTTAGCCTTCGTGTCGAAATCCTGTGATTAGAATTTTTATAGATTTTGTTCTATTTGTTGGTCTCGCGTGGTTAACATTTCGATGCCGAGTCTCAAATCTTGCGACGCTCTCGAGACGTGGCCAAATCGGAGTGAAACGACGGCCATCTATTCTCTTTCCTTCGCCCGTCAGCTCCACGACAGTGCTCCTCCTCCCTCAATTCGATTTTTCTTGCTTCTCGTCCCCCCCCCTCCCACACTGTCTCCCCAAATTGTTTCCATTCTCCCCGCTCGTCCTCCCCCCCGCCCTCCTCCAAACGGCCTGCCTAATTGAGCGTTCTTTTAATTGACGTCGGATCGGAAATGGTGCGGCCCCTCGCTCTCGCAGCGCGTCGCCGAGCATCTTCATCGGGTGGTTGCAGTCTCGAGACGCTGCTGAAGAGGGCGTTAATGACGGCTAATTATGCGGTGAAATCTTCCGGCGCGGAATGCACGGGAGGAGGGAGAGCTGCCTGGGCGCGGCACGGGTGATGAGGAGGGACGTGTTCATCACCCACTGTCTTTCAGCGCTAATACACCTGCCAGTCGCCCTCCGCATATTTTTCAATGCCAAATGAAAAGTGCCCTCGTCATTCCTTTTAATGAAGCAGTAAACTTGAATACTATTGAATCAAACAATTTACCTACCTATTTTAGTAAATTAGGAACGAATGTTAGTATATTATTCCCGGTAATGTTCGTGGCATACCATTCTCAGGGTGTCCACTCTGGAAGACCGGGAAATCTCAGGGAATTTTATTTTCACTGGAAATCTCAGATAAATATTGAATTGACTGGAATTTTCTGTGGTGTCAATATATAAAACAGCAACGGAAGCCATGTTTATTTTTCGGCAAGTTGCTAAGTAAAATTTCTCTTGCGTTGTCGCATTTTGCATTCCTGTAATCACCGAAAGCCGAAAAAGGGATCCGCCGTTGTTGGATCTTGCTGCGGCCGCGATTCATCTTTCCCAGGCCCCCCAAAATGTTTGACTTTTTCGCGGGAAGAGTGCCCGTGACTTGTGGGTATCCAGTGACTTCATCCCTTTTTCGCGTAAAGCTGCGGTGACGCGCCGCCGCAGTCTTCTTTTTTGCCCGTTCCTGCATAAGGGTGTGTGCTCGGCCACCTTTTCTCTCTTCCGAAAGATGTTTTTTCTTCGCTCAAGTTTATGACGTGGGATTTTCCCTCGCGGGACGTGCATTGTAATGGGTGGACCGCTATGGGAAGATATCCTCGTACATTCTCGCGCGTCTGTCCCTTTCTCTTTCATGCCTGGCCGAAGTGTTTAAAGGGTGTTGTTGCGGATTCCGCGTATGCATTCGCGGGCAAAAGGGGAGATGTGGGAAGGGAAGTGTTTGACGTCGCTGTGTTGCCTAATCTGCATTAAAATTAATTTTCTCCGAAAGTGGTCGTGGTTTAAAATATGTTTTTTCCCAGTGTAGAATACTCTCTTCAATGGATGTTTAGACACTGTTAATTCCGTGAGCATTCGTGTGTATATTTCCACCCCTGCGTCGTAATACAACGAACATGACATAGTGGCAATGATTTTTGGAGATATTTTATTCAGCTGTCATTAGTTGGCAATAAGCCAGGCGGTAACACGCCTGTCACTTGTCTGAAAAAAACAAGTATGACATCTAAAATTCCATTGAGAGTAAACCCTCCTCGTCACAAAGTCGGAGTGAGCAACAAATATCGGTAAAGACATTTTGTGAAATCAGTCATCCTAGATATTTTTTGCACCTTTTCTAAATGATATCGATATTTCTTGGAAAGGGCTTAAGTAGTTCTGCTGGCAGTGTGCTCCGATCCTCAATTGTGCTATTAAGGAATGAGAATTTTTTAAATTAGCCTTTCGTGTCCGGCATTTTACCTTGTGTTGATGCTTCCCAGCGTGATTCGGATTTCTCTCTACCTTTCATAGTTCCTCCCATGCTTTTTCATGGAAGTGAAAACTTGTGAAAGGTTATTTTTTGGAACGCTTATGAACCTGTCATTGACTGTCGAAGTCGTGCCTCCCTATTGTTGCAAAATAAATTTAAGTGGCACTATAGCTATCGTGCTTGATTTTAGGAAAGAGCTTCTTCAATTCGTAGCGCTTGTTAATGTGGTGAGCGCGGTGTTGGCTAGAGATTGGTGCTTCATGTCCAGTTTAGTGGGTACTGTTTGGAATAAAGCTTTGAGAAACAAAAATGCAAAAAAAACTGGCGGTTACTTGGCGAGGTTCGCCTTCGACTGGCCGTGCAGTGATCGAAGCGAATCCAAGTGGGAAAGCCTTTGCGATTTATGTGGAAGTAGATCGTACATTGGTGGAAAAACAATAAACTCTTTTCTAATTTTATTCGTTTTGTAATATAGCTTGGTGTTATGAAATTACCCTGTCTCCTCTCTTGTGGTTTCAGTTCTACTTCAGTCTGATGCTGATTGATGCCTAATGAATGCATTAAGTTTTTGTTTCTGTTGGGAAAGTGCGTTTCCTCATTGCTGTAGGGAAAACAGAACAATGCCGATTGCGTTTTAATTCAACTCCTTCCATTTCATCTTCAGTCGTGATTATTATTTTATTTCAGTGGAAACTTTGCAAACAGGTATTCTTAAACATTATTACGTGAGTGGGAAATTGTCTCAGTTTTAGGACTATTGTCCTAATACAGTATTAGATACTAGAATTAAGTTCGCTGGGATGCTACACGCCTCGACTGTTTTCTTTCATCTTCGTGTGAAATTATATTTATCCTTTTAATGTTGGTAGAGGTATGCTGTGTGAGAAAAAATAAATGAGCGTTCGGGTCTGCTGCGCTAACCGCTTAAAATTCCTGGTTCGCCAAGTCTTTAAGTCTCTTAGCTGGCCACAAATGGCTAGGAGTTTCTAAGTCGTATGCTGCGTAGATATATGATGATTGATACTGCGTCTTCGGAAGCGTCCCATGGCGGGTAGGTTTGGTAAGAATGAGGAAGTGTGTGGAGGAGAACTATGAGAGAGCTTGGCGGCATGCGCCTATAATCCTTTTCTTGCATCAAGAAGAAGAATAATGGTTAAGGGACCCTGAAGTCTCAGCAGCGATGATGACGATTTGTTGGGTTTGAATGTGGATTCACCCATTTACAGAGTATTGTATCCACTATGCTCGATAGGGAGTCTTCAACGCCCTTCTTATCCATCCGATAAAATTCTCGAGTCAGATAAAATTTCAGAAATTAGATGCAATCGAAGCAGAATCATTATTTGAGAATACACCCACTTTGTATTGATTCCTCAACAAATGGATTAACAGGCATTACAATAATTACTTAAGATGCATTTTTTATGCAGGAAAATGCGATATCATTCGGTAAGTTTTGAACAAAAACGTCTTTGCAAGGAAAATTTCGTACATTGTTGGCATATCTGGAACATAAGCATTTAGTTAATTCCCCGACGTATTTACTTCATGTATATACGTCTAATTTCATTTTGTGAAGGCCGCTGTTATCCCCTAGTAAACATTGAATTTATTTTGTGGTTAGCGCAAATTAAATTGAAATGCCAGAAGAGAATACGATTGTCTCTTGGACTGCGATCTGCTTAGACTCTTTCGAGCATTTTAATTCTTCAAAAAATAGGTGAAAATGCAAGGAAATGAACACTGTGAATCGGCCGAGGAGAAAATGATGAGTAAATTTTTGTAGTGAATAGTTGCTATTAAGATGTTGGATTTAGCTCATGGAAATTTTTATCAATACATTGATTTCCATGAATCAGAAAAACCGTCTAATATTTTTATTTTTTTACATCCTTAGTCAAGTTCTTGATAAAAGTTTATAGATTGATTTTATTGGATTTTAAAATATATCCGGTGAATATTTCTCATTTGTAGTCTAGGTCTCGATGAAATTTCATGGATTGATTTCTACGCATATTAAAAACTATCTAATGAATTTGTGCTTTGCATTTTGTGAAGGTCTCGATGAAATGTTTTGTGACGAATGGGATGTAAAAGATGAAAGAAATTCTGCGGAACCAGGCTTTCACTCGTTTCGTCTCCCGCGATGAATTGATCCTCTCCCCTCTAATCCTTTTATAATTGAGCCTTTTGAGGGTTACAGACCGTCCTTGTGCCACGAATTAATCTTTTACGGAATTATTTAAATGATTTTTTTACACCGAGGATTCCAACGAATGTCAATGTCATTTAAAAGATTCAAGTCCTCTCCATGCCAGTGGTGGACTGTTAGATAGTTGCTGTCTCAGCAACTATGCTCTTTTGTCCCACTACTGGTCCTTTTGCTCATTTTGAGTAGGTACGTAGTGAGCTTTCGAATTTGGGCCGAGAAGGACTGCAAATATACCCGATCTAATAAGGTAAACGTTGGTTTAGACTGGAAGCTCTTTTCCCGAGGCCGTGCCCTTCTCGACTTGAATTCTTTCCTTTGTTGGAAGAGATGGCGCCTTCTCCCCCTTATTATTCCTAGGCGGCTGAGTTGTAGGGTTTTAGTTTTGTCAGTCTATTTCCCAAGTCTTCCGTACTAGTGTCTTAAAAGTAGTCAATTTTGCTCAAGGTAGTTTTTCTGGATATATTGGAAGCTCCTGGAAGCTGTGGCCTCAAAATGGCTGTGTTAATTATCTCGAGCGACCCGTTTTCCAGGAGAGCGCTTTTAAGAATTCATTTCGGAATTGCCATGATGTTGTTTAGAAAGAAAGATAGAGCAGCTTAAGTTATCGTGACATGTTACTCTTGCTTGAGCGTTGTATAAGTGACAATCCTACTATACGGATTCTTAGATTGGTGACATTAATTGCAAAGTTCATAAAATGTACGATCTTATCTTGTATTCGAAGGAGCTAATTTACCAGGGAAAAAAGTGAATACGACCTAGTTTTGTAAATGGTTCCTCTCTAATTATTGAAAGTTTTCTGTACTTTCCAGTGAGAAGTGAAATTTCAAATTTACGGTTTAAAACCTAGGAATTGAACCACTGCTTCTCCTAATTTTGTAATGAGCGCTACATTATACTAGTTGTGTCAGGCGAAACTTTGTGATACTTGCTTAACATTGTGAAATGGAAGCTCTAACTTAGTAATTCCACATGAACTTTATTAAAGTTTCGACTTATGAAGTCATTATCCTAGGTTTCGACTTATGAAAGCATCATCAGGTCACTTGATGATGACTCATGTCAATGAGGAGTTCTGGGAAAGTTGTGAAAACAGTGGAGACTTCCTTGTAGACGGTCATGGAGTGTCTGCCACGATAATTTAGTCTGCTTCTGTCATTTTTCACGGGGCGTAAGGTGAGACTTCCGGCGGACTTCCTGTACGTTTTTCCTCAAAAATGTTTTTTAATGTATGTCTCTTTTAATCGGAAAGAATCAGTTTCGTGTTTGTTGGTTGGAGAAAATGAATCTTCATGAAAATTTTACTGAGCTTGGACACGTCCTTGGCCTTTATATTTCTACATTACATTTTTTGTTAACGGTGTGATAATTGTGTGTAGGGCTCGCTTTTTAACATGTAGTAGGGCTTGTTAATCAATATTCAAATGAAACTGACGGTTCTTTAGATATATTATGTGCTTTTAGTGAAATTTAGTTTATCTTTTATTTGGTTTTATTATCATCAGCAGTCGTCAGTCCTAAGATTGGATTGCTGCAGGTCTTCATGTCCATCTCTTTTGGCTCTTCGTAATTCCTTCGTATTGACTCTGTTTGGCATCGTTCGCAGTTTGCTCTATCTTTTCCATCTATTCTTAAACCGTCGATTTTTCATTCGCTATTGTTTCTGGTATTGCTTTGAGGAAGTTGTCAGCGCCAACTTGTCTTGCCTCATAGTGTGTCATATAAGTCTGTCTCTTCCTTTTCGCTGAGTTTTCATTCGCTGAGTACTTTTTCTCCCCTTTCTTCACAGAGCGTACTCTTTGGTGATCCTTCATTTAGTTGATGTAAAGGTGGAGTGCTTCTTTTTCCCCTTTGCAGTAATGCTAGAAGTAGTGAAAAATGACCCCAGGAATGGGTTTAATTTGTTATGGAGTTTCGTAAAAAGAGACTCATAACATGCACAATGACATTGACGTTTTCAGACCCGATGAAGGGAATGATACTTAGGAAATCCTGCGGAAAATTACGACTTAGACTCATTGTTCATCAAAACGAACAATATTGTTGGTTGTGCCGTTTAAACAAACCCAGCCGAGGTTTCCATGCCAATTATACCATCATTAATGGTGATATTAATTTACGAAGTTGGTTATTGAGGCGCAGAAAAGGAATATCAGAAAAGATCGTTTAGGAAGGCACCAGACATATAAGGTCAGAGCGGCCCTCAGGATTAAAAAAGAACCATCTCCACTGGTTTCAGTTGATGAACGACGCTCTGATCACCGAAACTGCTAGGTGTGTGCGTGTTTTTAACATATTAAGTGCAGAAATAACTCATGGAATGTGACTGGCAGCTATTAATTCGTAGCTGAAACTTTCCTCGCGCCTTTCGCAATGATTTGGCTAATACCTGTGCTAGGTTTCTTTCCTTTCCTTCCTAATGTATCCCGTAATATGCCCACCTTTCCCTACGGACCAAATGGCCCCAGTTGTCAATGACTTCTTTTGGTAACCAACCAACCAGTCAGCTTCCCAAATTTTAGCGCGAATTAGAGTGCGTTTCTTCTGACTTTTAATTGTAATGCTAAGAAACCTGGGTATTCTGGGATAAGTCTATATGTAGGCTATATGCATTGGGAATGGGGAACCTGAAATAAGTGGGCGGTAAATGTTGGTAGAATAGGGTTGGAAAATATTGGGTTAAGAAAAAATATGTCCTGTAAGCTCCATTGATGGAAATTTGAGAGGTACGATTCGTTGTTTTGTCGATTTTGGGTGCATCGATGAAAGTCTTGTAGTAAAATTGATTTTTGAGGAAGGAGTAAAACAAGTGAATGTGTGGAAGAGACTCCTAATAGAATAAATATTAGTAGTCCAAATACCAAGATAGCGTCTTTGAATTGATGAATAAGCGAAAATGAAGCAAAGGAGATATTCCAGGATGACATCGTGGAAAAAATTATTTAAAGAGTATGGTTTCCCATGCCTAAGGTTTATGACTAAGCTCATTAACTGTGCCTACTCCGGAAAGGGAGTGGCGTGAAGGTGTGGTAATCTTTATCCATGCATGTTATTTACGTAATTCATATTGAAGAGATCATCATGTGCGATAATTTGGAGGTCCGTAGGGAATCGCCCCTTAGGAATCAAGTGAAGGGATCGCGGCTAATCGCATGTAAGCGAGGCGGCGGTGTCCGCCGACGGCGGCGACGGCATCCGGTGCGTGGGAGGCAGCGCGTTGGTCCCGCATCGCGTCGTGGGGGCCCTCATCCCCACGATGCGGGGATCAATATGGACCCGCTCGACACGTGAAGGGCGAAGCGATCGACTCGAAAATTGTAACTTCCGGTAACTTCTGTCTTCGGCCGTTGCTTCAATGCTGAGATAAACGTGGCCCGGGTGTGGTGTTATTATATTTAAAGGCTTTAAGTCCTACTTTGCGGAATTTGGACATTTAAAAAAAGTAAACTCGTGATGTTTCCAATCGATAGACCGATATGTCATGAAAATTACGCTCAAGCATTGAAGCCACGTAGTCATGATGGACGAAAAAACAATTATCTCCCACGGAAACCCTTGGAAGATTACTAAATGTTTTTCATTCATCATGTGAATATTGACAACTTCCACCAAGTCCACCCTCACATAATTTCATTTAATAAAGCCACATTTGGCTTGATGTAATTCTGTGATATCAGTGTATTATTGCCCATGTATAATTACTGTTGAAAAAGATTCGAGATGTTTAGCAAAAGTGAGTTGATTGTCGGTGAGACAGTACAGTGATTCAAGATTTCATTTAAAGTCTTTGCTCTCCTTTGCGATGGTAACTCTGTTTATGGGTAAAACTGCGTGGATATATTGGTGCATTATAGCAGGGTGTCCAGCACTCTGAAAATCCGGGAAGACCGGGAAATCTCAGGGAATTTTATTTTCACTGGAAATATCAGGGAACTCTCAGGGAAATATAGAATTGACTCTGGAATTTTCTGTGGTGTCAATATATAAAACAGCGACGGAAGCAATGTGCCTTTTTCGGCAAGTTGCTAAGTCAAATTTCACTTGCGTTGTCGCATTTTGCATTCCTGTAATCATCGAAGGTAGGTACAATGTTTTCTATATAGGTAAATTGTGTTCTTATTGGTCATAGTCTGTAAATCAGTGACGTAAAAGAACGTTATATGAAACTTTAAAAGTAATCCTTAAGTTTAATCACCCAAAAAACATACCAAGCATTCTCTTATAATTAACGAGAAAAAATCAACATTTCCTCTGGAAAAATAAAAATTATGTCTGGAAAACTTGGAAATCTCAGGGAATTTTCAAATGCCCAGCTGCTGGGCACCCTGTATATGGAACGATCCCAGGTGGCGGAGGCTCTAATCAACCGCTCACCTCATGCAGTTGACCCCTCATGTGGTGTAATAGCGCCCGATGCAATTACGAATGGGTGATGGGCCTTGTTGTGCCCCGCTGAAGAGTTGGCGAGTTGTACCTCGGATGGACTCGTTTTGAAATTCCGCCTGAATTTATTTACGAAATGACTTTAGTTAGTTTGCGTTTTGAGGCAATGGCTGACGATTGTTAAACAATATTTCCGACGTCAGATAATTAGCGCTCTTATACATTTAAAAAATTTAATTATACGAGAGAACGTGCGTAACACATAAGTCCCATTTTTGGATTTCAATAGTTAGATCACCAATTCCTGCATCGTAATGATTAGACGTGAGAGGGTACATTATTATGATGCTTATGCTAGAGTTAATTCTCATTAGTTTATTATTATCGCTGAAACGTATTAATTTTCACGGTGAATATAGTTACTATCGGTGCGCAATAGATTGTGTTACACATTTACTCCCTTGATCCAGTTATAGGCAACGAAATTCTACGCATAACTCATCGCTTGGAACTGCCCTAAGAAGTTTTAAAACATAAGTTTTGGGTCCAAGTTTTCGTTATACTTTCACCATGTGATCCTCGGATTCAGAGGAATACCCCTCCATGCCCTTAATTATTCCCGTTTAATATTAAACGATTAACTTGTAACATATTGCGTGGTTACTGACTGCCCATTCACAAACAGTTGTTTGTTCGAAGTGTCAACTCCGGTAATACGAAAAATGTGCCCCGCGGAACGATGTTGCTAGGTTATGACCTGCGTGCCGAAAATCATTACTGGGGAAATCCATGCGAAGTAGTCCAGCACTAGTGGCCTGACTATTTTAGGAAAAAAATGTATTTCAGTGTTGATAGTCTTGTATCTTGACAGTACAAAACCACATTTGCCGTGTTAGGTGTGGTCACAATTTTCCGAACACTTTTCAGTGATGGTGAGAGAATTTTCTGCATTTGCTAGTATTGGTGGTAACTTCTTTTTCTCAGATTTCGTCTGTTCTAGGACAATGAAGCATACACCTTTGTATGATTATGTCAAGGGCTATAATTTCATTTATTTGACGACTTATTATTTTCTTTATTTGACGAATTATTTGTTCTTTTTTATGAATTTTACTGCCGAGGTTTTGGAGTTGAAGTCGTTCAAACTGCCTTTTTTAACGGAAGGCTCCGTCTCGGAACTCGCTTGTTGTTAAGAGAGAGATACGTCTTTCCAACCTGCTGGTAGACTCCGGGTGATCCACTTAAACGTCAGTTAATTGACAATTAACCTTCCCGTTCGTTCGTGCAGATATCTGTAGTTTGACCGTAAATGAGAGCACAAGTGACTCGGGGATCCCCGTGTTGCGGTTAATGGGATGGATGGCCGTATTGCCTTTTATTCCTCTCTGTTGTTAAGTGTTAATAAAAATGGGGCAGGTTGGGCGAGGGTGAGTCCACGTGCCGGCCAGCCGATGTGGCTGTCGCTTCAGATTGGGAGAAGCGATGGGTGGGAATAAGAGGCTTAAGTATTCGAGGGATGGGTGAATGAAATTTGGTCGAGGTGTAGTCGCCCCCAAGACTGGAAGCCCCCGAAACCTTTTAAGAGCATTGTGTATTTAGGGGTTGTCTTCAACCTTCTAACTTTTGAAAGGCCATAGTTAAAAAAAATAACGAAGCGATGAATAATGTATGTATTTTCGAGCAGAAAACTTACGAAAAGTTTGGTAATCGACTAAATCCTCTTTATTTTCTAATTATATTGTTCTCAAGGCTTAAGTATATATCTCGTGGATGCTCCGTTGTTTTATTGATTGTATTATTCGAGGTCCTCGGTTCATAGGTCAATGACGGTTCCCTTCGTTTAAATGTATGAGCTACTATTCCACGTCCGCAATTGTTAGTCCGCGCACTTTAAATTTTGGTTGGCGAGTAAAATTTGTCTGCATGTTTTACAGAAATGTCTCTTTTCAGACGTTCCCCTCCGCATTACCGTTTATCACGCGTTTGTAAATTGGTAAATCACGCTTCAGGTTTGTGCGGCGAACAAAAACCTATGCATCCCGAACGGGGGTGGAGCTGAGTAGTCGGCGCTCGCTTGTCTATGTGCACGGATGCATTTGGGTCAAAGCTATGAATGTCATTTGTATTTTGGTTTCTGTGGTGAGGGGAAAACAGTGGCGTTCCATTGTTGTGGTTTGTGTGGAGCGAGTCATGCTTTAAAATATTCGTCCTGTGCCGTTCTCAATGCATGTTTAAGAAATGATATACGCGTAGCTTTTGTTTATTTCTCTTTTTACCCATATATTTGTTTTTATCTTTCAAATGGAAGTGGGTGACATTGATGTGTGCGTCAGTATGACTACAATGGGGACTCCACGTTGGAGACGTTGGTTGAGATTGGAGACGTTACGTTGAGAATTTTTTCCAACGCTAAAAATGCCTTCTTGTGTGTGTTGTCATCGAATTCGTCAAAAATTCTTGAACTCCTTACAGATCTACCAACGGAGGATGTTTCTGAGGCCTTGTGGCTCATTTTGCTTCGCATTTTTCTTCTTCATTGTCTTAATCGAAATCCACCGCCGTTTGAATCAATTTCCATTCAACTGAATGGCGCCGAATTTCCGTCGATTTTGTTTCAAATTTGTTTTTTTTTTCGACCAGGTGGTAGTGTTTTCGACGTGTGGTGTCACTACATTTCAAGTATGCCAATTCCACTAGTTAGGGGGTTGCTTTTCTGTAGCGTTGCGAATGGCACGGATCGGTCCGCTTAGCTCGAAAAGGATATTTATTGTGAAGTTCTAATAGGACATTGGGGTCATGGATACATAAAGACGCATCACTTACTCAAGGTGATACTTTTTCATTTATTGTTGAATTATCCGCGCTGTGTTAAACTGGTTTCGGGTCATGAACTGTGCCTTGGTGCCGTGGCGAGAGATCTGGCCTAATTGCCCGTCGGGACTTTAGTTTCGGTTTGTATTTTTGAATGAAAATCTGTCCCCCTCAATCATTAGCTGTACTG
The DNA here is from genome assembly GCA_963169105.1 of Ceriagrion tenellum. Lineage (NCBI taxonomy): Eukaryota > Metazoa > Arthropoda > Insecta > Odonata > Coenagrionidae > Ceriagrion > Ceriagrion tenellum. Next base: position 16,485,008 of record OY720643.1, on the reverse strand, counting down.
ATAAATTACATGCTCACTACGAACATTCTTTTGCCTTGAAAGGTTAAGGGCCGAACTCTTTAACTATACGTTAGTTTCAAGTCTTTGGGAGACTTCACGTCACCTTTGAGATAATTTCTGTAACCTTTCTTAGTTGTATTTTCTCTTCATGTCGATATTTTTAATGAAATATCGGTATTCGCGTCCACGTTGTCAAAGATAGTATTTTGCATTATCTTAGAAAAAGTTAGTGGCTGTTAGCTGTCTTATGATTATGACTTGAATATGCTTACTATCCTAATTTGTGTGAGAACGTAGCGGCGTATCACACCGTTGAAGCGCGAACTTTTGTAGGGAAGATTACTCAGAAAAAGTACCGTGTTTTGCTTGAAAATGATATTTATCTATTTGGTCGTCTGCTGATATTTGATTTACTTCTAAATTCCATCGTGGGTTATGTCTCATGTGGCAGATAAGTTTTGTTTCGTGGTCTAGTGAAGCGATTGAAAAAAACTTTAAAATGTCTATCTTTTCTTACTGATTCCATTAAAAATGAATATGCATCATCTACTCTCACCGAGAGTGGTAAATCTTTAAGAATCTTCAATGGCTGAAGTTATTTCTCTATCCTGCATCAGCTTAGAGCATTGGAGGCATCAGGACAGCGCTTGTAATCGACCTAGCATCCTTATGGTTGGCCAGTAATTGCTCCTTCTATCTTTGCTTCACGACATTTCTGTAACAACGTGCGTTGCGTTTCGACTTCCAAAATTCCATGGCCGTGAAATTGTAATGAATTTTCACCCACCACCCCCTTGGCAACCCTTAGTTTAAAAAGCTTAACCAAAATTTAGGGTTTCTCGGGCGAAGTGTTTTTTTTTTAATTTTCGTGAGGCGACAACCGTGAAGCCCGGTATGTCGATGGCGCCGTTCCCGCGGGATCATGAATTCCCGGCCGAGGAATGCGCCGCCCTTCCCCCGCCGGAACCCAATAATCCTTCATCCCCTGTCACCGGGCACGGAGGCCGCCGCACCGGACGACCGATGGCGAGGCGAATGGGCTATGGGTGTGGTTTTGTAGCCGCAGGTGGCAACTGGCGAGTGGGAGGGCGTGGGTGCTCTTGTCGGACTTTTTGAGGGGCGGGCGAGGAGCGTGGATGGCCCAGCTAAGGGAGTGAGACGAGGGGAGGGGGGGGGGTCGAGATTTTCAAGCGGTGAACACTCTGTCGTGGGAAGCCTCGTCTCTTCGACTCTAACAATAAGCTAAGTCTGAGCTAAGCTACGTTTTCACGCAGCCTTGTAAGCGTCGTCTTGCCGCTGCGCTGTGTGCCACACACGTGCTCCGTTTTCATGGCAGTCAAGTCAAAATGTGTTTATTGCTATTGCATAATATCATATTTACATGCATACATAATATTTAATACATTAATATATACATTACAATGGCCCCCGCTATAGGAAATAATTCCTCTTCAGGGTTAGTCAAATGAAATTTATATATATTTAATTACTATATATGTACAAGCGTGTAGCAGTTTAGTGTTTAACATTGGTTTGTGATTCTCTTTTCTTCCGGGATGGCTAATGGTATGGCATTCACCCGAGGCATGGGGGAAACCGGCAAAACCCCATGCAGACCGCCTTTTTTCATGGCAGAGGCAGCAGCGGATAAGTACAGAAGACGGTGGAAAACCACGACGGGCTCTGTGTACCTAAATATTCCTGCTCATTGTGAAGTTTATAGTGAAAACTGGAAGTTCACGAGGAGCTTTGACGACGGGCTGCCCACCTGACTGTATTATTTTATCGACGATGTGACCCTCTGTTCCTTGGTTAAGAATCACGTGGCCAACAAATGACCGGCAGTGAGCGTCGGTTCTCACTCCCTGCCGCAGCCCCGGCGACGCAGACTGCGTAAAAATCTGGTGCTGCGTGCTTGGGATCTCCCCGTGCCATTCACCCTAGTGGTGATTTGCACAACACTTCGCATGCGTATTTGTTGGAAAAGTTGAAAGATGGACTACCTCGAAGGCAAAGCTGCCTACGTTGAAGACCCTGTCTCTGATCGACAACGCAATGCCTGGCAACGTAAAAAAGCGTAGCTTTATCAGCATTCACTCCCCCCGGTTTCTTTCCTATTCACTCTCTGCCCTTTTCTGTTGCCACACTGACCGTGTCTGACCGGAAGGGGGACGGGTTGAAGTGGAGGGAAGGGTCCATCCCATTGTTTTCCTGCAACAATGCACCGCTGGGTGAAGTCCAGCTTGCGCCCGACGGGCCAGAACCTACATTCAGAGAGCAAGCCCTATTCCGTCTCTCGTTCAAGTAAGGGAGGGAGAGAGGGAAAACAAATAAGGGAATTGGGGGAGGGGGGGTAGGGGGCGCCGGGGTTCCTCTCGAGCTGCTGCTCGCTCATTCCGTGGGCTCGTCTAGCGATCCTTATAAATAGACGCAGGGAAGATTTATTATTTCATCATCTCGTCCCTCCCGAGTCTTTTTGATTATGTTCGTATGGTGCGAGGTTAGCTTTGATCTCGTCTTTTAACTTGATGGGGATTTTCGATGCTTCCCTCCGCGGCTAACGGCTCTGCGTTGGGATCGAGATGTGCTTTTTTTCGATTAGTGCCGCGCCGTTGAATGTCAATTCGCTGATTCAATCGGACCTGCTATCTCGATGCCTGTTCACCCAACTATGATTGCCGTCCGGGGAAACATATCGGTGTTGGAAATTGATTTTCGGAGAGCTTGCTTGTTTTTAACCATTTAGATGAGAAACTTTCCCAATGTTCTGAGTAATTAGGTATGCGACATTTCTTTTTTCGGCAAGGTGTCTCATGAATCAGGGCAATGATAGTTTTGGTTATTATTTCTCTTTATGCATTGAGGTTAAAAGCAAGAAAAGTTAAAATACCGGCGTTATTGGGACTAGTGGACGTTTACGAATCTATTGAATCTTATTTAGTTGAGGCTAGGATACCGTGTTACAGTTTTCTCTGTTTACGGTAGCGCTGCAGCGTTAATTGTTAGGCTTACATTATCCTTTGACAAGTCTTCACCATCCACCCTTCATTGCTGAGTGATAGTTAACACCGAAAATCTGTCGTGTGTCTATTTTTAGTAGTAATCTATGTACTTACACTGGTAATAGGATGAAGGAAGGATTTCTTGTATGATTCTCGGGAATCGGAAAAAATGGGTAATGTGTATACATTTAACGTAATGGGTTATATATTTCGAAGGAGGATTGGCTAAGAATTATAAGTATGAGTTATGAATGTGAAATAGTTATGCTAGTGAAATTTATAGTCATTCGCTGTAGCTTTCTGCTTGCCCTCAGTAAAAAATGACGGAAAGGTGAAAATATTCCTCCTTAAAAGTCTTACGATGCGGTGGTAATGTCAATTGACCTATATCAAAGCGGTTTCGTACTCAGCTCATGTTTATTAATGCGCTCTGGATTATCAAGTATAATGGCTGTTTCCAAATGATAGTAACGCTTGAATAGCTTGGACGCAAAGTACTACAGTGAAATTTTTCTGTTCGTATTTGAACGCTACGCTATGATTAAACCAAACAGAGAAATAAGTGTTTGGCCGAGTTTGCTATTGGCGTGGAAGTTCTTCAGGAGCAAATAGATATTAGAGGCATCCATCAACTTGGGGAATGGAATCTATCACTGTCTCCAATCTCTCCCCCGAGATGGAACGAGCTCTCTTCGTTTGGACCCCCGCTGTTTCTAAAGGCCGCTGTCATCATCTCGGCCTATCACATGGCGTGACCTTACGAGCTCTAGTATACCAGGCAGTAACAAATCTCAAAATCTTATCCCTTATGACTGTGATTTTCATTGTTCTATCTACCTCATTAAAAATAGGCGAATGCCTTCCTTTGCATTATTCAGAACTAATATTTTTCAGAGCGACATAGAGAATATTATCATGATTCCTCACGACATCTCTAGGTCTGACAGATGCGATAAAATAAGAGAGATACTCTGCCGAACAGATAGGTACAAAAACTCGTTCTTTCCGCGAACAATAAGCGACCACAGTAAAAATTGAGCTCCACTAAATACACTCCTCTAATACATGTCTCTATTTCATCTCCAAAAAACTTACACCTTTACACGGCTTGTGACCTAACACCCCCTTCCACACGCCCATGCGGCGGCTCGCAGGGTATTATGTAGAAGTATTTTACCTCGTATCATTGCTCTCTCAATAGTTTTTGCCTAGAATTCAATTGTTTTTGTTGCTGGTGGATCGAAATAGCCTCTGACGGTGAAGTAATTCTGTCATAGAGTCGTTAGTGATTTACGTTCAATTTTCTAATCGTGTTTTCCAAATCGGGTGGCGCGACACCTCGTGGTGCATCAAGTTGCAACCTTTTAATGTGTGCGTAAAGCGTTCATGGTCCATTGAGTTAGCATTAATGATAAGTTTGGCAAGCTCTGGTATAATCACTTATTTCTAATGGAGGCTACCGCCATCATTTGTCCTTAAATTAGCTTTTCATTTCCGGCATTACTTACATTCGTCTGGGATACTTCGTCGTCCAAATATTTTGTTCGGCTTGTCTTGTTTGCTGAGTAGTCCAGAAAATGCGTTTTTATTTGCACGTAGGTATTTATGTATCTTTGAACTGAACGCCATTGTGACAACTTTTCTGCTTCAATTTTTGAGAGATTTGTATTTTCACGTTAAATGGGCAAAATAAATGAGGCGCAAACTTGGCGGGATGAAGCAAATTGATGAAAGGTGAAAGATAATCCAGTCCCGGCGAGACCCTAGTAGAAACAGATCATGCCCTACTTTTGGTTTATATCTAAAAGGCTTATGTATCGGCCGGCATTAAAGTATATATGGATTTTATTTGTACTGGAGTACTTTTCCTGGAATCTAAGCATGTAGGATTCACTGTTTTGGATTGCATGAATTAATTTCCGAATGTTTATTTTCATTCAGCGTCTGTATTATGGGAATTCCATAATTGGTTGAAATAAAGTACATTGATTTTTCGAATATGATGGGATTTTTGTGATTATCAAACAGTTTTCTCTTACAGTATTTTATAAAATGCGCACAATTTCCTCTCATTGAATTCAAGCGTATATAATTGTAATTAATCAATTTGAATTAATTAGCTTATTTAAATCTCGTAATAGCTGTTTATAGGGTTTCGCTCATTAGCCTATGTTTTCCTCCGCATTCCTTAGGTGTAATATTTTGTTTTCCCCTTAAAAATATTTGCCGAAGGTTATCTCACTCGCCAAATCCCGTATGGTATGAAGTGAATCCCTGCTTGGAATTAATTTTGTTGTTGAATGAATTCTTGCTTCCCTGTTCCCTTAGAGTATTATGGGAATCTTTTAATAGGTCTGGCTCTACTCGCCGACTTCCATCCAGCATTGATTGGTGAAAAACATATCCTCTTCATTGCGCGATGGTATTGAATACGTAAATACGCTTGGGATAATCTTGAGCAGATTAAACTACGGTCTAAACAATGTTGAAGTGTCCTTAAGGGAGCGACAGTGCGCCGAAAATTTGTTTACTGCTTATTTTTGGTGTCACACATTTCGTCATTTTTCGGCTTATTTTCATGGAGTGAAGAGAAGTTAATTTAGGCCATGATATTTGCTAAAAATTCGTATACAATACCACGAATTTTTAGCAAATATGATGGCCCATGACCTATACCTTCAGATATGGTTTTTATTGTGAGTAATAACTGGAGTTCGATATTTACCTTAGCGTTGCAAATTTCAGAAACCTAAACTCTGTGGAAAAATTATGAGGCAAATTTTTGTCGAACGTGATGTGGGTGTGGTAGAGAACGAAAGATCGGACTGACGAAAGGGAAGACTAGCGGGTAATTGCTTGGCGTGTTGGATGAAGTTGAATGGAAGATGCGATGAGAAGTTGGTGGAGGAAATTAGGAAAAAATGGCTAGGTGAATGTGGCTGGGTAAATGAATACTGTGGGCGAGGCTGTGGTGGAAAGGTTAATGTTTAATGAGTGGAAAATGAGGAGAGAATGAGCTATATTTGAAGAATGGGGATAGTCACTGCGTAAGTTCAAAAGAAAAAATGAATCGCTTTAGGAGGAAAAGTCTTGCTGTTATGAGTGATTATTGTTGCATTTTCCTCCATCACAAACCTAACTTAATTACGAGGAGGTACGTTTCTAGGGTTGGGAATGATTTGTAAGTTGTGTTTTCGTTTCCGTCACAAACCTCCCAAAATTAATAAATCACCACTATTTTGTAGATTTTCGCAGCTCATGATGTATATCTGGTAATCTTTGGGTTCTGCGAGTATTTTTTGTATTAATTTTTGCGACAGTTTCGCCGTGCTCTGCTGCCGGCTTCGTCGGGCTTTCAAAACAACAATGGTCTTCTTTTTTATGAATAAACAAATTCGGCAGTTGATGAATTTAGAATTAATAAAAATAAAAATTAATTCCAAGGAAGTGATTTCCATGTATAAGGGAGTTTATAGCCATCCTCTCTATTTATATTTTGGGGTCTCTTTTCAATTTCAGTTGCTTCCCTTATAAGCCGCGGAAAGTAACTGCTTTCTTTGTATAACCCTTTTGAAGCCTCGATGTTAATGGCGGGACCTCCCTCTAAAGTAGTATGCTCAGCCACTACGTTAGAGGAATTTTTATTAATTCTAAATTCATCTACTGCCGAATTTGTTTATTTATAAAAAAGAAGACCGTTGTTGTTTTAAAACCCCGACGAAGCCGGCAGCAGAGCACGGCGAAACTGTCGCAAAAATTAATGCAAAAAATACTCGCAGAACCCAAAGATTACCAGATATAAATCACCACTAAATTACTTTTACGGTGTAGATTAGCCTGTTAGTGCGGTGTGTTTTCTCTTTCAAAATGTTCAGTCATTAGTAGACCAGTATCCTTCTACGCGGACGGACTGCTTACCGGGAGCAAAAACAGGATCAAGTGCAGGGGCTTGGAAACCGGTGGCGCGGCAGGGTACACCGGAAGTAGGGCAGGGACACGGGGAATCGGGGCACCTCTCTTTCCCGCCCCTCCCCCCCCCTCTTGAGGCGAATCCTGGGCCACTTCAAAATCCCTCCCTCGTCCCAATTTTCACTCGTGCATTTGTTCTTCCCTCCCTCCTCGGTACGCAGGCGGGCCGCGTGTGGGAGGCGGATGACGTCGGCGGCCTCCCGCCCCGTTGCCATGGTGATCGGCTCGGTGACCTATTTGGAGCGTCCCATAATTCAGAGCGGTATCTCCCGAGTGTTGTATCCTTTACGTGAAATAGGTCGGGTCGACGGAAATGAAAGTATTCTTCCTTGCTCCGTGGAGAGTTTGATTGGGAGAGGCGATCACTGCCCGAAATCATTGGTCGGGTGATATCCTTCTCGTTCGAAGGGCTCTCCTCTTAATATTGTTCCTTTAACGGCTCGGAAGGGAAGGACTCTTATCTCGTTGATATGGGTCATGCGGGGAGGAACTTTAAGTCGATTCGAATGCGGGGCTATCTGCTCGCCGTTATCGGGATTTACTTTTTTTCCGTAGGATTTCTCCAGGTTTCTTCCCCACTAGTATACTTCTCATGCGTACTCTTCACCATTGCACACGCGCGGAACTAGGTATCCCCGTCCCGGGCTGAGGTCTGACCTATTTTCGCCGCCTGGGTGCCTGGCATACTAGAAGGGTCACACCCGTTTCAATTCGACGAACTATCGGAGTGCTCCGAAACCATGGTCGACTAGTATTACTGGAGTTTGAGAGCTCAGTCAAATTAAGGTGTTAACGAAAGGATGTCTGTATCGAATGCTGTATCCTTTCATTGTCGATTTAAAGGGAGTTGCTGATTAAAATTGCGCTAAATGTTGTTTAGCTGGGGTGGCCTTGGGGGTATTTTTTTACCTAAATCAAATTTTCATTTTTTAACACTTAAGTTTAATTTTGTAGACATGCTGATCGACTGTGTTGCTTCTTCTGCTGCCCTCTCGAGTATCATCAATACTTATGGAATAAGAATGCCAAATGGCAAGAATAAGTATAATCATTTTAAAAGATTAGCTCTTTTTTAATTATCGTGATAATAATTGTTATGTAATTATCCAAGACCTACATCTATGGAGTTCACTTTGAAATAACGAAATATTGATGGACGTGGTGTGTGTGTGTGTGGAGTATATTAAAAAATATTAGTATATTCTTTTTTGAAATTGTGTTGAGACGTGACTTGGTGAAACTGCATTACCAAAAATAAAAAGCACTTCGTAAAGTCCAGACTTGAGATTAAATGCCGACCCAGGTTTCAACCATTTACCCTAAATTCTCAAGTATAACGCGCGCGTTATACATGGTTTTTTTTTGCAAAATTTTCGAAGTTATTTGATGCGCGTTATACATAAGGTGAACGAGTGTGCGTTATGCATAAGAATTACTAGGTAGGTACTTTATAAAAAATTTGTTTGAGCATTCAAATATTAAATCAGTGAAATGATGGTATTGCTGGTACCTATCGCTGGTAACCTATCAACATTTCTTTCTTTTTGTTCCAAGCCTAACTTTGTTCATATTTTCTGGTATAAACTAGGTACAATGCAATTCAAAAATTACATGTAAATCTAATTTTAGGTCACTATTATTCAAATTCAAACTAATTCATATCGAAGGCCATATTCGAAGTTCATAGTTTACAAATGTATACGCAATTACCGGCCTACTTTATTTTTAAATGCGATAACGAATTTCAAAACATTCACATAAGAAATAAAATATCACAAATTCTTCAAAAAATTTATTCCTGCTCGATTATGAACTAACAAATACATCAAAATTTTCTGATTCACTATCACATTTAAATCGTAATCATTCAAGTTTTTGAACAATGAGTCTGGTAAATTTTCTTGAAGCAAAACATCGCTTTCGTCAGATGATGAGTCGTATAACCCTCCATCCACCCCATCAATATCACGGGAATAAATTCCTGATGCCCTGAAACCATTAAATATCCATTCACGGGTTACATCGGCCCAACTTTCTACAATCCACTTACAGATTTCACCATAAGAAGCTTGCAGCGTCCTTCCATATTCCGTATAGGTGTGGAAACCATCTACCATCCACTTTTCCCATTTCCTCCGTATTTTCGATTTAAAAGATTCGATTTCATCTGATTTGTATTTTCCAGTATCATCGATTTGTATAGGTTTAACACATGGTGATAATGTAATTATTTCTCGGATTTGATTTTTTTTACTGGTAGTGAAATTAATAATACTACAATATGTTACTTTTTCGTCCTTTGCGTAATTTCTTTGGCTTTTCCTCTGCCTTATTGAAAAAATGAGCATTTCAATGGTTCCGAGAATATGAATGTCAGTAGCCAAGGTTCTGCGGGTGTCCTGCGCGTAATATTTGAGTGCGCGTTATGCTTGAAATTTTGGAGACATGCGGATAACAGCCAAAGGTTGACCTGCGCGTTATGCATGAGTGCGCGTTATATTTGGGAATTTAGGATACTATCGTTCTAAAGGTCTCGCTATGTTTTTTCATTCACTATGTCAGTCCTTTATTAGGTTGCTCGTTTTCGGACTCAATCATTTTGGCTTATCTCTTATCCAAAGTGCGACAATTGGGGATTCTTTTTCATAATGCAAGTATATACTATTTCTTCCATTTTGACCTGCCTTTCGGAATCGGAAATTTTCTAGAAAATTATGCAAAAGAGGTGTTTTTAAGTGGAGAGCCTAGTTTGAAATCACTAAATTGTTCTGCTTTCTATTAATTATATCAGCAACATTTCACAACTCTTCATATCCGCGGACATAATCGAAGTCGATCCTGCAAAATATGCCTTTAATTGGTGGTTAAGCAGAGGGATTAATGATTCTGACTTCGGGCATATGTGGTGGTACTTATACTTAACGAAGGAGGGAATTCGGTGCAATTTTCCGGTAAAAAATTGGGAAATATGTAGGAATTCTTTCTTCAATTATGTCTTTTAAAGCATAGGTAGTTGAAAACTCGTCATTCGGTGAGCTGCTGTTTGAGTTATTCCATACTCGAGCTGATCAGTGCGTTTCAAACTTTAGAGTCAGCCTCACTATAAATGGACAGCTATTCAAAGCGGGTAATACGCACCATTTCAAATATAAACTCTGCTTCCTATAGCACCCCATAATGCGGAGAGATTTCAGGATTGTGGGAAGATCTCTGTTATTGGTTTCACCAGCTGATTTAATCTTAGGGTACCTGTTCGAGTATTTTGATTTACCACCACCAGCGTGGAAATAGATCCAGCCTATCGCCTAACAGCCCACCTAGTGCCGTATGTGTGCCCAACGCTCTCCAGGCTTCCCCATGTTATCGAATTTGTGAACGGTATGTGCGAAGTGATTTAGGATAACTGGAGCCAGTACTGGCCCAAAGCGTGGGCAACGTGGCAGAAGCCAGAAGCTGTCGGTCGTTGGGGCGGACAGTACCCGACTTCGTAATGAATGGGAAGTGGGGACAGTAGTGCAACAATCGGATCATTTTTCTGACTTCCTACTTTTTATTTCATCAAAAATGAATTCCTTCAGTGTATCGTAAAAGTGACTGAAACTCGTTAATAATTTGAACGATGAGTACATTTAAATCTACAGACTAACAATTTCCTTCATTAGTGTTCTTGTCGCCAGCCCATTGCAAAGAACTGTACGCACTGAAATTTATCACTAACATCAAACCCAACCTTAAGTACTGTTAATAATCCCTGGAAGCACTTTACCATTTATCCATTGTGATTATTGATTAAAATTAATTTCTTTTCAGTAAAAAATACGAATTTTATTGCAGCCTCAGTGTATTTCTGATGTAAAAGCCCGGCTTAAGAAATTTCAGTGAGTAAATGAATTCTTCATTAACATATACAGGTGATTACTCGCTAAGGTAGGTTTTCATGGAAGTTAGTAAATACCTCTTGTGGCGTCAAACGAAATATATTTTAGTATTACGTTGTTTTACTACACTATAATGTTATTAAAATATTTACTTAAAAAGAATTCAGAAAGACGAACTGTAGTCGCAAATAGAGTAATCTCACACAACTCTGAACAGAAGTTAACGAGTGGTCAATATCTGCAGTGTCACATCATAAATTTCGTTAGAAAGGCCGATCCAACTTGCGAAACCTCCTCGCCTCCTGTTGAAATTTGGTTAGCAGTGACACAGGAAAACACACCCTTTTCGTACATTCTGTGACCTAGTTAATAACCTTTGCAACAGGCAAATGAACGACACCGGAAAATGGAATTTAAGCCAAACGTGGTGCCAGTTAGAATACTTCAATTTTTGGCTCTCGTGAGTATGATAATTTTTAATTCTTTAAATAGAAGAAAGAAATTTAGAAAGACAGTAATGCAAATCGAATCGAAAATATCGGGGGATCGGGTTGGTGTGGTGGCTTGAGTACTCGCCAACCACACGGGCGGCCAGGGTTCAAATCCCTGCAGAGGAGGATGTTTTTCAAAGGAACCCGATCCCAACTTGAGTGTTGTGGAGTGGAGGGCACTTCAAGTTCAGTACTCCGTCTTTCGGATGAGACGTTAATCCGTGGTCTCCTTGGCGCCTTTCGTTAAGAGTAGGCTAATGCCGACGCCGGGTTTCTATCCTCCCTTACCTATCTCCTGTGGCGCAGATGACCTTAGCCGTCGGTCGCCTCTCCAAATATCCAATCCAATCGAAAATATCGGCCACTGTGGCTATGGAATCGAGTCTTCGCCTTCTAATCCAAGGGCCGCGGGTTCGTGTACCGCGTGGGTGGATTTTTCATTCCTCAAGACCTTTGAGTTTGTGTTCATTCGTTGTTGCTATTCTTAACCCCGATGTAAAAGGCCTGAAGGCGCTGTCTTGGGAATGTGAAAGTGAAAAAAATAAAAGTTTTGAAGCGGTTTTCATTAGAAGAATTTCTATACTCATGATTTCAGTGGCAACCGCTCTTCGTTGTGGGTGGCCTTATTATATTGCCCACGCTTGTTCATTAGCTTGGGTCGGCGCAGACTGGAGCCAATGGTGTGGTGTGTGTGGTGGCCCTCCGGCGGCAACCGTATACGGCGTTATGCCCAGCCGTTGGCGCGGAAGAAAATACCTTTCGATCGGTTTTGAGCGCGATTCATTCAGCCCGTCGGCGTGAAGTAGACCGTCGAAAACGTTTGCCGCTTCACTCAATACGGGCGATTCGACGGGGCGCTCTTTGTTTTCATTCGGGATTATGTGTCGTCGTCGCCGTCCCGGATGTCCTCCGGCGATAACGAGATTTGGTCCTTCGCTTCTGCCATCGCACATCCGGATTGAATTTGCCAAGTCTTCCCACCCCTTAGGATTCCGTGCATGATTATCCATGCACCACGGCGCTCAAGTGGGGATGTTCATCGGAAGCCATACCTGTCCGGCATGCATCGAGGAAGCCTGCGTGAATGGAGTGCGGTGGCGACGTAAACATGGTCACTCGGACATCATAAAGGCGGCCATGCAGGATGGAATGGATCAGTAATCATATTTGGCCACTGGACTGTACGTGCCACGCAGCACATCGGGTGCTATTGGACTGGTTCCCCAATATTTTTTTCCAGTGTTGGAGGTGCGATTATTTCTGATGTTTGTATCTGTCCTGCATCAAAAGTAACTTAGGATATTTCGATTAGGATTTCGATTCAAAAGTAACTTAGGATATTACACCTGGTATTATCTTGAACATGGTTTTAATTACTCCAAATAATGGTACCCTCTTGATAGCCCGTGACTTGAAGTATTCATCCTTAAACCATGTGGTGGCTTAAATTTCCGTTTTCCGTCGTCTCTCATTTGCTTTTCTCAAAGGTTGTAAACTAGGCTACGAAATTATTAGGAGGGAGTGCAACCCAGTGTCACCTTTGTTTCAACAATGGTAGAGTTCCCGCAAGCTCCATCGGCCTTTATTGCGAAAGTTAGGAAGTCGCATCTTTTGGATACTGATTATATTCCGTTTATGGTTTTGTAAGTCTTATTTTATATTTGCGAATGCAGTTAGTTTTTTGTTCTTTTTTGAGGTAAATATTAATAAAAATAATTGTGCAATAAAATATTGTGGGATCTGAATTAATTCCGTTTGACGCTTAAGGCGTAAAGGATGTGATATTTCACATTTTGAGCCAATCCCTACCTTGACTGAAGATGCTCAATCCGGCACGGAATGAACAAATGCCGTCGCGGATAATGACATTTGAATTCGTTGTAATGTGGAAGGAGATGAAGCTCGCCAGAAGCAGAAGTAGAGCCTCGGACCAATGACTTAGCGTGATAATCCCTGGCTCCGTGTAAAAAATGTGTGGAAAATGGTGTTAGGATGCCAGATATTGAGTTAAATTAATTATGATGTATATAATATGACTTGGCTACCCCTGTATCTGAATTTGAGGTTCTATTTCTTCAGCAGCTGAGTGGAATGTAGAGTGAGAGCGGTATTTATTCAGTGGTGTTGAGACTCAAGTATGCTCGTGATCTGGCCCCCACTGATAGTGTATTTGGAGATACGATGAAACAGCGACCTCTCCTTTGTCTCATCTCGTGATTGAGGTTACTCATATTTGTATTTGTTAGTCATCGTAATCTCTTGATCGTTAGTGTGCCTATCCCCAGTTCCGTCCTCGTTTCTGTGGGTCTTCTCTTGGCTGCACTGGCCGCACGATAGCATCTTACGTATATTAGGCTAAGGGTATAGTATATTGGTACTGAACAAATCAATTTCAAAGGTGCGGTATGGCACACAACGACATGTTACATTTATTCCTTACCTTTCTGTGTGTCTTTTTCGTTCCAGCTCTTTCGAAATGCGCGGTAAAAGGGCATTTCTGATGATCATTTTTTGATGTCTTCCTATTTGTTCCAAATGTGAATTATAGGACTTGCTTTCTGATCTTCGCACCGGATAATTATTCTCCCTCTTTCAATCCATCAACTATTTCAAACTGAGTTATGTATTAAAATATAAATTGTTAGAGGACGCGTATATGACTCATAATGCATATTTATTGATTACTTTTACTTAACCACAAAAAACACAAAAATACTGTGTAAAAAACACACAGTATGTTTTTATGTGTGTTTTTTGTGGTTAAGTAAAAGTTATCAATAAATATGTCTATTGAAACATACCACCAAGTAAAAAAAGATACTGTTTTATTTGTATCCATAATGCAGTTACCGTCAGTGATTCAGATATGGAATTTCGGCCTTAAATGACGCAACGATATTTTCTTATCTCTAGTTACGGTAATATTGCCAGTGAGTGCGTGATTGACTCCGATAACTTTTTGGTGCGAAACAAAATCATGTTATTTCCTGGGTGTGTGATGAGTGGGAAAGTACCTAGCTTTATTGTTTATATTTAAACGAGAGTTCTCTCAGATCCCTTTTAAATCTTACAAGACAAGTGCTCATTGTCTCGTACGTTATCTTTGGGTGCGAACATTTGGCCAATTCGTTCCAAATTGTTAAATCTTGATTGTGTTCGGTTAAGTTACCTACTTCTTACTCTGAATTGTTTCAGGTCTCATGTAAACTATGACCGTTAGTAGTTCATACTCCTCGAGTCCTTGTTTTCAAAATTTGTCTTGGAGAAAATTCAGTTAGATGTGTAGCAGGTGCTTGTTTTTACGCTATCTGTTAAGGACAACGCATATACTTGATAAACATAATTTGTAAACATTCGTATCTGCTCCCTATTGTGTTCCTGGAAAGAAAGGGGTATTCTTTAAAAATCATTATAGGTCGTGAGTGCATGTTGTGACCATGTCATCTGTCTACATATTTCGGAACATCTTTTGACAAAAATTAATAAAACTGAATAAAACTTAGTAGTGTCCTCCGGATTTTTATTGGCACAACGCGTTTCGACGCTAGTGCGACATCATCAGGTACAAATCCCTGAAAAAGATGTGTACCCGATGATGGCGCATTAGCGTCGAAACGCGTTGTACCAATAAAAATTCAGTGGACATTGTTAAGTTTGAGTTATTTTATTAATTATGTTCCACAACATCTCGCCGGACTTCGTTGGGTTTATCTTTTGACAAGTTAAATGGTTATGGCAAGTGCGCTAGTTCATGGAGAGAAAACCGAATCTAGATCTGTTTTCGTCGCCGCATTCGTGCACGTGTGTACCTACAATCGGCGTTGTTCCATCTCATTGCTCTCGCAAGGCTTCGCGACACGAGTTCGGGATACGTTTCCGAGATGGTTAAATAAATGAAGCGTTTCGCTTTTCCAATTGTTCGGGGAAGTTGGCGTGGATTTCCGAGAAGTCTCGCCGTGAGGAGGGGTTCTCGTCTCTCATTTCCCTTCTGTCTCTCGCCTTTCCCAACGACGAGCGGGGCCCACAGGGTTTCACCGAGGCATGAAGGAGATGAAGATAATAGGCCGGCCCTGAATTCAGATCACCCGCCTCCCCCTCGTCGCCTGAAACCTCCCACGCTCCCCGCATAATCTCGAGACTGCAACAGCGCGCTCTTAAGGCGACTCCTTCATCGGGGCGCGGGTGGTGATCTCTCCGTCTCTCCTCCTCCTAAGGGCGCCATCCTCAAGGACAAGGGGGAGCGCCATGGTCCAGCGAGGCATAAAATGAATGTTATAAGCCCCGGCTCAGAAATTGAATTTCTTCCCTCCGAGTGCGTCACACGCCCGTGCCTTCCAAGGGTAACCTCTTTTATACTATTCATATCAGCGAGTGCAGACGCTGCGGATTTTAAAATTTGAATGGATTATGTGCCCCTGAATCCTATGCTTAGTTCGCATTCATTACCGTTTCAATATAAAACCACGGCTTTGTGAACGATCCCTGTGACTTCGTTGGAAACATTTGGAGTGGAAATGGTGTATATTTTATGATTTTAAGTCCTAAAGTAAATAATAAATTGATGCTGTCGATATATTATGCAGTCGATGCAATAACAAAAAAAGTCGTGGAAAAGTGCTAACAAAGCATCCGATATTGCCAGTTCGATCTTATTTGACGGCGGGATCGATTTGAAAGTTTATGGATTAATTCTGTTTTAAAAGTAAGTCAAACTACCTTGGATGAGTTTAATGAATCTAATACCAAGCGTATTTAAAAATACCTAATGTTTAACGGGCAAAAAGGAAGAAGTCCATGACGGATAGGTTGATTACTTCTGTGCAGCTACGGTATTTTTTACAAAAACTAAGATATTTTTTTCCATGAGAACGAACGGAATACATTTTGAGTTAATGTGGAGTTCTATTTTTTCAAATGAAAAATAAACTCACTAATTTGTATTTGAACTCAAGTCATGGAAAAACACAATAACTTCCATTCAAACCTTTAAAAGACAGATCTTTCGGTTAAATTGAATTCAAACGAGACTGTTCTTGGGGGATCATTTCTGCGGAATTGTTCCGGGCGCGTGATGGATAATCTCTCTGCACAGAGCAGTAAAGTAAAAAATAATTCACGTCTTGCAATGCAAAGTCCTCACTTAGGGTAGATTAACAGCGTCATATATGCTTCCGTAGCTAAAACATGTATCCGTGCAGTTCACGCATTTTTTATTGGTGAATTTTACTTCGACTTGACGTACTCCTTTGCCTCTTTCGAGAAAAAAGTCATGAAATATGTGATGGGAATCCCGCAGACACGAAAGGAATACTTGAAATAAATACTCACTCCGGCTGAAGACTCCTCGTGTACCATCTTGCTACCAGAAGTCCACTTAGGTTATTTTGTAAAAAGCTGGCAGAGATGTAATTTATTCCAACGTATTTATCATCATTATCTCTCTGTCCCATAAGAGGTAAATACTTGTCATAGGTAGATGAATTTGAGCATGAAGATGCATTTTCATTAAGGATGACTGCAAGGGTCGTCAATTTCGGTGAAAAATTGCTTAATTTAGCATTGAAAGGCCTTAAAAGTGTGTGCAGATGTATAGGTGAAGTGATTCAGCCGCTGCTTAGTCATTAGTATCTTCTTCGACGCAAGTCCGGAACATGTTCGGTGGCGGCGGACGATGAATATTTCGCGGAAAGCATGATTGCGTGGGGTGAGTTGAAAATGAGGCGCGCTAAGGATGCCGCGCTCATGTAAAGGAAAACCTAATGCCCCAACGGCGTACTTCCCTCGTATCCTTAATGATTTGTCTTTCCTCCGTGTAATACGAACGAGGATTTTTTTCTTGCCATCCATGCTTTAGGGTAAACATTTTTTTTCTCCTCTGGGGCCCCTTGCGTATTACATCCATCGCGAGGAATGCCGTTTCTACGAGATGACCGCAAAAACAAATTACCAGTACATTTCATCACCCTGGCGGACGCGAGCCGCAGCTAAAAGGCGTTTTCGAGCCACTTGTACAAGCATCTCTCTCTCTCCCTCCCTCCTTCGGCCCGTAAATTGAGTTTCTTGGGTGGTTGGTCGGTTGTAATCTCTGCCTGCCTCATCCTCTGTCCCGGAATGTAGAAGGAACACGTAAAAAATACATTATCGCAGTCGCTTCTTTTTCTTTTCTACTCCTCTCTCGCGTTCTCTTCCCCGGCTCTCAAAGGCATCCGCCCTAGCGGTCGGGGCTGCCCCGCTGGCTGTGTTGAATATTAAATCCTCTCCCTGCGCCTCTCTTCTCTTCTCTCGGCGTGCGTTTTGTGGATGCGCCCCCCCCCCCTCCCGGCCAAAGCAGCCTCCTCCTCCTGCCCCTTTCCCAGTCGAAATGGCAACGCGAGGGAACCCGTTCCTTCGCAGCCACTCAGTTTCTCTCGCTCGCTCAGCGACGGAGCTCACCGGCGGACGCGCACCTGATGTGTCGGTTGGCTTCGTGCCTTGCCTCTCTGCGGGTGGTGAAGCCCTTATTTCCACCCCCACCTCGGTGCCTTCCAGCTACATACACGCCTTTCAAAATATAAGTAATTATTTAAAGGTAGTCTGGATAAGTTAAGTGCCTACTGTCGGTGCAAACATTATATAGACTCGAGTTTGGACACTGATTAAAAATGAGCCATGGTACCCACATAAATGCGAGTTACAACAAATATTAGCTTGTTTTATTTTACGTTTAACTGTGGTTGCCGATTATTTGTACATTACACTCTCGATTTTTTATTCCGGTGAGAACAAAAAAGTGCCGGTTTTTTTTGCCGTTTTCGAACGGAGCGCTCTGTTTGGCATTTAATAGTGAAAAACTTTTTAAAAAGTTTAATCGTAATGGACCAGTAGTATTGTGTGGGGAAAACATATTGAAATGTATCTTTCAACGTTCAGTTCTTTCTATTATGCCATAAAAAGTTATTAACAAGTTTATGAAACTACTTTTTCTTGGTTATGAAAAGTAGTAGAAACAAGATCTTGGTCTTGTTTTGAAGCTCTTTTCAGCAGTATTTAATGACAATTACCATCGTAAACTCACATTGTGATATCGATTTTTAACGAGTTAATATACAGCCGAGTATTTTAGCGGGGACTTGTTTAGTGGCGTTCGGTCTGGGAAATTGGTAAATCCATCAGGGAAGAATGAGTGAAAGGTCAGGGAATTTGAAAATTGGATATCAGTAGCCACCCTGATTATAAAAATGGGCTTTAATATTAATTACGAGGGTTACTCAAAAAGTAAGGCCCCACATTGTCTTAACCTCCCTAATAGCAGAAATAAGTGCGATGAAACGGTCGTCGAGAGAGACATCTCCATTTGATCATTCTTGTAGAATGAATAGTTTTTGAGAATAAATATGTGGGGCATAACTTTTTGAGCTTCCTCGTGTTACTGTTTATATGTCGAGCCGCGTAAGAACAAATATCGATAAATGTAGACACAGAGTAGGTGTACAGCATAATCATATCACAGTCGACTGTTAGGCTAAGCAAAAATTAATTTTTTAATGATTGTTGATAATAATGTGGACTTCGTAAAAGTTGGCATGTTTTTATACAATCCTCATTATTTTATATTTACCATGAAAAGTTCAATTGCGGGTGCTTAAAGCCTTCAACACACCTTTTCAGGTGAACGCTCGTGGAAAAGTGTAGTGCACCCGAGAATAATTATCGTGTACTTAATGAGAGGGGGGACTTGGCTGTCTTTAAATTCTCGCAATACTTTTTGTATATTGATTGTGTAAAATTTTGTGCGGTTTCGGAGCGAGTAATAGAAACACATCTCAATGCGTTTGATACAAGACTGTATTCTTAAAGAAATACGCCAACAATTACATCTCGAGTTAAGATCAACAACCCGTTACTATACATAAGATTCTGATTTTTTGAGCAACATTCCAACATTGATGGATTGAAGGAGATAGACACTATTATGGATAAGCTTAAGTTCTCCATCACAAAATTCCTTGGAAGAACCCGACAGTACTACGGTAAAGCACCTATTAATACTTTTACAACAATATAATCAGCGTTATTATGCGTGTATCCTACACGTTTCTCATTCGCAACAGCACCCAATTGGCTGCTGTGCTAGCGACCCCTGCCTCACGCCCTTTTGGAGGCTCGCGAGGTACAATATAGATGTACACAGTAGCGCGTTGGAGATAAAAGCTTTCCGTTGGCATTAGTATTCAACACCGGCGCCATCCTTGATGTGAAGCGGCGTCGCGACGTCACTGCCATCTTCCGTCCTCTCTCAAACTCCCTCCCCACCTTTTAAAACGCGGCCATCTCGGTGTTATACAATGCGTCTCGCTTCCTCCCGGAAAAATTTGCATTCAGGCGTCTCGGATTCCCTCCCCTGCCACACTCCCCCAACACTCGCTTCCACCTCCTCCCCACCCCATTCCCTTTCCCCAGGTGCGCGCGGTCGTCATGTTTGACGAGGTCATCTCGTGCTGGCGCTGGCGAGGGACTGGTTTTCGTCGGGGAAGGAAGCGTGGCTCCGAGGAAGTACCCTTGTTTCTCGGAGTGGCTCCATTACGACGCGTGCATTACGCGCAATCCTCGCTGCTTCTCACTGCTCGAGTGTTGCGCAGTTGAGGAACGAAAGTGGTCCATCGGTGGCCACTGTGGCGCTTTCGTTCCTGATGCTGATGAGAGAGGTTGGAAGGAACGGTGATCTTTTAATTTTTTGCTGCGACTCTTTCGCTTCTTCATTGTGGATAGAATTCGGGAGCGATGACCGAGCTGGTAATGCGCCGGCCTGGCAACCTAAAGGTCGAGGTTTCGTATCCTGTATCTGGCCTGAATGTATTCCTCCACGACACTCCCTGGCTGGCAGGATAGTTTATAGATGTAGATTATCTCAAGTACCAATTTTATGTGACGTAGATTCATGTATGCGTAGGTCGTAATGTACGTACCCATGACCAGTTTTCTGTAGATGTTTTCATAAAAACACGAAAATATTACAAATTTTTAACTTTTAATTTTTCAAACCACTTTTATCTTTTTAGAAGATACTTAGATATTTTGAAAAAAAAGAACTTCCGATTTCCACGGTTTCGATGTGTAACAATATTAACAAGCTAATGTAAAAGATGTTAAACATCGAAGTAGGTCGCATTAAACATTTATATGTGGAAAATGACAGAATTATTCCTTTTGTCGTGTTCAATTGCCGCCACATCAACCCTTAGTCGAGCAGCAACAAGTTGTTTTAGTTATTTCTTCGGTAAAGTGTTAGGTTAAAGTGGCATGGATTTTATTTTTTCCATCTTATGTGGAGAGGTATTTAAATTCCCAATTGCCCGTCTTATTGAATCATTCGTCGTATTACGGCGATCGTATGCTCTCGTTGTCAGCCGCGATAGAATTCCTGGAAATTTTATCGTCGTCTCGATTTTTCCTGAGAAACACGACATGAATGCTGCTCGATCGGTCGTAATTACGGTGAATGAGAATGCGAAACCTTCCTTCATATGTTATTTATGGAATCATTCCAGTCGTCAATAGTCCAGCAAGTCCTCAGCCAGACAGCTACCCTCCTCGTCAGTAATAGCCGCGTTGCCGTCTTCCGGAAGTCGATCCTCGGAATATTAATTTCCAGGATCGACTGTGGACAATGACATCAATACGCAGTGCTCACGGACGTTAAGAAACCCTGTATGCTAGGTTATAAGTCTTCTTAGCCACTGAAAAAATTGTTTACGGTGGAAAGAAAATGTATTATTTACGATGTAAGCCGCTTTTAGTACGCACTTCTGGTAACTTATTTAGGAAAAGACTCAAGAACTTTAATTTATCTGCTAATCGTCGGCTAATAGTTTTCTATGCATCTTACGTGGTAATCATTTTCAATGTCCTCTCTCGATTCTTTAGCAGTCAAAGTTTAGGGAATATTGGAATATTAAACAAGGATTCATGGATTTCAGTATTTTTAATTTTGACATCCTATTATTTCGCTGCTTCGTTTACTCACAGGTTTAATGTAAGAACCTGCAGAAATTTATGTGGGAATATGAGTGATTTTTGAGTGTTTGTGAGATTTGTATTTATTTCTATCTTTTTGGAGCTTTACGTGTTCTTTATTTATTTTATAAATATTGCAACTACTCAATTTTTTTGTGAGTATTAATACGTCACTGAGTATTGAGTAGATGTTTAGACTCACCTATCTATCATATCGTAGGTTTGATGAATTTGTCGTCAGTTTCGTAGACATTTTATTAAAAAATTACGCATACTGCGGATGAATGCTCCTCATAAAATTTAATTGCGTAATTTTAGCGAACATTTTCTCACTGCGACTATGTCCAAAGCTATCTAAATGATTTAATAATTTACCTTATTCTCAAAGTATTATCCTCCATTCTCTAAGCTGAACTGTTCAACTACGCGGCTAATGTATTGCTCATTACAAAGATAGAAAATAATGATGGGAAAACTTCAAAAACCGTTTTAAAGATATTTTCAAGAAAATTCCACACGAATTTGGTCTCTTACTCAGAATAGTAATCGATATTAACAAATTCGATAGATGGAACCGAGCTTTAACTCGTAATAAAAATAACTTTCCTCTTTACTAAACCATTTCAATGTAATTTAAAAGTGGATGTAGCCTTAGGTAAGTTCACTAAATCGAGTAATTGACACTCTCAGAGATCCGGTCTATCCCCTTGTTCATAAATAGCTTTTCATCGATTGATAAATTGGCGAGTGAGTGGATATGAACGTCAGACGACAGGCAGGACGTAGAAATCAAGTGGGGCCGAGTACCCGAGAATGGGAAGTAAACATTTTGAAAGTGGACGTCCCAAGAGGAAGACAGAGGGATAAATACATGAGCCACATGAAACGGGATAAGAAACTAGGGTACAAAGGAGTCAAGAGACGATCATGGAGACCGCTCTGATTCTTTTACAAAGCCTGAATATGTGTAAAACTCACACACTCATGGTTGAGGTCAATATCCATCCGCTGGGCCTTCCGCGGATTCCTGCGAAGTTATGGCAACAGTAAAGTCACATCGCATAGAATAATTATAAAGGCACTAGAAGAGGCCTCGCCAAGATTTGAACCCCTGACTTTCTTGGCAGCAGACGAACGCTCTCCCTCTAGGCTACTGTATCGTTCAAGAAAAGTGCGCGTCCAGTGGTTCTTATCATGATCGAAAAAAGGAAATTCTAACGTTTCCTTTAAAAACTGATCCAAATAAGATGTTGTGGACTTTTAAAAGCAGGCACCAGAAATTAAATAATACAGCGTTAAGAGGAATTGAGAAATGAGTGTTTGAGACGACCTGAATGCACGAGGATGGAATGTTGCGTAGGGTATTAATATATCGGAAATACATGTAAAGAAAAGTTTTCTCCTCATGGCGACAATTCTATTCAACCAGATTTCCCATATTTTGACTTGAAATTCACAGAATAATACACCGATATGTGGCGACCGTAAATGGTGCCATCATATTTTATATCGTTGCCAAGGAGGCCTTGCTGATTTGTTAATGTTTATGTAGCTAAGTCAGAGGACTGAGATTGTAGTGGGCATTGATAAAGGCTCTAATGAATTAATTTGATAAACTTGGAGATCTCCAAGTTTATAAAATCAGACCCATCTCCACAGATATGTTACTTGTAATGTATGATACTTCTCGCAAGTAGTTTCAGAACTATAAAAACAACTTTCATTCGCAGCTATTTTCTACACGAAGAAAAGCTTTTTATTGCAAGTGGATTTGATCTGGAGAATAAAAGCATTCTGCGTCCCAACTAATGACTCTTTCATCGTAACTCTTCTTAAGTTTCAATTGAGAACAATACTTTTAAAGGGTTCAAAGCTCTAAAAAGAATATGGTAAGTATCTCTACATAATTGACTACGACTTCGGAACTTCGACTGGCTGCGGGGCGAAGCAAACTCATCACGTTTATGACAACAGGAAAATCTCGCGATCGTATACCTTATTTGTTTTCCTATTTATGTTACGCGTGACATAGATATCCATTCATACAGAGTTTGAATATTCCCGGTTTCCATTGGCTTTATCAGTGTTGTCAAGTTGTCGAAGGAAAAGCGATTTCAATTAGTTCCCGTGTACGCCGCATTTAGACGCCGATGAGTTTTGCGTTAATTTTTTCCGCTACTGTACATGGGCTGGTATTTTCTGGCAAATATCTCGGAATGTTATGTGGTAGGGGTTTGAATTTTTGGTGTTAATGGAAGGGTAATATATTTTTTTTTAATGAGACCAAATTCATTGATTTGTAGGTAAAATGATATTTCGCTCAAACTGCCTTAAGTCGTCCCCGCCGTCGCACTCTTTGTCCGTACCGAAATTTGGTCGCCAAAATCTCGAGAAAGCGTCTCAGTCGTGTGGAGATGTTTGTTCCGTGGATGCTGCGTAGTTTCCAGGCCCCATTCGAGTGTGTGTAATCCCGAGACAAAAAGGAGGAAGCTAGCTAGTGGTAAAGAAGGAAGAGAAGAGTGAAGATCGCTCGACCGCCCGTTAGGGCCCTCCTACTCTTCACTTGCCATCTTCGAGCAGCGCCGGCGCGTCGAGGACGGCGTTGAGTTGCGGGGGCTGCGTCTACGTCGACGAATTTCTCTGCGATCCACCTCCCAAGATGTATGGCACGGGGAGATAGGCCACTAACCAGGCATCCACTCCAGTTCAAGGTCAGACACCGCACGCTATGGCACTTGTCTCGAAGCGGGAAGCTTTCGGGAGAACATTCTAGGCTTCTACATAAATCAGCGATAGGAAATGACACATGCTTACGAGCACATCCAAAACCTCAGGTCATGAAGTTAAAGCTGGTTAATGAGGGATGGTAACATATGCGAAAAACCAAACCATGCAGGGCACACTGTCGAGCTGGGTTGTCAACATTCCAGTCATGAAATGTTGGCGGCAGCCTTCCGGTCTACTCTACACTCTGTTGACTCCTTTGTACCCTAGTTTCTTATCCCGTTTCATGTGGCTCATGTATTTATCCCTCTGTCTTCCGCTTGGGACGTCCACTTTCAAAATATTCCTTTCAAATTCGATGTGTCTTGTGTATGGTTAATGTTACTTATGGACCTGGGCCAGATCTTACTCATAGTACTCAATATAGTTTTCTCCTCTCTTATTCTTCTCTGCATTCATCATTTAGTCTGAGGGGTTTAATGTATTTAGTGATTTAAATTATTTAATCGACAATATCTATTGCAACCATTATGGTCATTGTCTCCGGAAATTATGGCATTTTTAGGTAGAGAGTGAGATAAAACTTGCAAAATTTAATGATTCAAACATTATCATAAAAGAAATATCTCACCTTTCCAAGAATGACAAAATATCAACCTTTTACCGCACCATTTTTTTAGATATTTTCCATAAAGTAAGCCGTCTTCCATGGTTAGTCGTTCAAGTATGCACTGCAGAGAGACTTTAAATAAAAAAGGAAGAATTTATAATGTATCGAGCGTTATCGCGTCATAAAATTATGTGTATAATTTGTATGATTTCTCAATAATAACTATCTTTAAAAGTAAAATACCGTTGTAATTTTAGCGGAACCGCAAAGAAAAAATTCTGTTGTGAAGGAGTTTTCACTTTACAGTATTCTTCTACATCTACATAATATCCTGTGAGCCGCCGCATTGGCGTGTGGCAGAGAGTATTAGGTCACCAGCCGTGTAAAGATGTAAGTTTTTGGGAGGTGAAATGGTGACATGTATAACAAGAGCGTATTTAGTGGATCTCAATTTTTATTGTGATCGTTTATTGTGCGCGGAAAGAACTAGTTTTTGTACCTATCTGTTCGGCGGTGTATTTCTCTTATTTTATCGCATCTGTCAGACCTAGAGATGTAGTGAGGAGTCATGATAATATTCTCTGTGTCGCTCTGAAAAACATCAGTTCTGAATTTCTCAAGCAATCTAAGCCTAGCGTGTAGCCTCCGAGTCTTTAGGGGCTTCCACCTTAAGCCCTCTAAAAGTTGTGAGACACTATATGTACGGTCGTAGCAGTTTTTAACGAAGCGCCCTGCTTTCCTTTGTATTTTATTATTTTTTTTGGTTAAATCTTTATGACCAGGGTCCCAAATGCTCGCGGCGTATTCGAGGTGTAGCCTAACCAGAGCGAAGTAGCATCTCTCTGTGACTTTTTCATCCGAGGACCTTCCTATTATACGTTTAACAATACCTAGTTTCTTTAATGCTGTGCCACATGTTTTGTATATGTGTTCCCCACGATATATAAAAGTTTAAGGTTATTCCAAGATATTTTACTGTATCTGAAGCTTTTATGTTTACTCCTCCCACATTATAGGTAGGGCATTTGTGTGGTGACTTTCACAGGTAGTGAACTGTGTTAAGGAAATAGTCAAGGGTAAGACATTCATATTCAGTGAATTTCTGAGAATTTCACCCAGATGAATCTACATATTTGCGCCATCTATAATATGACATTTACTCCATTCTTATTACTGCTGATTAAATTTGAAAATAGCATTTGAATATGGTCTCACTTATGACAAGGGAAAAATCTCGTGTTAGCTACCTCAGGTCTCTCCGTTCTGCAATCTATGACCTTCGCACGCACGCGTGTTCATACGGACACCCCTATACTCTCTCGAAAGGGTTTTGAATCGTTCCTGGAGACGGTAAACCCTTATTACTCGCCCTCGCGAGGTCTCCATTAAGAAGGGTCTGGAGGAGGACGTGTCTCGAGTGGCCTTATTCGCCTGTCCGCGCGAGAGAAGCAGGAGTGCCTTGCTCTTTGGAACTCGTCCAATCGATACTTCTCGAAACTGCAAGTGTTGATGGCACAGACGGAGAGCATTTGGGCGAGTGCGCGCCCGAGGCGCAATGCGACACTTTCCCCGAAAGGACAGCCCTCTTGCTCGGGTGTATGTACCTACATCCGACGTATGTGCATTATACGACGTTGTTCGGGGAAAGTGTCGCTACGTGCGACTGAGGCGACGGCGGAAATGATACCGGTCCGCGTTCACCGTTCGCCGGATGTCTTCAGGTCTCTTGGGCTCGGTCGTTGAGTTTTTCTTTGCTCTGGGTTCGGAATATTGGCGCTCGTCCATATGTGGGCTACTCTTCACGTCGGTAAGGATGTCCGGAACGAAAAATGTGTGAGAACTGTGTGGGGATTGGAAGTAGGCAATGAGGTTCCCGGATTGCCCTTATATTTCCCCTATCGATCTTGTTCCGTTGGCTGTTACCGTGTGTAAACATATTACTCTAAGCGCTGACGTTTTACGTTCTGTGTCTATGCACACCAGTAGTTGATGTATACCGTTCTATCCAACCCAAGCATAGAATTGCGTTAAAGCGGTGATCTCGTGTCAAGTCATTTGTGATACTAATTGGAGTGAAGGCCCCTATTATGCTACCGAAAAATTATGATAGTGGTCGTGTTTTACTCCTTATAATGGCAGTTTCGGTAGAGTATCTTTATTTCCCCTCATCATGTGGATGTTTCCCCATTTTTTCTATCAGTTAATCCTCATCTATTCGGAAGTGCTTTTCATACTGCTGCTTCACTCGTACTATATTTTGTAATTACTAGTCGCTTTATTTGTCACAATTGTATTTTCTTGCTTGTAAAGTGTTACAGTTGATAACGCTCTCTAAAATGCTCCGAGTTTTTACTGTCAGCATTTGTGCTGAGCAGTCGGTATGACCATGTATCTATAGACTCAGTGAAGTTTCTGTAATTGTGCTAACGATTAGGCGTCAAATTTATTCAAGCTTTCTCTTCCGTCAATTAATTTTTTGGAAAGTTGGTCCCTTGAACATCTCAGAGCTGGTGTTTCTTTCTCTTATATTTTTAATTACTTGTCTCCGTGATGAGCTAATTATTTGCACTTGAGGATGATGTTTGGAAGAAATTGGAAGAAATTTTGCTTGCCAGGTGATTCTAAATTTTTTTGGGCACTCTTGAGGCCTGCAAATTTTGCATCATTTGAAGTGGTTTCTTTTTTGTATAATCTCTATGAAAGTGTACGATATGCCCCTAGTTTGAAAATTGCTTGCAGGAGGGTTTAAGAATCGTTCTTAAATTATTAGAAAAATTGTTGCAGACACATATATGGTAATTTTCTTCCGTGAATTAACTGGAAAAGTTAGATTTTGGTGCATCGACCAGCTGTGTGGCAGCCTGAAAAATAAATCCTCTCTACAAACACGTGTCATCCAGGAAGTACAGGAGACATCTCGTTGAACTGCATATATGCCTGGCATCTTGGACAAAACTGCAAGCTTTATCGCTGTACTGTGACCTGACGCACTAGAAGGCTGTTCTGAAACCCTTGAAATGTTTTTACGACCCACCTCCACGCTTAGGGATAAATCTCGTCTCGAGATTTATCAATGGTCATACGTCTTCTAGCTAGTGCATTTATGGTGCATTAGGTATCTAATCATATGAAAGCGATATTATCTTGTTCTCTTGTATCAGATTTTTGAATAACCTAAAAGTAGATGTAGAAAGTGAAGGAATTACTGTCTCAGAATGAAGTAGTCGCTGAGACGACGCGACAATGCGATTGGCCTGGTGCCCTTCGCCGTTAGTAAGGATAAAAACAGTCTGGGTTAGCCATGACATTTTCCTTTCCAATTCGTCGTAAGAGGTAACGAGAAGATAACGAAAGGACCTCCCGGTATTAGCTTATCGAGTTGAGCAGTCATCAGGCTTTTACGCTATCTGGTCCCTTTGACAGCTTCATATCTAACCAGGTGTTTATTTCGGCATTCAGTTTGTCGTGATATCTCCAGGAAGACTTTCTCATCTGGGTAAAAGGTGCTGTGCACGTTGCTATCGCGAATTTAGTGGACGGAAAAGCACGCACCTACGTGTGATATTATTGTCTTTCGAGCCGAAATTTAGGCAAATATTGCTTGTAGTCCAAAGTTAGGCATTTATCCTGCCATAAGAAAGTCGACGGTTAATATTTGTGTTCACATGCGCTATTGAAATATTTTAGCCCTTCACATCGACATTTAGTTTCACGGAACGGGGGGAATTCGGAATGGTGGAGAAATAATGTATCAAGTACTACATGGGAGGCCTTTCTACTAGAAATATGAGAAGTAGGTAGTGGAGAATTTTGTTGAGTTAACAGTGTGTATTTAGATGACGATCATGTCAACGTTTGGTGTTAATAGTAGAATTACACTGGGAACTCTCAGATGCATGTTGAGATGTGATCTGTATTATCTCAAATGGAACACGGGCAAACATTCAGGATTACAATTATTGACCCGTATATACATATCATCATAAGGCAACGTGTAGGTATTCTTAATTTGCCAAAACGTCCGGCTACGTTCAGCTATGCTGCGAAAAGTTTCTTGATGGGGACACACACCTTGCTTCCTCTCCATTTTTGATCCCCTGTTTCTCCGACAGATCAGAGTTAACTACTCCAATACTTTGATCTTTGGAATTTGAATCCTGGGACAATTACGAATGAATCACGCTTATTTTGTTATTATTCGCGAGTTTTCATCCCCAGTAAGAGGATTTATGCGGAGCGGATGCTCTAGCCTTGCTCCAAAAGACTCCAAATAGAATATGTCACCAAACGTGAGGAAATGTATCAAAATAGAACATGAAACTAGTATACATTTTAGTCTAGTAACTATTGCAGTCATTATCTGGGTATAGGGTGATAAATACGAAGAAATAATCAATTTTAATACCCTCATCATCTGGCTTTATTTATTCTCTTGCGTATCGGTCTGTGACTTTATAACCTCTCACTCTCCCACTTATGTGGCTCGCCTTCTGATTTCTATTAAAGCCCCCATGTAGTCTAACATTCTATTTCGTCCAGAATGACGTTCCTCTACCACCCTTCCCCAGCCTTGTCCGTTTTGTCACTATCTTCCGCATGCCCTCGCCCAAGGATTATAGCAAACTATTTAGATTAGTTCTCTACATGTATAATAGTACTTGCCATCGCCTCTTCAACTGTCCTCCACCCATCCCTTCTGATTTCTCTGAGCCTCCACCACCCAACTTCCACTCTTCTCGAACTATAGCCAACACCTCCTTGTCCGTTGTTATTTTTTATTGACATTTATTACGTCAGAGTATTCATCATTGATATTTTATTTTTTATGTAAACCAGTCAAGCGGTAACACTCATCTATCTTACCTTGATCACAAGTAGATATATTGCTCCTAGTGGAATGAAATATATAGTTGTGGTAACTGGTTCATTTCGACGTCATGTATTCTTCCGAAACCGTTCTTGCTTCTACGGTTGCTCCGAGGTGTCGGGCCCCCACGGCGGCGACAGCAGTAGTGTCTTGTCGTTTTGGTCGTCCGGGCCGCTCGCCCCGGATTCGTCTCGGGGGAAATTTCGAGTGGTTGTCCGTCCTCGCCCCTTTGTTCGGGACCATTCGCCCCGGACACCATGTATTTTTTTTGGACCGTTTCCCACCCGCACCTCCCTCGAGAGAAAAAAAGGACGAAAAGGCTATCCGTGGCACCCGAGGGTGCCGCACAGAGCTTTCCACGGCTGCCAGCGGCCCGACACCAATGGGGCCGATCAAGAAGGGAGAAGACCTCGTCCTATCTGGCTGTGCGGCCTCTGCTGGAATGGGTGTGTTCCGTTTGAGGAGCATAAACCCTCCGGATGTTTTTTTGGCGGAAACAGGAAAATTAGACGTGGACTCTTAAAGGATAGGGTGGGACAATAAACTTCTTTCGGCTTGTGAGGTTAGGAATGGTGGCGTTGAGGGATACGGGCGACTTGAAGGAGACCTCTTGGTCCCCGGTCTGTCTGGTTGCCGCTCAAGTTAGCCCCCGAGTATTCCTTTGTGAGATGCGGTGGGGCGAATGGAAGAGCTATTCCATTGATATTTTAACCGTACAAAGTAAAAATTGGAGCTCAAAAGCCCGGTCTTGTAGTGTTTGGTGAGTCAATTTGAACTTTTCTCGAATAGCATACAAATATATCTTGAAAAATTCACGTGTATTGGTAAACCTGTTTTATGGTTCAATACCGACGTTTCGCCAAATTTTTTGGTATATTCAGGGCTCAGAATTCTGCGAAGTTCAGTCATATCCAGAGCAAATGGCGATCAAAACAGTTGAGCAAAACTCGAGGAGCTTTATTTATATGTATGCTTAACGTTAGCGGCTAGTTTGTTGGTCGGGGGTTGCGACCGACTGTTGAGGTTAATTAAGGGAAGTCGAATGGGTTGGTGAGGATAGGATTGTTGGGTGTCTGGGGGAGGAAGGGTGGAGTGAAATCTTGCGTCGGCATTAGCCTGATCTTAACGGAAGGCGCCAAAGGAATCACCACAGTTTAACGCCTAATCCGACGGACTAAACACTGTAGTTGAAGTTCTCTTCTGAAGACAACCACGTTTAATTTCCACCACAGCCGGTATTCGAACGTGGGCCCTCAAGCTTGAAAGCCACTATTTCAGTCACCGCACCAACCCGACCCCCGTTAGCCGGTAGAAGGCGTGGTTGAGCGTCATTGTGATGTTGACAGAGGGTTAGGTTTTGTAAATTAAATCAAACTATCAGTTGGTGAACTAGAACGTAACTGATGGAAGAAAGTAATATTGTCGTTTATCATGCAGAAAACAATATTTAACCATGAATTATATAACCAACCAGACCATAATCTGTTCCTCATATTCTTGATTAATAATCGATCTTAATTATATTTTTGTCAAGGTAAAATTGCTTCAAAGTGCATGGTTTTACGCATAAGTGGCTTGAGTTATAATTTAGGCTGAAAGAAGAAAAGGGACTTAATTGAAATTCATTAAAAGTACTGAGCAAGTGACGTGGTGGGTTGGCGATCCAGATGTGCTCTTGTTATTTTGTATGATATTATTTTCCCGTCTTGATGACGTATGTCTTTTAGCGAAATGTCTGGTTAAGACAGTCCACGAAACAATAGCGACGTTAAGTCTTTATACTGTCTCTTACTGTCATTGAAAAATAATGAGTATTGATGTTTGGTGCTGGAGTGAATATTGTTGTTGACTGCATGCAGGATATTTCGCCCTGTCGACTGAAAGTTAATTGATGAAAGTGACAGCCGTAGTTGCCAAGACTTAAGGAAACCTAGGCGTGGGATGGGTTGAAAGGCTTGAAAGAAAAGAAATGGCGAAGTTGCTACGGAGGTGTGACAAATTCGTCTCATCCTGAGGAACCTATCTGTAGGATCAGTCAGTGGCGTCCTATCTAGTTATTTTGTAATGGAACGATTTCATACCTGCCGCAACCTGTTGTCTGAAGAGATAGAAGAGGCATATTGCATTGATGAATGGAGCAGAGACTCCCTCTTACGATGCTTGAAGTTACCCATCACTCACCTTGAATTGGCCAATTTCGCGTAAGTTGAATTGCGGTTCGGCCAAATGCGCTCCGCTTAATGTCTCCTCGTGAATTGCACGTCATTGCGGGCTGTGTGTTGATTATCTTATAATTCCGCTGACTTAAAATTATTTCATTTAAAAGCGGAGCATTCGTCCCATTTCTTTTGACAGGCCATGTATATTGACTGTCTTAGTAATGGGGGGTGGAAAGGTGGTTATGTTGAATTGAAGGTGGGAAGATTAAGGAGAAAATACAACGGATAAAAGTTTTTTTATTTAGATGTATGCAGTTTTATTTCCGAATGAAAATTTAGACATCTATCCTGGGAAGTTGATTTACTGTATCTCAGTGGAGCTAGAAGACATATATGCACATGGAAAATAGTGAATTTTCACATGCTTGACTGCTGGAATTATTGGCTTTTTGTGCTATGCTCACGTAAGAATTGCTCAATTAGTTTATGATTTACTGATCCGCGGTACTTCCTTATCTTACTGTCTATCTCTAGAAATTTGAATATATTGAAACTTTTTAAACATTCTCAACCTTTTTGAATCATTTTAACCGCCGACACTATTCTAGATAACATTACTGTCTGGGTACTTTGATAGTTCCCTAAGCTGAATGCACTTTTTGAGGTATTTCCTAAAATATATTTACGTTGGTTTATCCGGTCTTGATGTTAACAATCTCCAAAGAAAGGACCAGGACACATTGCGCGTACATGACTTATACTTGGAAACCTCAATGGATCAACAGATGGTCGTATCAGTGAGATGCGTGAACCAATGCGAGGGTTACGAATATTTTCCCCGTGGTATGTTCGTAATTGCGAATTACTCGGAATTTGAATTTCATGAATCGGAAAAATAGTATCTAAAAATTGCATTTTTGTCCCAGAGGGATCGATTTGTCCGATATTGGGGTGGGCCAAACTAGCGGTCCTGTTGTTTTCAATGTATGATTGTAATTGATCAATCGATCGAAGAAGTCTTATCTGTACCTCAATCTTTTAAAGACATCGACAATTTAATATTATGAATGTGAAAATTAACAGAACGTGCACAATTATTTTGCACAAATTATTCGATTGGACTGGGATGATATGCTCCTCTTTGATTATTGGACTAAATGTTTTATTTCGTGTATAGATTCAGTTGAGCGTTAAATTTATGTACCGGTGCCGTAGCGTGAATCCTGGTACAGTTGTAGGTTTAGTATTAAACGAAGATATTTTACTCAGTGATAATGAAGTGAAATTGTTTTGCTCCGCACGAGATATTTATTATCGTTTTTCAAGTATAGCCACGCATATGGTTGCTCCGTGACCGACGCAGTAGTTGTTCAATAGATATATGGGTAGCACTCGTTGACAAAGGATATTAGGCAGAAGTCTCCGGCGATGCGACGCTAGTGTTTATTTTTCTTACCAACCCGAGTGCGCCCAAGTGTATTTCGACGCCTCGAAGGCCGGCCCAACCACACGATGTTACTATCCGGCCCGACATCACTCTGAAGTCTTTCTTCCTCTCCTCTTTTTTCCTCCGTTCTCTCATAAACTCGCATATTCTTTCTTAGCATCCCCCCTGCCCACACCCTCTGGGCTTCACTGCCCACACCCTCCCGCCCCCTCCACCTCCCCAACCCCTTCACTTTCAACCCCCCCCCCCCGCCCCTCCATCTCTACCATCCCGCGATTGTTTTGCTCAGAAGTCAGGGTTGAACGGCCGTTCGCGTTCACCGACAGCCGCTCTCTTCCTCCCCTCCGATCCTCCTTCCTTGGATCCCTATTTCCCCTTCTCCTAAAAGCACGGGCGGGTGGGGGGGAGGCAGTATTCCTCTCCCCCCGTTCCCATCTCAATCCATCTCCTCTTCTCCCCTCCTTCCCATCTTTCTCCGTCCACATACACCCCACTCCATCGCCTCACCCATCCCCCCCTCTCCAGAGTCTTTAAACGCATTCGAAGGCCACGTCTCGCGGTCTCCCTCCTCTCGGAGTCAGCGGCCGAGAGAACCAACCCGGTCTGCTTGACGCTCTCGTCTCCTCTCTGTTCTCCTCCTCCTCCCTTGCTTCCCCCCCCCCACCCCCATGAGGATGATCGTCTTGTGTTTTTCTTACCAAGCGGGCGCCTTGTTTTCCTTTCCAGTTGCGCAGTTAGGGCAGTCGGCTATGTCGTGATGTGCTTTTACCAGGGTCCCGAGTGCAGTGCTATAATCTCACATTTTGGGGCATTAAGTATCCTAAATAGATAATAAAAACTGGGATTTATGAATCTCCATGGCGTTAGAATTCATTAATTATATGATTACGTAAGCGCCTATCTTTTGCTCGGCTACATTTTGTTTTTGCGATCATCACTTTTCGGGATTGTTCGCGGGAAATTCCTTGAGGAGGCCTTTTCTCAGAAGAAAAGGTAATGTATTCATTATGGACAAATACATTAATTCCTTGCAACTTTTACTGGTCCGAACTTGGAATCATGTGAGGTCGGAAGCCTTGTGCTGTTGGCAGTTATTGAAAGACAAGCGCATATGCCTCATCTCAATCAAGTCAAGTATTCAGAATCTCATTATCAGTTCTTAAAAATCAGGAATTTTAATCTCAAGCTGGGCATCTTTGATTTAAGATCATTAAGGTAGGCAGTGGTACTAGCGGGAGGCTTTTGACAATCATAATGCGCTTATTGTTTGCATTAGTACTGCTTGAAGTTTATCGATCTATGCAGCGTAATACACTTTTCATTCAAAGTAGTGTTTTTAAGGTGAATTGACCTTTCTAATGGCTTTTGTTAGTATAGTGTATCAAAATTCCCGCTCTCTCAGTGAGTACCCCACTTGCTAGACGGAATTGAAAATGGAATTGATCATAATGAATGAAAAATGACTTGTAGAGAGTTCAAATTTGATTTTCCAAGACCACCATTAGTCTATTAGTCCTCATTTTCTATACCATTAGTGACTTGAGGAATTTTATTGGAAGTTAATTTGGGACGTTCCGAAACGATGCACACTTAAATTATGGACCGCCAAAGTTTTGGAGCGGAAATCGTTTAATGACTCTTCGAAGCCATCAGTAGTCGGGCCCAAATTTGTTTTCGTGCTTATTGTAATGTGTTATTTGAGTCAATATGTCTTGAAAGTTTATATTTGTATTAAAAGCTTTCTCCGGTCGAATTCAGACCTTTCGCGGACCACGGTTCCAGGATCTCCGCTCCGACTGCATCATATTTTCCGCCTCCATTCGGGCTCCGTAAAAGTCCTCCCGGAGTTTTATGTCATGTCGTTCTAGCGACTTGACCGCCAACGAGACGTATCTCCGCCTCGGACGCCGTGTGCTGCCCAAATTTGCACCGCGCGGAAGAGAGCTCCTCCCAACCTCTTCGTTCCCCGTCCTTTGGGGAGCAAGTGAGGGGCCCCGTTGGAGAGGGTGGACCCGGGGCCCCAAGGCGCTGCCAATGGGGTGCCCATCCTCCGCGCTCGGCGCCTGCTCAACACCATATTTAGCGCCACCCTTTCAGAATTCCCCATTCACCCCCTTCTCCACGGTCGAATAGGATAAAGTCCTTTCTTCTACTCGTCTATCGACATCTTTCAGTCGCCTCTCAAGGCTGACAGCAGACGAAACCCCAGAAGCACCCTCCCTCTCAACCATCTCCGTCGTCCACACATCTTTTCCAGCCTCGGGAAAGTACTTTCTTATCGTTCCATTTGGTGCTTCCTTCGAAAGTCTCGACGGCGTCTCGCTCCCTCGGTTTTCTGGGTTATTGCCACGCTTGAAACCAGCCCGTTCCCACAGATACGGGCGCCTCTCCGTAATCTTTTTACCAGTGAGGCATGCAGGCGCTAAATGTTATCGTGGGTGGGAGTTCTGTTTGGTGTGTTTTGTTCCGTGGGCCTCTTCCATTTCGGCCACTTAAAGAGGCGGAGATAAAAGGTGCATCTGAGACGGAAGGCTGTTCTATTACTGCGTTCCGGAGTTGTTCCTAGCCACTGCTGATGATCGGAAGCTAGTTGTACTCCATTGCGGTATCACACCTTTAAGATGCCAGCCAACCCTTGTCAATTCCTGCAGTGGCATTGTTTCTTATTGCTTGTTATCCGCGGATAAAAATGCGAATGCGGTGCACTCAGGAGTGTGTTGGTCACGTATCGCGACGCCTATCTTTCGATCCAAAGTGCAAAAATGTATATGACGAAGGAAAAGCCAGGTTAGATAAGGATGAGGGAATCCCGTTCCTCATTGACGTAGCTTTTCGATTGATATTTTAAGACATCTACCATGGGTGTCACTAAAAATGTGGTGATCAGATTTTACCGCTGAATATTGAATGATCGACACCTTATCTCGTCCTTTCATTTGCCTTCCATGCTTGTCATCGTGGGGGCTTATGTTGGGATTGTACCGATTCCGTTGTTGAGCCCCATTCAATTGAATTTCACAGTAAGCCGGAGAGAGATTTCAAGCGTCCTCTATACTTATCATAATGACTGGTCTTGCCGGAGGACTCACGAACATGTCCTCTTAATGTATTCAATCAACTTAATGGGTCTGAACGTAGGATTCTCTTGTGATAAGAAATTCTTTTCAAGCGAGGACAGGCGTTGAGGTACGTTATGATTAACCGCCTTTTTAACCGATTAAGCGATTTTTAACCGATTAACCGATTAAGTGTTGTCCTTACTGTGGAGTAAAATTTTCAATATCAGTTTCGAGGTATGAATCTCTTTTTGAAAATTTTTGAGTGATTGGCGATCGAGTGATATTAAGCCTGCTGTTGCTGAGTTTGGCTCATACCAGACTGGCTCTAGGAGCTAGTTATCGTTTACTACACAAATGTGACGTCATTTTTCTCCGCATCTTAGCCTTGTGCGTGCGACATTATTTTTACTCCAAAGCACCCGCGTTCGATCATCGTTATCTTCTTCGGCGATTCAATCCGAAGATCGATACGCTGCAACCCGCTTATTCCTTCCCAATCTGTGAAAACTCTTCATCCTGATAATTCTCCCGTCTCAGATAAGTCTCTAGATAAGGCTAGTGTCTCTCGGTTTTCCTTGTGGAACTTCCCCTTCATACGGCTCTTCTATTGTGTTGTGTATTCTCGTTATTGCTGCCTAACACTAAGGAGCAGGTAGTGATCGTTTCGGCGAAGCGTGTAAATGGCCAATGCCTGTCTGCTTCGCCAAGTCGTGCTCCTCCCTGTCTTCCCTTTCACCCCCCCCCCCCCCCGGTGGCTTTAGCCTCGGCTTCCCCTCGGCTTTCCTTTCCCCGGCTTTTCGCCTCTTACACGCATGCTGTCATATCGGTCTCTTTTTTTTCCTTTTGCCCACCTGTCATTTACGCTTCGTGACTTCCGGGTCACTCTATCTGATAAATTGGATCGCTTACAGCTGGTCACCAATATCCACCGCCTCCCATGTCGTGCACGCCTTCCCCGCTTGCCTTGTTTCTTTCCAGGTCGTCGTCGGTGACGTTCATTCTTACTTGTTTGGGGCGAGAGGTTGTCAAGCGATCAGGTGTTAAAGAAATATTGCGAGGATGCGAATCTTCACTTTTCCACCTCTTAAGCGCAAATGCATATGGATTTTGGCTATTGCTTTAATTTACATAAATTGGTTGGATATCGCATTTGTGAGTCTAAAATAATGAGGAATCCCACATTTTTATTCATGTTTAAACATACTACTTACTCTGATTGAATGCTCAAAGCATATGTTGTCAACAAATAAAGGTAAGACTCTAAGGGTTCTTATTGGTGGGCGAATGTTATATTCCACATTTCGGACGCTTTTCGTTTATAAAATGATTGTAATAGTTGTCGTCGATCTTCCAATTTAGCTATGTGATATGTGGAAAAAGTACCACAGGGAGTTAAAATCGTATTTCTGTATACTTGTGGGTTGCGCAGTTTTCTAAATTTGTCGCAAGCATAAGAATCATACTACGATTTTCATCTAACCTTCCAACCTCAAAAACTCAGCGTTTGTTTCCCGTGGGCTTAGGGAGAATCAAGACGTCGATACTGGAACAATCACAGATGGGGTATACCAGGTATTGGGTCAGCCATTACAGACATGTCGCCCGCGTTTTTACCGTGGAGAGTAATGCCACGACTCCTTTCAGTTCTTTACTCTTTTAAGTTTTCGATTGGTTCTTGAGAGACGAAATCGTAGGTCGTGGAGGATAACGGTGCTCTAAAAAAATCATTTTTCACCTATACTCTCCGTTGATGGGAGGTTTAAGTTGTACTGGAGTTAATGAATTTGTGGCATGATGGTCAGTATCGTTCTTTGCTACTTATGTATGTATCAACGTTAGCGGCTAAGTTGTGCTGATAGTGTGGACTTGATTTCCCTTTGAAATTTGCTGTGTGTTGGGATCGAAAATCTATTTACTGGTATGTGGACATCGGTCAGCCATTGATCATAATTTTAAGTGTACACTTTCATTATTGCTGGAATAGTTTGAAAGTGCTACAGTTACTTGAGTCAGTCATGAGCCAGAACAGAGGTCTTCCCAGTCTAGTGAGTTGATCTTACACCTAATTTTAAAGCCGTATTCCTTCAATGAGAAATTTTGCTACGTGTATACTTTCAGTTTATGTATTTTTCTGCGTTTAGTCCTGTCCGATCTTAATTTACCGTCGGTAATTTTTCCTGTAGTTTTTCCATGACCTTTTGAATTACACCGTTAACTTCTCGAGGAAAGTTATTTTGGGCCCCATTGCGAAAATGACTTCAACTACTGTCGGCAAGATATCCTTGGACTTGGCGGCGAGTAGGATTGTTATGCACCGGATTTGCAGAAAAGAGCCTGGTGAAGTTTAAAATGGCTAGTAAAGTACGGAGAATCGGTTCAAATCGTCAGCTTTTGGACAAATCCAGAAAAAAAATCTGAAAAATATGGTGTTTTTTGATAGCTCACATTTGGTAAAGTCGTAAAATATGACTGGAAGAAACTTTTTACCCCAACGGAAAGCTTTCTTGCTACCAAGCTTTTTCCGTAGTTTGCCATCTTAGCCGTGGATCCGCTTCACGAGAGCCGAGAGAAAGGGATTAAAAGGGATTAAGTGTTTGAAGCGGATTCCACGAGTGTTTTGAGGACCTAACTTTTTTAGATGTGCTCCGTCGAATGAAACCGATGGCAATTCCATTAACTTTCGCCGGATTTATTCAGATCTTGGAATACCTGAAGATTATTCTGGTGATAAATCTTTTCCTTTTCGCTGTGTTGTATGCTGAGGGGAAATTTCATTTGACAAAGCCATATTTTTCTGACTGTCTCACGAATTCCCTCGTCAATGTCAGCACTATGTTTGCTTTAAATGATAGCACCAATCCTCCCGCTGAGTAATTTATTTGTTGCTTGTGTTAAGCATACTTAGTTTCAATTGCAGATGCTGGAACCTAAATTTGTGGAATTTTTCCGCAAACCATGCCTTTTTATGTATAATTTTTGGTATTAATATGAGCTTTGCTTTAATAATCTGTTAAAGATAAATGTTTCGATTCCTTTCATTGCCTAATTGCGGTACGTTTATGCCTGAGCGAACGAAGTTGTATCTTTTTTGCCAAGTGACGTTTCATTCGCCACGGAGAAGAAATTTTCCTATGTTTCTTGCGTATCCGGGTGGATTTTCCCATGTTATTTCGTGCTAGTCTTTGGTGTTATCAGCTGCGTCACTTCTGTCCCGAGGTTTGGAATACATGCGGACGAACGGAACTTCATAGAGAGGAATTCATTTCGCTTATTTTGGCAAACAATAAAACCATGGTGGAGGAAGTTATACGCCTTTCCTAATACCCGTCGCCATATCTGGATGAATACTGTAATTTTTTTATTGCATCTCCATCTCTCTCCCTTACGACCGTGAAAAACCCGTCTATCAAGTGCCCCGTGGCACCTTCTTCTTCCTCCTCCTCCGAAATATTTCTATTCTCTGGCCATGTAATCAACGGCCTCGGAAATATTTTATTAGGCTCTTGAATGAGGCAACGGACGTTATTTTTTTCAGCCGTTATCTGTAATCACGAAAGCAAAAGTCGGGATGAGATCTTTGCTAATACGCATGCTCGTGCCGGCCGTATGGATGCAGTGTACCCACTCAAGAAAAAGATTGTACTTTTTATTCATTTTTCGCTCATTCTATTATCCTTTGAAATGTAGTCCTTAAAAGGAGACCATCATTAATTAATTAGTTCTGGTTGCTAATAAAGAAACTGATGGACCTTCAACCGATTCTGCGATAGGAACACATTCCATACCAGACATTGATGATAAAATCTAAATCTAATATAATTTTTTGCTCGGAGTACTATTACCTCTGAGAGCGTTGT
Organism: Ceriagrion tenellum; assembly: GCA_963169105.1. Taxonomy (NCBI): domain Eukaryota; kingdom Metazoa; phylum Arthropoda; class Insecta; order Odonata; family Coenagrionidae; genus Ceriagrion; species Ceriagrion tenellum. The sequence continues at coordinate 16,444,952 of OY720643.1, read as the reverse complement.
GGGTTGATAACATTCTGTTATCTTTTTATATTTTAAAAAGTTGGAGCGGAAATATTTGGTGTTTTTTAATCTCGAACTATGTAATGGTGAAAACTTTCCTACTGTCTTTAAGGGAGGTCTAGGTATTGCGTTTGTTTGTCTTCAGCCAAAAGTGCAATGGTATAGGTAAGGATTGATTGTTCGGCGTTATCCCCTTTAAATCGGTATTCTTCTTAAGTTTAAACATTTTCATTCATGTGCCTAGGAAAAATGGTTTCGTATTAATAGAAATTTGTATTACGCCAATGTTTAGAGAACTCATCGGAGTAAAATTAAACGAGCCACTAATTGTTGTCGGTACGCTTTTTAAATTAGTTTTCCCATTACTTAGCCGTTGGCGTTATACCATTATTTGGTCGTGCCCTTAAAATCAGTTGCTCTTAAAAGGGGATTTGCCTCTAGCTTTTTACAGATTGAAATTGTTGCTGCTGAGTAAAATGTATAAATTTAGATGGATCCACATTTGTTTATTCCGAATGAGGTATTCTGATGGTTTGCTACTATACCCCGTGAAAAATCTCTTAGTTAATTCGAGGTAACTCTTGAATTGTTATCTAAAGTTTGGAACAAATATCAATATTATAATAGTTCTTCGGGGCTATATGTGAGGATGATGCGGAATAAGGACTTCAGTAGCGATATCCTCCACTTTTTGGGAATTCCAAAAATTCTTTAAAATAGATATTTATTAATCATAGTCAGCCACTAATAGCGTGGAGGAAGTCTTAAAAAATAAGAAAATTGTATAAACATTTGACTCAACTCAAATCGCTGCGCAACACTTTTCTTTTCACTTACTCCATTCATCATTTTCTAGAGATCAATTTGGGGGTAACGAATCCATTTGCATTCATCCTATTAGTATTTTTTTCCGGTTTACTACATATTCTCTTTTTTTCCATTCGAGGAGTGAATACTTCTTTCTTCTTCTCAACTAGTCCCTTTCAGTAACGTTTCCTCAAGCACTCTGTTGAAAGAGATGGTATGAAGTGAGTGTAAGGTATAGTCGGTGATGTTCAAACCTCAGATATTTGTGATAGTGAAGCCAAAAATCTCGCCTTTTGAACCTTAACGCTCCATGCTTGCCTTCTCTCCTTGTTTCCTCTCGGCCAAGGCCGGATCAAAGCCACTCGGGAAGTTTGTCTTTCTTTGTCACGCGGACCGGAACGCTCACAAATTTTTTTCGGTTATTCTCGCCTCCCACCTCCAATCCCTCCTCACCCTCCCAACCGTTTCAATCCGTTCCGAAGGATTTCTTTTGCGTTGACGCTGAAGAGTTCCCTGTTGTATCGCATTTGGTTTAACCCACGACGAAGCTGTGGCCAGCGCAGTGAAATGCGCGACATCTGTCGCGGCGAAAAATAGGTTTTCAGAATCTCAGTTCGCTTTTATTGTGGAAATAAAATTGCGCGGCATGACCTTATTTTGCACTTCTGTATAAATCAGGAAAAGGATTTTGAAGGAAAATAAGGTAAACAACCTGATTATCCTCTTTTTTAATTAATTTTGTTGCTCGTATGGAATACGATTATTAGTGAATATTCAGTCTACTTTGTGCGCCTCTGTGCACCTTTCGCTTTCCTTGTCATATCTTACGCTGAGCTGCTATCAATATTATCATTCAAGAAGATAGCAGATGTACTTTTTCCTCTTGCGTTTTCATTACTCAGATCTTAACGCTTGATATGTATATGGAGTTCGATCCGTTATTAATGAACTACGAATGTTCATCAATCCTACGGCTAGGTTGGCGAAGTTTTCTACTGATTCTCCTCCAGTCGATCCTGTTAGTTATTTCATATTATTTTTTTCTGCTTGAATAATTCTTTTTAGCGTATCTCAAGGTTTCATTCACATTTTATTCTTTTAAATAACCCGTCAGCGGTTGTGTTCAGCCTGCTATAACTTCTCAGAATGTATGTGATCGGATTATCCCCTCCATGTAACTTTTTGCTTCTAGTCTTGAGTTTATATCAGTAGGTAGACGGATATTTTTCTGGTCGGGTTGGTTTCGTGTACTCTGCTGACTATACCCTACACGATTCCCCATCGGTTCTGTTTCAATAAAAAAAATTTCCTCTACTGTATGCCGTTTATAACGAGCGCATCTTTAACGTTGTGGTATTCTGATCGCCTGTCGTGGATATTTCCTTTTTTATTTATTTTAGATTAATTTTTCATTCGCCCCGAGGCTTAAGGGAAGGCCTTGGATTTTGTGCAGCCCATCTTATGCAGTCACTGAACAGGCTGTGGTCGGTAAATCGCGTAAAAAGTTGTGTAAAGTGAAGGGTCACTGATAGCAGACCTAGAGTCCACAATATGCCTAATATATTGCATAATAATTTTTGATTCATCGATGTGAATACCTATAAATTTCTTACTTGTGAAATGTGACTCCATTGTTCATTGTCTACAAATATACCCATTTTTGGTGTGTCAGGAGTATCACTGTTCGAATCTGTATCGCTGTTGAATTTCGGATCATTTTTTGATGCCAGTATAATGCAGCAAATGTTAAATGTATTGAGGCACACTGACTGCTGCGTGTGGGGTTTAAATCCAGGAGATGTCTTTCGGTTAACGCTTCGTTAGCTCTTGGGATTCAATCTTGGCCTTTCTCCCTCTGCACGATGGGTCCACTCGAAGTTTCAAGAAACTGACTCCTCTGTTGTCGGCTGAGAGGGCAGTGTATGCCCACTGAACCTCTCCAACCTCCTTCCCCCCATTCTCATTCGCTCCCCTAGAAGAAACCTCTTCATTTTTCTCTATCTCCGTCTCCCCTCTCTCTCTCTCCTTGGTAACACCGTTGTTTAAAAATGGCGTCGCCCTATCATCGCCTGAGGAGCCAAGTCTGCGTGACCGTCGACTCCCTCTATTCCCCTCCTCTCCATCTCTCAGTCTTTTCCATCTCGTTCCCTCCCCCACCCCCCATTACCCCCCCTCGTTGCGCTGCCGACCACCTCCTCACCCGCTCAGCTGCTACCCTCGAGCTCTTTTTTTTTACCTATTTTCCCTCCCCTAGTCTACTTATGCCGGACGCCTCCTTCCCACCCAACCGATCATCCTCTCTTCCCCCTTCTCGTTTTCTTCGCCTCTCTCTCTCCCTATCCACCTCAAATAACTGGGAGAAGGGGTTGGGATTGATTCCAGTGAGAGCAACCAGAGGGCCAGTATACTTGACTGCTGTCGCTTATTATGCCCCGTTTACATTACTAGGGTTAGAATGTTAGTTAATTTGGCGGCTTAACCAACTTGCATTCACGCGGCATAATTTAACCCTTGTTAACTTGCTAGCTAACAACCCAACAAACCTCGCAAGGCGCGTTTCATTTGTTTCCTGGGCTATATTCAGCCATATTCACCGAACTTGTATGGGTGAGAAAAAGGATTGAATATGCAATTGTTTCGCATGGGACTTCTCATTAATTAGTATTTAAATATACACATATCATTTCAGGTCTAAACATCACTTTATGCATCGAAAGATGAAAATTGAGAGAGTAAATTTCCTTAATAGAACGACGTCACACTGTGCTCTACTTTACCATTCAGATACCTCGAGAATATTATGTCGTTTACGCCCTTTTATGATATATAAAAACATTTCAGTATGCTAACTTGACATTCAGTATATGTAAATAAATTCCATATCGAGTCCTTGCCTCAATATATGCAGCGCAATTAACGACTTTTCCTGACAAGTTCTGCCCATGACCCATCCTCGATTGCGCTTTTAAGGTAAATTTTGAACTTAATATACGGTTCATCATTCACTATTGCATTACATCAACAATACATCAAGCAACGTGTCACGGATGCATGGATACGGAATATGACTATAGAAACTCGCTTAATACATTGTACGCTTCAAGTAAAAGCTGCAAGCGGACTGGATCACTTAATTACTATCCTAACTAACCTGCGTTTACACGCGTTAAAAATGATGGTAACCAGCGCCAACCCTAGTAACTCCAGCGCGGTTAAAAAATTGACTATGGTCAGCGCCAACCAGCGTTCACACGGCAAACTTTTACTAGGGTTAAGAGTTAACCTTGTTAAAAGCTAGTAATGTAAACAGAGCATTAGCAGAGGGAGACAGAGAACTCTTCCTCCTCCTCATCTCTCCTCTCCTGCTTCTCGCTCTTGTTCTCCTCCTCCTCTTTCTCCTCCACTCCCCGTGGGGGTTGTTGGGTCGAGAGGGTGTCGGGTGTCCACCGAGGGCGTCCATCACCCGAGAGGTGTTGCCTTAGCGAACGGGGTTGCTGGCCGGCTGGTCATTCTGCGATACTTTCTGGTCTCGTAGCACGCAGTGGTGTCCCAGGGTTTTATGGTCGAGTCGAGGAGGAAGCAGGCCCAGTTGGTTCCGAGTTTCGGTTTGCGGGGTTTCACGGCTAATCAGACCGGTGCTCCTCAGTTTCACGGGGTCATTGGTTCGTGCCTCTTTTTTCAGTCTTGCCTACGGTGGAAAGGGTCGGCACTCACGCTCTGATGTTTAGTGCGAATGGGAACTGAATTGTAAGTTTAATGCTCTCATAACTTCTTTATTTTGGAATAATTTGAGTCCTTGTTGATTGGAGGAGTTGACTTAATATCGCTGAGGTTCAGGAGGAGTCTTGATTGCTGAGCATATCACCAAGTTAGAGCCTTCCCAGCTATCAGACCTACCCTGTGCTTGCAAAAGGGCTCAGTATTAGTCCCATCTCTTGTGAAGTCATTGGTTTGTATAAAGTTAATGTGGGAGAAAGGTTTGTTTTGCAGAATCATATCAATCTCGTCGTGCCATTACTGTTTCCCTATTTTATCTTTCACTACCAATGCTTTTATATTCGTAACTCGTGAATAAAAACTGCTCTGGGGAACGCTAACATTATTATCGTCAGTACTTAAGGGAAGAATTTATTGCTTAAAGATAGGGAAATATTTGCGAGAATGGAAAGAAATGGGTCCACCATTAGCATTTCGCTTTTCTTTGAAAAAACCTGGGAGTCAATCATGTAATGGGAATTGCAGAAACACATTCGCATTTAAATTCGTTAAGTATTAGTGGGAGAGTGTGTAATGTATTTGGCACTTTTTAGGAATGAATGATGAAATGTTGAGTATCACATTAGAGTTTCAGCTTCTAAATATTGACGTGTAGTGAGGAAAAAAAATAGATTTTCGTGATGGGGGTTGGAAATTCTGACGTTATAATTGCGGGAGAACTTCGTGGCTGCAGGTTGAGCCATACGGAGCGGAAGGAGATTCTGTTTTGTTCATGCACTCGAGGATATGAGCGTCACATTTACCTGAGGTCCCTTCGAAGTGATTCCTAGTGGTGTTGGGGAACAAGTCTGAAAAGCCCGCTAGTGACGGAGGGTTTTGCTCAGCAACCCTTGGCGTACGACTTTACACTTAATTACGCTTCCCGTAGGGAACTGGTTTGGGTGCGTTTGAAAGCTTTATCGATCTTCCTCCATGATTTTCACGATTGGTTATCCTCTCGTGGTCCACCCGTTTGATCGTAAGGGTGATTTTTTCCTGGTCTCGGCCGGTCTTTTGTTCAACTCGCTTCGTATCGTTGCCCTTATCTGGCATTTTTTTAAATCGAGCCTTCTTCCTGTAATATTCGTAGTGAATGATAATTCCCCTCGGCTCGGTATAACTTAATCCAATTTGTGAATCAATCTGGCGTTGTAATTGCAGCTGCGCCAACTGGGCGGTTAAGTGCAGGAGTCTTTATCTGACAGTTGTTCCGTGTTGAGGTTCTGGAAAATGCTCCATCTCACTTGTTCGAATGAGAATTGTGTAATGCAGTGGTTTTGAAATTTTTTTTCCCGGAAACAATATCCTGGCGCGATTAGGTTTTCGCGTCCTCGATTTTATTCGCGCTGCGCTGTCAGTTGGCTCTTGAATAAAATACTGCCCCCTCAACAATGGTTGTAAGAGTGTTCGAGTAGTTGTTTATTTTTTGCCATATCCACGTGTGCAACTAGCACTTGTCGTAATCAGTACGCTTCGTTGCTATGGTTCATGTTCTGTTGCAATAGTTCATTTCTGTTTTTTTGCATTTATACAGTTGAGAGAGTTACGGCTCCGGTCCAGTGTTCTCGTTTAATAGTGAAAATTTCCATTTCCATTAGTTTTCTTCGCTTTTTACCGAACGGTCGTGCAGATGGCAGGAAAACACAGTATGCTAACAGTTTGGGCGCTGTAACCCCATAGGTTAAGCACCCGGCAACGCTGCAAGCGGTCCCAAGTTAGAAACCAGATGAAGCCACTTTGTACACCACTTCTTAAACTTCTGAGTAGATATTTTGTTGATTGAAAAATCTCTGGGTTATAACTGGGTCACTTGATAAGTGTACCACTCACATCACTCTGTGTCGTGAGCGGTATACTTATTTATGTTTGCATGATTTCCGCAGCATTGTTGGTGCAGTGATAACTCCTATCTTTTCATTAAATCTCCGTTTACGATCGACTACGAGTGGTACAGATTTGTCTTTTATCGTCAGGTATGCATTCCGCTAATTTTTTTCTCCTTTCGAATCTTGGTTCATTTATTAAGTAGAAGAGAGTAGCGAGAATATAGTTCCATTTCTGATCAGTTAGTTGGTCATTAGTGTGTCTTACATCTTATCTAAAATTGTATTGAAGCTCAAAATATTTCGTACTGTCTACTAATTTTTATTTCACCTCTTGCTACACGTGTTTCGACTGACTAGCAGTCATCATCATGCAAGACTACAAGGCAGTCTTGCCTGATGATGACTGCTAGTCAGTCGAAACACGTGTAGCAAGAGGTGAAATAAAAATTAGTAGACAGTACGAAATCTTTTGAGCTTCATTACTCATTATGCTGTTCTACGATATCTCGCCTGAGAAAGTGGAGTTTATTACTAAAATAGTATGTTCGGAGGAGATGGCGGTGGCGAATGAAATACACGTGAGTTAATTGGCGGGCATGTTTGCCTCATATCTCACGAGCATTCGACTCCAGCAGCGAGAACAGCTATGAGCTTAGTCTATATTTAGATACTAGGAAGGGAAAGGCATGTTAATGGCCTTTTTCCTATGCAGCTAGTCGCTGAGATAGTCCTATCTCACCTCTTAGCTGTGTTTTTCCGGCCTTTGAATGAGCCGAAAACATGGTTGTTCTCATGCTCATTTAGAGGGAGCTTTTTTTTAAGTCTGAGGAAATTTGGCACGGAAATTGCTTATCATAGGCCGGAAGTGGCGTCTTTTAGCTCTAGCATGACATTATTGAATTTAAATGTCCTTCGGATGATAGCTTATCTTGACGCCTTCATTGAATAATGATGTAGTTCTTACTGTACTCAATGTGTGATCGATTGTGAAAACTTGCCTCGAATCCGGATGAAATTCTACTCAATATATGTCTCCTAGCATTGAATGGGTATGGTTTCCTCCTCGATGGCATGATATAATTCTTCGTTAATATTCTTCAAATTCTTCGGTGAAATCCTCAAATTAAAATTAATCCTTAAATATATTTCCACTCCTTACCAGTGGTAATGTCTCGATTTATTGTGCTTAAATGGAACGCTCATCACCCGCCAAATGGTTTACGCATTTGTTTCCAATTTGATCCACAGCGTTGTGCTATGTTCGTTTTGTTGCATTTTTCTAAACACTTGCCATTTCATTTTCTTTTCTTTCAAAACGTGGTACGTATAATCCCTGTTTCCCCGGATTCGCCTACGATTGAGCATGATTTTGGCCGTCCTTTTTAACTGAGCAAAAGTTGTTAATAATGTCCTAGCTATGATGGAAATGAATGAAAATTCTCTAAATAAGTACCGGTTCGATTGAGTTTGTTTTTCATAATTTCAATTTCCTGAGTAGATGCGATAAGTATTTGTGTATTGCTTATTGTAGTGAGGTATTTAACATATGTACTTTGTTTGTCTGATGCGTTATGCCTCCATGTCTGAGTTAATTTCTCTTCCCCATCTAATATTGTTGTCATCTCTTAAATGCAATATGTTCACACATATGTGTTGTTTGTAGGAATAGCCTGTCGTCGCCAATGAAATACGAAAATATCAGGATTCATCGAATTAAGGATGGATTTGCATCGATGTATCTTGAGTGTGATAAGTAGTCCACTGTATATTTGTAAATCAACTTAGATTGTGCGGGTCTTTCTATCGATTCCGGAAGTGAATTATGATGAAGCACTGGAAGTTAATTTTCCGTGGTTACCTATCCACTAGGCATGGACGCAACCTTCTGTTTTTAGTGTCGGTTTAAACCTATGAGCTGAAAAAGGTGATGAAGACGAGACGTGTTAAGGTGGCTGAAAGCGGTCGTCCTGGGTAATGGAGTGCACATTTAAGTAATTCTTTAATCAAGTGGAAAAGAACTTGGAGCTCATCTCACTTTGGGTACATATTTTAATGCGGTGGAACTCGCCTTGCAAAAACTAGAAACAATGCGTGATATTTTCACGTTTGCTTTAATTTAAGTATGTTTTCACTAGATTTTTCGTCGATGTATTCTAAATTAGATGAAAATCACATTTAATTAGTTTTTTTTGACTCGGTGTAACATCTTAATATTTGTTAGCCGCCGTTATTATAGCATAAACATTGCCATTTTATGCGTTAAGAATAAAATCTGTGTAAATAGTGTAATCAAATGATTGTGAAGTATGTAACCTGTGTAATAAGGCTACGTGTTAAAATACTTATTGAATTACGAAAAAATTCGGTGAAATGCAATTTTTTCGTCTTTATCTTTGCATAGATATTATTTATGAGAATAGGTACGTCAAGTCCATCGCAAATCTGTGGACGGACAAATTTTCGCTCCAACCATCTTAATACGCTTTCAAAAAGACAGCCTATTCTGAGTAACCACGTTGAAAAATTTCCAAACATTGCATGTAACAAATGATGTGGTACGAAGTCACTCGCACGGGTGCATATACCTACACCAGGGTTGAAATTCGCTATGAAAAAATCATTTGACAAAGTGTAACTGTCTAACAAAAAAAAAGACAAAGTGTAACTGGCTAACACACCTGACCGGCAATTGGGAGATCCGGGTTCGAATCCCGGTCAAGTCAAATGATTTTTTCATAGCGAATTTCAACCCTGGTGTAACCACGTTGAGTTAAACACACGTGGTATATTTCTGTCGACCAAGGTATTGAGGCGGCCTTGGTGTGGGAGACTTTTCCGTGGCCCCTTTGGGGGGATAGGGGAAGCGTGATAGGAAGGGATTGGAGGAAGTCGCAGTGACGTCGAAATGCGCGGATGCTCCTTGCAGCCACCTAGTGTAGGGAGGAAACATAATAATCGTCCCTAGAGATATGTTTCGCTTCACGTCAAAACCCTCAAGTCGCCGAGAGTGTTAGCCTTATCCAGCACGATGGCCTCTCGGGCCGTCGCCCAGCTGCGGGCAGCCGTCACTTGTCCCTGTCGCTCTCCTACCGCGGCTAGAATGATGGACAGTGTCATTTGTTCCCTATCCAGGGACGAAGAGTTACCTACATGGAAATGTACTCTTCGCATGCCATTGTCGACCTTTCTTTTCCGCAGCTGTTCCTTGGCTCTGCTTCTGTCCAGTGCGCTTGGGAATCTATCCTGTTACCAACAATACTTCATACGTTCGCTATTTTGACTACCAGCTGTGTATCGAACTTATGATGATTTTGGCATTTAGGACTGGCATATTGGGCCTGGTTAATGATTAGATTTGGCCTCAAACTGCCTTTTTTTTAAATATCATAATTTCAAACTATTTTTTCTGAAAACCTCAGTTTTTAATCATTAGCAATCGATGGGATTGCGCCACTCCCCGTTTTTCAGCTGTATAATGACCTTTGTATGATCTTCCCAAGTGTTCTATCATAATTGATACTATCGGTTCAAATTAAATGATCACGTATCAGAAATATGTGAGGGTTCTTCATTGAGGAATTTGTTCAAGGTGACACGCTTGCATCGAAGATTATCATAGTTGTCGATCGCTCACGTCATAGCTTTTTATCGAATGCCTTTCCTCGTAGGACGCTCAAAGGCTGGTGATCTGGCTACCCAGTATTCTCGAGAACTTTGTTCCTGTAAGTTGCTTAATTCGTAAATTTTCTTTCCTTCTTTTTCGAGGTTTGAGGGTAAGCCGAATAAAATTGGACTGTAATGGATAATTTATCATGCAATTAACTATTAGATCGGAAATACCTGAACATGGATATTGCCTAAATTCATTGAAATGTTAATTACTGTGATATGGAGGGAACTGAAGTATGATTTGGCTTTCCCTGAAACTAATTAAATTTGTCGTTCTATCCTCAGAAGGACTGTGCGTGATATTTCGGTGCCTAAAATGTTTTTCTCTGTCCAATTAAGGCATAGGGCAGTATATACTTTCCTCTTAATTTGAATCTGTCAATGCGGAAAGCCTGTCCTTGACTGTCCTTAACTTGATGAATATCTTGTCCTAAAAGATGAGCTTTTAGAAGCTCTGCTCCTTGGACTCGGTCAGCATTTCCATTCAGATAGTTCTGGACTCGCGACCTTATTATCTATTGAAAAATTAACAGGGGGCATGAGCTGCTTCTAAGATTGTCTATGATAAATATTGGTGCTGTTGTGTGACCTATAACTTATAGACATTTGTGACCCATTTGGCGTGGGGCAATGACCTCTTAAATGTGAATAAGTTTGTGCTGTTATTGATTATTTGTCGTCTTGGTGATACAAATGTTGCCCCAATTAAACTATCTTGGTGGCAGCCGTCGGGATGTTCTAAATCTATTAATGTCATTCTCAGCTTTATTTCTTATGTAACTTTGATGTTTTCCCTGCCAGCTTCTCAGGATTGGGTTTCATTTTATGCTTAAGTTTACTTATATTTCCGAAAACAAAAGGAAGCCTTTTGTTGAAGCTATTTACTCTGTCTTACCGTGACAAGTATTCCGGAGCATCCACACTAAGTTTCAGCTAATCGGTCATTGCACTATTATTGTAAGTAGTCTCAGAAAAGTTTCTGATACACTCTTAATTACATAATTCGGATGTCATTGGTTATTTCGTCAATTTAACCGACACTCACTCCTATTTTTTCTATGCTTTTGTCTTGCCGTTGCTGCCGAAAGACTGAAAAACCGACTCACTGAAAGACCGAAACAGATACAGCGCAGGATAAAAATTATATCCTCCGTTTCTCACTGAAACTCGCATAATCTCAAAGTTTTAAGTAATCTAAGCTTAGCGTGTATCCTTCGAGTCTATAACTGCTCCCAACTAATTTCTTCCATCAGCTTTATAATACTTTCTGTCTGCTCGAAGTAGTTTTTAGCGAATCGTGCGGCTTTCCTTTGTCTTTTATTTATTTTGTCTATACAATCGGAATGGGGAATTAAAACCCTCATCCCGGAATACGTCGTCCGCACAGGATATATATGGATATATTTTTTTTGGCGCCAATGCGAGCTCATCGTTTCCAACTCGTCGGCTTTGTTCACTTTCATTTTTTATCCTCTTCTACACCTTCACGACTTCCTCCCAATTGGGTCTTCGCGGAGCGTTTCGAAATTTGCCGCAAACACAGTCGCCTTAAGCGCATTTATGCTAGTTGCGACGTTTCTCTGCTGCGGAAAGAAACAATCGATAATGAGGTAAATAAGTTTGCCGCCTTTTATGGGTTGAAATGGGGAAGAGGTTTGCTCTGAGAATTTCCGTTTTGAATCGTTCCTCTCGCAAATCCGTTGGCTTAACGTCACCGACGTCTCGGGATTAGTAGATATATCGCATTAAAGGGTGGTTTCTTCTTGATTTTTTTTTCTTCTCCCTTCTGCATTTGTGAAGCGCGACTCGAACTGCGTCTAAAAATAGTGGTGCTGGGGGACGATGCGTGCAGAGTGAGTGTGCGGGTTTCTAGAACCGATCCGGCTTCCCTCCGCGCGACCAGGTACGAAGCCAGTGGAGCCACCCCCGTCCTTGCCTAGCCGTCCTCGGGAGGTGACGAAAAGTTCACCCCTCAGTGGCGGTAATCCAGTTACAATGACGGTACCTCGCCATGCGCGCGATATGTCAGTGTGAAGCGGTCTTATTAGATCACCTGGCAGTGGGGCGTCAGCCTTAGGTGATAGCAGAGGAACCCAGGCCCGGGCTCGTCTCCACGTTGCAGGAGACGTTCAAGTTTTAGGGGTGTCTAGATACCAAAAGAATTATTTTTTAAGTGTGTGACCTAACCTCTATTCTGTTCGGAGTTGAACCCGATGGCCTCAACGACGACCCGCGGCGTCGATGGCGGTTTCCCCGGCCGAAAATCTCGCTCGCCCACCTCGTCAAAGCACTCAAACAAATGCCTAACGCCTCGCGACTCCCGTGCTTCCTCCAGGTCGGACGGAGCGGGAGAATCTCCGAGCCACGGGGGCGGAGGTCACCACCTGCACCACGACATACTCCTGCACCACCACGGACACCACCAGGGTCACCACCCGACGCCGCACCGGTTCCACTCGTCCTCCCACCACCCGCCTGCCTCGCCGCCCGTCGTCGCCTCGGCGTCCGCGGGCGTGGCGGAAGCGGACGAGCCCCCGGCGGCAGCGCCCGCCGCACCCCCGACGGCCAGCGAGGCGACAGGCACCACCACACCCAATGGGGACGTGCGGCACCACCCGCAGTCCAAGCAGCCGCCAGTCAAGTACGGAGAACTAGTCATCCTAGGGTGAGTACCATCTTCTTTTGTTCTAAATGGCCTAGTGTGCAACCGATGCGTGGGCGCACCTGCCCACGCCCCGAGTGCGCTACTCATCACATATTATGAGTTTAAATTGACGAAGCTGAGTACAGGTTCTGTTGACTCTATCTCCTCCGTTTCATCAGTGGTTGCTCTTGGATTCGTTCGGCAGGTGAAGCCTGTAACTTACGGTGTTTTCTTAGGAGATTTATCAGTTCTCGAACTTTTTCTTAAGTGCCTTGCTTTTTTGATATTTTGGCGGTGGAACTTTCTTGGTATACTCTCCAGGAAGAGGTACAGTAGATTAATACTGGTGACATCGTAGACGATGTCCGTTCGATAATTCTGCACTGCGGTGACGGTGATCCTCAGCGTTTTACTATTCACACATCGTGGGTTTATTCTTGATTGGCTTGTCGTATATTTCAATAACATTGTGATATTATTTGTTGTTAAATATTAATAAATAAAGCTAGGTTTCCAGTGGATGGAGCATTCGAAAACGGATGAAGTCGCTGAAGGAGGATAATTAGGTAAGCAAACGACGAAGTATTGAATGTGGCAAACGGAGGGAATCAGTGGATACAATTGAATTCGCCGCAAAGAAGGATGAAGTTATTTCGATACAGAAAGGAGATGCTTGAAGCTTTGATGAAAGGAGAATACTGGGAAGATAGTCGTTGATTTGGGCCTCATGAAGAGGTGTGGGAAAGGGATGTATGTTGTTTTCTTTCGGGAGAAGCGGTTAGTTAACTGAGGCGTTGCGTTATAGCTTTAGCGTATGTCTAAAACTGTTACGTTAAATTTAGGTAGTATTTCTACTGCTATGTCGGTTCTATATATGTAGTAGTGAGTTCACCCATTGCTTAAATCAGAGTCGTGTTAAGTTCGTCCCGGAGCATATTGAAGTAAGTAGGTACCTTTCCTAGTGTCACCTGTAATTTGGGGAGAAGTTACGGTACTGTTCTCGCAGGTGTGGCTGAAGGCAACTTGAGGAATCCCCCTGACCAGTAACCAGAGCTCTCTCTCTCTCTCTCTCTCTAGAAAAATGCTCTACCACCTGGATTACAACGCCGTCTAAATCATACTTCAACTCAAAATTATGAATGCCACTCTATAGGCTAATCTGGTGCTTGAGTAGTCTTTCAATGCTGTGCATATGGCTGACGTATGTATTCTATTTCCAGTCTTTAAGTTTTTCCCTAATCCAATTCGAATCTTGGTATTTTGCACAAGTCCAATTTAACTTTTGAAGTATCGTATCGGTTTGTGTGTATGGAACCTCCATTTTCAAACGCATTCGCTATCAGACGATTTAAGTTCCATGTTCATTGAATTTGTGGAATATTGTCATATGCTGCCTTGTTCAAAGCTGCATTTAGCGATGATGGAGTTCCCTGGTTTAGAAGTGCTTTTAAACGGTTTGGTCACTTCATTCGCCTCCAGGTGCGTGCCACTGCCAAATAACTTATTTCTTTGAACTTTATTTGTTCATTTAAGTTTATAGTAAAGATCGGTTAAGCGCAAGCAAAATGAAAGTTCAGGTAGTTAACTATTGTTTTTTGATGCACATTCTTTAACTTTCAGTGATGAGTTATGAACATTTATGCCGTGCATTGCTCTTTCCGTAAAAAATTAATGCTTTTGTTGTTCACGTTTGTCAGTATTACGAGTTAATGTAGACTTACACGAACGTTTTGTAGCTGTTGTTAGAATATAAATAGGTATTACCACAGCACTAGGTTCTTTTTACAGAATTAATTTACCCTATCGCCCGTTGGAATATGCCCTGGAGCACAGCCTACGGCACGAGATTGCTGTAAAATTACTAGACTGTGCATTGTTTAATAACTGGTTAGTGGGTCATTAATTCAGAGAGTTTTTCAATTACTGGAAAGTGGCTTCATTCCCAACGAGGTCATAACTGACACCTCAATTCTCATGCGTGGAAAGTAATATGTTGCAGGATTTCAAGTTTTGTAAAAAAAGAAGGAAAATTAGAGTTCATTGTAGAATGCAGTGATATACTATGATTCCTGGTATAGGATAATTATCCTTGATTTCCGAAGAGACCTCGAAGTCAGCATTTCGAGAGGCGGCGGTATTTATCGCAGATGTCACTGATGCTTTTCTTTAATATCTGACTGAAATTCATGTACTTCCCACCGTGTAATTATTTAAATATTAAATATAATTATTTTATGTTCGTGTTACTTCAAAATTACGTCTTTAATTCTAGCCTCAACGGAATTCAGTCTTTTCGCCCAAGTTGTGCACTCCTTCACCTTGATGTAACTTCGCAAAATGAGATTGAAACAGAAGAAATACATTATTTTTTCTGCTTACAGGGGGAATTTTATGGTAAACTTGAGTGAAAATTCAAGCATTTTAGGGGAATTCCATTCCATGTTTACTGCACTTATTGAAATTGGAATCCGATAGTTCATTAGAATTCGTTATTTATTCAGCTCGTTTGAAAAAGTATTCTTGAAAAATTTGATTCCTCAGTTCATCTACATTTTTAGGAGCCTAAGGTAGCTGTCTCCTCGCTAAGTAATTGCCATCAAAGAATGCAGTGTACTTTAGACCAGTTTTCTTCAAACCTTTTCGGTTCACGGAACCTTTTTGAGTGGTAAAATATTTGATGGATCCCATTTTTCTAAAATAAAAGATATTCACGTAAACTATCTGATACCAAAGGAAAAATATTTTAATTTCAATATTCTTGTAAAACGGGTGAATGGTGACCAATACAAATCAGTATAAACTACATTTCGATGAAGATTGCTTATAACCCCCGAGTTCCATGAAAGACGGTTTGAAAACCGCTGATTTAGACAATACCTAGGGAAATTTGTAGTCTCTCATTTGTTTTGAAGTTACACGTAGTCGCGATGGAAACTCTTTTGAAGCATTTACCTAGCGATGTCACGCGGTGATGACTACGCTCGTTCAGTTCTTCTTCCAACCGAAGAAAAGCTATGAAGCGTGGGCTCAGAGTTCTGGTGTCGGAGCGTAATCGAATCCCTTAGCGAGCAAACGGCGAGAAGAGAAGAATTATTCCCCTCACCCCCGTCTCCATTCCCCCCCCCCCCCCTCGAGTTTTTCGTGATGGTGCCAACCTATGTGCAGTGTGTCCTAGAATTCACTCTCTCGTGAAAGGCTCGTCGTGTGTGTGTGTGTGCAATAGGAATCCAGGCGTGCGTCTTCCGTTTATGGGGAAGGAGGTCATGCGTCGCGTAAGTGGTTTGTTTTGCGCGCGCGTGCGACTCGTGAGAAAATCCCGTCGGAGTTGGGCAACTCGCGCCCGCACACGGCTCGCTCGACGCCCGACCCCCTCTGTAAAGGAAGGAACCGTGTGGTTCCATTTTCTCCTTCGGATGCGATTTTTTTAGCAAGTGGTTTCACTCGGTGTGAAAGGAAAAGTTAATTTCGCACGCATCGGAAGTTTATTCAGGGACGCCCCGTGGCCTATTATTGGGCCTCCGATCCCAAGCGTTAAGAGTGGGAACAGTTACGGGTTCTTTCGTCTCCGCTAAGTGTGGAAAAACTTTTATTTATCCTGCATTGTACCTCTGAAGTTTACTTATTAACCGCATGTATACGTTTTCAAAGAATTTATTTGTACGTTGCCCAGGGAACAGGGAAACCTTTACAGCTGCCTAAAGCTCACATGCCAAATTTATATATTTTTGTCACTGTATTTTATCTGTATCAAAGGCATATGAGCGATAAATATCCATCTATTTAACACCTATTTGGCTCCAATCCTACATCGACAATTTCGACCACTCTGATTAAGTTAGAAAATAAACGCTAGGGATGTGTATTTTCTTTTTCCCTTACTCTCTTCAAGACAGTACCTGAACTGTGGCCACGCTCTTAGAGAATAAAATGCAGTGTTTGTAATCACGCATGACTTTTTTCCTCTAAATTGTTGATAATATTTGGTGTTTAACTTGTGGACGCCTTTAGACTGACCATCGAAGCGTAACGCTCTTGTAAAAAGCAGTCCGTTTTACACACCTCTTTTATACGGCTAACAGTATTTTATTTTTTATGTTTCAACGATGGTTTTCTTTTAATTTTGCCGTTAAGCACTCGCTTAAAAAATAAAATCAGCCAGGTATCAGGAATGCAGTTTCTTTTACCTAAATTCATGTGCTAAATGGGTGTAGGGAAAGTTGCAATATCTGCGGAAGAATAGATTATTTCAAGCTGAGAGAAAGAAGCTGTTGTTGTTTCACGTTGATAGTAAAAATCTATCGCGGTAACGGTCCCTATTCTGACACTCACGGCTTTATCTCATCCATGTAGTGTTTGAGACCACACTGGTAGCTTGTGCACCCGCGAGGCTCGAGATAAGGCTTGTCTCAATAGCGGGTTTCTCCAGGGTTTTATCGCCGGCGTTATCATAAGGACTCAGGAAGGTGAGATGGACCCTTTACGCTCCACTATCTGAGAAATATTTTTTTCGCACAAGAACGACTTTTGGGAGCTTCCTTGCGTCCCAGATCCAGGCCAAATGTTCCTCCTGGGTTATCTCCTTCCGGCTAGCGAGTACATACTCGCTTAGTTATAATTTTTGTGTGTAATCAAGACTTCGGTTTGAAAGATTAAATGGCATGCGAACCATTTCAGGGTAGTTATTTGTCCTAAAACTAAAATTCTTGCAGTTATTAGTTTTTGGGTTGTTTGAGGGTGGTGGTCAAATGCAAATCGTCTGATCCCGCGAAAAGTGAGGAAAAAATTTGTTGATATGCGAGTCCCCACCACTTATTTTTTTCTTATTCACTAGTTTGATGGTATTTGGTAGCCATCGCTCCGGCCACCGTGAACTCCTAACTTGCTTCTCACCGTGACGAACAACTTATTGGGAAACATACCATGAATGTTAATGATATTAAGATGTCGTAACTATTATGACCCTATTTAAAACTCTTATCGACGTAATTCAGTTTGGATGAATACTTCTCAAGATAGTCAAATCTTTAAGCTTTTTGGGTCAACAAAACACTAAAACTCGAGGAGTGGGATGAGTTTCGTAATTGTTGTCACTAATAATTTACGTGGTGTTGGCGGTTGTCGCTGCTAGCCTATCATTGCACTGTTGAAAAGAGATGTTATCTATCATCCCTATCGTCTCTATTCTATTTGTTTCCTTACTTTTATGGGGAATGCTCTGTTATAGTATTCCCGTAACAGCAAGATCTGTTCTATTCATTTTTTCCATCGCACAGTTTGGCGTAGGATTACGGTTCCCACAAGCATATGACGTGTTTATAGGGATATCAGGTGGCTGGTTATAAATCGCGCCTTTTCATTTTTTTACTCAGCGCTTTGATCAATGCTAGTCGAGCATCATGGGGTGAAATCCATTCGATCTACATTTTATGGCACTCGGTTTGTATTGGAGGCGGCGTAAGCCGTTGATGGAGTAATCGTGTTGAATTACTACTTCTAAACATGAAATCACTGCTAATTTATTTTACCATTGTATGGACCGTCTAATAAATAAATGCCGAGTGAGGTGTTGAATACGATTAAAGAGTTAATTTCATATTTGTTTTGTTTTTTGAATGGTGCTCATCCTATAAAATAGTGGGCGTGAAAGTGTTTCATGTTCAAGTATCATTCGCTGAATATTTAATTCTGCGTTGTTAACATTTATGACTCATTAACCGAAAGCACCAGTTTATTTAAATGACTTATTTATTGATACAAATCTGTTCTCAATTGCCAGGACCATAAACGGTCATTGTTTGTTTCCTTGTTTCGCTTTTCAGTGCGTACACCACCTTCCAAGTCTTTGCGCATATAAGCGTGCTGGTGATAATCGGGAAACTCTTGCGGTCATTTTGCGTCTAAATGATTTTACAATTAGCTTCTCTCTTTTCACGTGACAATTAAATGGGGCCGAATGGCCTATTTCACTCAGATGGAGGAGTGATACGGGGTGATAAATAGTTTCCCTCTCGCAAACTTCTAATCTGGGACAAAACACGCCAGGCTATTATTCCTGGCGGCCTCCCTTATCGCGATCAGATTTCGGAGTGCATTTAAGCACTGATATCGTGCTCATCTGTTTTTAGCTAGTTCCTTAGTCTGGGCGAATTACGGAGTGAGCGGGCTGATGATTGAGCGTCGATAATTACTAATGTGCAATGCAACAAAGTGTGTTAATTTCAGTCGAGATGATGAGTTGAGTTGTTTATGAGCATTTTCCATTTCTTGTGCAAATGATCAGTAGGTACCCTGATGTATGCTTGTAAAACTTGTGTTATGTATGCTGTCAAGCTGTGCTGATCTTAAACTCGTGGATAATGAGTGTGATATGGCCTCAAGATGAGACCTGTGCATTAGTGGGTAAATGTTATTATGTACGTATGCGATTCTCATAATTCGTTTTTAATTTTTGTACTTAACGCTTTTTCTGGTGAATTATGTTTGTACTTAGTGTTTGAATGTGAAAAGGCCGATAACAATAGACTTGCTATTAATACTTAGCATTATCGAATTGTTTTCGCACAGCCTGCCTGGGCTGTTGAGGACGAGAGAAATTTTCATAAGACCCCCTTTTTTCTTTTTTTAATCATATCCTATATAAAATATGTTATGGGTTCGTATTCAGACAGGCTATGGTATCTGTTGATATAGTTTGCCCGGGATAATGTATTGATGGAGAAATTTTTATCGCTATGCTTCTCCGCGAAGTCTTAATCTTATCTTTAGTTGAACATTTTTCTCTTCTTCAAATAAGTTATGTTCACTCGACGACTTCAAGTCTTATTTCGCAGGAAAGTGCCCGTAGTTGCGATTTTGAGTCGAGTATTATTCGGAGAATTAAAATTTACCATCCCTCTTTATTTTCAACTGTTTCTTTACTTTGTGTAACCAGCTACTTCAGTTATTCTCTTGAATTTTTTGTGCATTCCTGTGAGAGATATGATGGAAGTGAAATTCCTAGAGGTCACTAATATCGCGTGTTACATTTTATCATAACCGCTCGTTGTGAACATTTCTCGTAAAAATTATTTGAATAAAAATTATCGCAAGTTTTGCGAGTAGGGCCGGAGACTAAAATCGGTTTCCAACGCGTCGTGGAAATTATGAGGTGGCTGGCCGATATTCCCACGCCGTTAAGCGCTATTCATTGTGCTTTCCTATTGTTTCCTCAAGGTCAGTCTGTGACACTAGGCGATTGCTGTTATAAAGAAGAATAACTGGAAAACAAGTCTTCCGGTATTTTTTCCGTGGCGTAATGGGACTGAACAATTTTTTACCTTATCTTTTTTCGCACCGTAGCAATTATTCTTCAATGAAATGACGTGCGTTGATAATTGATTTTAGATGGTAACTTATTTATGCGTTGCCACTGTTCCGTGAATTTTTTGTTTTTATGTAACCTTGAGCTGGAAATAAACGTTAAGTGTTCAATTTTACTGCGATTTGATATATTCTTAAATATGAATCAGAGAATATTTCATTGAAAATTAATAGAAAACCTAATGTAACCTTCTAATATTCCTGCCGAACTGCGTCCTAGACATATTTTGACGAATAACCATGTGAATCAACAGCCGGTCCCGGTGGCGGCGGGGTCAAGTCCTCGCCAGCTAAACTGAGGGTCGCGGGTTCGAGTCCCGCCTGGGTGGATTTTTCACCACTCGGGGCATGAATGTATGTCAAATTCTGTTGGTCTGGTCCCTGGAAAACCTGATGACAGGCTTAGCAGCCTATCTGGTTTCCAGGGCCAACAGAATCATCCGGCAAACAAAAAAAATGTAGTCCTAAAATGCGTTCGCCAGTTTATACGTTATATTCTCTCTGCACGTACTTTGACGTTTTACAGTATACGTTTGTACATATTTTTTGACGAAATTCTATTCCATGTGTGGCAGAACAGCGTGTACCCTCTTCATCGCTTAAACCTTGATCGCGAATCAATCGCTTGGCAGTTCTGTGCTCGAGGAAAGTTGACAGGAGGCGCAACTCATAAAGCGATCGATTGGGCACGCGCTTCGCTCAAGTGGAAGAGGGAGTTCTTTCGTCTGCTGCGTCGCGCCCTCAAAGAGCCGCCAGGTTGGTGAGTGGCGACGTGGTTCGATTGGTTCCACTGGTGCCATATGCTCTTGGCGCATGTGTCGAAGCCTAGTTCTACCCATGTGGTAGCTTGGAAGGACACGGTGCATCAGAATTCTTTATCTTCGGCTCATGATTGTCAGTGATGGATTCGACGTAGCTGCTCGATGCCTCTTTATCTCATAAGCCGTAACTCGTTTGCCCAGCTGTTTAAATCCTCTCGTCTCCCTCTAGAATCAATATCTGTAAAGTTGAAAGATGATATTCACATCAGCGACATTTACCTCTAAAACTCGTAATGATACAGTCAAGGGATACTTCATACCCATTGTAACGGTGTATGGAAAGAGTTCGAGTGAGGTGTTCTGATCTATGTAAGTGTGGATATATATTTGCAAACCTCAAATGAACTGTACGGAAATGTACAGAGTCACGAAAACAAGAATCTACGTGTTTCAACCTGCAGGTCGTCGTGATCGATGGACTCAGCAACTGACTGCCTTACCTTAGATGCGTTTACACTAGCAAGAAAAATTGAGCGAGTTGCTCCCTGATAGCTACTTTCTCGGTGTAAACACCCAGGCGAGCTCTCTCTCTCGGGAAGTCGGGAGGGATCGCAGGTAGCGCTCCCTGCTGTGAGAGCGAGGCTAGTGTAGATACCCTCGTAAAGACTCGAGGGAGTCGCTCGCTGCCCTCCGTCGACGCCGGAAGTTTTTTGGCGCTCGCTGGAGAGTTTTCACTGGGGAAACATGTCAGGCAAGCGCGTTGGGACGAAAGAGGAGACGATGGAATTGATTCAAAGGGTTGGGTGTCTTCCCGAACTGTGGGACATTAAGTCCACCATTTATAGGGTAAGAAAAAATATAGAGCTGGCAATACTATGGTACTTGTACTGGTTCTAGAGTATGACGAAGGAAGAGCCGAATTTCGCAAGATTTCCTCTCCTGAAGAAGCCTTACTGGCAGCTATGAATGAAGTTATGATTATCCTGAAATTATTTAGGCTTCGAATTTACTTGTTATATTTAATGACTGATTCCCATTCTAGTTGCTTACGAGCGTCGAATGATTGATAAACTTATCGTGACGACCATTTAAATACGCTGCCGGTCTCCGCTGCACATTTTGCTTCCCTCTGCTACCAGTGCAATTTTCCACTCCTCTATTATACTTTCCCTGATTTCCCGCTCGGTTCATTTTCCAGACTTTTCATTTCAAGTCCCACACACTTACCAATGATATACTAACTGTGTGTTTAAAATAGTCGCTTGTCATGTCCCGTCTGTCCCTTCTCACGGCAGATTAGATCGCGCTAAAAAAGTGAGAGAGATAGACTGTAGAACCGGTAGGTATATAATGTCATTTTTTCCGCGTACCATTCGGGACCATAACAGCTGAGATCGTCGTCCTGAATAGTGCAAATAGTGACATTAGCTAGACTGTAGATCTGTCTCTTTATATTCTCTAAGTTCTTGTTTTTGCGTGATGTAAATATTGATGTTCTTATTTATGCATGATATTTTGAATCTATAGTAAAGACTTGAGATATCAACGTAACTGGGGACGGGCACTGCTCCTTAGTTTTAGTCGCACCCCTAGTGTCCATAGTTGATGTGTCATTCATAAAATTACTCAGCTTTGGTTTTGGGAGACCCATCCTGAAAGATTTTGCGCTGAATCGAACCGGAATCCTCCCTTATCACTCTCCGGTCGCTCTGCTTAATGAACCTACACCGAGAGAGCAGAGAGTGTTAGAACACGGATGGTGTTCTAACACTCTCTGCTACCCGCCCTTACGGAGGCTGGCCGAGTATTATGTAGATGTGGATCATTTTTGTATCAATGCCTTTTCCCCGTATTTTATTCCTAAGTAACGTTATTAAATGACGACGAGTGTTCTATCAGTATTATTCATTATTACAATATTCATAATATTTGGTTTCATCATCGTGCATTCACTCAGTGAATCCTATGCGATGACCTCCACTTGGTCATTATCACTGGAATAATTGACGATACTGTCCTATGTTTAAACACACCTAAGTATATAATTAACGTAATTGAAAATGTATTAATTAAATTTTGCGGAATACACTGTATACAAGTAGTTAAAGTTGATATTGATAAATATTTTGGTCATTTTCATTTTGAAAGTATTAAAACTATCTTTACTTATGTGGATTTGCGATAAGTTTGTTAATTTCGTTTTTTATGTCATCCTTCAACGTCTCAGAAAGTAAATCTCTCCACAGATGATTTGTTTATGTTTTCGTTAGGAATGTGTATGGTCCTTGTCTCTCGCAAACGCGGTCATGCAACTGTTTCATCACATTGATACTCTTAAGCTGATAATCACTTCTCTTTACATTTCTTAATTTGCGTGTTCATGTTTTGTATTATTTCCTGCCGGCCCCAGTGGCGGCGGGGTAAAGTCCTCGCCAGCTAAGCTGAGGGTCGCAGGAGTGAGTCCCGCCTGGGTGGGTTTTTCACTACCCAGGGCATGGATGTGTGTCAAGTTCTGTTGGTCCGGTCCTTGGAAAACCTGATGACAGGCTAAGCAGCCTATCAGGATTCCGGGGACATACGGGCCAACAGGATCGTCCGGCAAACAAAAAAAAAGGATCAATCAACCATCGATTATTGAGCCAGCCATACAACAAGTCGTGTTCGCCGCAACGATCCTCTGAAAAAAACGCAGCGTCCCCAACAATACGTATACTTTCACTTCGTTTTCTGTTTTCCCCGCTGAGAGCTCGTTCCTTCTCGGTCTTTCCTTCTCGGCGCCGCCTTCCTCCGTTCCAAGAGACGCAAGGAATCCCGTGTCACCCTCCGCCGCGGTACCACCCCACCTCCCTCCTCTTCCACCAACTACATATTCCCACGCCACCATTCCCTTCACCGCGCCACGTTGAGAGAATGGACCTCATGGACGAGGAACAAGGCGGGGGTGGACTTACTGTCGGCGTCCAAATGATATGCCGCTGTACTTTGAAAATTTATATCTTGGTCCCTGTAGATGCTAGTACAATATTATACACCAATTTAAAGATAATTTTATTGCAATTTCAGCAGTAATTTTTATTATATGATAAAACCAAAAATGGAGACACATTAATGCAATAATCGAACCGCGCACCCTAAACTTAGCAGTTTTATCAACTTCATCAACTTTGTAGCTCAGCCTAGGCAAAACTACGTAATCTACAGCATTGAATTTCCACGAAAAGTTGTGAGAATTGATAGAGGTACACAAAATGGCAAGCGCAAATTTTTATAACGCATATTTTGTTGTTAATGAACGAAAATGTTTAAACGTTTTCTCGTCCAACAATTTGCACAGTATCATAAAATTACACCCACGGTAAAACTTTTAAATTTATTGGAAAATTTTCTATTTTCTAGTAAGTGTTGGGAAAAAGTCGACTGTTTTCAAATGTCATTTTATTTTTGCTTAGAAAAAAAATATTTTTGAGCCTCAAGACTTCAGTTTCGCATTTCCGATATCATTATATGGCTGCTATTCCTGATTATGTCAGGATAGGCATAAGAATGTGCCGAAATCAGTGGGAAAGGGATTACAAATTTTCTTGTGAAGGTTTTCGCGGCGTTGTCCTTTAGTGCTCCGCATTTTCGGGTTCTCCAACCGCTTTCGTTGACTTTGGCTGACAACAGTTTCGATAGCTACCCTGCTACCGTCTTCAGGTTGAAGTAGGAAAAAAGCTGTTTTGGCCTCCTTATAAGTGCTGGTAGTCCTGGTGCTGCTCTGTGATCGAAACTGTTGTCAGCCAAAGTCAACGAACGCGGATGGAGAACCCGAGAATGTGGAACGCTGGTTGAAAATTTTATTCATTTTATTTTTTTTCATCAAACTTTTACACCATTATTTTATTCACCAAACTTTTACAATACCACAGATAATATTAAAAGCAGACGACCTCGGTTTCGACGAATGATCGTCATCATCAGGATCGTCACCCGATGATGACGATCATTCGTCGAAACCCGGGTCGCGTCTGCTTTTTATATTATCTGTGGTTTTGTAAAAGTTAGGTGAATAAAATTTGTTAACCATGGAATACCACCAAGTGACTCAAGACAGAGTTTTATTTATTCGGGAAAGGGATACCTGAGAAGTATTTGAGGGCGTAATAGGAAGGAGGGGGTTATGGATGAGTGGGTGATGAACTAATATGGGTTGTCATATTCGAAAAGAAACACTGGTTACATATTCGAATTTGGAAATTATTCGAATTTGGAAACCCGTAGGCTCCGCAAAGTTAGTGCCGATACTCTCTCTTATGATGTGTATTGGGTGATCCTGTAAAGGAAATATATGTAAGGGGTGTGCTTTTTTGTTGAGGTCATATTAAGAAAACTGATAGGAGTCGAATAACGATAGAGATATATGAGAGAGGAGTGAAGTGGGAGAGGGCGGAGTGGACTGAGCGACTAATGGGTGAATGTGGTGAAAGAGACTCTTCAAGAGGCGGGATGTTAGGAGTGCTAAGATCAGGGGAACAGCAGGGCGTGTTTGAAGGATGTCTGGAGTAGCTTAAGCGACAGGTACGCAATGATGAGACGGTACGGAGGAAATGATGAATTTTAGCGAAAAATCTAAATAGGCCTATCGCTGGGCAACTATGGGTGAATATAGAGTTTTTGACTTGCCTACCCCATAAGGGAACTGCTGGGTGAGACGTTTTAATTGTTAAATTTATTGTTTTCAGTGAGAATCAACATGAGGCCTCCCTGGGAGAAAATGTCTGGTTTTCTTTCGCGTCTAGTTCATTATTTCATCCTCCAGCGTTTCGATGTTGGACTCGCCCATCGAAGCGCTGGATGAAATGATGAACCTGACGCGGTGGAAAGATCGCGAGGTTTTCACCCTAAAGATTTGCCGGAGAGCACAGAATCATGCAATACTGAAGCCCACCTGCTCACCACTCGTATGAAGCTTGATTCCTAACGCTGATTGCGGTATTATTAATAGATGTTTGCAATGAGAGAATGATTCTCAAGGGTTGTAAATTAGTCAAGAACTTATAATAATGGTGAAGTTGCGAGACGTTTTGTTTTTTAGTTCATTGATGTTTTTATCTGCTTTTCAAGGATACTTTTTTGGACATTTTTTTCGTTAAAAATACATTTTTTGCATTGAAAAAAGTTTGAACTGTTCTTATCCGAGTTTGTGGGCAATCATCCCCGACAATATTTTCAAGCGGGAATTTCTCCCCTTAGGTTCCTATATTTTTGAAATTTCGAGAAAAGTTTGTTGGGAAAATTTTTATGTTACTCCTTTATGTTGCTCCTTTATGTTATAGGATAATACCAAGTACTATAGAAACGAAGCCAAAATTGATCCCGTTTCCCGTTTTCGGATCCAGAGTGACTCATTGTAGCTTCTTAAGTGAGAATGCATTAGTCATGGAATTCCAGTCGACCTCTCCTTAAGATAATGCAATTTCTCATATTTCATTTGGCCTCGACTTAGTATAGGGAGCTTCTCCGCCCTTGTGTAAGGCTGCGGGCGCCTTGGCTACGCCCTACATTCCCTCGCTCTCTTTTCAGCTAAGGAAGGTTCCAAAATAAAATGTCGTGTAGGTACTTTAACTTTATTTCAAGCGGCCCATCACTACTGTTCAGTATGCTCCGCATCTCCTTCCACCATTAGCTCTGCACTGATCTCCAACCCACCGACTGGTCCATTGTGTCTCCGCAGACGGTTCGTCCCGGTGGAGGCGGCGCCCCGGAGAAAGGCTCCCCAAGCCTCCCCCGCTATTCCTCCGCGTTGCAGAGCTTTCTCTTCGATTGCATTCGGGTTGTGCAATTTAATCCAGCGGAGCGATCAGAGTTTCTTTCAAGTCTGCCGGTGGAAAATTATTGCCTTTCGTGTGGTGCACTCCCAAGTTTGCAGCTGTTTCCAGTCGATATGGTGACTGGATGTCGCCTCATTCTCCGTGGATTGCTTGAAGAAAGGGACCACGGGAGTTGACTCTAGTTACTCTTAGAGTGGTGGATGGATTAGATTCAATCATATAGATACGTGGAGATCCGGTGGGTGTGGTTGCTAGGGAACTGACTTCCCTCCCAGAGGCCAAGGTTCGAATGCTGGCAATGGTGGAGATTTTATAGTGAAATCCCGATCCCTGCTTTACGGGGCGTACTTAGTTCTGCGCTCCACCCGTTACTAGAGTAGACTAATGTCGAGGCTCGGCATCTTTTCACCATTCCTCTGTTCCCAAATTCACTTCCGTTTTATCGGTAGTCCCAAATGGCGTAAATGACCTCAGTTGACCTGACTCAAATTAGCAACCATTATCATAGGACTATTTTTATCGAATGCATCATCCATCAATTGTTAGTTGTAACATCGGTAAATCTTTATTTGGTAGCAGTAATTACACACCAAATGATTTGATCCTAGCCGGTTACTTCTCCTATGGCGCTTAATTTTTCACCCTCTCCTGCTCATAAATTCATTTGTTGTTTCTAGCTCCTTCACTCATGGTGTCATTAGTGAATCATAATTAAAAGTATTAACAGCTGTATCGACGAAACACGAATCATGATCCTTGCCGGGTGCTTCTACACCATTCTTTAATATCTCACCACCTTCTGCTCATGAGTTCTTTTCTTGTTCTTCTCCAGTTTTCACTTCATACCGTCCTTAAACGTTAACCTTGAGCTCGAATTTTTCTTTCTGGTCCGCTTCGTGACACCCATGAACTTCTTTTATTCTCTTACCTTTTTTCTTGCACGTTGTGGGGGGGGGGGGTTAAGATGGAAAGACGGCATTACTCGTTCCTAGAGGGAAAAATATTTGGTGCAAGTATTTTTTCGACTTGTTGCGTGCCTAAGTGCTATTAAGTCTCTCAGATCCCACAAGATAGCAAAGTTACAAAGCTTATTCCATTGTAATATTGCTTTTTGCGTGATTCATTGAACGCGTGTCCTTAATTATGTGTGCGTGAATGAATAATCCGTCGGAAACAGCTTCTAAATAATAATGTAAACACTACTTCCCGCTGAAGTACTTTCGCCCTTTAACTTTTGTTCACGATACTTTTAGGTAATACTGAAATAATCCAGTAGAATGAGGAAATAATTCATTTTATAGACATTGCAGTAAATTTGAACTTCCATATTTGCAATTAGCTAAGACTTATCTCACGTTTAATTTCCTCCTTCTATGTCAGTCACTAAGGTCAGATGCTAAAAGAGCCATACCTTCTTCAGGACGTGCAATCTGCGACCTAATGGTTCCATACATATTCGCAGTGGAATCGTGAGCTACTAGCATTTTTTAGATTCCGCTATGATTCTATGATATTGACGAAAGGTGATGGAGTGGGCGGAAGCGATTTTCTTAAATGTGAGATTTAATTTCAAGCTACGGGAATAATGATATCTGGTCAATTTAAAGGTCGGCTACAGGTTCAATGTGCTGGAAAATATTAAAACCATAAAATATTCTCTAATTTTTAAATTTAATATCTGTCGTCACGACTTCTTATTGAGCACTTCTCAACTCACGCTGCAGGAACCAAATTCAATATAAATGGTGCCATAAGTACTATCGATTGAGTCTGACACGTAACACAGTACCTCATAAGTTTGTTGTAAATTACTGAGCATTTCGCTTTACATGCATTGGGATTTTCTTTTTCTTCGATGTGATCCTTCGTGGGTATTCACCTGTGATTTGTTTATGGAAAATATTGATTCATTACAGTGAATGGGCACCAAGACGTACTGGATCATTTTGTATCCATCCTTAAATAGTGGTGAATATTAAGTAAAAATAGATGGGTTTATTGTGATGGTAATATACCATGTCTATGCATTGCAAGTCAAATTTGAAAATTGCCTAATGTGATGGATAACTGCATGTTACTCCTCGAGTTATTCGGTGAACTTAGATCGATGAGGAGACATTATTGGTGGCGTATTTTTTGGTCATTGATGTTAGTAACGTGAGTCGGGTCAAAAAACAGTTTCCACTTATTATGTGCACGTGGTATATTTGACCTCTTGTGAAACTAATAGCTTCATTGTCACCCTACCTCATTATCATATTCTTTTCGCCTCACCGCGCTTGCCCATTGGCACCAGTCTTTAATCTGAATTCATCCACCCGTGAAGGTTTGAGCACCGCCCTCTTAGAATGGGAAATTGAAATGAATTCGACTCGGAACAGTCCCCAACCTCTGGGATTGCTCTTGCAGGTCGTGCTACCGTTGAAAACAACCGGTCCTTCTTTTCGTCGGGACTTCATACAAGCCCCGTGCTTGATTGGCCTCCGGTTCAGTGAGAGTGGGCGAGAGGGCGCAGTGAACAAGCGATGGGGGAGCGGATCACAAATAGAGGACCATCCATCGCTATTTTTTTACCTCATTTTTTATCATTTTTCTTTCTTGAGCGGGAGCCAGTAGGCAACTCAAGCGTTGCGCTCGGCTGCCACGAAGCGCCACACCAACACTTGTGACCGGAGCCTTGTCTCCTGACGTATTTTATGTAACCCCATCGTCGCCTCCCTCCTCCCTGTCCTCTCTATATGTGGTCTCGCGGCGCAAGTTCAACTATGTAACTCACGAAGGGGCGGTGGTGCTCGGTGGAAGGATTAAGGCGGCGAGGTTTCCGTGTGAGGGGTGTCCCAGAGTCGTCTCTTGCGCCTTTATTTTATTTAGATTTTTGTGTATTATTTGCCGTTGCATTTCATCGGGTTTTTCCAATCATTCCTTTCTCTTCGAAGGCAAGCGACTCCCCTTTCTAAATCAGCTTACTCATTACGTAATAGTTCAACGTTAAGTATCTTCCGTGTTGATGATTACTGAACTGCAATTTCTCCCTCGGGTTAATGCTTCTTCTCGGACGGAAAATTGCGTCGCGTATGGTGCACGGATTGAAATTTTTGTGGAAAGCATCAACATAGAGGTAGTTGGGATCTCCTCTCCAGAATTTGACACTTATACAAAATGATTTTAGATTTAATTGCTGCGAACCTTGGCTCTCGTTTAATTTGGAGAAGTTTATGTCGGACAGGTGTCGCTCATTCCGCTTCAGTTATGATGATTTATTCATGAGCGTATTCAGATTGTTTTGGATGAGATCTTCTCTTTCGCACGTAAGTGGAGAAGGCCGCCAAATTGTTATATTCCCTTGTTAAGTTTGCACAATGAGAAATGTTTGTTGAGGGAGCTGAAATACTTAATGACGCCCAGTATTGATTGCATAATCTGAAAGGTATTGCATAATCCTACTCATCAGTATTGATTAAGAAAAGAGGAAATCTCTTTCATTGCTTTAGCAGGTTCTTTAGATTGGAGAAATAAGTGTGTTTATTTATTTACAATTAAAAATATTTATTTAATATTAATAATAATAGTATAAGGTAAAAGGTATGTTTTCTTACTCATCACTGTTGGTTAAGCGAAGAGGAAATCTCTTTCATTGGTTTAGTAGCTTGAGATTGGAGAAATAAGTGTTTATTTAATATGCCCTAGCATGTAAAGTAAATTGAATGATCGATCACAAGGCCAAAATTTAACCAAAAATTCTCTCATTTGCTCTTTTTCCCTTAAAACATGGATACCTTTTTTCGATTTTTATCTTAACTTCGTTAAATTCTTTGTGTAGAGTAGTAAAGTATGTGATTCGTTTTCTATCGCTGCTGTATGTGGTTAATATGTGTCCATCATATATCATTGATAATGCGTATATTTTTAGGTGTCACGATTCAAATAATGATAGTTCGGATGTATAGCCGCGGTGATATTTATGAATGACAAGAAATCGATGCCCTATAATACCTTATCATTCGGCTCGGCTTTTCATCTGGTGGAGGCAACTGGCTTTTTCCGAATCAACGATTGGCTGTGGGCCATATAACAAGAAGCAATATATTTCGCTACCAGATAATTAGGTGCGAAGTGTCTAGTTAAAAATGGCTTGTTAAAAGCTGTCTTACGTGAATTAATGCGCCAGTGTGGAACGAATCTACGGGATATATTCCGGCTCTATTTCCATGAAGCTAATTCACGGTTTAAGGCTACGTACAGGTATTATGGAAAGACATACTGACTGCTCGTATTAAATGAGATGGGCAATTTTTCACAGCTTGTCGTCTTGTGCAGTATTCACAGGTGAGCAATTGGAAGATCCGGGTGAGAACCCCGGTCAAGTCTTACGATATTTACTTTGCGAATTTCATCCCTTGGTGTATATGCAGCCGTGCGAGTGACTTCGTACCATATCATTTGTTATGCGATGACTGGAAAATCTTTAGATGTAATCAAACTTCATCGTCGGGTGTAAGTGTTGAAATCCATGATGATGATGATATGGAACAACGTCTTCTTGGGCTGTGAATATCGTACCAAGTATTTATTATTATTTAAGTAATCTACCGGTAAAAAAGGTTAAAGTCTCATGAATTTACAAGTGTAGGCCTCTATTATTGTATTGTTTCTTTTTTCATCTTAGTGTAAGATCTATCCTTCTTCATACCGTCCGTGAAGCGTATTATCTTTCTTTTCCTACCCTGTTTGCTCAACCTTCTTCCCTCAATCATGGTCTCAAGCAACCCTTCACTCTCATTACCCCTTCCAGCCATCTAAATTACCTTCTCCTAATCCCATCCGTAAGTTACCTTTCCTAATCAACCTCTCCATGCACGTTTGTTATTCTTTCCGTCCACCGCACCTTCCCCATCTTCCTTCACACCCGCATATCGAAAGCCTTGTGCTTGTTCTCGTCATATTTTCTCAAAGCCCTAGTTTATACCCCATATACTCAATAATAAGCTGTTGAAAATTGTTATTTTTTTCTATCACTTCAGCTCACTCCTTAGCGTCTTTAGAACCCTGGCCTCTCCTACTATCTGCCTCCAATCTTCTCTCACCTAATTGCCTTAGCTCATCCTCTGTGTCATCACACCACCCTAACCGTGATGGTTTGTAAATAAATTCACTTTGTAATATTCCACAATGGTTTTTATTATTCCGACCTAGATTTCGACTCAAGTCATTATCAAGGTGACAATGTTACACCACGAGCCCTGTAATATCGACCCCTTGATAATGACGTAACTTCAGTCGAAACCTAGGTCGGAATAATAAAAACCATTGTGGAATATTACAAAGTGAATTTATTTACAAACCATCGCAATTATTCCACCAAGTGAAGCCTGAGAATTTATTATATACTCCAACCGTGATTTTCTCTTCCACGTTTACCACCAGGCTTTCCAGCGAGTATATTTTTATCGAACCCTTCATCTGGCATGCGATGTATGTGACCCAGCCATCTAATTCGTATACCTTTTATTTCGTCAGCCACTCCTGGTTTGCCAAATAGTTTCCAGCTCCTGATTTTTCCAGGTCCCCCGTATTCCGTCCTCATTTATGTCCAAACCTTCATCTCCCTTACTCTCAGTAATTCCTCATAACTATTTGTCAATGCTCATGTTCCTGACACATGCGTGACAACCGATCGGTCGATGGTCTGGTATAGTTTGTCTTAATATACCGCTAATGATCCCTTGAAGCTGTAAATCCAGTATATAGGTGCCAATATAGGTGTATGATGCCTTTGGTTGAAGCTACATTTATGCTCGCATTGAACAACCTAATTTGAATGAGTATGGAAGGCTTATGAGGACGGAACGTTCGGGCCCGTCCAACTAGGCTTGTAGTTAGTCGCTTCGGCTTTCATGCGTCGTTCCGTGCCCACAGTCGTAGTCACAGTCATCACATTGTGGTGACTGCCATCCTCCGGTGACAGTCGAGTGGCGTTTCTGCGGAGGTGAGATTCAATTTTCCGGGTCTCTCCATGTGCCTCAGCGCGCTCAAGTTTCCCTCCCCGAGTGGTCTACGGGACTGACTGCTCGGGGGGGTGGTTGGGTGGGAGGGAGGCTCCGTGAGGCGCGGTCGGCCTCGTTTGACCCCGCCATCTCCAGCCGTTCCGCTGCCGTCACATCCAAGGAAGTGAGACCGAATGGGGATGGAACGTGCCGCCGTTTTTGAGGGAAGTGGTGTAAGGGACCACCAGGAGAAGGGGGTTGGGCGGAAGGAGAAGAGGGCGAGAAACTTAAGCAGAAGGGGGTGTCCCCAACCCCCCACCTCCGCTTTCGGGGTGTGGGTCGAGCTGACTGATTTATCACCGGTGGCTCTGGGGGGTTCTGGGCTGCGAAAATACGTGTTCCACATCGACTACTGTCGTGTGCCAAAATATACACCTGGTGATTTCCAGTCGACCGTTTTATTTATTGGCTGAAAAGTTTTTTAACTCGCGAAATAAATTCATAACTTCTCACGAGCCTTCTCCGTGGTCGTTTATATTTTTTCGTGGGAAGGTATTTTAGCCGCTGTTCTGAAGGGGCCCGTTCGTTAAATTTGGGGACACTTTCCGTGTTCTTAAAGGTTCTTAAAGGTCGCCGCCAGTGCAGCTTTACCCCTTGTCTCACGAGGATCTGCCGTCTTTATTTCAGTTAAGTCAAACTTGAGGTTTTTTTTTCAGAGTCCCTTGGCGTGGATGGGGTTCGAAGATACACTAATAATCTCTTATTGGAAGAAATGTCAACCCTTTGAGGTAGCTAATGAATTCGTAAGCCTGTTTTTATTAGTTGTCATTGTCCTGCTAATTTAATGTCAGTCTCGCGCAGCACAAAGCGGATATCTTTCATTTTTCCCCTTTTTTGTGAGGTTCAGTTCTCTGTCCTATCAGTAATTAAATGACCACACTTATTCGTCGTGGGTTGTCAGGAAGGCCTGAGATTGCTGCTCCTCTAAATGTTTTGTCAATTTTCCTTCCCATTGCGAATCGAGTTACCATCTAACTTAATATGTTTTTCGCCATTTTGTTGGATCAGCAGAGATTGAAGAAGGAGCTGGCGAAAACCAATCTTGAGGGTTGATGACTGCAAATGATAAATATAACGATATAATGGTTAATTTTCTTTTTCAAATTTCGTTTTTGATCTTAAGAAGTACCTATTTCCATGCGAATAAATAGTTCATTGTTGCTGAGAGTATTTATAAACATTATGCCTCTCAAATGTAATGAAAGGTCCACGTTTCATCCCATGATTGATTTTGAGAACCAATGCGAAAAGTAGTGGGAACATTGAATTTCTTTTTGGTATACTTTTATTGCATAAACCCTGGCAACAGAGATTCAATGAACTGACTTTCCGCCGCTCTATAATTCACCGCAATTCTGCTGAGATATATATGGTGCCGCATCCAGCGTGAATATTTCACGCATATTTCATCTCGCTCCGCATTGAAGTTGCGTAGTGATTTCGGAAACGTCTTAAAAAGGGTATGGAGTTTTCCAACTACCATGGCCGTGAAAACATTCTCGGAATCCGTATAAATGAGAGAAGTTGGGAACATGAAAAAAGAGGAAATGGAAGTATTGAAATATGGGTTTAAAATATCTCGAGGAATATAAAATGATATTTTACTCAGTGGCCGAGAAAACTTTTCTCTTGTTAGCTTCAAAGGGGTTTTGGACACAGTGAAAATATGTCCATAAGTTTCTTTATGTACTTTATTCGTCATACACACACTATTACCTCATTTTGATGTTTTGTAAAGTGGTTGACTAGACCCCGCTATGCTTGAACTTAATGAAATGCTAATGCTTTTTTTTTTAAATTGAATGATTCGAATGTTAGTGATCAAATTCCCGCTGCCTCGTGGTTTTATTTGTATGTTTGGAAGTTATTGTTAATTATGGTGTTCAGCGTTTTCTTAAGAAAAAAAATGGTGAAAGAAAATCCCTCCATAGCGCTTCTTCGGTCACATTCATCCGAATTCCTTTAAAAATTCCATCAATATGCGGTGGTATTTTATACGCACGGTATTGAACTCTTTTACGCTGAAGGTAGTTTGAGAGAAATATCATTTTACTCATAATTCAATGAATTTGGTCTCATTTTAAAGAAAAATATCTCACCTATCCAATGACACCAAAATTTCTACCCCTTACCACATTACTTTCCGAGATATTTGCCAAAAAATACCAACCCTTTTTCATAGGAAACGGTACGTGTATGCACTCCAGAGAGACATTATTCACAAAATGAGGTATTTCTAACACTTAGATGTGGTTAAAAAACTAACAGCGTGTAGTTTGTATGTTTTCTCAGCTATTTTTGAAAATTAATCATGTTGTCTCCGCACTAGGTTCTCGGGTATCAAAAAAGAAACCTTCTGTTTTGAAGAGTATCAAACGCACCGCGCGAAAAAAATGAGTCAAGCTAAAGACTTATTTAGATATTTTCATTTAATTACTTACAATTTCTGTCGTATAAAACTCTATTATTGCGCCATTAATAATGCAATATTTAATTGATGTGTCCTACAGCTGGTGAAATTAAAACATATAACTGGAATATGGTCTCTATTATGACTAAGGAACTATCTCGCTCGGATAACCTTAAAGTGAAACATATTTATATTTCGTGAGTTTTGAGACATTCCGAGTGCTTCGTATTACAGGAGGCTACTGCTTTGATGGAGGCACATCAGGGGGAAAAATTACAGTGCTAATCCGGCGGTATTAAAAAATGCGCGACTTTTTTGTGAAGCACCGTGCGCCAGTCTTCGCCAGATTTCTGGCCTCCGGGGCTTTAGTGCCCGAACTGTTTTCATCACGCAGTCCCACGAGGACAAAAAAATGCCCGCTCCCACGAGAGATCCTCGTGTTCCATCATCATTCGACGCTATCTCTCTTGCGTGTCGCCGCTTCAGTAGTAAACATACTTCTTTGATTTCAGGAAACTGTAATTTACTCATTTTTTCTCTATTTTGGATGAATATTTTTATTAAGCTGTCAACCAGTGGTATGAATATAGGGATGAGAAAAGACTTTTTACAACCCTAATGTGGTTCAGAAACTTGGTTGTCGCGGAAGGAGAATGAGCGTATACTGGAGGCTTTTGAGATGTGGGTGTTTATAATAAGGGAGACAGCTTGGTGAAGAGGAAAGCTAATAAGATGTGTATGGTAGAGGGGGAAAGTATTAATTAGGAGGAGACGGGAAAAGTAACTGGAGGACGAATTACATGGTATGGAGGTTAGTGAAGAGGAAGTGTTAGGGATGCGTGTGAAAGGGTGGAATGGAATATATTTTGTATCTTAGACAGAGAGAAAGGAGGTAAAAGATCAACAATAATTTTCCGCCTTCATATTAGATATGATTGATAGACTATAAAAATTTAACGCCTTTCTTATAGTTTCTACGCTAACATACCTTTTTTCTGGGTGGCATGTTAGTGCTGAAATGGTTGATGTCCAAAATAAAATACTGAAATTTTGCCACGTACCCTGCCCCAAATGACGTAATCGAGCAGTTATTACGAATTGCATGAACAGGGAGTGTTGTGACACAGTCTTTGAATGTGACCAGCGAAATAAACATACTAAAGGCAGTTAATGACGGCGTCATTTTCAGTTGCCGGAGCCTATATTTGACGGTGTCCTCCTCGAAGTGGGAACGACGTGAGGATTGTACATAATGACCTATAATTTTCCTTCTTTTACACTTAGGCACTTCCATGCCCAATACGCTAAGATACTACCACTCCCAGCCTCAAACCTTTGCCCTTGTCCCATAAAATATTCTGTAGATTAAAGAAGAAAATATATGCCTTTTCCGCGTGGTTGTGAGAAGCTTGTTGAATTAGCGTAAAATTGCCCACTTAACATAGTCAATGAGCAAAAGTTGCCCTTCATCGCCTAGTTCTTTCGTGTAGGATAGTTCTGTCTATTCTCATTTTTTCAAAGTACTCTCTGAGCATTTGGTTACGTTGTTATGTACCAGTGTCTCTAAAATTGTCAAAAAATAATCATAAATGAGTTTTCATGAAATCAGTCTGTCGTAGTTTTTATTGGTAAATTTCTCAGCGAACGACGGTGTTTTTTGTTTTCTTCATCCCTACCTCATTTATAGCATCCCATTCTCATATTGATACCCATTAATGTGGGCGTTTGCATCCTTTTATCGGCCGCTCATCTTTCGGTAGTTAATGGAGAAGGTCACAACCTATCTCGAGATAGGCGTATCATCTCTCATTCATAATAGACACGGGATAGAGGATATGTTTTCCGGAGAAGATCAAATGTACATACATTATCGCGCGGGTAAACACTCCTTGCCCATGTGCTTGGCACACAGACCTTGAGGCTGGCTTCATTGAGCTTGGATTGGATACCCTGACTTACTCGGGGGAGTGGGGATGCAGGAAGTTGCGCGGAGGAGGTGACGGAGGTAGATGAAGATTTCAGCCCTTCCAAGTCCGGCGCACGGAATTGTAAACAGGGACCGGGTTCGACGCCGCGAGCGCACTTAGCGTCGGAAGTTGCCCCCCTCCCCCCTACCCTCTCCCCCAACGGGCGGCGGAGGGGAAGGTTGCGGTAGGGAAATGGGGCGGGCCCCATTGCACGTCGACTGACGCGAATCCTGCGCCAAGGGTGGGAGCCGGCCGAGAGAGGCGCCGTCATCGATCCCTCTCTAAACAAATGAAGTTCGCGAAAGCGCAATAATTCGTGTGGGAGGTGGGCCGGGTGTCGTGGAGGGGAGGTTGGATTATGGGGCGAGGGGGGGAGACTTTATGGGTGGTGGTGGGGTGGGGGAGTCAGGTGAAGCCTCGCTAGTCTCTCAACCCCCCACTCCCCTTCCTCTCGAAAGGTCACCGCAGCGACGAAGTGACGTAGTTAAGCTGCAGGTTCCTTTGCGGGTTTATTTCAGGAGACTAACGAGGCTCCCACATTCACTTGTTCCGTCGCAAAGAAAATTGGGTGGGGGATGAGGGGACGCGATGATGGTTTGATGTTGACATTCCGGGATGTTGAGATATCTCCTTATTCTGGGATCAGTCGCATATTCGAGGCGAGTAGTCTTTGGTGTGTTAGGTTTGGGATGAGAAATTTTGAGTGTTTGTTGGGATTTCCCATAATGATGCGTGTTTTTTGTGACGCCGACGTATTGATTCAGTGCACCGTATTTCTTTGTCTCATGCAATACCAGAGGATCCTCCCAGTCATTAGTGCCGGAAAAATGCTCGTTTTTGCTGGCGCAGAATGTATTCGGAACGCAAAAAAATAGCCGCAGGATGGCTTCAGTCGCCTTACAATTGAAGGTAAAGGCATAGAATGACGGTTCTCGCGCAATGTAGTGTTCATATTTTTTTCACCCGCTCCCGTTAAGAAACGTTGTCTTTATAATGATTGCAAGGCAACCAAATTTCCCAATTAATTTGGGTTTCTTATTTTTTAACGAACGCTTATCCGGAATTCCCTCTTGTATAATGTGTGCTTTTCCTCCTTACGTTCCCCTTCTCTTTTCCTTACCCTTAATTGGCAGTCTTGCATTGGTGTTGTTTTCTCTCTTCTTCTCGTGGTAATTACATATCTATAACTTAAAATCTAATACTTAACTGCAAGTTAAACCAGTTAAGATTTATTCAACGTGGTGATAAAAATAATAGGTCTATTGATGCTGGAGTGTCGCATTCATTAAAGCACATTATTATGAAAGTAAATAGTAGAACCTCTTTGACACATCAATTAACGGGGACTTGAAAAAATTGAATCAGATCTGGTATTGTTAGACTGAGCAATTTCTCATATGTGTAAAAAAAAAGGAATGTGAATAATTCTGTGTATCGGTATCCAAGTTATGGTGAGGTAATAATATTTTAATGGAGTTAATATTTTGTACCGTGTATGTTATAGAAAAATAAAATCATAAAAAACATGAATTACAACAGGTATGTAGAGACTTATTCGCTCGTAAATGTATTACGTGTAGAAAAAAACCTTAACAATGACTAGGTTTCAAGCTGCTCAGCCTCCAAAACATGAGAATAATCATCGGAATACGTAGAGATGGAGACAAATGTACCGCGATATATTTATGATTTGGCACTCTCTAACTCTTTTGTTTGTAGATCTAAATCATCCCTCTGAATCCAGATGTAACATGATAGGCGTTTTCTCACGTCGATGTATTCATAGCGTCCCCAAGCCAAGGATGTTGCGATACTTCGAAGTAAAGAGCGAAAATACCGACACAGAAAATTCAAGCCTCCCTTGGATGACGACCAACCATTAAAAAGCTCCAATGAGGAAGCTTAAACATTATAGAACGCTACACGTTATAGAATATGATCCAAATAGAAGGGGAACGTGCTTTGACGGAAGCACGTTCAAGTTTTCAAAATTAACTTATGCATTAAATGGTAATATTTTTATCTAAGCCATAATAATATTACGTACAGTCGTTTTTTCTTCCAAACGAGGAGTTGTACCTCTGATCTAAGTAAGCGTCACGCTTTCAGAGTTCTTGAGGAAGAATTAAACAAATTGTGAGTCGGTCAATTTTCCTTTCTCACGTAACCTAGGCAACATATACATCAAAGGGTGCATTTCGACAACATGCGTATTTCGGGAGTTGGTCATTTGTTTTAGTCAAGCCCAAGTTGAGGAATGAATTCTCACTGGTTATAACTTGGTGTCCGACAATTTTAGAGAGCGCATTTAAATCAACATCCATTGGTATTTTTGACTGCTAAACTAATGGTTTGCGTCTTATTGTTAATGAGAGATTATATGAATTAATCTCAAGGAAGCCTCTACGGTGATAACTAAGACTGAAAAGATATGCATGCGCTGAAGATTTCTTTCA
Organism: Ceriagrion tenellum; assembly: GCA_963169105.1. Classification (NCBI taxonomy): domain Eukaryota; kingdom Metazoa; phylum Arthropoda; class Insecta; order Odonata; family Coenagrionidae; genus Ceriagrion; species Ceriagrion tenellum. The sequence goes on along the minus strand of OY720643.1, from coordinate 16,405,443 downwards.
TGCGTTAATAGTTTTTAACGTGAATCATTGGAGGGTTACATTTTTACTAATTTACGTGTTTTAGGAGTGATTAGGGAAATTATACGTAGGAAAAATTGTTGAAGGGAGACATCATGTATTGTTATGACGTAACAAGCTCTGAGTTATAGTGAAAATATGAATTTAAACTTGCCATACCTCATACAGTAACTGTTATACTATCGAATAAGTCTCTGGCATGCGATCTAGATCCATGAATATAGCATAGCATGAATAGCAAAGGGTGCTAGAGCTATGAGGTGTATCAAACCCAGTCAAATGGCAGTGTAAATCAATATTCCCAGGAAGTTACCCAGACACTTGTCGCTATCTTATCATACCGCTAAGCGAAAGAGTTACTTCGGTGAACTCCAGCAAAACAGAAATCCAATAGCTGCCGCCCAAGACGAGGTTTCGAAGGAGACCTCGACGAGACTAAACAAAGCGACAAATTCAAGGAGCACGATGGATTCTACGCGTGGCAAAGAGTGAATTCGACCGCCTTAGCACCCAAAGGCTCACCGTCAGTCACTAAGACACTTAATAAATACCGTGTTTTATCCCGCGTCAACTAATAGAGAAGGAAGCTCTTACGTTTTAAGGGGTTAGGGCAGGCTGTTTGAAACATAGCGACCGACATACGCCTGGTCGCCAGAGACCTCTTACTCTTACGGGGCCGGAGTAAGCTTTTGTTTTCGTTTTGTTGCTATTGTTTTATTCTCGCTATCAATATAGTACAATAAGGAATAATATTAAATAAAATAATAAAAAAATAATAAATAAAAATAATAAAAAATAATAATATTAAATACTAGGTAAACTACCTCCGCGGTCGGCGTACTAGAGGCAGGCGACGAGCTGTAGCAGTTCGCTATCCTCCCCCAATTTGGAATTTATATGAAGCAGTTAGACAAAGGCATGCTAGATCAAATAATCTTTCCGAGGGGTGGCATAATCGTTTTTCAACCGTTGTAGATCCCAAGTATTTATAATATCCTTTCGGAAATTCGGAAGGAGCAGGCTGACACAGAGACCATGCTGCATCAATTATCTTCCGGTCAGAGAATTAAGAAAATTCGGGCACCCAAGCTGCAACGCATCGAAGATCGCTTGTATAATATTGTTTCTAAGTACGAAACATACAAAAATGATGACTATTACTTACGAGCCATTGGTTCAAATTTGACTTTCTGAATTACTTAATACAATAAATACTTGTTACAAAAACTTTTGGAATTTTCAACTTTGGGATTTTAGTATTTTGGGAATTGTTATTCTTTGGGAAATTTAGTAGTCAGGAGTAAGTGACTGGGAATTTTGTATTGGAAGAAATGTTTTGGGGGTAATGAGCCCCAATCCTATGAACTCGTTGGTAGTATCTAGTCTACCATCAAATCCTACTCTTTTTCTTGTTCACCTGACCTCTTCGGGAGGAAATATCCCCTTTCCCCCCGTGTATCCGCCCCTGAGCGCGACTTAAGTCTAATTTACCGTGAGCACTGGTATCACCTGTGGACTACCGCCGTGAGATGCTAATAGTATTGCCGGGTTATATCGATTGGACTTGGCCGCCATATTTTTAAAAAGGTTCTTCATCTATATCATAAATAGTTTTTTTTAGCATTTTAGCCTATCTTTTATTCATGTTTGTAAAACTATTATAAAGCAATTACGTCCATGGCGAAATGCTCATTTTTGAGTCTTTTGTTTTGGAGACTTCGGAGCCTAAGCTATCATTTTCTAGGATTTTATAGGATCTGTGCTGAATTAATCTAATTGATAACATTTGTGCGGATTTGCGGAGACTGTTAAGAGCATGTGTGTTGTCAGTGGATAAGACAGATTATTTAAGGGTTTTTAAAGTGTAATAGTGAGTAATGGATAAGTCAGGACTTCTGGTACTAAAGGAGGAGCTTGTTGTTTGAAATTCATTTCTTCATTTGGAGACGTCCGTTATGATCGATGGTTAAGTATTGGCGTCTTCGTGTATAGAATAAATTGTCTCACGCAATATGCATTTGCCACCTCGCTTACTTGATTCGGTGCAATTTTAGAGTCCCGGGGCGAAGTTCTACATCTACGTGTACATAATACCCTGCCAGCCGCCGCATGGGCGTGTGGCAGGGAGTGTTAGGTCACCAGCCGTGAAAAGGTTTGCTTTCCAAACTTATCATTAAGGCTAACTCAATGAACCATGAACGCCCTACGCACACATTGAAAGGTTGCAACTTAGTGCACCACGAGGTGTCACGTGACCCAATTTGGAAAACACTGGATTAGAAAATTGAACGTAAAACACAAACGACTCTATGACAGAATTACTTCACCGTCAGAGGCTATTTTGATCCACCAGCAACAATTGAATTCTAAGCAAAAAATATTGAGAGATCAATGATACGAGGTAAAATACTTCTACATAATGCCCTGCGAGCCGCCGCATGGGCGTGTGGAAGGGGGTGTTAGGTCACCAGCCGTGTAAAGGTGTAAGTTTTTTGGAGATGAAATGGTGATATGTATTATAGGAGGGTATTTAGTGGATATCAATTTTTATTGTGGTCGCTTATTGTTCGCGGAAAGAACGAGTTTTTGTACCTATCTGTTCGGCAGTGTATCTCTCTTAATTTATCGCATCTGTCAGACCTAGAGATGTAGTGAGGAGTCATGATAATATTCTCTATGTCGCTCTGAAAAATATCAGTTCTGAATTTAATGTTCTTGGGGCTTTCCCTGAGTTTGGTAATCTTGACTGTATTTAGACATGCTGGAAAGAGAATATTAGAGCGTTAGCATCCCGACGGTGGTTGTTATGGCGCGTCATTCAGATGACACTTGTTGCCTCTGCTTCACCCCACCACCCCGCGAAAAAGTCTGCAGGGGGAGTTGGGGGGGGGGGGGGGCTGGGAGGAGGGCGGGTGTTGTGGGGGAACTCATCTCGCTCCATTGCTGACTGACTTCTCTCTCTCGTAAGTTCGCGAGATAAAAGCTGGCGGAAACAACTTGTCCATCAAGTTTTTTTTCCGGCGATGCGAGAGAGGGTTGGTTTGGGGAGGGGTGGGGGGTGGGAGGGACTTGGCTCGGGAATTTAGGTGGAAATAGGTGCACGAGTGGATGTTCACTGAACCGTCTTCCGTTTCTTTCTTTTTTTGGCACCTCTATCTCTCACGCTGTATCATACATTCTCGGACGCTGCAGAAAGCACGTCTTCAATAATTTATGAATTCAGATTTTGAAGCAATTGGGATTACGTAATTTTATTTATTTATTTATTTAAAGAAATAAAACCACATACAGGTGCCATTTTATAGTGGCCATGTAACAATACACACACTTAAGGACATATACAAGCAAACTTAACAACATGTTACCAGCAGAAATTTTGGATATATAAAAAAAAGAAAAATAGGGAAATAATTACTTGGGTGAATGATACGAAAGAGAAAGGCTTATAAAGAATTTAGATGAAAGTGCAAAAGGATCCATGAGAGGAGGGAGGGAGAGGCGGAAGGAAAGAGAACGTTTAGTGATCAAAAGTCTGGGAATGGGCATGTGGAATTAAAGGGTGAGAACGGGTGGGGCGGGATGGAACTATGAAATTGATAAAGGAGAGCAATTCAGGGCAGTCGATGGTGGAATTCAGTATATTGTAAATAAATTTTAAGTCTGCTGTGAGTCTACGAGTGGGGAGATTAGGGATGGTGAGATAGGATAGAATAGCCTTGGTGGGCATATTACGACACTGTGGTAATCTATTCTTAACTATTTTAGCAAAGAAGTTGCAGACACCATCCAGCGATGAAAGATTAGTTTGAGAAGAAATAGACCAGATGGGGCAGGGATAGGTAAGAATTGGAAGAGTAATGGAAGAGAAGAAAGTTCTAAGTGCTCGGGGCTCATTAATTTCGGTAAAACGATAGAGGAGGCCTAAGAGGGACGTTGCTTCTGACTTGATTGTTTGTATTTATGGAGAAAAGTTCATTCATTCATTCAAAAAAATATTTATTGTCAGTAAGAATACCTAGGTCCTTAGATGTTGTAATGGGAGAATGATAAAAGACCAAATCTTTGAATTTTTTGGCTTGGAATATTCTGTAAATACTTGCGTGGTGCGTTAGTTTCAGAATTGGTTCTTACCAATGTGTAAATATATTTACAAGTTTTGTTCTAGTGAATGCTTATTTGAAGAAAAAGACAACCTTTCGGTAAAAACTTAATCGAAATATCCTTATTCATTTTTGTGTACGTCTTCAAATATTCTTTTTGATGTTTGATATATATTCGCCTACAATGTGCATGAAACAGAGTTTTATTGATGAACCTTACTATTATCTTTTCTGTTGTGGATATTTGGGATTTCTGTGAATGACTTTATTTTTTACTAATGAGAGATGATTTTTCTTCCCGCGAAGTACCCGTTTGCAATTTTTGCCTGATTAATAATGATGTCTATGTACAGGAAAATACATTTTTTATACCTCAATGCATTTTTTCATCTTGATAGTTCTTTCAGTGTGTGAATTATTTAGCTATTTTATTCAGGGCTGACGGTAAAACATGCCAAGGAAAGGCATTACTAATGGCAGCCGTTTGTCTGTTGGATTTTTGACTTCGATTCGATTAAATTGGAATTATTTTACGAGAATATTTCTACGCCAATGTAGTGTACATTTCTCATCTGTCATTCAGTCGATTCGTTATTGGTAATACTTACCTCAGTTCATTTGCCGAAGAGAATTAACCGCCGAAGAAGAAACTGTCTGCCCCTTTAGCAATTCCTTAAGTTTATCACCATCGAATCTAGAAAATTTGCATAGTGAGATGACATACATTGAGAAATTAATGAAAAATATTAAAACTGAGAAATCTTTCTTTATTTGATAGCTATTGGCCTTTAAAATACAAATGCTCTTGCACAAACGTCGGTGATTTGGGAGGAATGTGTTCAAGATTTGGGAGAGTTAACGCCGTTGCAATTGAGGTTATCCAATATTTTCAATCGGGTGAGTGAGGAGAGGATACGCGTGGTGAAAATTACGAGGTTGAGTAGGTGGTTGGAACAGCAGATGAGAGACGAAAGGATGCTGATTGCTGAAGTCCATGACAGTGGGGAGGATGTTGGGTAAGCGGGGAAGGACGAGAAAGTGAACTGGTTTATGGATGGAATGAAAAGCAATACGGCGTATGCTGATATGAAGATGGAAATCGTTTGCGCAAATAGCACCCTGCGAATGTCAAGTCTGAGGGTTTTTACTTGCTTTCATTTGGCCCTACCTTAACCAATAGATTACCCAAAAAAATGAAGGTAAACCATAGAAAAAATACTTTCCAACAGAGTTTTGCACTGCCCTGCTACCTGAGGGCGGTAAAAATGCTTTGGTGTTCCCTGCCGTCGTTAGGGATTGTGCTAAACCCGCTTCCTCGTGTGAAGCCGTGCGGCCGATAGCAGTTGTCTCTTCCTGGCCACTGCCTCCGAGGGGCTGAGAGAGGGGGACGCACACTTTTCTTTGGCGGGGGGCGCTCGCGATGTGCCCCCGCCGGCGGAGTGGCGTTGTGGAAGCGGGGCGGGTCAGCCCACGCCCTCACAAAGGCGCTCATCCTCTGCTCGTCTTTGCTCTCTTGTTCCTTGCATCCTCTTTTTCCCTCCCGTCCCCGTTTCGAAGGTGCACTCGCCTCTCTTTTCGAGCCGAGAGATGGAAAAGCATTAGTCGCGCCCTCTTCCTTCCCGTCCCCTGCAGCTTCCCTCTTCCCATTTCTTTATTCCTTTGCTCCTGGACCTCCCTCCCGTTGGATCCCGCATAGACGTGTGTGTGTGTGGCGATGTGTGTATAAATAGAGACGTCTTCAGTCGCGAGGTCAGACAAAAGTCGTTCCGAGGGGCGGTGCGTGGCGAGACCCCGCGGTGTTTTTGGGCTGGGGGGGGGGCTTCGGGGGTAGGGGGAGGGGCTCGACATCCTCCTCTCCCTCCTCCCGTTTCAGGAAACTACACCAGTCAGACCCACCGCCTATTCTCCTGGCTCCATTCTCTTGTTTTTCAGCCTCTCTCTCTCGTTTTCCTCGCTGGAAAAAGGTTGCTCCTTTGTGAACGGACGGGGGTGGCTTTTTGGTAAAAAAAACCATTTTCAATTCCTCTCCCCATCATGGTAGTGCTCTCCCCCATTCCGTGTCGAAAGCCCGCGGGTGCACGGGTGCAGCTGAGCAGTCGGAGCTGCACGGGTTCGTGGTTCGTCAATCTTGAAGTGCTCGGTCAATTAATTGTCGGGGGGGGGAAAGGGGGTGCATGGTGGTAGGGGGATCCATGGGGTAGGGTCGGGGGTGCATGGAGTTTGGGTCGTAATCACCTAAAGCGATCGCGTATGCGCATTGATGGCCAATTTCTCGAATGGCAGAGCAGACTCGTGCGAGGAATCCATTTAAGTGCTCCTCGATTGGTGTAATCAGGTACAAACTGACCGCGAGTGAACCTTAGGTAGGCGACTCGTGGAGGAAGATTACAATTTTTCAATCATTAACTATTGAAAGGGATTGAGTCATTTTGTGACGTCATGTGTACTACTAATCGTGCAGCCGATGGTTTCGTAATTAAATTAACTGATTGGATTGGATATTTGGAGAGGCGACCGACAGCTAAGGTAAGGGGATAGGTAAGGGAGTAAGGGTGAATAGAAACCCGGCGTCGGCATTAGCCTGCTCTTAACGAAAGGCGCCAAGGGGACCACGGCTTAACGTCTCATCCGACTGACGGAGTACTGTACTTGAGTTGCTCTCCACAAGACATTCGAGTAGGGATCGGGTTTCCTCTGAAAAACATCTTCCACTGTAGGGATTTGAACCGTGGCCACCCGTATGGTTAGCTAGTAGTCTAGCCACCACACCAACCCAATCCCCTTAAATTAACGGAGGTAGATACTTTTGTTACCATCAATTTTCAATCATTATGCTGTAATAGAGTTGATAATACATGCTTCATTGCGTCAGATAACGGCGAAAGGGGACATCATTGGACTGTACAGCGGCATTTTGGCTTTCGTGAGGCTTACTAATTTCTAACCTTTCATTCATGGAAAAATAAAACGGCATTAAGCTAAGTGAACGTTTACACTAATATCTTGGCTTTCGTGAATATAGGGAGCCTTACTTAGTACTAACTTTTCACCTATGGAAAAATAAAACGGCATCAGGGAAATTTTTATGCTTATAGATCCATGATTCTGCTTCAAAAGTATGAATAAATCATTGGCCCCATCGCCATTAATTCTTCCGCGTATTAGCCTTTTAACCCGTGCATGTTTTGACTTCGTCGAACATTTTCTATGTTAACTGAACTTTTGAATAGTTATTCAAAATGAATGAATCACGAGGATAAACTTAGTGTGAAGTTTCCCACGTAAATAGGGGCTGGCCTTAAAAATTAGAATTACCTCTGAAATTTCTTGTGATGACATCAGTGAGGTTTTCTCCTCCTCTTCATCTTATTTCTTCATTGGAATCTTGCCAGCAGTGCTCTTGCCACTGTTGAAAACTGGGCGACCCTGTTGAACAGTGAAAGATGGAGTCTTATTCTATAAGTTGTGTGAATTCTCGCGGCTCAATGGTCTCAGTTCAAATGTTTCGTTACTTTCTCCATTCGTCCTGATTAGCGCAACGTGACGTTCGCGAGTTCTGTGGTTGTGAAACTGGACTTCCCCAGACCTGTGGCTTGGCCCCCAATGATTGGGAAAAGCGCTCCTGAAAAGTCTCGCTGTCAAGGCCAAGATCAAGGAGACGTGTCTGAGATTCGCGCCTTAAGAAAACGCTGCCGTAGTCATTTCCCCGCTCAAACTGGCGGCCAAGGCTCCTTGATAACGCGGCGCCGGAGAACGTAAATAGTCGAGATCTTTTTTTTTAGGCGAACAACGGCCGAGGTCGTTCGGCGTCTTGATTACCTTCACGGCAGGAACTTCGGATCAACGGACCTTAGAGAATGTTTCGCGATATGAAACCGAATATATAATCTACTTGTGGCTTCCTGTAATCGCGGATAACGAGTTAGAAATGAAGGGATATAGTAAGTGAAGCTGTCGCTAGCTGTGCAAAAGCGTCTTGCGATTATTATGTTTGGCACACATTTAAAAGGGAAATTGTTTAGAATTTACATTGTTTTACATCAACCCCCTCCTCCCTCTTCCCCCGCTTCCCCGAAGGTTTCTCGGGGAGTATTTAAAATTCCTTTTTGGTTTTCCTCTGGCCATGCGGGCGTGCTGAAAATTACTTGCATATTCATGATTTAAACACTTCTTAAAAATGACCGCCTACGGTTACGTTGCGTAGCCTCATCTCTTAGAGAACGGAGCTTGAAAAAGTATGAAGAATTCCAGTGTTGGGTCGTAAACACGCTCTGCCTATTCAAAATTTTGAAAGATAGTAGAGTTAACTATTATTTCATGCGGTAAACTCGGTATTTGGCCGAGAGTTCACCTTGAGGCTATGGCTCGCATTTCCGGCGATACTTTTCGAAATTATAGCAATTCATGACATTGATCGTTTACTTATTAGACACAACTTCGACTGTGAAAAAAACGCCGACTGCTCGAGATTCAATTCAATGTAAATCACAGTGGAGACTATTGTTCTGCGCTTTTGCCGCTTGTGAATTCAGCTAATTTTCTCTCCTACAAACTTCACGGATTATTTATTCAGATATATCTAAAAATGCGTGTACATAATCAGAAAGCAACTAGAAATATTTTTAATGTGTAGGAAGGGACGAATTGGATAAGCTAAGGAAAATGTTTTCATGTTCTCTACTTGTCTAATTGAAAAATTGCGACGATTTGTCTTTACTTTCAACATGTTGGTGGTATGTAGTTTTATAAGAGTGCTGGAGAATTGTATGCATCCTTGGGATATCCTCTACTGTGATAATCAAGAGAAAGTTACGTGGGCAGGTGAATGTTGGACGAGCTTACCTATTAGGTATCTATTTTTTAGGCGAATTGAATAATGGGTTTGTGATGTTAAAACTAGATCACCCAGTGTGTGACATGTTTGCTCTGTTATTGCGCTTTTGAGTTTTTTTGAACGTTAGTGCTGTACTATTACAGCCATTTCATCTTCAGGGCACTTTAAGGTAGTACGAGCGAAATAGTTCCCTAATCATAGTAGAGACAATATTTCGAACTATACGTTTTAATTTCACCAGCTGTGAGACACACGAATTAAACATTGCATTTTTAATGGTGACATAATATAGTTTTACATAACAGAAATTGTTAGTAATCAAATGAAAATATAAAAATAAGTCTTTAACTTGACTCATTTTTTTAACGCGGTACGTTTGAAACTCTATCAAAAACGGAAGGTTTATTGTGATCCCGAAGAATTTACTGTTGACAATATGATTAATTTTAAAAAATCGTGGAGAAATCACACTAACTGCACAATGTTGATTTTTTGAGGAGATCTAAGTGTAGGAAAGGCCTAATTTTAATATAAGGTCTCTCATTATTGCATACGCGTACCATTCCCCGTATAAAAGGGCTGGCATTTTTCGGCAGATATCTCGGAAAATAATGTGGTAAGGGGTTGAAGTTTTGGTGTCATTGGAAGGATGATATATTTTTCTTTAAAATGAGACCAAATTCATTGATTTCTAATTAAAATGATATTTCGCTCGCACTATCGTAATTCATAGTTTCAAGTGTAAATATCGCGAGGACGCGAGCGCTAAGTTTTGAGGGGGTGTTTAAGGTATGTGTATTTACTCCAGCAACTCTCGGCCTTTCTTGTCGCTAGTATCATTGATCATCCATCCATACATCAGACTGCGAAATGCGCATCTAAGTGCCTAGTTTAATGTAGTCTTAAGGAGGAGGTATAATGGATGTGAGCGTACGAGATTAAGTCGCTAGAACTGTCGTTTGTTTTAAAATATTTCATCTCGAGGACCTTGTTTAAGTTATCCAAAACTGGCGGTCTCGTTTTTCGGGAATATTGATTTCATTTCTCCCTTTCGTTCGCTACTCTTCATTTCCCTTCTGCTCTCCGCATCCCATGCCCTCGCTCCGCTATCCTTTCCATTCCCTTCCTTTTTCTCCCTTCGCTGCATTTTAATTTTCCCAATTTCCTCCCCTGCCGCATTATCTCCGCTCCCGCCTTTTCAATCTTCCGTCCCCTTTGTTTTCTGCCCTACCTCCCCGTCCCACCGCGTGTTCCTCGCGCGGCACGGCCCGCACACGCGAACGGGGCCCGCGTGACTCACCTTAACATCGTTCACGCCATTAATCACGGCCTCCACTCACCCCCATTAATCACGCTCACCTTTCCTCTCCTGGTAACGGGAGGGATGAAATGATGCCTAGGACACGGCGCCAGCCGGCGTAGCACACTTTCCATGCGGACGAACACCGCGATGAGTTTGTTCCCGATTTTATTGCCTCCGAACGAATGCGTATTTCCCTCCCCCCATCTTTTGGACAGTCGGGACGAGTATATTTTTTTCGTTTTCATATCTTTTTCTTTTTCCAGCCGACGTGCCAATAAAGGGTGAAATATGGCCAGAACTTTCCGTGCGCCGCATAAAATACCCGATCCATTTTTAATGCTTCGCGTCCTGTGACTGAAATTTCTGTAGGAGGATTTTTAAGGGGAATTGGGGGAGTTGATGTTTCATTTCCATGCGGTCTCAATTGGGACTACCTTCCTAGCTTCTCTTCATCATGCTGTTTAGATTAACCTATCATATTCTTAGATGTTCGTAGTATTCACCATCATTGTAAATACATTTAATAGATAAAGTTTCACCTCGTGAGAATTAGGTGCTAATCCGGAAATGATAGTTATGGACTCAATCTTTTGTTATGTAAATTTTTCCCTGTTGAATGACTGTAATTTTAATATTTAATGGATTATTTCGTAGCTCAAATTTATATGTACCTGAATACCATTTTTTTTCTCGAGACTGTGACTGATGGAAGGATTTGGGGCAAGCGGTGAAGGGGAAGATAGGGTATAGGTTTTATGGACCAGATGAAGAAGGGAAAGATCACATGCTGAGGCAAAAAAGGAAATACTAGAGGTAGATCGGACCCCTAAAGTGTAGAAAATCGTCTTTATACAAAACCTGCCTTTTACCGGTGGAATTCTTATGAAAAATACCGTTTAATTCGTTTCATACGATATCGGATTGCGGTTTCGCGTTCACCCTCTATTTTGAGTTTAAGATAACCGCTAATGCTATTTATATTCTCCTATTGTGCGCGTTTATTCAATACGGACGACTTATCGAAATACACACGTCCCTCTTTCTATCATTCAGTGCACTCTTTGAGTGAGAAATATTTTTGAGAAGTGCATGCAGCGTGTATTTGGCTCTGAGTTGTCATAATGTATGTTTTCTCAGCTTTCCGGAGTTTATCCTTGAGTGACACCGCTGATTTTTTTCACAGTAACTCGGGTCTTCTATTTATTAAGCCCTCAAGCGTCTCGTCACTCGTCTCTACAGACGTCACTGTTCTTGGTAAACGATATGGAGCCCATATGTCTGTGTATTTCAATGGGAAGGCTAACTTTAGACTTCCTCAACTCTACTGAAGTAATGGGATGATACTTCCAGGCTGTCGGTTCAAATTATTGCAAGTAATAGCAGTGTTCCGCTCGATAACATTAGTGTTTTGGCTAGTTTATCCATTTCATCATTACGAAGTAAGCTTTTATATTCACATTACGTTGATATATCAAAATAAAGTAGTTTGAATACAGACAATGAAGTACTTTTGCTATATTTATTTTGAGTTATCTACATCTTTAGTCGACACATTAGGAGGAAAACAGCGAGCAATAATTGCATAATGAGCCGATCATAAAAGTATTTGGAATTGGTGTTACCGTTACGCCTAAAAAATCCCTTAGTTCGGTCCTTCCAGATGGTGACTGCCAAGGGTGTGTCGAAATGATAGGACTGTCGAATTTTTATCTCTATCAGAGGTACTCAACCTGTGATGTAGCTTTTCGAAGATATTGTGCAACTCCAGCCGAGACTCGTGGCTTCGGGTGAGACAGCGGCGTGATATGGTGGCATGCAAATCATCATACACGCAGCTAAGCTCGGATAAATGCTGTGCAATGGTTCAACCTCTGGGGTTTTGATTTCCTTGAAGTCCTATTCTCCCTTTCGTTGACATACTTGAAAAATCACAAGGGCACAACATCTTGTTGCCGCGAATCTTCCAAAATTGCAAAGAGAATTTGGAACATGTTGATTGAAAATCACTAGAGCCTGACAACGTTTTAACTTTTTTTTTAAATTGTGATAATAAAGCTATATTTGCTAAACATTCATGTGATTAGACCCATGAGGTATATATTGAGCCCAATTTATATATATTTGTGACGAGGGCCGTAATCTGGATTTCTAAGAAAATTGCGAAATTGTATCTTAGTCAACTGTCATCTGGTCAAATACTGTTAAAGGTGATTACCCATCAACTTGTCACCCCTCCTCAATATGGACCTTTCCCCCTCCTCTCCCTCCACCTTTGAATAATTACGTTGAGATTACCCACTGAAGCGTTGCCCCCCAATCCTATCTTCCATTCCCCCCCTTGCCAGCCACCCTCCGCCTCCTCACAAACTCGGCCCTAGCTCCACTTTATTTCTGCATTTTTCTTGTAAATGATGTGAATGTCGAAACCAGTCGTTGTTAATAAAAATTGTGGAAAGTATCAACTTCCACTAAGTAAACACAGGTAGGTACTGTTAACTTTATGAGAATTAGGAATCCTGGGTAGCGTAGTGCTCTGCGCAATATTCCGGTAAGCGTAAAGCTCGTGGGTTGATTCTTGGTCCTGGTCGACTTGATTTCGTGGCAATTTTCGCGTATTTAATTACAGAGATTGCAGAATGAATATCATCATATTTAGAATTACGGGTTTTCATGGGTGAATTCGTATGGGCATCAGATCGGCAGTGAAGATCCAAGGTTAAAATTATCATCAATATGCTGGAATTAGAAACATTAAGTGTTAGCTATCTGATAGACGAGTGAGAAAGCTTCCTATTGAATTATCCACGATAGCGTAAGCATCCCCGGCCTTATAGGGCTACCAGGAAAATTAGCAGATTGATGCAGTGACTCTTAATTGATTTTTACGCTAGTTTGCCACTGCCTGATGCTTTCCGTGCCTACGCTGTCAATACTCGATGCAAATTTGCAAATGATACCCTGAATCATGAGTTCTGGCCCTGGGTCGTGATTACGGATAGGCGGAAATTTACGTGTGTATTGTGGTAGCTGCTCTTTGGAGATTGGTTGCATTAGGTGTAATGGGTCTGTGAGGCTTTTGATCTCGCCAGAGCGTGGACGCGACGGTTCACGGGACTGCTAATGTGCTCGGCCGGTGTCCGCCTGTCGTGTCCCGTCAAAAAAATCAGCGAGGTCGATGCCCACGCGCTTGTGACTCGCGTGAGGGTACGGATGACGATTGAGGTCTTGCCGACTGTATAGCTCGCTCGCTGTTCGAATGATTGACGGTAGCGGTGACCGGCCATCCCGTGCGCATAATCCGCAATGGCATTGAAAATAGGACAGCCGCCGGGGGATGTTTGTATTTATGTTGCAATGGTCACCTCTTGAGCTCTCTTACCCGATCTGATTCAACTGTGGATTTTGTGGTCATTGGGTCATTTGCTTTCGACGTTTCCTAGCCCACCACTGGAAGAGCTATCTGATTATGTCTTTGATCTTTGGAACCGGTTTAAGGTAGTTTGAGCGAAAAATCATTTTACTTAGAAATCAATGTATTGGATCTCAATTTAAAGAGAAACACCTCACCTATCCAATAACACCAAAAATTCTACCCCTTACCACATTACTTTCCGAGATATTTGCCAGAAAATACCAGTCCTTTTACATGGGAAATGGTACGTGTATGCACTCCAGAGAGACATTATTTACAAAATGAGGTATTTCTAACACTTAGATGTCGTCAAAAAACTAACGGCGAGTATTTTGTATGTTTTCTCAACTATATTTGAAAATTAATCATCTTGTCACCACAATAGGTTCTTGGGTATCACAAAAAACCTTCCGTTTTGAAGGAGTTTCAATCGCACCGCGCGATAAAAATGAGTCAAGTTAAAGACTTATTTAGATATTTTCATTTAATTACTTAGCATTTCTGTCATATAAAACTTTATTATCGCACCATTAATAATAATTATGGTCTCCATTATGACTAGGGAATTATCTCGCTCGGACTACCTTAACTTTGAATTTCTCATTTGATCATGGAACAGAAATTCTCTTTTATCGTAAAGGCTGAAATAGTCTGAGCATGCATTGCTCTGAGTGTGGAAAAATATAGGTGATTGTGTATTGAAATGTGCTTCACTGTAGAAATATTACATTTCTGTAAACGTGAGCTCCACTATAGGGATTGGAAAATCGATTTCGATTTAATCGAAAATCGATAATCACACTCCGATTTTCGATTTAATCGTAGTCGACTTTTTGTTTTGAAAAATCGTTCAAAATCGATTCTAGCCGATCAATTTTCGATTTTTAGCTTGCTACAGCATTTGAATTTTTCCGCCTCGCTTTACTCGGCGCCGCGCTATTTCACTCTGCATCGCTGGTGGGGGAACCTTGGTGGGGAGGGATTTTTATTACAATAATTCTAGTCTAGGCGGGGACTCACGCTCGGAAGTAATACATAGTAGACCGCGAGACGAAGATTAGAAATGATAATACGCGTTGACATTGTGCCTTTTTTGTAAACGTTTTCTCAATAAATCGCTTCAGAGCACTCGTCTTCTTCAAAATAGATTCGCCCAGTCCGAATATCGTCTTCTGCGCATGGGCTACTTAATTATATGTAATTTGCTTGCTATATTACATATGTATATAAGTATCTGGTATGGATTACTACTTTCCTGCATACCTTATTAATATCATTAACATAATAAATTGCATTAATAAATTTAACCGTATTCAGTCCTTATCCCTAGAGCTTCCATTAACCCATATTTCGCATTTTGTTAGAACAGCACATCCATATTTCAACAGACAATTACTTTACTATTTAAAAATTTCGATTTCGATTTTCGATTATTTTGGGCAAAAAAAAATCGAATTTTTAGAAAATCGATTTTAAAAACCGAAATCGAAAGTCGATTAATCGAAAATCGATTAGGGATTTAAATTTCCAATCCCTACTCCACTATACCATTCTTACGATTTAACGTTCTCTTCAATGAAGCTCAAACGATTTCGTACTGTTTACTAAATTTCTATTTCACCTCTTGCTACACCTGTTTCGACTGACTAGCAGTCATCATCAGGCAAAACATGATGACTGCTAGTCAGTCGAAACACGTGTAGCAAGAGGTGAAATAAAAATTTAGTAGACAGTACGAAATCGTTTGAGCTTCATTACTCATTATGCTGTTCTACGATATCTCGCCTGAGAAAGTGGAGTTTGTTCTCTTCAATGATGATGACTTCAAAATTCTACGAAATGTTTACTGTTGTGGGGACTTGGAACTCCAGAAGTAATGTAAGTCATGCTTTCTCATATTTTGATAAAGAGAAATCTAATTCTTCTCCTATAAATGTTGGTGTGTTTAATTGTAAACCTTTGAATGGTTACGAATGTGACAATTTTTCTCCTTACCTCAAATCGGAAATCGGAAATACTATAATGCTACGTTAATACTATATAATACTTACCTGAAGTCGGAAATACTATAATGTTATGGTTTTTATCATTTGAATACAAAATTACTCTTCAGTTAATTTCTGCTTTCCATAAATACTCCTTTATGTATACATTTTTTTTCTGGAAAAGGGTTTTTTTACCATGATAAAAAAACAACCTTGTTTCAACCTTGTTTCTTGTTCCACACAATTTATTATAAATACGACCCGGGTTTCAGCAACTTCGTGCCATCATCAGGTCTGAAGTTGCTGAAACCCGGGTCGTATTTATAATAAATTGTGTGGATTGAAATAAAGTTGTTTTTTTATCATGGATATTACTGACTTCCACAAAGTAAAGCCGGAGACGATTACTTGGTTTTTTAACGGTGAATTTATTGATTAATGGTCCTCTGAAAGTACTCATCGCTATTTTGAGCGATCGATCGAATTCAAAGAGTGAATAATTTAATACCAGGTTTTTGACCCATTTCTCAATTTCGTTTCGAGGAAACGGATTTCGCTCGGCTCGAAGTTCCTTTTTTCTCGTCCGAGGTCGAAACTCTTTCGAATCCTCTCGCTGGGATCATCAGGTGGCCGGTGGTTAGGCCGGATGTGGAAATAGTAATTTTCGTCCTTTTGGTCGATTTGAAAAAGTTTTAGTCCCGTCTTTTTTTTTGGAATTCCCAACGCTGCGCGTTTTTCTTTTCCTCGAGGGGGTGTTTATGGACCCAGCCGTGCTTAAAATATTGCATCCGATGTCACGTCTTTCTCTCTAATTCTCTCCGCTCCTGTCACTGAAGCCGTGGTAAAGCAAGAAATTATCTGCTTTCCTTTCAAATTTTTAATGGTATTTTTTTCAAGCAGTTTTGAGGTTTTCATGTTTTCTGCAGTTACTACGCTATCGCAGGTTTCTTTTGAAGGGAAAAAGGCCTCGGAGATTTTTGTATGGATACTTGCGTCGCCGAGGAAAAAAAATCATTCGTGGCGTTACGGCATACTCGCGAAGGTTGTATTTTTCCATCTGAATGCATTTTTCACCGAAGTAATTTCTCCCTATGTTGCATGCGAATGCGTGTTTTCCCCCTTTTTCGTCTCTTACCAGTGAAAAAATGGATTATTTGCTCTTTTGAACCTTTTCTCCCACGCTTATTTTATTCACTAAATCTACATGCTTCAGTTAACGTACGTTATCTTCGAGGAAGGACACCGCGTGGACAGTTTTTACATTACCACTCATTTTCGTGCAGGATTGAATTGTTAAGCAATTTAGAGTGATAGAATAACATCTTTGTTTTCGTTTTTTTCTAAACTGGATTTGAATTTATAGGTATATTGATGAATTTTCGGGACAGTGTGTTTTTGATCTACATACATTGCAGCCAACCTTTCCGAGGTGTTAGCCTTTTGTGTAGTGTTTTATAAGGATTTGTATTTGATTGTGCTAATGGAGATTTGTTTTTTTTCCAGGTACAACGGTTTCCTGCCATCTGGTGATAGGGGTAGGCGCCGAAGTAAGTTCGTCCTATACAAGAGACCCGCAGCCAACGGTGTGAAGAGGTCTAAACACTACGTAGTCAAGACGCCACACTCATCACAGGTGAGAGGACAGAAATGCTTTTCCTTGCAATTAACCCTGTGTCAGCTGTGTTCTTTCATTAGTCTTTCTATCCTAAGATAGGTAGACAGCAGCCCCCTATCTAATGCTAGTTACCTTACCTCCTCTTTTCTTTTCCTATGTTCTCTCCTCTTTATCAGGTCCATGCACTTTTTCCTGGGTCTTCCTCTGGGGACCCTTCCTTCTATTTTACCTTCAATTATGTTCTTCAAAAAAACCCATTGTACCTCAGTGTGTGTCCAATCCACCTGGTTCTTCTTTGCTTTGACTAGTGTCACTGAAGAGACTTATTTGTATCTGCTTAAACTAGTCTTATAAGTGGCCAAGTATATCATAATGACGAGCTTTGTGGGTATACCATATGTGTGTTAGTCGCTTATTACTAGTTTGGGGTTTTACTTGGAATAAACGTGGTGAAAATTATCGCACCCTTATGAGTAAATTATTGCTCAACAAAAATATTGTTGTGTGTTGTTATTGGGCAATGTAGACGTGAAAATGTAGAGAAATTACACGTGTTCTTATTATAAATTAAAGTTTTGTTATCATCGTAGATAAAAATATTTGGAATTTAATTATTACAATGCTTACATCTCGTAGCACTTTCATTTTCATTCATTTTTTGTTCCTCCTATGCATTGGAACAGATTATAGATGACTTAACTTCCGAAGCTAAAATTTTTTGAAGTCGTTGGATCCATGGGAGTTCATAGTGACACCCAGTATACCATTTACCGAAAGATTCCATTCCTCGTAGCCGGAAAGAATGCGAGACGTGAATCTCTGTGTTTGTGGCTGTTTAGTCATCACACGCTTGATGCGGAGGGCTAATGCGAACCGTAGGAATTCCGCAAAAATGCGATTACGGCCGAGCATTTTGGTTTCTAAAGCAAAGATAGTCTCTCGTGCAGCGAGGCGACGTGATGCAATTGCGCCCCGCGCATGAGCCACCGCCGCGGACTGCAAACAATGTGTGCCCGGACGAAATTCCCTTCCCACGATTGCATTAAGGTCAAGGGCAGGAGAGGGTGGCCCTCGAAACTGTGCCAGGAATGAGTGGGTCGGCTGGCGGAGCCTTTTTAGGAACTCTCCCTAGTGGCTACACCTCTTTGTTTAATGAAACATGGATTCAGAGTTTTGGCTGGCGCTTGCCGGCGTGGAAATCAGGAGTCCGTCTTTTTTTGCCGATAGTGGTAAAATGACTCCCATGACCTCTTGTCGTTTCTCAATTCTCGCAATGGCATCAGCAGCTTGGATCGCCTTTGCTCATGAGTCCCCTACGGCTTTATCGTAAGCTTGCGTAATTCTTTATAGAGAATTAATTATCTTTGTCGGCCCTGGTGGCGGCGGGGTAAAGTCCTCGCCTGCTAACCCGAGGGTCGCGGGTTCGAGTCCCGCCTGTGTAAAATATTATCTGCCCAGGACATGGGTGTTTTCGTCTCGTCCGTTGTTACTGTTATTCACCCGACGTAAATTGGCTGTATTCAGGATAGGAAAGATTAAAAAAATGGAATTTAGATGTGATTCCTATTTGTATGCGAGCTTGATGATTTTTCACGAACGTAATGACTAAGGCGGGAATAATTCAAAATTGTTGTGATTGGACTCAATCTTGTTAGTGTTATTTCGAAATGCGTCTGGTCGCTATATTAATATAATTGTGGGTTTTGTTGAGATAGTGTTTTGATTCGTCTTCACCAATCCATACTTAATTCTATTGCTTATATTTAATAATTGGGATGCATTATTTTCATAGAAAAATATTGTGTTCAACCTTTATATGGATTTGACGGTTGGTTTCGGGATACAATTCGAACTCGTGCATACTTTCGGGTATCAAAAGCCTTTGGTGTGGACTGATTCTATTTGACCTTTGGCTTTGAGTGCGTCTGAGTGGACACTGAAATGAGAATCTTTCTTTGCAATCATATGACCGTCGAAGCATCGTTCTCCTCGCACCGCCTACGCGCCTAATGGAGCTGCCAGTCGTTTGTGTGACTTTTAATGCCCTAACTTACCACCTCGAATACGGAATGGTTATTCCTCCACCCCAAATATTTTTAAATGGAAAGTCAGAAAATCTAAATTAGCGAATTAGAAATGGTTTCATTCGGATCTATTTCGAATGTATAAAAAGGTGTACAATGTACGATTCACGTATTATTTTCAGCAAAAACTCATTTCGCGAAAAAGCGATTTGTGTTTGGAGATGCATCTCTATCCATATGCGCAGGTTAACACTAGTAACTATGTTTGCGCCTCGTTCGTCTTAAAGTACTTGTAGATATTGACGCCTCTTCTCGGGATCGTTCACTTTGATAGTAACCCGATATAAAGAATCGAATTCTTTTCAATCACCTTCTTAAGAGAATGAGCTTAAGTGACTGTGTGATTTCGACGTATCCTCATTGTCGCTCATACCGCCTCGTAAGACTCATGAAGGAAATAGTTCGCATTTTGAACGGGGGGCTTACTTAAACCGGGGTTAAGTAAATAGCTTGGGAGGAAAACCTGTCTTCGATGGCCGCGTGTGCAAAGAACAGTGAAAAGTGATTTCCGGTCTTATACCGCACTCCTTCGAGTATTATTTTCCTACGCGAGGCAATAAATCTACGTTGCGGAACCCTTTCGGAGGGCCAATTGATTGGCGCTAGTCTTTTCGGGCTGGACAATTTATCCGCGCCAACTTTTAAGCACGTTTCCTCCGCTCAAAATAATGGGTTGACCAAATTACGAAGGAAAGCCTTTTATCGGTTTTGGATTGCGGTTGCAGGCTTGGTTTCCTTCATACTCTGTCCCTATCACTGACTCCCTCAGGGTGTAGAGTGTGCCGTGGTGGTACTTCCGAGATCAAGTTATTTGGAAGTGTGCACTTCCTTCTGAGAACTTGAACCTTAAACTTAGCGCTCTTATACCGTGGCTAATTTGGGTCAGGCTCTGGCGTGAATGTTGTCCATTCTCTCGTAACAATTCTTCAATCTCTTAGCAAAGGTGTCCATTCCTATTCATCTTGTCGGACTTATTTACATCTTTAACTTCGCGTCTGCATAGTATCGTGTAAGCCACCGCATGGCATTGGGAGTTAGGATTACAGCCATGAAGACTGGATGTAATTCAGCGACGTAGGGATAGGACGAAGAGTGAGATGAGTGGTGACGAATTGGTATCGTACTGCTTCTTTTGTTGTCCCTGATTGACCGGTGAAAGAAGGTTAGCTGGGTGCTTTCAGCGATTCTTCAAAATCTAACCGCATGAAATAACAAATTTGGAATCCACAGCCTCATTAACCAGTCAAAATATGTCAATAAATATTGGCCATCATCATTGGAAATAATCGAGATGGCCCTCAGGGATCAAGCTGACCTTAAATACATAATAATATCTATGATTCATTGCTTAGATTGTTGAATACGCATAAAGGCGAGGAAATGTATGCCTGATATTTGTTCCTGCAATGAATACCTTTCTGATAGCAAACGGCATACGTGACATTTTCATCGTGTAACGAGCCTATATTGTGCGGAGGGATACCAGGGTCAACGGTTTTTTGATTACACTGCGGTAAAATCCTTCGCGTATATTCGTATGTGAATTTTTAAATCATTTCTTTAGAGTAGTGAAGTCAGGGTGTCCTTTCGGGTGGAAAATCACTGCAGCCTTTGATTCGTCTCGGAAAAATGCGGAATTCTTAATCAGTGGCTCTTTGAAGTGGTAGTGTGAAGTAGTTTCGCAAGGAAGCCGAGTGGAATTAGGGGCTTAATCCGATCGCATTGTTTATACCCACTCTCTTGTCAGTCACAAAGGTGGCAGATAAGCTTCTTCGTGGCCGAGGTCTTCTTTTGCGGGACCGAAGCGTTGTGATGTTCCATCGTGCCGGGCGAAATGGAACAGGGGAGAGGTTTTTATTTCCTTTCGCAGGGCGAGCGAGTCATTGGCATCGGGAGGGTCGTCCACACCCCTTCTCCCGGCTAAATATTTCCAACTCCATCTCGAAACCGGAAGAGTGACAGTGCTGGTGTGCGTGGTCTGTTTCCTTTATGGCGGCTATTAGCAGCGGGGCTCGACTGAGCGCAAACTGAATCGCATGCACAAGCACCCTCTGCCCTATCCCCTTCCGTATTCCGCAATCGTTTACTCATCCCTCCTTCCCCCCTCTGGCACGCACCCTAACACGCGCTTAGACCCCCACTCCAACCTTCACTCACGGGACAAACCCTTTTACCTCCAAAATCGCCCATCTCCAATTATAACCCCTAAAATACTTGTCCTCTCCGACCCCTCTATATATATCCCCCCTTTCCCAACCACGTCCCTGCTTATCGAATTCGTGTTTTTGCACCGTCACCCCTCTCCCCACCCCCGCCAATCGAACCCTAAGGGATGTGGAACGAGAGGAGCAGGGGGTGGATGGGTTAGTACCCCCCAATCCTCTTTCTCCCCCCCTTTATTCATTTATCGCCCCCAAAGAGTGATTCACGGGCTGGTGAGTTTCCAAACAGCGACCCGTTTCGCCGTGGCGTCCCCTCACTTCCTCCTTTTTTTAATGCCTCTTCTGGTGGGGAGCTATCTGTGGACCTCACACTATGCGCGCACTGACTCAAAATCGCTGTTAACACGTGTGCCCAGAGCGTTGTCGGAGTGAAGCGTCGGCGTTGACGAAGCGCCAATGCTTACTCATTAATGCCGAACAATTTCCGTTTGTGGCGCTTCCGTTCTACTCATAGTGACGTAATCCATGGCGGTGTTGTGCGGTGTGATTAGATGTTGGCGTTTCAATGCAAAGGTAATTCCGAGCCGAGCTCATCAGAAGTCTTTTCATGTGAATTGTTTATTACGTCCGCTCTTTTTTATTGCGTGTTTATATGACGCGTTACCAAGCGTATATCTTCAGTTATTCTTTGTTACTTATTACATGATTTAGCATTTAGGTAATGTAGAGCTGATCGAATGCTTCGAAATCGAATCGAATCAGGCTTAATTCGATTCGATTCGCCTGCGAATCGGGATGCTTCGAAACCGAATGATTCGAAATATTCGAATCTGATAGATTAGTCTTCGAATCGTCGCATGCACTTAAACAGGGCACTCATCCCCGAATTGCGCGCCGTCCGTTTGGAAGATGTTTTCCTCGCGCGAATCGAAAATTTAAACGACCACATGTTATTCTGTGCTATTATTTGTGCCACTATAGATGCTAATGTAAGGCCCTGAAATATTGTGAAAATCTTTATTACTTTAACTGCGCATAAGCTTTTGCATTTTATTTAGATTCGAATTCGATTCGCAAGCGAATGTTTTAGGGTGATTCGATTCGCTACCAGAATTTAAAAAAAAGTTTCTTTCGATTCGATTCGAAATATATTTGTGGAGATTCGATTCTGTTCGATTCGAAATGATAATCCCTGTTTCGCACAGCGCTAAGGTAATGAATAGTAATAGATCGAGTCCTTCAAGCAGATTTAAGCCTACAATATTTAATAATTCCCAAATTTTTTGCCCATAAAGTGAAGATTCTGCTGATATGCGTATTATCTTTCATGCGTTTTTGAGGACTTGGAGCTTACTATTGGTTTTTATACACAATGCTGTGGAATGGTCTTGGAAGCACTTTGGAGTGCTATTCCCGTTTTATTTTTGATTGGAAATATTATGTGTATGATCATGGCCATGTTTGAAATTCTTAGGAAGTGTTGTATTAATGGAATGTGGACTTTCATTCTCTGTCAAAGACCCAGTTTTGTTTCACTGAAACTTTTCTTTAGTGTCACTTAAAGAGCTGTGCGCAGCCTTCAAAGCAGTCATTGAAGTTAGAGCTCATTCTTCCATTCTCTTCCATTTGGGAGAGAGCTGATGATGCTTTCATACATTTCATCTCGGACATCTAGTTCTCTGTAGTTATACTTCTGTCTCAAATGGCATAATGAACTCAGTGGTTGTTAGCATACCAAGTGGTATGCATCGTTTAATTCTTCAAGGTCTTGACTTATAAGTGTGGCTTTGTGGACAGTACATTCGCCATTTGCCACTGACATACATGCCTTGAAATGTGAGTGCAATTTGTGCCAATTTGACCTGTTAGAACCCTTGCAATGCATTGATAAAATTTGTTTTCATTGAAAATTCATGCTTTGAGATATTGCTGATGTATAGATGAAGTTGACCTTTCTGTAGTCGTATTTTGGTTGTTAAAATAAAACCATTGTTTTATTTTAAAAAATTTCAATAAAGTCGCAAGAAAGCATTGGATGATTTCGAAATGTCGACCCTCTCTTCATTGACAAGCGCCAGAAGAGGGAAAAGTGTCTATGCTTTGCATCTTGTAGATCGACAGTGGGGTTATAGTTTCGCTTCGTATGGGTGAGGATTCTTATTCTTGGTGGTTGAGGGCGATGGTTGGAGAGGGGGCGGCATTCGCAGGGGAAGCCGTGGGGAGAGAGTGCATGTTGGGCGGAAGGCAGTCGAGAGTAATGGTGTTTTCGTAGAATTTTCTAGGAGGAGGTCCCCCCTCGCGTTTCAGGGACGAAGCCATTAACTTTAATGCCCTGAAAATTGCCAACCCCTGTTTTGCATTCTGTTTGCTTTCCTTGGGTTCCGTGCCACGCCATCCGACCGCAGCTACTATGGGAACGGTTTTTTTGCGGAAGTTTCATGAAGAACAAGCGGAAATAGATGTTTTGACGCTCTTGACCGACAAAGATACTGTCCAACTTTTTTTATCGTTCCTTTGAGCGAGTGAATTTTGGGCACCCGCGAGGAAATGGCTCCAAATGCCTGCTCCCCCCATTTTATGTTTCCGATGTCGTTATAACAAGATGGGCGCCAGTAAAGTTTTAATGCCTAACTTCGTGTATGTATGGGAAATGTCTGTATACAGTGAAACCCCTCTCAACGACCACTGCTATCAAGGGACCACACCTCCCAACGACCATTACTCAGCATAACCGTCGTAGGTCGCTTAATTCAGGTTTCACTGTATGTGAACATCAAATAAATATGCATTTAAATTTCCCAGGAGCAACTAAATTATTAGGAAATAAACGCCATCCGTTTAGGTTTTAACGAAACCATCACTTCAAGAGTTTTTACATTTTTTTTTCAAATCAGCCGCCCGTTCATTTGCGTGGTATGTACTCCTGGGACCTGAACCCCGGTCGAACGGCCACTCTTAACGACCATTGTTCAGGGGAACTGTCGGTGGTCGCTAATTCATTTCGCTTAATACACTGTATGTATTATTTTATTTCGTCGTAAGTGCCGAATTTTTACATGAATAGTAAAATGGAAATAGTATCTTCTTTCTATACGTAGTTTATATTTGATATAATATATTATTGTAGTACGTTTTTTTCAGATATTTTCATTCTAATTAACTAGAGATCTAACTTATTAAGGCAGTTAAAAGTTGTACATCGCAGACTACTTCCCGACTCCGCAGTCCTCAATAGACGTTCCTGTTAGTGCTTACAATGCATAGAAAGACTTTCTACTTTGCAGTGCTCAATTCCCGCTTGTGTTCCCTTGTTTTCTACCTTCCTTCATTCCGTCCAAATTGTTCCTCTTATCTCCTTAAATTTTAGAAATTGTCCTCTCTATCACGACCCCTTTACCTCTTACCATTTCGTCCATCAACTCCTGGACCACCTTTTTCCAATTTCTCCTTCGGTATTTATTTTTTCATTACTTTCATCTTCGAGTCAAAGAAGTGTAAATGTAAGTAGATAAGTTAAAGCTTAAACTTGGAGCTTTTAGGAGAATGGTTCCGGATATTGGCCCTCGTGGGAAGAGGAATACGTTAAAATAAAGGTTTTGAGATACTGTGTTGAATGATCAGAAACTATAAACCGGGCAGGAAGGAAAGCTTTGTTTGTTAAGAAGTATATTTTAAGTTAGGGGAAGCGAGGATACTTAGGATTAAATTAAAATTAGGTTGAAGGGAAACGTATAACGGGCGAGTGGGGAGGTGAAATGTGCGAGAGCGGAATAATGCGTAAATGGGAGAGAGTCGGAGGGAAATGATATTTATTTTATACGTCTTGAAGAGGGATAGAAAATAACTAAGAGCTGAATCGGAAATTACGTGAGGAAAACGTAGTTTTGTTAGGGAAAAATTCCCAAGTTTGTCCGGACAATGTTGAATGAGGTTAAGCAGTGACTTGTCGTAGACCTACTTGAATTCGGTGGAGTGCGGGTGGTAGAGAAACATTTTTCACGCTATAAACGGCCTTATAAATCGTGGTCTAACGCGCTCCTCTTATACTCGTAGGCACTTTTTTTCTCTTATATTCGTTGGCACTAGGCGGCTTTAGTGACGCCCATTCCATGCGAGTGATGAAATAAATGTTATGTTCATCCTCAACCGCGGAATGCCGCTCATCGGTGGAAAATGCGGTCGCGGTGAGGAGAGAGTTGTCGAAGCGGTGAAGAGGTATCGCCCTGGCGGGATCACGAATATCTCTGTCCCCACGAGCGACTCCCACCCTTCTGGATTCCCGCGAGTACGTGACCCGGCGAGGCCCGCGAAATTATCCCTCAAGGGAGAAGAAGAGCCGTTCGCGGGATTAGGTAGGGACAAGGTAGAGTGAAAGGAACATAATAATACGCGAATGGAAAATAAACGAACGTTTGACACGTTTTTTTCTATCGAATGTTTCTCAATAAGACTTTTAACTTGAAATGTACATGAAAACGATTTTTGCAAGTCGTCATCATAAGTTATCAATAGAGAGATAGGTTTTCTGCGGCCAAGCGACCTTCCTCTCTTTTCAATTGTATTCTTTTTGATATCCCTGGGACTTTTTGTGTGGAATATTTCTTGATAATTGTCGTGAGGAATACCATTGTCTTCCCCAGTAATTCTTCCCATTTCTTTCTCCTCCAGTGATTGTTTTCAAAAGGATGTTATTTCCTCGAATGTTCCAGTAAGCTTGTCTTTTTTACTTCGCAGAATTTCCATTACACATCTTTCCTACCCAATTCATCGTAGATCTTCATTGGTGATATGCTCTGTTCATCTTAAAAAGAAGTGAATTCAAAGGAAAATATTCTGCAGCTTCCTTATTTCACATTGCCCTCGATACTATTCGGATACTATTTGTGGATTAGCGTAACTTTAAATGATCCAACAAAAGAATATTTTGCATAAAATAATGTTGCAAAAATTGGTTGTTTTCACTGCTAATGGTGGATTTTGGTCGTCATGGTGTATGTTTTTGCCGAGGTATTCCGGGGCATGAACCACTGCGCCTGAGTCGGAAATCTATGCCTTCATCCATTTACTCAAATACTATAACTAATATCTAAGGTTTGATTAGCCAAGAGGCTCTTGCTAATCTCATTTAAAGGACGCCCATATCCGCTTTACAAAAAGTTCTTTTAATGCTTTCCACGAAGATGTGGGAGGCCTTGAGTAGAGAAGCGACATTGCAATCAGTGCAGTAGACACCGATAACGAAGCGAAATGTGGAAAACACTCATTGCTAATCAAAGTTTTTTTTCCCGACTAAAAGAAACTTCGATGGTTTTTCATTCGCCCATCGCTCAAAGGGGGCGTCATGGGAGTGTTTCTCTTTCGTCGATTGCATCACGAAGGTCGTCCCTTTTATGACGCTTTCTATCTCTCGGTGTCATCTCAGTGCTGTTGCGTTTTGAGCACGCCGCACGGCCCTGATGTCGCCGCACAGATTGTTCCGTCTCCTCGGGAAACAGTTGCGTGGTGCGTGACACATCGACTCGGCGCCCGAAAATCCCTCTTGGTCGATTGGTAGAAATTCTGCGATTTCACAGGGACGTTTCCTTTATTATTGGGGCTATCTACTGCTCTAGGTAGTCTTAAATGTGAGGAAAAGTCTTCTAGAATTTTACGCGTGTAAAAATTTCTAGAATCTGCCTGTGAAAATTCTTTTTTCATCTCGACATATTTTCTACCCTTCTTCATCCCTTCCATAAGTACACGTTTGCTTCAGAAAAAAACAAGTCCTTCCACAACTAGCGTGCGTATTAGAGCGAACTGTAGCTCGGACTTGTGTCGTTAGCCGATGTGGTAACTTCGCATTCGCCTTATATCTATTCAATGTATTGGTCTGTTTTGTTTTTGATGACACAATTCATGAGTAAATTTATTTTATGGTAACTTCATTACGCGTTTTTCTTTCGAGTTACCTATTGATGACTATTTACTTTCATATTTACCTTCATCGTTGTGTTATTTGGTAGTTGTAAAATGTTTTTGTTATTATATATAATGGATCCATATGTAGGTCCGCCTGCGCCAACATTCCGTTGAGGTCAAAATTTTGTACTTTGAAGTATCTTGATCTGTTCTGATTTATAGGTATATTGATATCTATCTGTACGATCGATCTCACGATACTTGGAATCTTGCTGGTAGACGTCCATGTTACACGGATGAATCCTCTGTGAACTCGTTGAGCTATTACCTGCGTGGTCTTGAGGATATCTCTATGTGATGTGTCCAACTAATTCAAAGAAAGGGACCGTTTTCCCTGCCCCTATGTGTTCATTTCACACTTCATTGGAAATGATACTAATCGAAAAGGGAATTCATATGTTTATTTTTTTTTTGAGTGTGCTGTAACTTCGCGCATTTAAACGACCTTCGAGTTGAAGTGAGTGGCTTATCGGAGTAGTCGTTATTGAGGCTTTGAAGTGACCGATGTGACGTGAGATATACGGTGATGAATGTCGTCGGTGCATGAAGGGCTTAGTGTTATCTCTTACCGATACGGCAGATATTCTCGCTGGTCGATACCGATAGCTTAGTGTTGTACAGCTTGCTACGGTCGGATATTAGCGCATCGGTCTGGTAGAGAGAAGCCTATCAATTTGTGCCAACCTCTCTTAACATTTTAAAAATGTCTCGGTCTTCGTCGGTGTCGTCAACTCTACCTATGGGATTTCATATTAAACGACGTTGAAGAGTCACTGCAGGAATTTATAGGAGAAAAATTACTTTTTAATTGTTGGTTTACCCTACCCACTCATTTTTGTACTCTTACCATCTACAGCACCTCCACTATGGTCCCGAAGTTTTTTTAAAGTAGTGCGAGCGAGATAGTTCCCTAACCATAATAGAGACCATATTCGAATTATTAGTTTTAATTTCACCAACTGTGAGACTCACGAATTAAATATTGCATTATTAATGGTGCAATAATATAGTTTTACATGACAGAAATTGTAAGTAATTAAATGAAAATATCTAACATAAGTAAGTCTTTAACTTGACTCATTTTTTTCGCGCGGTGCGTTCGAAACTCCATCAAAACGGAAGGTTTTTTGTGATACCCTAGAACCTTCTACGGTGACAATATGATTAATTCAAAAAATAGTTGAAAAAACACACAAACTACACACTGTTGATTTTTTTACGATATCTAAGTGTGGGAAATGCCTCATTTTGTACATAATGTCTCTCTGGAGTGCATATACGTGCCATGTCCCATATAAAAGGGCCGGTATTTTCTGGCAAATATCTCCGAAAGTAATGTGGTAAGAGGTTGAATTTTTTTTGTCATTGGAAGGGTGATATATTTTGATTTTGATTTCTTGGTAAAATGATTTTTCGCTCGAACTCGAAGTGGTTGATAATAAGCGGAGAATATCGTACGACAGTTGTTGATTTCCGCTTTATTATATCCGTTGTCACGGTAGTCCACGAATCTCAGCTTCTTGGACTCTTGACAGTCGTATTCGGAGAACATTAATTGTCTGCGTCGAGAAGCCTGTTACGTTAGGAGAGATATCAGTGGTAGTCAACCAATGGTTCTCTCTAGCTTGGAATTCTACCATTAAAAGCTCCTATCCCAAGTTACTATGCATTCCGTCATGCGCCTCTTTGTTTGGGTTCTTTAAAAATAATATATGCGGAACAATATTAGTTTCTGTTGAATCTCGTTTCCCATTTGTACATTCAGCATTTGGGATTGATGCAGGAAAATTGCCTGGATGTGACGAATGATTCGATTTGTCGAAACACCATCATCCATTATCGCGTCGGATTCTTTCATGGGTTTTTAAGCGGTCATTCTTCGCCAATGGATCGTTGGTTGTAAATGGATCGTTCCGCATCGAACGAATTTTTTAGGTTTCGAAGGAAGGTAGAGGTGTATCATTGCCGCAGGAATTGCAAGCGTTCACGCCTGGGTTTGCACCGTTTTATGCCGTATCACCACCCCATTCGATCATGCGGAGAGTCATTTCCTATGCATTTCCCCGCAATCAAGAGGAATTGCTCGGTGCTCGAAATTTAATTTCATTCCTCCCTCACCCTTCGAACCCTGCGGCAGTCATTCGGTTTTCAATAGGCAGTTCTCACCTCCCATAAATCCCCTCGAAGTCCCCTTTCACCGGCGAAGGGGTCGGTAACCCTGCCTGTGCTGGCGCAACCCCCATGCGGGCTTTTACTCTTCTTCACGGCGGTATTGGGAGACATTTCATGCTCCAGGGAGCTATCTTGTCGGCAAATAGTCACTCTGATTCAATTTATCAGGGTGGAACGTCAGGAATTCAGGCCCACATTGCAGCGTTGGCGTGGATGCGGGTATTGAGGCATTGGGTGTCACGCCCGTTTTCAAGGTTCAGCCTTTGCAATGTGTTGTCTGAAGTGCATGTATTTTCATTTATCCCAAATAGGAAGTTGTGCTGAGAAATTGCCTATTTTTTTGATCTTTTATCCGCCCACCGAAAAACAGGAAAAAATCTGAACCTACTTCCGGAAGGTTGTTGCTCTCACGCCAGATTCGTTTTTCTTTATTTTCACAGTTTTTGTTCATTTTTTACAATTCATAATCTGCCTCATAGAAAACCTTGATGGAAAGAAAGATGGATTCGAGAATTGTAACCCAACGTAATTTTAGTTTACCTCTATGCTTTTAAGTTTGAAAGGCCCCTATCTAAGTGCTTAACTTGGAAAATGTTTTTTTGCCAAATGAGGCCATTATTTTAATGTTGTAAGATATCCTAAAATTCTTCTGTTCATGTACTCTGTGTAGTTCCTGGGTGATTTGCATAAAAATAGTTATTGGAGTCAGTGTACAAAAATATTTTATTTTCCACTTTTTAAAAAATTTATTCCAAAGTTTATTCCTTGGTATTTCTCGAGTGTAATTATTTATTGTCACAATGGTCGTGTCACAAAATTGGTAATAACTCAGGGGTGGGTTTTAATGCCTGTTTTACCTTTGGGTTTGGGTGCCGGGTTTACCCTTGGGTGTTGAATTTTAAAGGGTTTACATCCTCCTCAGCCATCCATTCCATCATCACACCTCTTTTGATTAGGACATCTGGGCTGATTTTTTCCCGGCGTGGCCTCTCCCGGTTCTTCCATATCTCGTCTTCTTCTCGTTGCATCATAGGCGTAGCACAAAACGTGAATGGGCGTTTTCGCACCTGCGTGACTATCTTCCTCGAATGGTGTCACATTATTTTTACAACCGTGAACACCTGTGGTATCCGGTCATCCAAAGAAACGGCAGCAGAAATTTTACTTTAATTTGAATGCGGTGGAGGAAACTGAAATTGTTGAGCTCTTTCGTGAGTGGGAACATCTTTCCAAATCTTCAGTACGCTGAGCGGCCAATGAACGAAATTAAAGTTGTATTGTGTGCGTTATGCTTCTGGACATTATAGAATTGTATCTATGAAAAACCTTTGTAGTTCTCTGTTCTCATACGCGATAGGGAACGCGTGCTGTTGTGTCAACCG
Source organism: Ceriagrion tenellum (assembly GCA_963169105.1). Classification (NCBI taxonomy): domain Eukaryota; kingdom Metazoa; phylum Arthropoda; class Insecta; order Odonata; family Coenagrionidae; genus Ceriagrion; species Ceriagrion tenellum. Next base: position 16,374,418 of record OY720643.1, on the reverse strand, counting down.
TTCCCATTTTTCTGAGGATAGCCTTGAGCGTGATAAAATCTTTCAGAATGTTTTATAGCCGGCGCTCATTGTGAAAACTCGGAAACTTTCTATCGTTTATGTCGTCGTTGGGTTAGAATTGTGGTTCTCTGCGGCGGCTCACGCAGTACGTATTTGGACGTGGCTGGGAGAGTAGGTAAAGGGGGGGGCAAAAGGTTGGAGGGGGCGGGGTCAGATCGGCCCATTTGCTCAGACGCAGTATAAACGCATTAGGTCGCGCACGTATAGTTGAGGATTCTTCTGGGTGTCTGAAATTACATACCTATAGTTGCAAATATTACTTTTTAGTGCGTGAAAAGGAGCAGTATCTTCTGCGTATTACGCTGCGCCTCCAGGCAATATTGATGAGTTTGCCTTTTTTGCAGCATTAGAAATACTTTCCCGGACAGTCTAACCACTTGGGGTTGCCACACCGTTGAAGAATTGTATTACAGTTGTGAGTAGTTTTGTATTCATCCTATTAGTAGCTCATACATGCAAAAACCCAGATGATATGAAGTTTTCTAGATTGATGCCGAACCCTGTAATCAAATTGGACATGTTAAGCTGCTCTTTGCATTATCATGGGCAGAAGTATTTAAAAATTATTAATGAATATTATTTTAGAAGCTGTTAATTTTTTTTATTATCTTAGATCCACAGAATAAATTCCTGTTACTCGGGTGGTTTTGTGAAGTGTTTTGTGAATAAGTTTGGAAATTGGGCTCGCTATGATGGTCTGGGGGAGTGACAATGACAATGTACTTACTTGTGCGATAACTTTAGTTTAGCTTCACTGCAAGGTGTGCTAGTTGCTGTATTTCTTCGTTTGGCCAGTTGGTATTCCTCCGCTAGATCGCCCAAGCAAATGCACCTCCGTGTCCGAGGGTCGTTGGACCTTCTCGCACGCTTCTGCTTTGCGTGACTCATGTGCTTGGAGAATGCGGAGTTGGAGGGGTTTCAGTCCCCTTGGAAACTACTGTTTGTGAACATGTGACACGCGTTGATGTATGTATGTACTTGAGAGAGACGAGAACCCTTGATAGAGCGGGGCAGACGAAAGTCATTTTCGTCATAAAAAATGAAAACATGAAAAAATGATAACATTGAATGTGGACTGTACCTCAGTGGTAGATGCAGCTTTGATTTGTTGACGTTGAATGTATGACATGAGTTTCAATAAAAATAAACTGCAAGTAACCTCGTCCAGGTTTACCTGCCTGTTTTTTTCATTTTCAAGCTTACCGCAAAATAGCTCTATTTATCCCAAAATATCGCTCTTTCATTGCCTTTCCTCTCTCTGGCTTGCTAATAACGAATTAAAGCAATAGTGGAAAAATTGCTGTTTTCGTAATCATCAGAGCTTTTTACCGTTTATTTTATAAGAGAATATATTGTCTTTTTGATTTACTATCTCATGTGAATAGCCAGTTTTTAGTTCCTCCTTCAAAGTAAAACTACTGACTACACGGTCATTTTACATCCTGTCAGAGAAAGACTTGGTATAATGAGGTCTCTAATCCTTCTACGAGTTCCTGTGTGAATTGCGTGTATGCCAGTTATTTTAACTGTAATGACCTGTAATACGAGCGATTTTTGTCTCTAGCCTTCTTTATCGGAAAAGCAGATATTCTGTCTTTAACTTTCCACATACTGTCTTTAACTGTTCTTATACCTTGTTCTTTTCTGAACTGGTTATTATTTTTGACATCCACATGTTTCCCAAAAAGATGTGATAGCAGTCAAAGTTTTGTATCAATCTCTTCCCTTATTGCCTATCCTGTGACGTCAATTAGTTCCCAATAGTACCATCGTGCCCGATGATTTGAAGATTTCTATCTCCATTGAACAAACAGATGAGGTTGTCGTATTTAAAGTTGCGAAACAAATGCATTCCAATTTACTTCGTGAAACGCCACGGCCGTAGTGTCGGCGAAATCGCCCACTGGGTGGCTCTGATGTGCAAACTCAATTATAGTGAATAAGCACTTTTCGTCTGGACTGCGATTTAAACTCATGTCCTCCAATGTATAGGTTTTTCCTTTGAAATTGTCGCATTTATGTTTCCTTATGCATAGCCGGAAATTTGTTACCTGCATGATGAATTTCTGTCGAATGGCTGGGAATCTTCGAGATTGATACCCACCATTCTCTAGTACGCTTGTCAACATAAAGCTGTGAAGTCATTTGTTTATATTTTTTTGTCACTGAAAATGCCTACTCCTGGTGTCGCCATGCAGAGGAGGAGACGAGGAGGGTGGGGTTGGTATGGAGTCACATCAAGGAGCTTTGCGGTGTTCATTGTTGTGGGCGACAAGGCTGGGGAAGGAGGGTTTGGGCAGAAGAATGTCGTCCTCGGCTCTTTGAAAAAAAGGGGGTTGGCTCTCTTGAGATGAGGACGCGGTGTCGGGAAGTCGGGTGATTGCGGAGCTACTTGCTTTGAGTGGTGCTGGCCAAGCGGTATTGGCAAAACTTTCAGGTCAATTGGCCCCAGTCTTCGGTCACACCACGCCCTCGGGAGTTCCCGTCTAGATCCCCGTAGTGCCGGCCGGCCGGTCGGAGGATGGATGGAGGGGGGCGGTCCTTTTTCGGGTGTCCGTAGGCTTGATCTCCGGTGCCGGAGATATCCCGTGGGCGGTACCATATGTGGTACCCCTTGATGTCTATGCACACACCGAAAAATGGCGACTTTTTTCTGAAGATCATATGCAATAGCTAAGAATAGCTTTTCTGGAGACTATGTGCTGTTGGCTAAGGGTTTCTCCGACATGAGGGGGTTTAATTCTTATGGTGCTATATTGTTTATTTATACACTATCGCTATCAGTCAAAAACGGCACATCGTTTTTTTGCATTAATTGATGCAAGTATATTTGTCAAATATCATCACAACATCTGAAAGAATAAAGAGATGAATAAAATCATCACAACAATTATCTCAACAACGGTAAAATCTCAAATTGAAAACGATTGGAGCTTCGTAACGCGGGTGGCGTTTAAGAAATTTAATGCATTGGATTTGTCGGTTGAGAAAGTGGTCTAGGGAAGTATATATAGGAGGAGAATGAGTTGAATTCGGAGGAGATTCAGTAAAATATTTGTATCTGAAATGGCGGTTTACCTGAAGAGTTACCTGAAGAACCATTGTCTTTATTAATTAATGGGATCATGTAGTTTTTTATATCTCCCTTTATTTTGTCGTGAATGTCAGAGAAACATTTTCGTTGCTTCTTTAGCTATTATTGGTAAAGGAGGGGGAGAGATTCTGACAAGAGGCGGAATATGAGTGTGGATTTTGGACGCCACGTAGGAGGGTCGAAGGGCTTGCGATTGGGTTAACATTGTATTGTTATTCGTGAGGTGATTTTTAAGAAGTATGAGGCCGGAAGTGACTCCCCTTGAATTGGCGAATGTCAATTGTTTAAACATCACGATGATGTCGTTGCTACTTATAATGAGAGTACTATTGGTTCAATTTACATCAACTCAAGTTTTGCTATTAATTCAGGTGTTAATTAGTAGAAGTAATGTAAAAAGTTAAATATATCCCGGAAGTTGTACAAACTCAGCAACAACTACTGCTGGGAGAATGAACGGGGAGAATCGGGAGAAGTAATCTGTAATAGTTATACTTATCTCACTGCTGATATCAGCAGATTGTCCGACATAGTGTACCTATGTCTGTACTTATATTCAACTGGAATAGCACGAAATTTATCATCTTTTTCTCTGTTCTTTTTTCCTCTTAAAGTGGTCATTTGGTGATTAAAACTTAAACCGCTGGCGAAATTCCTTTACCAACTCTTTCAATGCCCTCTGCTGAAGTGGTTTGGAAAGTTAACTGTTCTTGTGGCCCTAATGTTTCCTTCAACTCTTGTAAGTTTCCTCTTTGAGAATTGTGGAGTCCCGCTTTGAAAAATTGCCAAAAAGGTTCGATGAAAAAGTTCTATGAAGTTCCCCAATACATAATCTACGCGTTTTTTTTTGGACCCATGGAAATCCTATTTTTGGCATCTAACTTTGGAAACCAACAGTCTGGTTAGGGAAACCACTCGAGGAAAATTGGGAAATGGCTTTTCGCGCATGGAAATGACCTCTTTTGAAGTGGGTTTTCATATCGCATTAAATCAAGTGGACGATTCATTTTTAGGGGCATTATAATGGTAAATGCGACTGTATGAATTAAGTATTTTTCCTCAGGGCAAAATAATGTGCTGTTCTTTGGAAAATTTGCTAATTTTTTGATCGGTAATGTAATAATTTTCTCAAGAAAAATTTCTTATGTTGCTCATAAAAATTGTCTAAAATTTTGTGATTGTTGACTTACCGTTTCTTATGTTTTTAAAAATGAACCTATAGCTGCAATTCTTTTTGTTGCCTATTACTCTTAAATATGTTCTTCTCAGGACAATGACTCTAATTTATGCCTATCTCCTTGTCTAAGCCGTTGATGTCCATGTTGGGTGAGGAATTTTAATAGCATATTCAATTCTTTGATTTCATTCAGGTTCTAATAGCTCTCAATACATTTATTTTAATGCGTTCCTAGAATAATTACCTTCATGAATACTTCGGAAAGTTAATGCCCTAGGCATCATTGACCACTTTGATGATCGCGTCTCAGTAATTGCGTTTACCGATAATAGGTTAGTGTTGGAGAGATGGTTTCATTACTTATTTTAATCATCTTGTTGAATCATTTTTTGCTAATGGATATATTTTTCAATTTACAATGGCAATTTTACATGCTCATGTGGAATTAAAAGTAGGAACTTTTCTTAGCAGAAGGAAGATAATTTAAAAATAATCGAAACATGTTGAGGCTTTTCTTAAAATGAAAGGGGCTGAAATATGACTGCTGCTGGGAGTCGACGGTTTCAACAAGTTTTTTTCTGGTGAAGTTTTTCCTACTCTGCTTCTAGATAGATATGACTCCTTGTAGGATTTGCGCAGGGAGAAAAACTTCGCTCGAAAAACGAGACATTGGGAAATAGCTGAAAGAAATACGCGACTACAACGAGATATTGGAGGGAAATTTTGAGCATTTCAAATTTCTACCAATGAGAGAAAGCCCGATGACCTGCGAGCTACGTTTGGTAAATGCTTTCTTGTCCTCGTAGTCCAGCGTAATTAATTCGAAAACGCGACCCATGTCTAATGATAACTTTTTAATGTTATTCTTATGCTGATGGAATGGATACGCTGTCAGAAGACCATCTTTTTCCTCTGTTCGAGGCAATGGAAAAAGTTTGTCGCGACCCTTAACGAATGCGTCATCAAAGGAGCCAGCCGGAGGATCCCTTTCTCTCTGCTGTGGCGTCCAGATCATCTCATTTTTGACGACATCCTCTCCCCGCTCCTCGGAAATAAGGGTCGACGGTCGCGTCGCGCTCATACGTACTTCGCGTCACTCAAAACCCATTCCACCGATTCGTTATACTCTCTTGGCGCGTCGGAGTGTTGGGAAAGTAGGGTAATGCTTCATTAACTCTTACTTCTGCCGAAGGTACCATTTTTACTTGGAGTACGCGGGCGCCAAGAAAGAAGTAGCGCTCCTTCTCTTGGTGTTGAAAAGTCTGAATTATTTTCGGCAGAACGAATCTAAGGATGAATCTAGATATATTCTGACATTTATGCATGTTCAGGGTGGCGATCGTCAGGGAATACCGGGAAAACCTGGAATTGTCAGGGAATTTTGAATGTCTGGAAAAGTCAGGGAATTCTCGTAACAGTCAGGGAGAAACTGGAATAAGAACCCTCGTTATTTTTCTGCCGTTACGTTTATCGGCCAATCTTTCCCGCCTTTATTTCACCAACTAAAACTAACGTCCGTCGCTGACGTGCATGGAATAAGCACCATCAATTCGTGGAGTTTTCAGTTGTAAATCTTATTAATTGTGAATCTTAGTTATTTAGTTGTAAATCAGACGTACAATGTATCCCTTTTGTATATCCCTATTGCGATATTTGCCTAGTTGTGTTAAAAGTCATGATCACAATGTATTACGCTCATCACAAGGAGTCCGGGGCTATGTTGTTCGGAAAATTTTACCTCGCGTTTATTTTTACTTCCGAAACTCAGGTCGAGAAATAGCTGGAGAACGCTAGCTCATAGTAAACAATGCTTGCAGTTCTAAAAATATGAGACGATAATTAGAAAATTTAAAGCTGCTGTAGAAAATTGTATTCAGCAGACAAAAATATTCCAATAATAGGTGACCTTTTGGCGATTGGTCAGGGAAATTGGTAAATCCATCCGGGAAATGTCAGGGAATTTGATAATTGGATATCAGTAGCCACCCTGATGTTGTATTTACTACTTTTTACGTCCTCTCTCTCACTAAGCAAGTGGAATTACAGGGCTATGGTAGGAGATTTATTTAGGAGCGGAGAAGATCGTGTAAGACAGTTTGCAAGGAACGTTATGAAATGGAAAATAGAAAATCGCAATAGGATATCAGAATGAGTAATACTTGAGTCAGGTAAAATGGGGTAAGAGATAAAAGGGCAAAGAGGAAGAGACATGAAAGAAAGTAGGGTTGGAGTGCCTGCGACCTTAGGATTGAATGACTGATGATAATAGAGAGATGGATTGCTGTCAACCAATACTTAGATTAAAACGTTGTTAACAACATTGTCTCTTACAGTATCACATCCAGTGCCAGCCTTTGTGCGATTACAAAAAATGGCTTTACTATATCTGTAAAATTGGAATTATTTTTGTGATGAATTTTCCTTAACGCAATGGAGATGACGGGTTCTCAGAATTTACCTTTAGTTTGCACACTATGTTCCCTTTGGTATTGATTTTCAGTGAAGAATTCCCTCTAAGATATACATGTTAATAATATTTCAGCAGTGACCCAACTAACCCCGTCAAACTTTATACTTATCCTAATATAAACCGGTGCACTAGATTTGGAACTTAATCTATTTGATGTTTAAGTACTAGTTTATGCCCCCGAGAGCAGATGAGCACCAGCCATAAATGTGTGTTGACTGGGACATGTTTATTTAGGACTCCTATGACGGCTTGTGTATTAACTCCTCCACATTCTCTTCTCCTAAACGTATGGAAATGAGATATTAAAGCTCGATAACACTTGGTTGGCTGGTTGAAAGTTTACTAGTTAAATATTTTGAAGGTATAAGTTCCTCACTTTCGCCCCGCTTAGTGCCAGATAATTCCGTCTCCAAAGTTCAAAACTGGCAGTGAAGGCGAGCATTGTGGTATTTAGCTCCAAGTGGAAAGCGTGCGTGAAATATGTGCATACCAATCACGCCGTTCCCTTCCGGGGTAGGCAGAGTCACTCATAAATACATATTTCTACACCTAACACTGCTTCAATAATCTCCTTCATACTGACCTATCCTTGCAAACCTCTTTTGCTTCATTTACCCCCATACACTGCTTCATACACGCTTTCCTGTTTTTAAGACTCCTAATATGCCTCCTCCTAAGAATTTCCTCAACCACATTCAACCACAACTTTCTCGGCCTACCTCTACCTCTCGCGCCATTCATTTCACTCTTATATATATGTTTCGTTGTTCGAATCTCATCCATTCTCTGAACATGGCAATGTGACTCGTAAAAGTCACGTATTTTTATAGTTGCTCCATCCCTAACAGAGAAACGTCGCAAGAATATTCGAATTCATTCATATTTTACGAATTCTCATGGGATCCTTGCTAACCATTTTTATTTGTCGGTTGTGACTGTTATATTGTTTGTAAGATAATGTGGACCTTCTCCGGCGAATGACTCCGTCGTACCTTTGTTCTATCATACATGCTACCCCATGAACTTCCCTCCATCTATAACAGCTCCTCTTCTCTGACCACAATTTTCTGCTCTCTGACCCCTCCTTCAGGCCATCTTGGATACGACGCAACACTCCATCTCCTACACGCTCTCCCGGAACCAGGCCATAATAGTGGAGTACATGCCGGACGAAGACACCGACATGTTCCAGGTGAGTCTCCTCATGTTTTTACCTTACGCTCCGCCTCCCCTCATTTTTTTCATTTTTCCCCTTTCGCTCCCTTGCTGCGTTTTCCAGGACACCGTCCAGCACTCAGGGAAATGACGGGGAAAGGTGTGGTCATATTTTTTCCTTCAAATTATTATAGCCAGCCGCTGTAACTTGTGGTCCCCCGGGATCTCCCCTCAACCGATCGAAGTGTCGCAGGGTGCCTTGTCGGGGTTAAGGGATCAACTCATCGGTTGGATTTTTTTCGGGATTGCTTTATCGATTCTCTCCTTTCCTATCAGATCCCTTACCTTTTTTATCGTTCGGGACTCGTTTACACCCCTCTTCCACTCTGGTCTCGTTACATTTGACGAATTTAAAGTCATAACTTTAAACCTTTTTCATGTATTTCACCATCGTGCATGAGCATATTTGCGCATTGTTTTCGAAGCCGTTGCTGAAGATTCAAATTATTAGGGTTTATTTTAAGCCTAATGAATAGTATCTTTTATTTTAAAATCATCATTTTTGCCTTTGGCCGTGTAATCCTATTAAAATATAATTTTACTGGACCTTAAAAACGATTTAATATAAGGTTTTAAGGAAACTATTGTCACAGTTTATTTAACTGCAATATTCGTGTGCTACTGTTAACAAAGGCAAAATTATCCTTTTCGGTACTTAGTTCTCACTAAAAAGCACTAATTTATGTTTGTAAATCAATTGCATATCATTACCTCTTGCACGTGACCTTGAACGTCATACTGATCCAATAGCCATTGTTCTCAGGTTAATGGCTATGAATAACTCATTCGATTCCCGCTTATTTGATGGGAATTGGCCGTCCGCGCCAATATCAGTCCACGTCGCTTCCTTCCGTAATAGTAACAACATCGGCCAATGTCGTAATAATACGACGTGGTAGTCTAGTGGTTGGAGCAATCGGCCTCGAACAAAAGGGTTTCAGGTTCAAAATCAGGCTGAAACATCATAGTATTCCGTCTAAAAACTTAGTTTTCCGTTGCCTAAAAACTTCTTCGAAAACCATGCGTAGCCATGGGAGAGGAAGCGCTTCATCTCTGCTGAAGTGTGTGAATTTCTTTGGGCCTGAAGATTATATTTGGGTTTATTGTGAGTGGAGTGAGAGATCATCCATTAAATTAATCGTCGCGATGGGTTGATCTTTAAATAATTAATGATAATCACCCTTCTTCTAAAACGTTTGTGTCATGAATACCGTTCTGTGTTGATTCAGTTTGTCGTTTGACCCTCTACTTAAGAAAGCATCCTTAAAACAGAACACTAAGGACTATCTTCATGGTAACGTCTGCCGTTTGGTCTCTAAGGTGGCGGGGGGTTATCTTTTGGTCTTTGAGTGCACATGTAAACGACCTTTCAGGCAGATCCAAAAGAAATCCTAGGACCACATTTTATTTAAGTACACCTCCTTAAGCCATGAATCTCACCATTCCTGACGTAATTCATGTGATATAAGAACTTAGCCTCGAGTTTTCGGCACGGTGTATGAAAATTATATTTAAACATTTTTTTTCAGACCGACGCGGCGTGACACCTTGATAATAGTTCGGAGGTAGTTTAATTTTATGAAACGTAATGTTTTGCTGTTGTAGAGAAATATTTGTGTGTATGTATTTGATTGATCACGAATTATATACATCTTATGTGCCATAAAACTGCTTGCGTTAAAGTGACACAGAACTGCCGGAAATCCATATCGGTAAAATGCAATTATTTTCACTTGTATCTATAGATTTCACCGATGAGAACACAGTAAAAAATTTCACGCAAATCTGTGCTTAGACGAAGATCTTTTGAACCACCATAAGGTGACATTACGCCGCTATTAATGTATTATCATTTACCGATGTGCGAATGATAGTTTCGCAACATCTCTTTTCTTCCGCCCACGAGTCTCTCCCGCATATTTCCTCCTGAGTGTGAACAGTATTAATTATAGAATCTTTTTCGGTTGCTTAGTTTCAGCAGATCTCTTTGATAGACCTGAGTTTTAATGTGTTCTACCCAGATTCTCTTAGTTTCATTAGTAAAGTATCATACGTTCCTAAGGCTTTACACTAGGTATTGCTTGGAACTCCTTATTTTAATGTCAGTTTTACCGTATATTTTGTAAGTATATTATCAAGCGTTCCCCTCACTACCGCCTCTCCTCACTTCTCAATTCTCTGCCTGATAACATTGATCCCTTTTTGCTCTCTTCCAACTCATTCATCAGTCTTGCCATGTCCCATTTCTCGCCAAATAGCTAAACCACTCCCTCTTTCCTCCCTTTCTACCTATGCTTTATTGGTTTGTTTGCATATTTTTATCATGTACTCTTTGTTTTGTTTGTTTGTCTATGCCTACATTACGTGTTTATTGTTACTGCGACACTGTAAACTGGCAGAAATGCTGTATGTGAGCAATTACTTAAATAAATAAGTGTTCGTGCAAGCATGAATTTTAAAAAATCCTGTGACAATAGGGTAAATATGATAAAAGTTCCTACATTCATGAATGGCAATGTGATTGGAACTGTGATTTTGGAGCGTTATCAATTCTCGACTTGGAACTACGGAAGCATTTCATCGGTGATCTGGTGAAATAATTATCTGTTTAGTCTTGATGAAGGTTTTTGAGCTTATACTCGCTTCTCGTTTGAGGAATTTTCCGTTGAGCAAAATTCCAGGCAATGGGGACACAGCAAGCGTTTGTCGCATTCAAAAGCAATGGGCCCTCATTACTATTCTGTAAGCAACAATGATATCTGACGTTGAAGGTGGATCCTATTTTAATTTATTCCATCTTCGTATTAAGGTTTCTTCGATTATTCAGAACTGTATCAACACCATGTATCCCATGAATTTTTCATTTTTTTACGCTACAATTTTTTGTTTGGGAAACCAAGTTTTACGGGGAAAAAGGACGATAAAAGGACGCGGAAATACCTTAATGTTATTGAAATTGCGGGAGGTATGGAGTAGTTTATTTTTTACGCCGAAATATATTACCGCGTGTTTCACATCCGGATGTGTGCCAAAAATTATCTAATTTTTTGGGCTTAATGAATGCCTGCCCTCGATGTGAAAGAGTAATTAAACGTGCATCTTAATGAATGGAGTGCCCCTGGAGTTTTCCTGCATCTTTTGTGTAATGATAGCATTCTTTTCTTTGTGTTTCCGAACTCTAATGGAGGAGCTTGATTTCACGTCTATTAACACAAATTATAAGGTATTGCCTTCCTTATTAAAAAACTCATGGGCGTTATTATAGCAAGTTTACTACCTTTCGAACGTTAATGGCAATAATATTGCGGAGGAAAACTTGAACTTCGCACCCATTCGCATAAACCTTCATTATTCACCTTTACATTTCACGGACCATTTTTGACGTTATCACGTCAATATACCTATTTCAACGCTTCTTATTCGTGTTTAAATCGCTGGGAAAATCTACTGGATCAACTTAACGCAGTCCTATTAGTACGATTAAAAATTATTTCTTTTTGTGAGGAAACGTGCTGGTGTGTGAGGCTGTCTTGCTAGATTCAGAGAGCAATGTGGAGAACTTACTCACTTCACCTAAGCCTTGAATTATGTTAGTTTTGACTCTTGATTTGGAATTTAATATCAAACTCTGCAATGATGTCGAGGTTTGTATGTGATGTGCAAAAAAGTTAGGAATTAATGTACGACTAGCTGTTTTCCGTAGTCGGAATTTAAGTCAGAGCTTTGCGTAATTAGTTGAAGAGGTCTCTCTTTGTTGTGATGTGATGAATGTCCCGTCTACTGAATGAGAGGAATCTGATGATGATTTTTTGAGAGAATTCTGGAATACCCCAAGGAAATTATTTTATCAGAAATGCTCGTGTTCAGTGCATTTGATTTTTTTTAAAGCTATTGCTGTTCCCCCAGTTGGTTCACGAGTTAGGTATTCGGTTTGCGTATTCAGAAATTCTGCATTTTTAGGTCTTGTCGGGATTTGGGTGAAACGAAAATAGAACGGCTGCGAATATGTGCCTCAGAAGTGCATGTTAGTGTGTGAAGGTTTCGTTCTGGATGCTCCAGTTTTTATGGGTTACTCGGCGAACGTCTGCTGCCGTATTTCCTCCAATGTGGGAATCAATATTTTACCGGATATTTTCTACCGTCTTGCCCTACGCCAGCATAATTTGGAACGCGATTTTCGATTCCAGCCGATTAAGTTTTGTTGCAAAATGCTCGGGATGGAAATTGCGCGACTTGGAGGGCAATATAGGTCAGAAGCTGCTCCAAATTGGGACGAAGGAATACCCTTCACCCCTCTCGAAGGAAAGTTGCTCCTGTTTTGTGCTTTTCAGGGTCTAGTGCAGATCTCGCGAGAGACATTTTCTTTGTAGTTCTGAGATATCTCTGCGGTACCCTCTCCCCCTACCATCAATTAATTATTGTATCGATAACATTTATAACTCTTTCCCTCTTATATTCTTCTGTAATTTGAATTTTGGCTGTATTTTTTCAGGACCAATCAGCTTTATGATTGTAGTGTATTTTCCTTCTTCTACTCTCAGTTCCTTTTTACAGTAATATATTTATTTGTGTATCGCATTATTTCGTGCCATTTTGCATTGCTATCAGATTGTTTACCTGGGTGAATCCGATCTCAAATTCTATGCCAGGAAGATTATTTGGGAAATACCAGTAATATAATACTTTTGACTTTCCAACATTTTTCGCCTTCCCATTAAAAGTATATTATGCTTGAAGCGTGCATTATAGTCGAACAGTTTTTTAATTGAATTTATTTTACCTTCATCTCGTATAAAAATTGACAAAAACTGACTATTGAGAGAGTAAGTATGTACAATCTTTAAACACACTGAACGCCGCTGAGATCGACATCCTTCGGTTATTACTCTCATAGACTAATTGAGCCCAAAAATTCATTTGTATATTGTTGTTAAAATACGGAACTGAATGCTATTGAATATGATCGGTGTCTCAGCGATTGTTCAGGTTGTTACATATTTTTATGACTTTAAAAGTGATTTATGTAGGAATAGAATCGTTATTACCTTCATTGTTTGCGACGACTATTGAGCGTATTACGACGAATATTAAGTTTGAAAAACTCCGGAGGAATTCCTCGTTAATTCGAAATACAGGGAGAGGACACGACTCGTGTTAGTAAGATGGCAGGTCACGGGCCGAACAGCCGTTTAGTTGATTTCTCATTATTTTTGTCTATTCGTGGCCCTTCTGATGTTGTCAATAGCGCCAGCGTAATGTACGTGTCTTGGCACCTTCAAGACTGGATGGCTGGGCTGACTTAGCACCATCAAGATTTCTCCGTCAGGGTCTTATCCCGTGTTCATGTTTTTCATGTCCACCAAAATTCTCGTCTGCTTGAATACGTTGAAGCCTCGAGACGGGCGGTCAGATCGGGTGCTCTGAAAAATGCATCTAATTCTGCTGTTTCAAATTGTGCGCGGTAATCGTGAAAGGAATAGCTGAAGCCAGTGATGTTACATGTGATCTCGTTGACCCCTTCATTTTGGAATGTAAACGGCGGAAAATAGCATTTAAATACATCAATCCTAAAGGACATCTTCGTAGGTAGGTTGACTGTGTTACTGGTCATGTATTATGTTTTCATGTATCTACCGTTATTATCCTAGGATACTTACCTCCCGTTGAAAGCCATGTGGTGATAGTTTAATGCGCTGGCGATGATGTCAAATTTTGTGACATTTATAAGATATAGACCGAAGTCCAGTGGTCTGATCTTTGTGTCTCGAAGAAAGATACTGATGAATGCATCTCATTTAAAAATATTCACGTTTAAAAAATCCATAAACCATGCATAGAATATAATCTGCCGTCTCAATGATGGTTCATGGTCACACTGACATGATCATCCGCGTGTAAATGCTTCATCTATTTTTAGAAGAATGTGTACCCTCTCATGGAACAAATACGGAGAATGGTAAATCTTCCCTCCTGAAAATAAACCAGTGACCTGGGCCCTACCGCATATTTCAATCGGGATCTTTAATTCCATGGCTGCAAGATGGAAATAGAAGATCATCTTGAGGGCTATTTGAGCGCTTCAGAAAAGAAACATGCGTCCTCTCCCAAAATAGTGCTCTCTCTCTCTCGTCCGAAGCGATGGGGCAGGTCAGCGACGGCCGAGCCGCTTTGCCGCGAGGCTGTTTACACGCTGCTCGCCTTTATTTATTTATAATGCACTTCTCGGAAATGGAGACGGGGGTAGGCGATTTCGAGAGGAGTCCGAGGGAGGGGAGGGAAGTCGAGGCGAAGGCAAAAAGCCTTGGCTCGCTCTTTTTCTTCCTCTTCTTCGTCGTCATCTCCTCGTCCGGCGCGAAAAACGCCTTGTTTGGCCTTGCGAAGCGGGCGCATGTGCCCTGGACCCCGGACGCTGAGCAGATGAGATGAGGGGGACGACAGCTGGACCTCGCCCACTTCCCCCCATTGCATTTGGGGGGGGGGGCGGAGGGTAGGAGCCCATTAAACCACACCTCACCCTTCGACGCCGTCTCGCCCCCCTCTTTCAGACCGCGAAAAACATGTGTCCCAGTTATAGTCGCGATATCTACAAAAAATCGAAGTATTGCATATGTATCCATGTATTAAGGTAGTCCGAGCGAAATAGATCCCTAATCATAATAGAGACCGTTTTCGATGTATACGTTTTAATTTCACCAACTGTTAGACACGTGAATTAAATATTGCATTATTAATGGTGCAATAATATAGTTTTTCATGACAGAAATCGTGCGTAATTAAATGAAAATATCTAAATAAGTCTTTAACTTGACTCATTTTTTTCACGCGGTACGTTTGAAACTCCATCAAAACGGAAGGTTTTTTGTGATCCCGAAGAATTTACTGCGGTGACAATATGATTAATTTTCAAAAATAGTTTAGAAAACATAAAAACTACACGCTGTTAGTTTTTTTGACGACATCTAAGTGTTAGAAATACCTCATTTTGTAAATAATGTCTCTTTGGAGTGCATACACGTACCATTTCCCATGTAAAAGGGCTGATATTTTTTGGCAAATATCTCGAAAAGTAATGTGGTAGAGGGTAGATTTTTTGGTGTCATTGGAAGGGTGATATATTTTTCTTTAAAATGAGACCAAATACATTGATTTCTAAGTGAAATGATTTTTCACTCGGACTACCTGAAGGCCGCTTTACTCAGTACATTTTGTTGCACAAACGAATGTATCGTAGAATGTACAAGAATCTGAATGAAATTAGAGTAGGTTCTATTTCCCGTTAAGTCATTCAGACAATCATATTTACATAATATAATTTGCCGCTTTGCACGGTACAATTTTCCTCAATCAAGAGTTCATACTTTCGTTTGTACAATAAAATGTAACGTGTTAAGCGGCCTTTGAAATCGCATGCCAAATTGACGGATCATGAGTTGGCTGGTTATAAGTGGAGTAGCTCGACATCTGATGTCAGCTTAAATATTGGTGGGGTTAGTTGGTCAGGAAAGGTATATTCGGGAAAATGGAGGAATAATTATCTAAAGGTCTATTGTTATAAACGTGCAGAATCAGACGAAGGCTACATATAATGTAGTAAGACCCCAGTGTGATTACTATTAAGTATACCTCTTTATTGGTTGGTTTCTTTGTCTGTCTGGGTAAAGTCACAGAAAAAGGCTAAACACTCCAACAACTCAGTTGGATTATAAATTAGAACCCAGAATGCTAGTAGGTATATAATTTTAAAAAATGAATGGCATATAATCGTCAGGGTTTCTTCATTTAAATTAAGTTTTAAAGGACATGAAATTAAAGTTTATATACAGTTTTACAGCTGTGATAATGAATTCCACCATTATAATCATTCGTAGCAATAAATATTCGTAGCAAATGGCATTTAATTGAAATAAAGAGTGTGGTCATTAATCAAAGCCTACAAAGCACTGAATTTCAGTGAACGCATAGAATTTTTCCTGGGCAATACTTATGGTGTACATAGCCCTGTTCTTTCTTTCCTCAGAGTAAACGGTTAAATTCGTTTGTTCTGGTAACGAGATTAAAATGGCATAATTATCATATAACTGTCTTTTGTGGTCAAGAGACTGAAATGGAATTGAAATAACAACTATAGTGGGGTGCAAAATGACCTCGATGTCGATGCACCAAAAAATAAATAATTACTACACCTTACCTTTCACGGAAAATTCTTGCTCCTCTACTTTTTGAAGCCTGATGTCGTAACACTCCTTGCCGCAAGCCCTTGTGACGGATAGCCGGGCATACCCTGGATGCAGCTGACTCTTCGTCCCATATCGACACAGAGAATATTATCATGACGCCTCTTTACATTTCTAGGTCTGATGCGATAAAATAAGAGCTCTGCCGAACAGATAGATACAAAAACTCGTTCTTTCCGCGCACAATAAGCGACCACAATAAAAACTGAGCTCCTCCAAATACACTCCCATAGGGCATGTCACCATTTCACCTCCAAAACTTCTACATCTTTACACGGCTGGTGACCTAACACCCCCTGCCACACGCCCATGCGGCGGCTGGTGACCTAACACCCCCTGCCACACGCCCATGCGGCGGCTCGCGGGGTAGTATGGAGATGTAGATATCTAGATAGCTGGTCGCCCGTCTGCGATGCGAATCGAGCATCGTGCATCGGATTCGATGCCTTTGCAGTGCGGCACAGCACCGCGTCCCCGTGCTCCAGAGCCCCAGGGAGTCTGCGCAAGGCGCCAAAGTGTTCTTTGTTGAAGTGTCTCTCCCTTCACTTTTCTATCCACCGCCTCCCTCCACGGGCCGCCCTTCGCTCTTTCCGTATCGCCCCGTGCCTCTCCGTTTCCACGACTTCCACCCCTTCCCGTACAACACCCCCTGCTCCCAAAATAACTCTCCCTTCACGCCCCTGTCCTCCCTCCCTCCCCCCATTTTCCGCGTCTTCTTCGCGCGCTCCTCCCCGGCTCGAGGGCTTTAAAGAAATTATGATGCATGACGCCGTTCCTCCCTCGTCCTGTGTTTCGCTTGTTTTTTGGGCGCGACAAGGATCGGCTCTTGAGCGATGCCACACATTTCCAAGTTATGCTTTTTTTTCAGTCTCTCCACAGTGATCGGTGCTTTTGAAGCTTTCGTTTCGTCTCTTCTTGTTTTGGTGTGAAGTGTTGTAAATTGTTATGTTTTGTGGGCGCTCGGCGACTCTCTTCGTTTTGTGGAGGCCTGAAAACGCGTTTTTTTAATGAAAATAGTAAAAACTTGCGAGAAGTGCGTCGAGAGCCAGAATGATGGAAGTTGCTTCGGATTCATAATTCGCATTAGTAGGGGGTTATTACGATAGAAGTGGAGGATTTTGTGTGCCTCTGTCACTTTTATCCTCCATTTCCATCCAGACTGTGATCGTATTACACCGCTATTTTCTCGTGTAATTAAATCTTCATTTATCTGTTTGACTTCGAGCAACACTTGTGTTTTCCCTCATATTAGTTTACACGAATGGCACTAATGAAAGAAATATCCTCCTGAGTTAAGGCATACATCAATTTGGTTTACAACATTGCATAATAGAATACTTAACAGGTACTTGCTGTCAATATAACACTCGCAGTTTTTTAAAGCGCACGTCCAGAGGCACACTGTCTGCAAACTTTGTATTCCAAGCCAATGAGTGTAGGAAGGCAATTTTTGTAGTTTTTTGCTGCGAAGGAACGTCTGCCCCACTAAACATATCATGTAATATTAAAATGGCGATATTATTATAGCTTCTCTTTGAGTAATGAAAGCAGTTTTAGTTTCTTTCAGAAGCTTTCTGCCATCCTCATCCTTCTTTCATATTTTATGTGTTAACAACATCATTTTTAAGAGCAGTAGTGAATCGAATTGTGCATTAAATGATGCAAATGTTACCATTTTGTTTAAAGTCAGGGAAACAATTCTTCGAAAATCCATTAAACAACTGCGTTTTGCGCTTATAAAGTGAAATATAGACCAATATAAGTGATATACCTGCTGGGAATGATTTTTTTCAATAAAAAGTTGTTTGGTGGAAAATGCTTGATTGTTACAATAACTTATTTGCAGCGATTGCCGAATAAAATGAGAATAGATTGCTACGACTTTAATTCAAATTTAAACTCAGCAACTATGAATACCCCACAGCCTCTTGAATTATAAAGCAGTGAGTGATATTGTAAATTAAACCCTAGAATACTCCATCTTCCCATTATTTACGAGATTTTCTGTAATATCCCAACAACTTAAGAAGATGAAACGTATCATTTGCGTATTAAAATCCTTTCTCATCTCACCCTGAAGTCGATGCAGTTCAGCTCTCTATAAGCGATTGAAGGTATACATATTTATTCCGCCTACTTGGATATTTTTAGTGCCATCTCTGTTAAGGTATTCGAATGCTCAGTTAAGATCATGATTACAATGGAATTAGAATATTTAAATATTTACCTCTATCTTCGTAGTAGGTACTTGGTATGAAAATGTAGGACACTCGTATAAGTGAATGATACGCCTGACAGCAGAAGCTGGATGTTGGATTTGATATGGTATTTCATTCACAGTTGCCGAGAAGCCAATCCTGCTGTTCTTCCCCTTTCATTTCAACAAACGAAACATTTCGATCGCTCCGAACTTCATTAATCAACATTCAGGATTTCCGATATCTGCGGCACCATTCGCGAGAACGCATTAACCACATTTACACCGCAAGGATGTTTTGTATACCCTCCAGCGTCAGACGCGTGGCAGAAATAGAGCCGTGGTAATTAATCACTGAATCCGGAAAAGTGGCACTATCAGAACGTTATCCCATCAGCTGTAAATATAACCATGGTGTAAATATTTGTTAAATGAATCGACTCATGAGTGGAAGCAATGCTTAACCGCCATGGTCCCGTGAGATTTCCTGCAAAATATGTACGCGTTGCAAGCCATTTAATCGATTGGTTGTTTAAAAATTATCATGATTAATGAATCCTCAGGATGATTCTTTAATGGTGTATTGTATAAGGTTTACACTGACGATGCTCCTGAATTAATACTCAAAACATGCTATGAATTTGAGCTAGGATATTTTTCGGCTAATTCTTAGTTCTCAGTAACTGGCGGATGTATGTTTTCCGATTAACGTCCTTGAAGAGCCCACCACACAGCACCCAAATTGAGGAGAAGAGATGCAAATTGCACACCCACCCTACTGTCCATTAAAAAGTCAAGTCCGTTAAGTTAAGGAAGCTATATCTTAAAATCGGGTCAACCGATTTCAACTAAATAAAATGCATTTGATAGAATGTTGCTTTCTATGTTTATTGATCCATGTAAAATCTATCCTTATCCATCCTTAAACGGTGTTTTATTTGAAAAAAGCCCGTTTTCGGCGCTCAAAATCCTATGGCCCGACTTTATGTTATTGCCGTAGGCGCCTTCTTTCAGATTGGTTGCGTCCAGTGTCCAAGTAGGTTTCTCAGGTAGGTGCGTACAAATGAGATGATTGCGCAACTTCTCATGAAGAAATTAATGTCTTATGTTGATATTCAGTTACATTATGTTGTGTGTGTGTATAAAATAAACATTTTTTTCGTATCTTCTTTGAAAAGAGATTTGTATTTTACGTAGAATTTCAGGTTACGAGATTTTAACTTCTGACAATTTGTATACTCTGAATTTCCATCTTCTGGCATGTTTTGCCATATGCCAGGAAAAGGTTCTAAGGAGAGAATATCGGGATAATATCGGTTTGGCTACGGCATATCGGGTACCGGATATCGGGTGGTTTTTCGGGCGATAGCATCCCACGGGCGCAGACGGGTGTAGAGAAGAGGAGAAGGCATTGCCAACGTTACGACTGATGAGAAAGGGGGAGAAATCATCTCTCGGGCTCATGCGACCGATACGTGGCGGCCCCATGTACAGGTCTGACAGCCGATATATCGAGCGATACGCAAAACGATACTTGAAATCGAAAAGCATCGTCGGCTGCAGTTCTCAAGCCGTACCGATATACTGGCCGGTATATCTGCTACAACAGCCAACATTTTGATGCATGATTCCAACCAAGCAGGTGTTAAAAGTGTAGATATGTAATATGAGCATAGTGAGTTATTAACATAGAGGTACATATATGGAGAGGTCACTTGTTATGCTGGCAAATGCTAAAAGCCTAAACCGATCTGCCATCTTCATTGACCCTCATTTTTCTATAGTGATTGCTGGCTGACGCTCTAATTTTACGATTTCACTGTGATTTCCGTCTATAACTTACTAGAAATCAGCATGCTATTACTTCTTTAATGTGTATTCTCCTTGTACCTTGTTTATTGATTTAAATTGACAATCATCCACATTCCCGATGAAAACCATTATAAAATCGAGTAGAATCTATAGCGCTAAGCAGCCAATATATGGTTCAAGAGTCACTTGGCTTAAAATTCAAAAAGATGCTAGATATTCTTGATTTACATCCGCTAATTCTTGTATTCCGTCGTGCCTATCCAAAGGAAAGTAAAGGAAGTGCGGGGGTCAGGAATGTGGTTGTTTTTCAGGTTGTCAGGCTACAGTTTTATGACGTAGTGCCCTCCTCCACATACCTCAATGGTTATTGAGATTATTTGTCATTGCTGCTCGTCAGGAATGTTTCGCGTTCTCGATTTTCGTAACATGGTGCCATAACGTCAGGTTCGCGAGGTAGTGCTGAGACCGAATGGCGAATGACGGCACGTTCGTCTCGACGTCCATTATAAAGTAGCCGGATGTAATTAGAATGCTTCCATGTCGTTGGCCACCTCTCGGATGTGCCAGGCAACTCCCCCTCGTCTTTTTAATCCTCCATCACTGCCGTCCTTCGGCGCCTCGCACTATAACACGCTTTGCTGACGTCATGAGAAACAAGACCCCGCGAAGGGGAGTTGCGCACCATTCTGGTTCCAGAGAAAAAAGAACACTGAAGACACTGGTCGAACGACATTGTCGTAGTGTGCTAGTGCCGCTCTCATTTACAGCCCGTACGTCGCTGCCGACCTTGGTTATAGTGAGGGATTCTATTTTTGTATTTTATTGGTAATTTTATTATTTCATTACGTTTTATTGAGGAGAAGAGAGAGCGTTCGCCGGGTTCATCTGCAAAATCGGCAAGTCCGTATATAAAACCCCATCGATTTTTATAACAAGTCGGTCCTGTCGCAAAATCATGACCTAGACGATAACATTTTCGAATGTGGTTGCAGTGATGAACTGTGATCTCTTGAGAAATTTAAAAGAATCTCCACCTAGTCATTCAGTTTGAAATGCGAGTGTTGGCGAATCTTTTTATTATAGCAATGAGGTGTCCTTCAGCGTCGCGTGCATGCCCATCAATATCCCAATTCTAGGCCCCTTGTGTCATGTATCCTTATCTGAAAAAGGTCAGTGTCATACCGGAAATCTTCTCATGTGGATATGCTTTAATTTCAGGTTTAACGGAAACGTCGAAGAAAAAAAATTAATTCCGCTTCCAAATCCGCTTTAAATCATTCAGACTTGAAGTTTAATCCTCTCAACTCCCATGTCTTCCTTACGGATTTAAATTTTTGCAAGAGCCGTTGAAAATCGGTTAAGCGGTCATTTTTTTAATCCTCCATGGTCTCTATTTCCGACGACTCTCTCTCTGGGCCAAAACGAGGTTGAGCTATGACTTCAGTTTCGATAATCTACTCTCCCATCGATAAAGCGCCATTGCGGGTCTCTGCATGTTTCAACCCTCCTTCACATCCTTGGGGAGTTAATCCCTTTCTGTCTCTGGAGTGAGATGCTGTATTTGTTTGTGTTTCTACAGTTGCCATGCTCCTATTGGTAGCGTAAGTCTAGTCCTACAGTTGTTGCCATCCTACAGTTGAAAACAGGGGTGGGGAAGGCTCACGAATAAGTTGAATAGTGCCGTGAAAGTACTTTTAAAATACTGCAGAAGCTGCAGTAGCAAATTTTTCTTGCACAAGCGATAGAATTTTTGGAATTTTTGACCTTGGAATGCAAAATTCCAAATGGTTGGGATTGGTTGGTGATAGTGCAAAGAGATGCGATGACTTGTTATCATTCCATGATATGTACTCTAAATAGTT
This sequence comes from Ceriagrion tenellum, assembly GCA_963169105.1. Classification (NCBI taxonomy): domain Eukaryota; kingdom Metazoa; phylum Arthropoda; class Insecta; order Odonata; family Coenagrionidae; genus Ceriagrion; species Ceriagrion tenellum. Next base: position 16,352,297 of record OY720643.1, on the reverse strand, counting down.
CGATCCTGTCTCTTATATATATTATTATTCTTCTCCTTATTTTGTGGAAGATAGTATGGAAATGATTGTGTTTGAATACGTATCTAATTGACATGACGAAATAGAAAAATCTCTTAGTAAATTCCACACTTAAAAGTTTTATTACCGACCTAGGTTTCGATTGCCTTGCAATCATTTTCAAAAGACCTTTGAAAGTGATTGCTAGGCAATCGAAACCTAGGTCGGTAATAAAAGTTTTAAGTGTGGAATTTACTAAGAGATTTTTCTTTTTCGGCGTGTCTGCGGTAACATTCCACAAAGTTACGCCTTCAACCATTAAGTTTATACGTATCCAAATATTGATGCACTTCGCCTTTGACAATGCATTCGTCTGCATCTACTAATTTCCATGCAAGCCACCTCCAGGGTGTGTGGCAGAGGATGGTTTCAAGTGGAGTCTTTGTCCCAAGACTCATCCTAGTTCAAGGTCGCATGCGATCTCCTGGACTCGAGGAATTGGCCAAAAACAGTCAGGGAAACCATGCACGGCTAAACCTAAATACTACCCTTACTCTAGAAGTCTCTTATCTTACTTACTCTATTATTCTTACTTATTTTCTATCTTTTCTTACTCTATTATTCTTACTTACTTACTCTATTACTTACTCTAATCAACCTAGAAGACGACGACGCGCACGAACATGGTTACAATCAATGAAACCAATATTTCATTAGCACTTTTTCAAAGGCTGTCGGCCAAAATACGAAGCACGATGCGATAAATTTATTTATATGATAAATACATGCCATTTAGAACCACCTCAGGAAGTGTCCACGTACGAAGAATGATTAATCGATCGATCGATCAATCAATCAATCGATTATCTTTAATTTCATGGTGAGACTCGTTTTTGGAGGACGCTCTAAACTCAAAATATTTGTTTTTCGGTGCAGCACTTGTAAAAGGGCGTGTCGAATGCCCTTGGCACCTCAAACCGATCTTGTCGCGGTTCGTGGGAGGCCTGAGAAAGAAGTCGAAGCGTGCGCGGGGAGGGCGGATGTAGGATAAATACTCCGGAAGCCGAATTCGAAGAAATGCCCCGGAGAAAGAGACCTTAGACATGGGTAATGTGTGTGTTCGCGGGACGAAAAATATCGAATTTCCCTCAAGGGGGTCAAGTGACTTCTTGGACTTACCTTAACATCTGATATATCGTGGGGATTACACATACAAAACATATGTGGCGCAGCATTAAAGAAACTAGGTTTTCTTAAACCTAGGTAAAGAATAGGAAGGTCCTCGGATGAAAAAAGTCAAAGAGAGATGCTACTTCGCTCTGGTTAGGCCACACCTCGAATACATCGCGAGCATTTGGGACCCTGTTCAAATATATTTAACCAAAAAAAATTTATAAAATGCAAAGAAAAGCAGCGCGCTTCGGTAAAAACTGCTACGAGTGTACATATAATGTCTCACAACTTTTAGAGGGATTAAGTGGAAGCCCTTGGAGACTCGGAGGCTACACGCTAGGTTGCTTGATAAATTCAGAACTGGTATTTTTCAGAGTGACATAGAGAATATTATCATGACGCCACATTACATTTTTAGGTCTGACAGAGGCGATAAAATAAGAGAGATACACTGCCGAACAGTTAGGTACAAGAACTCGTTCTTTCCGCGGATAATAAGCGATCACAATAGGAATTACGCTCACTAAATACACTCCTATAATCCATGTCACCATTTCATCTCCGAAAAACTTACACCTTTACGCGGCTGGTGACCTACCACCCCTTGCCACACGCCCATGCGGCCGCTTGCGGGTTATTATGTAGATGTGGATGATGTGGCGGCGCCGATATCGAGGGAATGCGGAATGATGGTGCTCCCAGTAGTGGTTATCATTGCGAGCGATTGGGTCCAGGGGACTGGATTTGGGTGGGGGGGGGGAGATGAAATGGAGGGACTGGCGGAGGAGACGGTCCGCTGACTCCGGGGAATGAAGTCTCAACTTGCACCTCGTGTATCACTCGCGCTTCCCGGCGGCGATTCCACGCCAAAAGGGGAATAGCCTCGCGTCGTGTGTGCGTATGAATAGTTGATGAACCGTATTACGAACAGGTTGAGAGGGAAATGTAGCCGTGGTTTTCTTTCTCCTCTCCGGGCAACGTCCACTGAGGTCTGACCTTGCAACTTACCCCGTGGGATGACAGGAATGTTGGGATGACATGTTCAGGGGGACGATCCCCTGCTGATCATGGGAACTTCACACACCCCCCGTGTTTTTCGCCTCGGATTATCGTTGTATGACGGTGTGAAATATGATCTTGCTATCCACTGTCCTCAAAAGGTGAGGTTGAGAATGTGCAGTAAATCCCGTATTTCCCGGACCATAAGACGCACTTTTTTTACTCCAAAATATGCTCTTAAAATCAGCCTGCGTCTTATGGGGCGAGGGTATAACTTCGTTCTCAAAGACGCGAGATGATTCGCTGGGAAATATACTGTTAAATATTTTTTCTCGCATCAGGTATAGAAAATGGTTGCCTTAATTAAAAACGTTTATAATAACACCGTTTTGAGCCAGTCGAAAGCAATAGAGTTTGACGGAATCCTTGACAGTACATACTAAAAAATTCCTAAATATATCGTACGATCATAGGCAGAAAGTTAAAAGTGAAGATGACTTTTTGTAAGAGGAAAGTGACAACTCCAGCGAAAATAATTGCGTATCTGATTTTAGCAGTAGTAATGACGAATTTCTGGGAATCTACGATGAAAAGACGCTTATATATTTGCAATGTTAAAATGTGACGATTCCGATTTCTTTGTGTAAAGTATTATCACTAAAATAATTTGATCCTCTTTTGTCTGATTGAAGTATTTTTTCGTGAATTCCAACCTGAAAATCACAGTGCGTATTATGCGTCTTAGGGGCCAGGAAATACGGCATTTAGGGCCTTCGTACAGAAATGTTTCCAAGGTAATAAATACTAATAAAACAGATTTTTGTTTTCCGATGCAACCCTTGAAGATGATCCTTCGTGGGATATTAGAGGCAGGACTTGGTTGTAAATTTAATTAATTTGAAAAAAATTGCGATTTAGAACCAACCACCTCAGGAAGTGTTATTTAGGAAGCAAGATACATCTACATCTACAAACTACCCTGCGAGCCGCCACTTGGGCGTGTGGCAGGGGGTGGTAGGTCACCAGCCGTGTAAAGATGTATAAGTTTTGGAGGTGAAATGGTGACATTTCCTATGGGGGTGTATTTGGAGGAGGTCAGTTTCTATTGTGGTCGCTTATTGTGCGCGGAAAGAACGAGTTTTTGCTCCTATCTGTTCGGCAGAGTATCTCTCTTATTTTATCGTATCTGTCAGACCTAGAAATGTAGTGAGGCGTCATGATAATATTCTCTGTGTCGCTCTGAAAAATATCAGTTCATAATATCTGAAGCAGCCTAAGCCTAGCGTGCAGCTTCCGAGTCTCTAGGGGCTCCCACCTCAATCCCTCCAACAGTTGTGTAACACCATATGTTCGTTCGTGGCAGTTTTTAACGAAGCGTGCTGCTTTTCTTTGTGCTTTGTTAATTTTTTTGGTTAAATCTTTATTACCAGGGTCCCAAATGCTCGAGGCGTATTCGAGGTGTGGCCTAACCAGAGCGAAGTAGCATCTCTCATTAACTTTTTCATCCGAGGACCTTCCTATTATACGCTTAACAAAACCTAGTTTCTTTAATGCTGTGCCGCATATGTTTTGTATGTGTGTTCCCCACGATATATCTGAAGTTAAGGTAATTCCAAGATATTTTAATGTATTTGAAGATTTTATGTTTACTCCACCCACGGTGTAGGAATGGCTTTTGTGTTCAAGATAAGAGTAAAGAATGTCTGCAACGGTTTCCAAGAGTGTTTAGTTGTATAACTGAGTTATTATTCGGGAACCTATGATGGTAGCCCATTTAATCACAAAGAGATTAAACAATACTGAATTTCTAATTCTTGAGTACTAGCGGTGTGTGGCACTTCCTGTGTCCCACTATTTTAGAAAGTAAATTTTTATTTAAAAGTTTTCCATTTAATTCATTATCCTTCATTCTTCAAGGAATTAGCTGTATGTGGATGTTAGTGGGTTTATTTCATGGGGAAGATGTGTAAAATGTTTTTACAAAGGCAATGGTTGCCACATCTACATCTAATTGTTACCCTGCAAGCCACCACAAGGGTGTTTGGCAGGGGTGGCTCATCACCAACATGAACTACAGTGAAGAAATTTACGTTCACCAATAAGAACCACACTATCGGTATTCTACAAATGCTAAAGAAACTACTAAAATATTCCATAATGTAACTATGAAAACGTGACGCGAGAGTCATGCAGGGAACATGCAAAACACGGTGCTAGCACTGCTTGGAAGATTTAGAAACATGCATTAGGGTGCATATGTATAAATGAGCTATGCTACCTGTCAACTAACCTAATTCAAATTCTTAACGTAGCCATTAAGGCCTCTTATCGATCGCGGTAAAAACGACATTTTAAACCTTTCTGTTCTTCAATCTATTTCCCTTACTTTATTCTCATGATCTGATCTCCCCTAGTATGTCGTAGTTCGTAAGATATTGAAAACTTTTGAAATTTGCATAAAAGATTGGGCCTAATTTTCTATCGATGGTGCTAGTGAATGCTCAGGACAGGTTCGTATCTTTCGCTCGACTCTCCGCCATGCATTTGGAGTTATTAATGAGAGAATTGGCTGGATTGTGTTTACTTTATCGAGCTGTTTTCTGCCGCTCTGAATATCCCTCTGGGCATTGTGTTTCGCCTCCTAGCTGCGAGTTCAAGTCACTTCTTGTCGACTATCGAGGTTACTCAGTGATGTTGTGAATTTTCTTGGACGTATGTTGTGACGTAATGATGGCGTCAGGCTTTCAAGAATTCAAATCGCAGCGTCTATGATTGGCCATGCCGTCATCCCGCATTTAACATTGTCACTCCTTGAAGCCGACATTTTCATCTTGCTTTTCTTTATTCCACATTGGGAGGGTCATAAATCATATACATAATTCTTTTCGGAATTCTTTTCCCCCGCTTTCTCTGTTTCATGTCTCGTATTGCTTTCTTCGTCGCGCGTTTATAAAGCTTGAATTGAAACAATCGAAACAGAAGTGAAATAAGCTGATTTTTTTCTTTTTTGTTCGTTAAGATAACTTTATATGATGGCAACTCCAACAATGGTTGTTTACCACAGGGGTGCCTATATTCCACCTAGTGTAAATTTATTGTCAAAGCTATTTGTTGTAAAATTTAGTGGAATAAATATTATCTATTATCATATGATTTTTAGTTTGTTGCAGAAAAAAGGCTATTATTATGTTTCAACAAACTAACGTTTTAGTCGGTGTGTTTGCATTGCGAGGCGACGACGGAGGTAATTTGTGCCTCTAATGATTGGTGTGCAGTGAGGAAGGTTTAATTCGGGGAATGGAGACAATTTGGCGACCAATCACGATTTCGGTATCTGCTTTCGTATTACGAAATCCGAGGGGTTCATGGTTTCACTATTCATCCAACGGTCGATCTGCTCGCTCTAGCACTCGAGTGGTTGTCGGGATTACTCTAGAAAAAAATGACTACGGCGACTACCGAGATTCGTGCAATGGGAAGCCAGTATTCCAAACACCGCACCAACCCGATCGCACTTAATTAAATAATGTATTCGTTATTTTCATCTGGAAGATATCATAATCGGTTGTCTTGAACGGAAATGTATGCTTTGGGTTTTGGCTGACTAAAAAGGGACACCTTTACTATAAATCGAGCCGTGGACTTCCCAGCTTTCCGGTTCATCATACATAGACCATTAGGAGTAGAAAAGGTAGCGTAGTTCTCCACGAATTGGTTTGGCTTGCCGAAGTGGTTCGATTCCCAGTCCGGGAAACCCCTTTACCTTAGGAAATTTCTTACGCATTATTTCCGTTTTCTATTCTGAAATACTTTCTATTTTTCTTCTCCTCATTGTTTGCCCGTTTATTTTGAGCAGAAACTCACAACATCATATTTAGAAATCGTTTCGGCTATGGCTTTCCTTCCTCGTAGCGAAGAATATAACGCCTAGATAACCTGAAAATTTTTTCCGACCTCAGACGTCGAAACTCAGTGCAAATTTCTGTTTCTGTGTTTTTCCATCGAGGACGCGTGATCCCTGAACGCATGCCTCTTCGCCTTTGCGCCATCCATTCTTCTCTCTCTTTCCTTTCATCTGCAAACGCCTCTTTCCCAGAGAAAGCCATTATCTCTCGGTCCCTTGTCCGTGCACCTTTCACTCCCACCTGTGACCACTTCACCACCGCCGGCGCACCTGTCCCGGTGCTCGCCGCCTCCATCTCCCCGGCCAACCTCTGTCACCATTGGCTCTTGTCTGGGGTTTTCTCGTGTGTGCTCCCTACTTTCCCGACCCGTTGGTCTTTCTCTCGGCTGCGGGAACCTACGATTGCCAAGTCGCGTACGCCGAGGCGAAATCGGAAGTGTTTCGCCCCGGACTACACCCTTCCGTCTGTTCCCTTTCCATCCTCCGCATACCTTACCTCCCGCGACATACCCACGAGTTCCGACTAAAGCCCCAAAGGGTTTCCCTGTTTGCCTTCAGTCGGGCTCCACGGCCCCACCCGGGATTTTCCGAGAAATGTACACATTCTTTCAAAGCTGGAAAGTTTTCTTGGTGCTGCCAAATCGGTTGCAGGAACGTTGGTGGGTTTTGGCGCGAAGACGTGTGACCAGCTGCGTAATTTGTTGAGATACAGGCAACTAGCCAAGTACACACTCTTGTCCGATATTTCATGATGCATACTTATATGGAAAATGTGCGTGTTCGTTATAAGGAGACTGCGGTGGCAGAGGACGAGGATGAATGTGAGGAATTATTTCTACATCTGAGAAATATCGCGCAAGCCACATCGAGGGTGTGTGGCACAGGGAGGTACCTCACCTGGAGTACAATACTGGTCCCTGTACCCCGGTCGAACCCCGTTCGCTCTTCTACTGCTGGGCTGGGCAAATGTACGATAGTGTAAGATATAGTTTTGATGAAGGTCGTTTGCAAGTCGAGAAATTGAGGTCATTATATGGGACCCAGTTGGAGAAAGTGGATTGTACTCTCAAATTGAAGAAAATTTAATCTTTCCTATTTTTAAACGTATTCCTACGTTACATTTTAAGGATGAAGTTTTTTTTATTTTGTATACCATATATCTACATCTACAGCTACGAAATCCTTGGAAGCCACCACTTGGGTGTGTGGCACGTGCTGATTCCACACCAGGCATGACGCACTCATCCCAGCTGAAATCAGAACCGCGCACGCTCCCCAGGATGCGCAGGCCAAAAACAGTCAGGATAGCAGTGCGCGGTCAGACCAGAAACTAGGACATACATCGACAACAAGCGTATGACATCGGGAAAGCTATCAAAAAGATTCCTCTGAAAATGTATATTTTGTGATGGTTATTTTTCGTTACCTAGTGCTAGATAGCGATGGAGCCAAGGTATACGCTCGTTAAAGATAAATGCAAATGTGGGGCTTTAGGTAGATTCAATGGTTTACACTAGTGTAGAACGTACCAGCACTTATTTTTGCGTTCAAAATATATAATTGAAAAATATAGCAAAAGCTTTTTTGACAAGACATGAGCAAACAAATGAAGAATACGTAAACCAATAAACGAGAGCATACGAGGATATAAATTAGCTGCTTACAATGTTTAAAGAATGTTAGCAATGTAACAGTGGCAAAACAAATTACATTACAATTTTTTATACAATACACAACCATGAAATCCTAATAAAACTTCTATATCATTATGAGATAAAATGTCTTCCTTCCTTAGTTATAAAATGCCTTCAAGCAGTTATTTGTCTCTTCATCATTCTTATCCTTTTGTTATTTCACACCTCATTATTATTTTACTCTTGTTTCCTTTTATATGAATATCCGGCGAAGAAATTTGGCGTGGAGTATTTGACGGTAAAATACTTTGATCTCTTGTAATGATCTGCTTTCGCGTGGTGGGACGACTGCACTGAAACATCACCGACCGCTTTGCGTATCTATCTGCTGCTATATATAGTGTGCTCCGTTTCTCTCGGCAGAATTCTCTTCCCCGAATCAGCGTCGATTGGTCATCGAAAAGGAAACTCCCACCGTGCTCTGCCTTTCTTCAATTTCCTCGAATGTCATTCGACGGCGAGAAGGACGAGCTTCTCTTCTTCGAGCAATCCGTGCGTTTCCTCGATGGCGAGGAGGCGGAAGGCGCCACCGCCGCCCGTGGAGGCGGCTTCGCTCATCCGTGTGGCCTCCGCTCGTCGCCTCCCACGTCGGCCGAGGCGGTCACACGCGCCTCCGAAGGGGGGCGAAGGGCAAAAAGTGACTGCACGCCGACACAGCTTCCCCGCGACGCTTATGCCCCGTTTACATTACTAGGGTTAGAATGTTAGTTAATATGGCGGCTTAACTAACTTGCATTTACGCGGCATTCTTTAACCCTTGTTAACATGCTGGTGGCCCCTGGTGGAGAGTCAAGAAGGTGATGTAGCTCACCTAGCCCACAGCCCAACAAACATCGTAAGGCGCTTTTCGTTTGTTTCCTGGGCTATATTCAGCTTCATTCACATGAACTTGTATGGGCGAGAGAAAGGGTTGAATATGAAAATGTTTCGCATGGTTATACTTCTCATTCATTAGTATTTAACAGTACACTTATCATTTCATGTGTAAACATCACTTTATGCATCGAAAGATGAAAATTGAGAGAGTAAATTTCCTTAATAGAACGACGTCACTCTGTGCTCTACTTTACCATTTAGATACCTCGAGAATATTACATTATAATGTCGTTTACGCTCTTTTATGATATATAAAAACATTTCAGTATGTTAACTTGTCATTCAATATTTGTAAATAAATTCCATATCGAGTCCTTGCCTCAATATATGCAGCGCAATTTACGACTTTTTCTGACAAGTGCTGCCCATGACCCGACCTCGATTGCGCTTTTAAGGTAAATTTTGAACTTAATATACGGTTCATCATTCACTTATGCATTAAAATACATCAAGCAACTTGTCACGGATGCATGGATACGGAATATGACTATAGAAACTCGCTTAATACATTGTACGCTTCAAGTAAAAGCTGCAAGCGGACTGGATCACTTAACTACTATTCTAACCTGCGATTACACGCGTTAAAAATGATGGTAACCAGCGCCAACCCTAGTAACTCCAGCGCGGTTAAAAAATTGACTATGGTCAGCGCCAACCTGCATTTACACGGCGAACTTTTACTAGGGTTAAGAGTTAACCTGGTTAAAAGCTAGTATTGTAAATAGGGCATTAGCGTGATCTTCCCGCCCTCGTACTGCCGGCCTGTCCCCTTCCCATCGTATGCTGTGTTTGGTGGAATTTACATACATAGATAAAACCCTTCAAGCTCCCTCCTGACTATGAACTCTACAATACACTTTATTTTTGACTTCAAAAAATGGGATCGGATAAGTAGCTCATGTGCCCGCTTAAACTGGTGGAAATATAAACAACGTCGCCCGTATCACCTCACTTGCCTTACTTTTAAGATACTATCCTCTGGTAATTCATCTTATCTGTTCCAAAGATTCACTTGGAAAAGAAATATCCACTCAATATCTACCAGAAATCCCAATGTTGGCATTCATATCCCCAAGCACAGAACTCCTCACCTCAATAAATCTTTTATTGTGACAGCTGCTAAAATATGAAACTCATTACCATTAGAAATAAGATACTCACAATCAACACGTGTGTTCAAATCAAAATTGTACAAGTTACTTCTAAATGACGCATGGCAGTTCCCTGCATAACTGATAACGCTGCTCTATTAACTTACGTGAAGTGGGAAAGAATGTATATATTTAATTTGGTTCTTTGCTACATTTTCGAACTGTGATCTCTATTATGTTATGAATGTAATAACATCTACCGAACAAGGATTTTTTCAGCATTATTGATATGTATATATAATGCGAAACTGAAAACCGGCGAGTTAAGGTTTAATGGAATTGAAATGTATATTATTTTTTGTAATAATGTCTTCATTTTTTCTTTTTTCTTAATTTATTATTATACTTTTCTTACTTTTGTAATAACTTTGTAAAATATCCCATGGGCCAGAATGGCCCACGGTAATAAATGAATTGAATTGAATATATGACAAAACGTGAGTTTTGATCAGGATGCTGTATGTTAGAGAATGCCGCAGACGTCAATAGATTGAATACTTTTGCTTCGAGCATGTTAAATTTAAGACTTTGTTCTGCTCTAGACTTACAATTTCTAAAAACCGGGATTCATATTGACATAAATATGCTATCATCAATGCGTCATCGTCGTATGGCATCAATGCTATTATTATAATGGACCAAGTCTTTTATTTGACTTGTTCGAAACATGCACGACATTATATTACTCAGCATTTTTTACGAAACTACGGTTATTATTGCATTAGCAGAAATCTGCAAATTCCTGTCTGAAGTAAATCAATTTACTAACATTCGCTACTTGCTATGAGTGTTTAACAAACTATGAGTATTGTTATATTTCTTAACTACATGAATCCACTAAGATACAGAAATATGCTATGAACCTTATGCTATTTTATGCTTTCATCCGCTGGTTTTTCATTAATTACATGCCTTATTCGTTGTTCCTGGCTTAAAACGGTAAAGAGCACCAGGGAGAATCTTCGACTGTAGAGGAGTTATTGGATAAAACCGGCTAATTTGTCAACAACAATTTCCACTAAGCCAACTTATTAAATCATTACTTAGAATGTTTATACACTATGGACGGCCGAGTACATAATTCAAACATTCCTAGAATTAATGAGTCGATAGCTGGCATCATTATTCAACGTGAGGGAATTGCTAAACAATTGAGGTCCATTATAAGTAACAAGTTCAGTCGTCAAGATGGAATACCTGCACGCTTGTTAATGGAGTTAGCGCCACAGATTGCACTATTCATCGGAATCATTTATTGGCAAATCATTATCCGAAGGCAAGGTATCCAAGATTGGAAAATAGCCAAAGTCACACCAGTATTTATAAAATGAAACGCATGCCCCAGGAAATTACTGGCCTGTATCGTTGACATCTCTTTTGCGCGCCATTCTCAAAGCATTGTTGTTAGCAATGGTATTAAATAACCCTTCCTGGACAATTTAAACTTCTTGCACTGCAGTCAGGACGGCTATCGGAAGGTTAGATCCTGCCAACTTGTGATATTCCTTGATTTCAAGAAAGCATTCGACAAGGTTCTACAGAAATATTTATATGCAGATTACAATCATTCGGAGCAAATAGGAAAATAGTGAATTATATTCGTGACTTTCAAAGTGATCGCTAGCAAAAAGTTGTTACGCACGGTATTATTTCTGATATGGCTAGACGGACACCCTGTGTTCTATAAGGAAGCGTGGTCGGCCCCATTTTTTTTATCTTTATTATTGGCCGAATTTTTCTAGTTAGCAGTAAAATTATTTTAAAGATTATTTGCAGGAAATGCAGTCATCTACCGCGAAATTATCTAAGATACGGACTTGGAAGTTTTATTATGGTCCTAAAGAGGATTAACTCGTGGAGCCATCGGTGGAGGCTTGGACTAAATACAGTAAAAGCACCACTGTGGAAGTCATAATACATGGAAGCCATGCCTACACTGTGGGTAGACTAAACATAAAGTCATCATGTAAAGTAAGATACCTTGGAGTTACCTTAACTTCTAACATATCGTTGGGAACACGCATATGAATCATATGCGGCACATCATTAAAGAAATGCAATTATTGTCTCTGTTTTAATTAAACTAGGTTTTGTTAAAAGTATGATAGGAAGGTCCTCCGATGAAAAAGTGAAAGAGAGGTGCTACTTCGCTCTTGTTGGGCCACACCTCGAATACGCCGGGAGTATTTGGGACCTTGAACAGAAAGATTTAACCCAGAAAATAAATATATTACCAAGGTAAGCAGCGCGCTTCGTTAAAAACTGTGACGAGCGAACTTATCGTGTTTCACAGCTTTTAGAAGGATTTGCTTCGGAGCCGTTGGAGTCTCAGAGGCTACACGCTAGGCTTAGTTTGCTTGAGAAATTCAGAACAGGTGTGCTTCAGAGCGACACGAAGAATATCATTTTGTCGCCGTACCACATCTCTTGGTCTGTCAGAGGCGATAAAATAAGAGAAAACATTGCCGAAAAGGTAGGTACAGAATTCGTTCTTTTCACGTAAAATAAGTGACTATAAAACTAACGAGCTCCATGCGAAACAGTCCCAAAATTCACTTCATTTCACCTCTATAAACCTTGCCCTTCTCACATTTTGCGGCTGTTTTCCTTACACTCCCTGCCACACGCCCATTCGGCGGATCGCAGGTTAGCATGTAGATGTAAAAACGAATTCATGGTCCTTTTCATTTTGCTCTAAGTATTTATATTTTATTTCGTTGGATTCCATTGTGCTTCCTACGTTATTTAGTGCGTACACTTCCGCATTTCTCAATTGCCTCTCTACTCAGTTTTCCTCGACTGCCCTCTTAAGTGTGTGTCGTGAACTCCCGCCTCCTCGGTCGTGTATTTTCTCGTCTTTCGCATCCTTATTGCTCGTAGTGTGTTCTGGTGGTGCTAGTACCATTGGCGGCATTAAGTAAACCCTTCGTAGGCGTTTTCATTCGCTTTTAGGAGACGTGTAGCTAATGTGGGTGAACACTTATGTATATACGTGCCTCGGTTACGCCATTCCACATGCGCGCCTTCCACTTTAAAAAATGTAAAGAAGTGTAAGGACCTACTTTTGCGTGCTCTTTGTTTACGCTAGTGTATAGGATTACGCCGTTTACACGAGGAAAGCCCCTTTGATTTTTCACCAGAGTTGATCATTCGCGCTTCTTCGGTCGTTAACGCACCAAGCTATAGTCAAGATCATTGCTTAGATAGCCATGCTTTCGTTGGCTCGGTCAACGCGTTTACACCATTTTAATGCGTCAGTGTTACTTGCACATAATTAGCTGTACGTGACGCTGTGTATTCTAGACTTTTAAGCATAAAAATGATATTGACAAGCTTGTAAAATGGAGTAACAATAGCAAAGTAGGAATAATTCTCGCACGGACTTCAGGACTAGTAACCGCGAACCACTTGAAGGGGAGCACTGAAAGTATAGTTTGTCAACTGTGGATTGGGACTTTGAACAGTAGCGGCTCTCACAAAGACCAACCCAATCCCGACGCCGGGTTTCACTATAAGAAACCTCCGTTACCAGCGTAATTCTCCTCATACCGTACTGCCCTGCTATCCGTATTGCCTTTTGGTTGTTGGAGCGATAATCATGGGTCATCGAGCGCACATTTCAAATAAGCCGCAAGGAAGTTCTGTTGACCACATTTAATTTAGTCACTTATGTTTATGTGGTGGAACTCACCATAATTGCAATAATTGAAACCATATTTTCAATTTTTGTCTTCATTTCAAGCATGAGATGGATTTATTTTTTGCCGCGGTTTTCGAAATTAATTTGAAAACTATGTTTTAATACAAGTTTGGAAAATTTTACTGGACCTGATGCATTGAAATTAGTTAGCCGCCGTGATTATAGTATGCAATGCATTATTTCGAGTTTAGAAGATCGGCTGCTAATTCGTCCGTCTATTTTTCGAGATATTTGTTAAAATAATTAAATAATTAATTATAGTTAATTAATTATAATAAATAAATTAATATAAAAATAAAAAATTAAATTATTATAATAAAATGATTTCCATTGGATATGGTTCGACTCTGCCCCCCAGAGCGGCATTGACAAAATCAAAGAAGAGAAGTTTGAGGCGCTCATGCTCCATAAATGTAGCAGTGTGTTGTTCGAATTTTTTATCAAATAATTTTGAAAATAAATCTATAAATTATCGTTATAACATGTCATAATATAGAAAATGACCCTCGGTTGTTAAATCGGTATTGTACGGCTTGATGCATAAAAATTAAGTTTAATCCTGTCTGTTTGAATGAATAGGGTAAACTTTGTTTTTCCACAATGAATTTAATGACTTAAGACCATGGTTTCGACGCTGTTTGACCTGTATGTTTGGTTAATCACTGAGAGGTCCAAATCTGAAACAAATTTTTTGCGTCATTTATATTACTAAATGTAGTTTATGCTGCTTAGAATTTAGTAATTTTGAAATGAAATGTGCATATGGCCTCTCTTATGACCATTGAATGACCTCTGCTCAAATTACCTTAACCCAGCCAGTACTTACAGGAAATATTCGCCTCTGAGAATATATATGTTGTATTTAATTGCTGCTCAGAGCAGGTGCTGAAATTAATAGAAGTGTGTGTGTATGTTATTTAATAAATACAAAGATAAAAATTATCCGTAAGAGTTCTAAACGACCCCAGTTTAAGGTCGCCTCTCTGAAATACCCATTAAACGTAATGGCACTTAGCTTTTCTTTTACGAGCGTATCCTTCAAACCGTACATCTGAGAGAAAATATTGTAGGCTGGTGTCTTCTTCCTCCCCATGTCGCACCCTTTTGTGCAGTATTGAATGATATCGCAGAGATGCGGATGAGACGCGTGGCTGTAGGCCCGCGCTCCGCTCCGTCGCGTGTCGGGCGGGCGTCGGCCAAGGTATTAATAATAATAAGGCGCCTTTATTGGGGCGAGATTGAGACTAAAGCAGTCCCCGATTCCATTTAACCCTTCGTCTCATAAATACATGAAATAAGTGTGAAGAAAGATGTATACATTTGTGGGAAAAACGTAAGGAAGTAAGGAAGGGAATATCCTTGACGGAAAAACCCACTGCAGGAAAACACCCACACAAGAAGGGGAGTGTGAAAAACCTGAGAAAATCAACAGACAGATTAAACTAATGTAACACAAACAGAACAAAAAAAATCCATGAAATACACATGATTGATAATAAAAATGAAAAGGGTAATTTATGCATAACTACAAAGTTAAAAAAGACTACATAATAAATGAGAGAATAAAAATTAATAAAATATAAGCAGGTAAAATAAATAAAAAAATTATGTATATGAACAAGTAAAGCAAATATCAATAAATGAATAAAACAAAGATAACTCAAGAAAGTAAAATAAATATGAATAAATAATAATAAATGAATCATAAACAGTAAATCGAATATTAATAAGTGTCTCTCCGTAAACGAAATAAAATGAGAAAAAGTTACATTTAACAAAAAAAGTTTAATCAACATTACAAGTATATTAAAAAATAAATTAATGAAATAATTTGAGTTTATGAAAATACATATTCTTAATAGGAAACGTAGAGTGCAAGCAAACACGTCAATAATGTTACTAAAAACAATAATAGATTCGTCCCATTGCGAAAGAAATGTTGCGATGAGGTGTTGATGATGAGACGAGCGGATGATGCAAGAGTGGTAAGGGTGGCAGGTTGATGGGAAGGGGCGCCCTACCCCCTCTTCCTCCCTCCCGAATGAGGGGCTGGTTTCGGAGAGAGACTCGCGAATCCCATTAAGGTAGTTTGAGCGAAATATCATTTTAATTAGAAATCAATGAATTTGGTCTCATTTTAAAGAAAAATATGTCACCCTTCAAGTGGCACCAAAAATTCAACCCCTTACCACATTGCTTTCGGAGATATTTGCCAAAAAATACCAGCCCTTTTACATGGGAAATGGTACGTGTATGCACTCCAGAGAGACATTATTTACAAAATGAGGTATTTCTAACACTTAGATGTCGTAAAAAAACTAACAGTGTGTAGTTCGTATTTTTTCTCAAATATATTTGAAAATTAACCATATCGTCACCTCAGTATATTCTTCGGGATCACAATAAACCTTCCGTTTTGAAGTAGTTTAAAACGCACCGCGCGAAAAAAATGAGTCAAGTTAAAGAAGATATTTTAATTTGATTACTTACAATTTCTGTCATGCAAAACTATATTATTGCACCATTAATAATGCAATATTTAATTGATGTGTCCCACAGCTGGTGAAATTAAAACGTATAATTTGAATATGGTCTCTAGTGTTACTAGGGAACTATCTCACTCGGACTACCTTAATTCCTTTGGGGTTTCGGGTGCGGAGACACGAATGAGCGCTAGTGTACGGGAGTCAGCTGGCCCTGCACCCGCGGTTGCACTCGGGAGAGAGCCTGCCGCACTCCCGTGGCCTGAGTGCTCGTAATTCGCCACCCTTCGTGGGCAGAAATGGCGGAATATTGTCGAAAAATTACCAAAATGTAATTTTAAAGCCGACTGTGTGATGTGTGGGAAAATCATGTTGCTCGGAATGAACTTATCACTGTGTGTTTCCTCACACATTTTACCAGAGTCTTTTGTCTTTTTATTCAATTTAACCGTACTCTTTAGTTCGTGGTGCATCAAAGTAAAAGCACGGAGGGTGCTCACTCTTCACCCTTCGATGTTACTTTGATGCTCCATGTTTGTTCACCGTGTTACCACACCGTTCTATAACTTATAGCATTACGTTCACTAAGGGCGTTCACTAACCTGCTGTAAGGGAAGTATGAGTGTCGAAAACAGATTAAATTTAAGTGTTATTGGTAAGTTTATTTCCAATGCGTTGAAAATTAAATATTGAGTTTTTGCTTGTATTATTTTCCACGTGAATCAATTATTTTGATGTGATTTTGCGTTTGCTGCAAACGGTTCTAAGACGTGTCTCAAGTGCAATTATTAGTGCGTGAGCAGAAGACGAAATATAGCACTTTTTCCTGAACGCTTGGGTTCGTGGGAAATGGCCGAGTTAGAGATGGATATTTGATGTATAATGCATTTTGGCCATAGGGATATGGACATAAGAATTTGAAATTTTGTGCAGAGGGTTGGTCATTATCTTGAGTGACCCGTTTTGGTGGGATAGTTTTGATTCTCTCCAACCTCCCTCCCCACATGGAACACCAATACGGAAGTTGTGGAGGCGGACGAAGACCTAAGCTTCTAGTTCGCTGATGTTGACATGCATCTTCGACCGATTGATAAATGAACCGCATTTTTAATAATATTGTCGACGTTCCCCCTTCGCATGACCCTGCCGTTGTAACGCTTGGGTAATTAAACGACGAAAATCGTCGATACTAATGTATTATCATACCTAAAGATGACTGATGCTTGCGATTAGTGCGTTAATGTGCTGGATAATTTGGATACATGAAATAACGTACAAGTTTGAAGAACGCTATGTTCTTTTTTGGATATAGTTCCATTTAAATTAGCTAGGTAAAGGTTTTACACATCTTTTGACCGTATTCTTGCTGGATATAATATTTTCTCCTTTATGGAAGGTGAAAGTTGAAGGGAATCATTTGGATCCCCATTCAAGCGGCATATAACATCTCACGCGTAAAATAAGTGAGACAAAGCCTAGCGTCTGGCAGGTTTCTAATAGCCTCTACTTTTCTGAAAGAGCGATCACATTGAAATTTTGAAGTTGCTGTGGGATAATCTTTTCGTATACTGAATACATCGCACGCTCTCGAAGTTATATGATTAAGACTGGTTGCAACTATATATCCAGCTCCCCCTAGCACTTGCTACGGTGTTGAGGGAGTTCCGTAGATGCATACACTAGTTGATTTCGACTCTTAAAATTCCCTTGCTTTCTTCAAAATCCTCCCCAAGTCTATCTTATGTTACAAAAATGGTGGTGGGTACTTCAGCAATTTCAGAATGATAGGTGAAATATCTTCATTTTCACCCTGTGATTGCATCCTTCACTGGATTGATGATCAATTTTTTAACAGGACAATAACACAGCTTCATTACTCGTAAATTATTATGATGGCGTATAGGATGTTCCTGTGATGGCCATGACCTGTGGCAGTGCTACTTAGATATGGCAAACTTGAAGAGCGCTTTAACTCTCTTCAGTTTTGTCTAGGTCTGCCGTTCGTTTTTTTCTGCTGGCGTTTTGGCCAAATGTATGTACCGTATTATTGGGAAAACTGAGAATGATAAAATACTTCGGGAGATCTGTCCGAATGCTGGAGGAGAGTAACGTGACCTCCTCGAATCCATGGGAATAGCTAGTGAAGCTTGTGAAATTTAAAATCTGATCGCTATAGGAGGAAGTTTTCCGCGTGCATCTCATGCTTGTGGTTCAAAGAGGAGAGTGAATCTTTTTCTCACAGTTGGTAACTAATTTTTTGGGAACTGCCCCCGAATCGTTAAATGTAGTGGGCATTTCCTTCTCGAAGTGTATCTCAGTTTTGCTTTGTAAATGGCGGATGACCGCGTTGCCTTCACGTCACGGACCTTTAATTTGAATTGTCCCTTTGTCCTTGGATC
The DNA here is from genome assembly GCA_963169105.1 of Ceriagrion tenellum. Lineage (NCBI taxonomy): Eukaryota > Metazoa > Arthropoda > Insecta > Odonata > Coenagrionidae > Ceriagrion > Ceriagrion tenellum. The sequence goes on along the minus strand of OY720643.1, from coordinate 16,333,921 downwards.
CTTGGACGCAGTCATCAGCTAATAATGAAGAACATAGACCCTCATGAACACTCACTTGCGTGTGACTTGACTTTTGATTATTCCGAGAAGGTGTGAATAGCCCCGAGACAAAAGAGCTGCGACAAGCTTTAATCTTAAGAGTCTCTGTGCGCAAGTGGTCGTTTGGGAAACGTCTCAAGAACTTTGGACATGAGCATTGTATTTTTTTTAAATATTTATTCTCTTGCCATTGTTTCATAAACTGTTTGTCATACTTCTTCATGAACGAAGAAATTGTGTGGTATTGAACCTCCCGCTGTATTTTCAGAATCCAGAAACAACTCATCCGTTATATTTGATTCCACCTCAAGATACTTAACGTGCGAGGGGCGTTGGCATTATGTATTTTTCTCGGATGTTAGCGTAGTTTAAACTTGTCAATTTTTTTTCCTCAGTATATTGGCAGTTGAAATTATCCACCGGATTTGAATCTGTTAATTTTTTGGGAGCCCTCATTTTTTCTGCCTGGTTAATTGTTCCGAAATGCCTGAATCTTATGCTGACGTATCCATTGATTTCCGATGTGCTGGTATCTGATTGTAAGAACCAAGACGCTCGGAGAGGTCGCAGTCCAGACTTATTTCCAAGCCCACTATGAAGTCGATTGAATTATTATTTGACCGCGCTTGGTGTTATTTGAACCACTTGCGTGGGAAAAATTACAACTATTTCTAATGCACTCACATCAGTCGCATGCAAGGTAACCGTGTAGTCCACATTTTGAATCTCGTTCATTCTGCGTCTTGGTATGTGTTGCGCTTTCATTTTAATTGTAATATCTCTTTACTTTCACCGACTAATTCGGCATCCTTGGCAGCTTTTGTTTACGTAATTTAAAGCCTGCTCTCGGGCTCAGAGAAAACGCCTGCTTCCAATAGTAAACTGACTTACTTGACAGCTCGCTGCTCTTTCTCATCGTGCACTTATGTCGCATGTGGAATACCTTTTCTGTATTTTCCGAATCGACGAGGATTTGGTGCTCTTGCTTATATTGCTCTCATTAAACAATGTCTTGGTGTTGATGTGATTGATACAAGTTTGAGAGAATTATTCATATCTCTTGTAACATTTTACGATATCTTCTTTTTAGAGAGAAGTAGTGCAATAAGTGTCTTAAACTGTACAAATAACATCACAGTATATCGGGCAAGAGTGCCTTAAGACCCCTAAGTGATAGCATATGCATAAGTAATTAGTCGTAAGATCATGCAGGGGTGATCGTTCAGCAAACGTCCTATGTGCTTATTCTTGCTGGAAACTAATTGTACTACTTGGTAATTCATTCCCTACGCTCACAGAGTGAGTGCAAATACTTTTTATTCCATTACTCCATAAAATAATAACGCGTACTGATGTATTAATGATCTTAGTTTTGCGTGAATCTGCGTTATTGATATATTTTGATGCTTCTTCGATTTAAATTCTTTCATGTTTTTCGAATGCCTCGTAGGACATATTCTATGATGCATTTCCGTCGCTCTCTTGAGAACCTTGTCCTAATTGATTATGTATCAACTTCCGGTGACTCCCTTGCCTCATATATGTTTCCCAATCGCTTCACACTTCTTCGTCATTTGTTGTACTTGCCTGCTCTTGACGGATGTTTTCCGTCGAATGTGGGGAAATTCGTTTGTTTGGATTCTTTCCCGTCGCCCGCCGCGCGGCATAAAGGCTGCCTATCGTCGGATAGTGGGACAGCGTCGCCCTCCTACGCGCCCGATTAGGGGCAAAGAGCGTATTGATTTCTTTCCGTCCTCGTGCGGTCACACACGGGAGCAGTATTGGTGCTAGCTGGCGGCTCGTGCCACGTGGAGCTCACGGCCTCAAATTAGATTTTTAGCCTTGCAATTAGAACCGGGGAAAAATAACATCCGCTGATTTCCTTGCGTTCCTGCGGTGAAGGAAGGAATTTCCTCCCGTGGAATTGGAGACCTTATCTCGAATGCGCTTGAATTTCCGAGGACCTCCTCCCACGAGTGCGGTCTTGCCTGTGGAGGAGAATGTAGAGTACGAAGCACTCAAGGTTTCCTCCTTTTATCCCTCCTAACCGCACGTCGTGAGCTCTTCACCTCCTTTGGCGTGTACTCTGGACCGACCTAATGTGGTTGGAGCGATGTTCGTGCAGATTTGCGTGAAACTTTGCATTCTTGTTCTTATTGGTGATATATGTAGGTATAAGTGAAACATTTCATTTACCTACGATTTAGTTTTTTCCCGGCGAATATTATGGAGGAAGTCTTCTGGGGTCTTCCATCGGGATAAGTTTTTTACTGCCGACGTTTCGGAGACCGACTCGTACCAAATTTAGCAAATTTTGCCTTGAGAATGGAGTACGAGTCGGACTCCGAAACGTCGGCAGTAAAAAACCTATCCCAGTGGAAGACCTGAGAAGACTTCCTCCATATTTCATTTGCCTGTCTGATTGTTTTTGGTAATGCATTGTTGTTTTGACTCGTATCCTAATAGGATATGAGATATATTTCGTAAAAATTCGATTACACAAGTACTTTTTACACAGATTTTATTCTGAACGCGAAGTCTACATCTGCACGTACATACCACCCCGTGAGCCGCCGCTTGGGCGTGTGGCAGGGGGTGGTAGGTCACCAGCCGTGTAAAGATGTAAACGTTTTGGAGGTGAAGTGGTGACATGTCCTATGAGAGTGTATTTGGAGGTACTCGGTTTTTAAATGATATATTTCATAATATTGTACTATCGGATAACAAATTTCAAGGTGTCCTGATGAGTCAAAGGCTCAAAGAACATTTCAAAGTGTTATTGTCGCCTAAATTTCGACTATCGCACGGGAAACCATTAGCGTCGTAACTGGATTTTATTGAGTCAGAATCGTAAAACATAATTCTTATATCATCTCCATTATAGCTCCGCATATATTATAGCACGCTGAGTGGTGAGTTTCGACCCAGTTGCGTAAATGAAATTTTGTGCAAGTATTTTTTTTTCGACTCACTTGACACTTAACGAAAGTTTGTGCTCAATAACCCACGATTACCATTGCAGTTCCGATTTTATGGCATCACGATGAAACGCGTCTCATGAATATAATTCTGTAGAAAAGTATACGTATTTTATTTGCTATGGTTTTATATATTTATAACTTTCACGAAGTGACGAGTGCCTCTGTCAAGTTTATCCATCCCGCTATTATGCCGTGGAATGGATCCTATTCCTAGCGCTCCTGTTTTTGCTCGACATCCGTGTGCCTCTTAGTCCGTGGTTTCTCAGGCGCGTCTCCCGAGGTCTTCTTCTTCAGGAAGGCCAGAGAAGGGGGGCGAGGGAAGGCGATTGTGTTTCCGAGCTGATAATATTTCGAATCGGGACCGACGGCGCTCTTCATTTCCTGCTCATCGGTTCAACTTCGTCTTGAGAATATCTCCTAGGCAATCCGTCTACTTTAGTCAAAGTTTCTACTTTACGGCACAGCATTAAAGAAACTAGGTTTTGTTAAGCGTATAATAGGAAGGTCCTCGGATGAAAAAGTCAAAGGGAGATGCTACTTCGCTCTGGTTAGGCCAACCCCGAATACGCCGCGAGCATTTGGGACCCTGGTCAAATAGATTTAACCAAAAACATTAACAAAATACAAAGGAAAGCTGCACGCTTCGTTAAAAACTGCTACAAACGAACATATAGTGTTTCACAACTGCGAGAGGGATTAAGGTGGGAGCCCCTAGAGACTCGGAGGCTACACGCTAGGCTTAGGCTGCTTGAGATATTCAGAACTGGCGTGTTTCAGAGCGACACAGAGAATATTACCATGACGCCACATTACATTTCTAGGTCTGACAGAGGCGATAAAATAAGAGAGATACACTGCCGAATAGATAGGTACAAAAACTCGTTCTTTCCGCGCACAATAAGCGACCACAATAAAAACTGACCTCCTCCAAATACACTCCTATTATACATGTCACCATTTCACCTCCAAAAATTTTACACCTTTACCCAGCTGGTGACCTAACACCCCCTGCCACACGCCCATGCGGCGGCTTGCTGTGTAGTATGTAGATGTAGATGTACTTTCCCTGTCCGCTAATGCTTCGACCCTCGGAGATTGCGCGAAAACCGCTGCCTTCGACCAATATTTAGACGAAATATTTTGATTCACGTGAGGAAAATCTCTTTCATTTTCATCGCCTTCGTAATAAAATCTTGAAACTTTTTTCTTTAATTCTCAGTCTGTTGCATTTTTTATATAAATCTTTACACATCTATTTTAATTCGCAAAATTTTTTTTTCATTCGCAAAAAATACCGACCTCGCCGACCCTACTATTGATTTAATATGCAATATTCAGGCAACGAAAGAGTGTACTTTAAAAAATTGCTATGAGTGGTTATCGGAAGTTTGAGTTTGTTGAAGAAATCTTGAAGCGACATCAACATTATTTAGTTTTGTAGCTAGTAATAATTATGAGCAATTTTATTATAAAAATACCAACAAATGTTACCGTGGTAATAGGATTTGTTCCTTAAATACTCTTCGTAGCAGTTGTGAATCCAATTGTAATCTAGCATTTCTCTCTGTAGAAAAGATTATCCAATGCCAATGAGTACAAATTTATTTTTCCAACCTGCCTATTTCTCTTAAACTTGTTTTAATATTTTGCACTTACACCCAAGGGTAAATATTGGTTTGTAATTTTGTATTTTTCAGCTGCTGGGTTATTGCAGTATTCCTCCCGTGCGTTTAATCGGGATCGTGAAGCTAATAGATGCTTGTTGTAATCATTCTAATGATATGTGCCTCATGAGGCCAAAGGGTTTAATTTCGGTCATTTCTCCATCGTAAGGGTTCCATCAATTATCCGTCGGAATACGCTCTATAGCTCGCGATGCTATTCATATTGGGTAGGGGTTATAAATCAGCTTTTGAGGTCATCAGAAGAGTGTAAGCGAAGGAAGATGTATTGTGACCCTTTCTTAGTCGTGGGGCATAGAAGTGAGCAGATGGCTCGAATGCTTCCTCCGTAGGGCTTGAAATGTGGGGCACGACAATTACTCTCGGTGATCTAGGGAGCGGAAGGTCTTCGTCCCACAAGCTTGTTTCGAAAGAGGGTGGGAATGGCTGCAATGAAAATCGTGTATAAAGTTGCGTCTTGACTCTTGCCAGTTAAGTAATGTGTGTAAAATTATGGATCCATAAAGTCCTCTCTAGTAATGCGATTGAAGGAGGTTTTTTTTCTTTGTTCAAATGTATCGTTAAACTGGGGATTGTCGCCATTACCTCGGGGTAAAATCGGAATACTCTGCAATTGAGGGAACTTATCGAAATTTGGACTACTCTCTCCTGTTTTAATGTTATGAAGTTGGGTAATGGACGTCATCGTTCACAACTTCCTCCGAAGAACAATAAAAAGTGCAGTAGAGAACGAGCATCATATTATGGTGATTCAATAGTTGGGCTTGGAAACGATTTTGAAAAATTGCAAAAAAGAGCAGGAAAATGATTTGACGAGCTGCCAGATAAAAACAGAAGCGCCTAAAAGTAGGTTATGGGGACATTGGTTATGTAGCTCCTAATATGTATATATTTCATTATTTTGGGCCCGAAGACAACATATAAATAATGATGTAAATTTATCACCCAATCATGGAAATAGATAGGTAATAGTCGATTTTCAAAGACAAATCGTTTCTTGACAGCTTAATGCTATTCGAAAGCTTGAACAAATGCTGTTGAACGAAACTTCAACAGTGTTATGGAGGTAGATATCTCGGGTTTCCATCCGGGTCAAAGAAGTTATGTCCGAGAAATCTACCTCCATAGCATTCACCGGGATAGCCTGAAATCTTTTAACAGTGTTAATGTCGCTTTACTCGGACATTGTAGTATCGAGGAGATCAGCAACAAGGCGTTTCAAGATCGAAGAGATCGAATAACGACAGCTATTGTCGATCTTAGAATTATTTTTCTAAGTTTATTTCAATATTTTTGCAAACTTACGTGGACGTCTTTCTTGTCACACTGGGTGTAATCATGAAGAGAAGCAATGAAAGACCAATTTATCTGTGTTCTCACGTATTGTGTTTGAGAATTACGGCACTATTATAGCGTTTTATTTTGTGCTAGTATGCTCTAAATTATCGTCGATTGTAATGAGTCCCAGAACCATTTCGATTGTGCGAGTAGTTCAATGTACATATCCATTCCGTGTGAACCGAACAATACTGTCCATAACCTGTCGAGTTCAGCTCTGTCGAGTTCAGCTCTTAACGTGGTTGATACGAACCTATGTCAGTCGCAGCCGCCTCATGAATGCGTTTTAAGTCATATCGATGGTTCATTGGAAACTAGATCGTATCACTTAAAGAGTGAGAACCACATATTCTCTTCCGCGTGGCTGCTTCTGTATTGATTCGACGGCAGTTGTGAGGGGTGAGAAGTCATAAAGAGATCTAATGTATCCGGGATTAGCATCGCAAGAAACTCTTGCCTGAATGTCAGTATCGAGAGAAGGATTACAGAAGAACCATGCGAAGAGACTGTATTTTTTCCTGCTTTACAGGGTTGAATTAAACTCACTCATAAAGCCTTCCTAAATAATTATATCATGGAACTTCCGCAGATACAATGCTGCGAGTACAAAATTACGAAACTGCTTTTCCTACTCATGGCAAAACATTGGTGGAAAAATAAGTGTGGATAATGACCAAGCTTTTTGAGTCATTACCGGTTGTACGGCTCTGCTTAAAGCCTTCAAATTTTATTGTAAACGTTTTCTTTAAAAGAATACTTCAACTACGAGCCATCAGTAAATCTTGAACTAGGTTTTAATCTACAATGTCAATTTTGTTTTTTCCAGCGGCTCGTGTGTTTAGATGATCTTGATCGAGATCACGTTGGTTCCTTGAGAAATTGTCAAATTAATCTTTCTATTGCCGTCAGTAATGTAATATCTCAGTTGGCGCTTAGATTAGCTGGGATTGGTACCCTTATCTTGTCGAATTGGCCTGATGGAGATATAATTAAGGGGCTTACAACGCCAGGAGCCTTTTTAGGTTTTTCAAATTTTTGTCCACAATGCTGGTGTGCTTGAACTTAGTTTTCGTTAGTTACGCGGAAGACAGTGGAAGTATTATTTGCCTATTTCTTTAGTTCTGATGACTTACAATTTAGAGCATGGTCACATTTACATTTACTGAAGAGTCAGTGGTTACTGCTCTATTTGGGTTTGGCTGGTCATGAAATCGGTAATATGTATTTTTTCTAGTGAAAATGTAGTCATTTCTACTAAGAGTTGAGTGTTAGCGGATGCTAATAATAGCCGATGGTGACTCGATTTGCATTGCACCGGAAAGATTGTGTTTGGGTTTCCCGTGAAGGGTGTGTCTCCAGGTTGGTCTCTGAAGGTCATGGAGAAGGAAAGAAAGACGTAGTTATGGTAAGTCTGGACGCGCGTTAATTTCAAGGCTGGTGTTTAACCCGGAAGCTCTTAAACAAAATAAACTCATTCGCGGGATTTCCGGTTTAGATAGGTGTACAGTTCGATTATAACTATTGAAGCCACGCTGAGTAGTCAGAGTAGTTTGTGTGTTTCAGATCAGGGGTTTGACTTTATAATTCCATGACCGTTGTAAGATGTTCTGGTCGCCTGAATAACTACTGAAAAATATTTTGGAAGTAATTTTTTCATGTGATGAGAACTCCTTCCAAGAGTAATGAATTATTTGTTTTTGTATTGAGTAGGAATTCATTCCTGACCCATGAATACCTTTGGTAGAATTAGTAAAACGGGGTAAACTTCACCCTCGCATAAAATACTCATTCTCCTGATCAAAGTTTTCGTTATACTGAACTGAATTTCCATATTGTTAATGTAGAAGATCATTTATTTCTGAATATCCTAATACGCGGAAACCGTCGAAGTGAAGGACCAAATGACCTTTAAAACAAGTGAAGGGAAATATTTCTGCAATGAACAGAGTAATGAGGAAGTTATTCAGATAACAGATCAGGATAATTTCCTTCAAGTGTGTACCTTACTTCCGTGTTTACTTAGATCGTTATGAATACTCTCATGCAACCCTGGGTCGAGAAAAAGGTTTTGGTGCGTTCTTTTTATGTAAATTGGACTTCATTAGAGCTTCAATTCATTCATAAGTTCAATGTGCTGTGGGTCATTATAGATCTAAATTTAAGATTGACGCGTAAAATGGTTGGGGTGAGAAAATCAATTTATAGTTAGTGAGCTAATGGCATGGATTGTTTCGGGTTAAAGAATAGACTAAGTTCAATGGTATCAGGCTCAACTATGTGGAAGTTGATATTCACAAATGAAAAAACGACTTCGTTTTCTTCCACTGATTTATTTCTTTGGTACAACATGTTTCGACACATAGAGGTCATTTTCAAGCACCTTGTACTTGAAAATTCAAGTACTTGAAAATGACCTCTATGTGTCGAAACATGTTGTACCAAAGAAATAAATCAGTGGAAGAAAACGAAGTCGTTTTTTCATTTGTGAATAGACTAAGTGAAAGGATTAAGAGATACCGCTAGTTATGTTACCAGTGAAAGTATTAGAGATGCCGTAAGTGATGTCACCTTTCGTGATCTTTTTGGCGCGTTAAGGGACTTAAATTTTGAAGAAGGTGTCGTAGCAGTTAGTCAAATTATGAAAGGTTTGCGATGTTATTTTGCGTCTCTTGAATCTCGGTGAGGGACAAGTTGGGAAGATGCCATATGTGCCGAAGATAGGCGACTTCTACCAAAGGGTGACATCACTCGGAGGGCGTTCTAGTCGTGAGCGAAGGATTGAGATAACGTTTGGAGACCTTCTCTTACAGCGTTCGGTTAATGCCAACGTTGATTTAAGCCAGTTGAGAGGGGTTAGTTAAATATCTTTTCCTTTTCCGCAAGTTGTTCCTTTCAAGTTCTGGTACCCAAATTATTGTCCTGCTGTGGGCGTTAAGAGGATCCGGATGTGAACCTTAGACCATTTTCTCCGTATGAGAGTTTTAAGTATTCCGGGAATTTCCGCTGTGTTGAGCGAGGATTTCCTTGGCGTTTCGGGTCCATTGCTACATCCATCTTTCGATCTAGACTGCAGATTTCAGCATCCATCTTCTGCTCTAATGTACACTTTAGATCTGAAGATGGATGCTGAAATATCCTTAGCATTATCCTTTCTTAAGGCGTTTTTACAAGATGCATTTACCCGCGCATGTACGTGGCTGGACAGATGCATGGACAAATGCTCCAAATTAGTACAGGGGCTACTTTATAGCCACGTGCCCATGCATTTGCGCAATTTTGGTTGTTTACACGGTGCAATTTTAATAGCGAATTTGGCCATGCGTCTACCCGGCTGTATACATACATCGTGTAAACACGGCCTATGTATCGTGATAATCTCCCGAAAATCCCGCACTCTAACCTTAGCGACGCTTCAAAATCCTTCACGAGAAAGATACTTTTCGTAAATTAACGCCATACCTATTTGGCTGTCAGATCGAAATTAGTGGTCGAAATTTAAGAGTCAGTGGATTGATTAAGGTGCTACTCTAATATTAGCCTTGAATCCTTATACTGGTCAGTTTTGTTTTGTATTTTCCTAGTTAATATACCAGGGGTCTTGCATGCTTACGTACAGGCGTACGCATCACGCCAATCCCTCCCATGGTGGGCGAAGTCAAATAATTTAGTTATTGCCGTTGGTCCCAGAAAAGTGGCTCCCTTTTAGTAATTTCCTCCATAATGTCCTATCCTAATAAACCAATTTCGCTTCCTTTACACTCATGCATTACTCCTTACTCTCTCTTCTATTCTTTTTCTTATTACGGCTCTCTGCCATTCTCTCGGCTTGGCCAAACCAGCCAAGTATACTCCTTTCGTGCGTGTCCATTCCTGCAGCAGTCAATCCATATTATTTTGTGATCCACTTATTCATAAAGCTATCCCACCTACTTTGACGGCATACACTTCTCAGTTACTCCATTACCTCTGCATTAAGCCTACTCTGATGCTTATCCTCAATTAAAGGTATATTCTGTATTTGTTCTTAAATGGCCTTGCTACAGAACAATAAAATTATTATTATTATCCTTTTTTCATGTAGTTTTCTTCAGTGTTCTCTTAGTTTTAAGTAAAAAGTACGGGTTTTACCAAAATAACTCTTTACTGTTCTGTGTAGTTGAGAAATTTTCTCGTGATAAGACATGTTGAGATAATTATGGCCTTTTGTAATTTAATGTATGTATTAGGATTCAGATTATTTTTAAAATGTTTTGAATTTTTTTGGGACTCTACCGGTAGCAGAGATGACGATGGGCACTATATTCACCTTTGTCATATTCCATATTCTTTTTATTTCTATGACTAATTCTTGGTACTTGTTGACTTTTTCAGCTTTTGTTTTTTCAACGTTTTGGGAAAGTGGCACTGCATTATCTACCACATAACAAGTTCTATTTTTCTTACTAATAAGTTTTTTATCTGCTCTATTGTTTCTAATTATTTTGTCTGGTTAGACTTGTTATTATTATTATTAATATTATCCTCACATACTCGGGGAAACGTGATGCTATAGAAAGGTGGTGAACACAGAATGCAAAGAAGTATTCGCTAGTTAAGATAGTGTGAGCAAAATATCATTTCTCCTATATATCAATCAATTTGGTCTCATTATTAAGAAAATATCTTGCTCTTCCAATAATACCAAACTATCAATTCCAATAATACCAAACTATACCTTACGTTCTACTTCATGAGATTTTTTGCGAAAAATACCCGCCCTTTTACTAGGGAAGTGGTACGAATATGCACTCCAGAGAGACATTATTTTTTAAAAATTAGGCAAATCTAACACCTATATCTCGTCAAAAAATTAAAAGTATGTTGTTTGCATGTTTTATGGACAATTTTTTAAAGCAAGTCATATTTTCACCGCTGGTTTTTTTTAGAATCGCCAAAAAACCTTCAGTTTTGGAGAAGCTTTAAACGTACCGCATAAAAAAAATTAGTCAAGGTAAAGACTTGTGTAGATATTTTTATTTAATTGCTTGGAATTTCAGTCTTATTTAAGTATTTGATTGCACGATTAATATAATCTGTAATCAAGACGTATAATTCGATTATTGACTCCATTATGACTACTGGGGAACTCGGACTACTAGGGACTACTAGTCGGGAACTATCGTGTTCTACTAACTTTCTTAAGTCAAAAGCAACCTCGTACTCTGCGCGCCGCCACATGGGTGTATGGCGGGTGTGTTGGGATGCCCGTCGTGATGATGGGAGCGAATCGGGGAATTAGATTGGAAGAGGGAAGGGATGAGAAGTGAAATGTGTCTCGACGGACGGATTTAGGTCTCGTTGTTTTTGTTGTCGTCGTACATTGGAATCCCGTGGAGAGGTGGGGAGAATAGACGAAGGGAATCTCCTTCCGGGTCTTCACGTCAGCGACGTTGTTGACATCCGTTTCGCTACCGGTGCTCGAGGCGTCTGGGGCAGAAGGTTACCGAAGTTTCTCTTCCTTCTTAAGACGCAAATCAGTTGTTAACTATTGACAGGAAAACCATTTATCGCGAAGAAATGTGTGGGTAAAGTTTCTTCTGTTAACCTCCGCTGCCGAATCCCAGGGAAGAAGTTTAATGAAAGTTCCGCAAAGCTCAGAGATAAACTTTTTACATTCATTCTGAGACATAACGCCCTCGGCGAGCTAAGGAAAACGTAATGGGTAGAATTGCCAAAGAAGGCCTCGGTCGGTGTACTTAAAGAGAATTACGCTAGTGCAAAACTAAGGCATGAAGATTCAAGAAAGCAGTGGGGAATGGAGTGTAAACCTGTTACAAACCAATCATCGGATTGATTCATGCTTATGATGACTTTAGAATTTTTAAAATTTTTTATTTTCTAATGTAGTGTTGTGTGTAGAATCGCCATAGGTCGCGAAAAAGCGGAGTTATGCTGAATTTTGGCTTATGAAAAAGCACGTAAAAGTTAATTGCGCTTGAATTTTCTTTAATATATTTTATACAACATTATTGGTTTAATATTTGTATATAACGTACCTTGCTATTATGCAGAGCCTAGTTTTCTTCGTGTTCGAATATGCAAATTACTGATATCAAATAAAACTTATGCATGTCATTATTGCGAAATTGCCAGATGTCCAGAATTTTTACCCTATCTTTATGACAACTCTAATTCTGTTATATATCTCGGATTGGATTTTGCGCCGCGGAATCTGGGTGTCGTGTGGTCAATTTTTGCCGCTTTATTTTATTTAAGGTAGTTTGAGCGAAATATCATTTTACCTAGAAATCAATGAATTTGGTCTCATTTTAAAGAAAAATATCTCACCCTTCTAATGACACAAAAATTCAACCCTTTACCACATAACTTTCGGAGATATTTGCCAAAGTATACCAGCTATTTTACATGGGAAATGGTACATGTATGCACTCCAGAGAGATATTATTTACAAAATGAGGAATTGCGAACACTTAGATGTCGCAAAAAACTAACAGCGTGTAATTTGTACGTTTTATCAACTATTTTGAAACATTAATCATATTGTCACCGCTTCGGAATCACAGTAAACCTTCCGTTTTGATGGAGTTTCAAACGCACCGCGCGAAAAAAATGAGTCAAGTTAAAGACTTATTTAGATATTTTCATTTAATTACTCACCATTTCTCTCATATGAAGCTATACATATTAGTCCATCATTAATAATGATATATTTAATTCATGTGTCTCACAGCTGGTGAAATTAAAACGTATAAATCGAATATGGTCTCTATAATGACTAGGCAACTATCTTGCTCTGACTACCTTAAGCTTACTGTACAGTGTTACATTTTGCGCCGCAGTGCCGTTGCAAATTAAACGGGGCTGTTTCTTTCTCATTTTTCCTTCAATTCAATTCCCCCGATGCGGGCTCATTTACCTTGACCTCCAGAGTAATGGGCGATTTCTACTTTGCCTCTGGCGAGCGACGTAGTTTTTCGTCTGGCGTCGCATTCTTTGAACCTCGGGGGGGCGAGCCCTATTTGGCGAGCGAAGTCCCCCATTCTTTATTTTCCACTCCAAAGCGGGAGAGAGAGAGAGAGAGAATCCTTCCTTGCGACACAGCGTCCACGTGCGGAAGTTCCCCGCAGGTGGTTTAGTTTCCCATGTTCCCGCCCCTCGCCGCCGTCACGGCGCGAGATAGCGCCGTACACGTGAAGTTAATTAGGGCGACGTGGCGCACAGTGCCGCCTGTTTGTCTCAGGAATACGGACCGAAATGAAATTAAATATTCGTTTTTGCTCACACACCCTGGAAACTCACAATTGGGGCAAAACGAAACTTAATATTAATTTTTAATTTGGTTCACATCCCTGGAAACTAAAGATTTTGACTTTATGAAATTCTGAGTTGATTTTCACCCCTGCTTGGAGAGAAACTGTTTCAAATTATGAGTTTTGATTCGATACGAGATGATCGGTCGACGAAAAAGTTTGTTCATTTTTTTCATATCCTTCTACCTTTCTCTTTAATTTAAGATCATGCTCCATGCTATATTGTTATTAAGTGCTGCAAAGTTTTGGTTTTTCGGTAGACTTTATATATTTAAGTTATGTTTTTTAGCATTCCTATCATTTTCGTATGCTTGAAATCTTACTTGGACCTTCAAATAGAAACGATTGATCATATCTGTTGTATAATTTGGAAACATTATTTATTAAGGTAGTGCGAGCGAGATAGTTCTCTAATCATAATAGAGACCATATTCGATATATACGTTTTAATTTCATCAGCTGTAGGACACATCAATTAAAAATTGCATTATTAATGGTGCAATAAAATAGTTTTACATGACAGAAATTTTGATGATGAAAAATGAAAATGTTTAAATAAGTCTTTAACTTGACTCATTTGCTTCACGCGATACGTTTGAAACTCCATCAAAATAGAAGGTTTATTGTGATACGGAAGAATTAACTGCGGTGACAATATGATTAGTTTTCAAAAATCGTCGAACAAACACACAAACTACACACTGTTGATTTTTTGACGAAATCTAAGAATAGGAAATGCCTCTTGTTTAATATGAGGTCTCTTTGGAGTGCATACACGTACCATTTCCCATGTAAAAGGGCTGGTATTTTTTGGCAAATATCTCGGAAAGTAATGTGGTATGGGGTTATATTTTAGATGCCAATGGAAGGGTGGTATATTTTTCTTTAAAATGAGACCAAATTCATTGATTTCTAAGTAAAATGATATTTCGCTTAAACTACCGTAAGCGATATAATGATCACGCTAGGTTGATCTCTGTAGTGCTTTTGTCCTTTTTCTGCTTCTACAAAGTTAGGGACGAAAAACGATGATCTATTTAGGATTGAACAGTATCTATGAAAAGAATGTAAAAAAAGCCGTTTCATCTACATCTACATAATACCCCGCGAGCCGCCGCATGGGGGTGTGGCAGGGGGTGTTAGGTCAACAGCCGTGTAAAGCTGCGTTTTTTTGGAGATGAAATGGTGACATGTATTAAAGGAGTGTATTTCGTGGAGCTCAATTTTTACTTTGGTCGCTTATTTTTATTGTGGCCGTTAACGAAAGGTAAAATCGTTCACGGCATTTGGTGAGATTTTTCATTAATAATTTAATTTCGTACAAGTTAAATTCCAGCGCTCCATGAGAATCCCCTCTTTTTTTTATTTCCCTCAGTGCATAGTTGTTATTTGTAGTTTGCCCGTGTGTGTCAGTCGGTTGCATTGATCGCTATTCCCTCTCTTTCTGTCAGATCGGGCGGTCGTCGGAGTCGCCCATTGACTTCGTGGTGGTGGACACGGTGCCTGGCGGCGGCGACGAGAAGGCGGGCCGGGTGATGCAGAGCACCATCTCGCGGTTCGCGTGCCGCATACTGGCCGAGAGGAAGGACCCGCGCGTGGCCCGCATCTACGCCGCCGGGTTCGACTCCTCGAGGAACATCTTCCTGGGGGTGAGTGGCTAACACTTCCTTTACCTTTTTCCCTCACGCAAACGGAGCGAGGCTTCAAATATCGTCCGCTCTCTATTATGAATGAGATGGAAATGACGTCTTTCGTCTCTTTAATGGAAAAATTAGATCATTCTTCCGACTGCAAATGTATCCAACTCAAAATAATTGCAGCTTTTTTATTTTTTAATTTATTTATCTTTTTAACTTTAAAACTCAACCATTTATTTTTAAATACTAAATTTTTTATAAACTTTAGACCTTCAGCGTCTATTCGTGCATGTATTTGGTATTCGAATCCATCTTGAAAATGAGTATTCTGCTTTTCCACAGTTATTTAACATAAGTGTTATTCCGAATGAGGTGTGAAATGAGTATATTTTAATTTTTCAGTCAGATTTTATTTTCAAATGTTGATTCTGGTAGTTGGGAATAGGGATTTTGTGCCTGGAGTAAATGACTACCTTCCTCGAATGTGTACAGATTTTCAATATTTAAGCTAAATAACTGTGGAATAAAAGTGTAATACTCATTTCCAGTGTGGATTCGAATACTAAATTTGTCGTTTAAAACTTAATTCAACTTAAAAGCGAAATAGAAATATACCCATTTTAACTAGCCAAAGTTAGAGCAGCGTTTCACAAGGGATAAACTCAAAGTAGGAACCCTAAATAAATAGGATTGTAGTCCTTACTGAATTTGGGTGGACAGGCGAGAAAGTGAAGAGGAATACAACCTGACTAGGATTCAGACTTCAATCTGAAACCATTGCAGTCCTCTTTTTTTATTATATGCTTCAGGATCACAGCGGAAACCATAGTCAGGATGCCTATTATTCCCTTCATTCTGGCCTGTTATCCCTCTAATGTCATCGGGGAACGTATAAGTACATGACTCATACTAATGCTACCTGTTTTTGTATAAATGATAAAGTATGATTAGTTTTGGGGCTAGCTTATTCTTCACTCGGTATTACCTTCCAAAATGTGATCCGTTTGCTGTTCATCAGTCCCATGCCCGTGTTGATACTGAATGTGCTGTGAAATTAGTATCTTTTCATTTTTAAGTACGATTTTATTTCCAAACATTGATTCTGGGAGTTGGGAATAGGGATTTGTGGTAAGAGTAAATGCCTACCTTCCTCGAGTGTGCACAAAAAATCTTGATCAATATTTAAATAATTATTAGTTTATATTATTTGTATATTATTAAAGAGGAGAAATATGTAGAGGGTTTTGAAATATGGCTATGGCGAAGAATGGAAAGATTAAAATGGAGTGATAAACTGAGCAATGAGGAAGTGCTGGCAAGGATGAATGAGAAAGGGAATATTTTAAGATCAGTAAGAAAGAGGAATGCGAACTGGATGGGACACGTCCTGAGGATATATTGCTGGCTCAAAAGAATATTGGAAGGAAAGATTGAGGAAAAGAGAGGGAGAGGAAGACGAAGAAATTATATGTTGACGGATATTATGAATGGAAGGTGTTACGAAGAGCTGAGGGAGGCAGCACAGGATTAGACGAGCATGGAGGGAGCAGTTGAATTGAAACCTGCTCGAGGACAGATTCACCTTAGAAGAAGACGGTTAGTTTCGAAAAAAATTACATTTCACATTTGCGAGTTTTTTTCTGTATAATGATTGTGTCGCATTATTTGTGAATGAGGAGCTGTCATATTCTATTCTGCCTCGCTAAAGGCTCTTTAAGGCGCGAGGGACGTGTTAATTTTGAAGGATGTCATATCACTTATGTCTGCTTTTGGAACATAACATCTTTGGGGGAAAGGAGAAACCTGCGAATGTTATTATAGCGTACTCTTCCGTTAAGCTGCATTTTACTTCACTGTAAAATATGTTAAATCATTTACTGATATTCGACAATGAGGTGGGCCAAATCACTTCAGCAAGTGTCGAGACTTGAATATTTTTCTACGCATTCACGAAAACGTGAGCTGGAAATCTGGAATTTGCCATCTAGCGCTCTAGTTATACACTCTATTTTTTAAAGCCATGTAAACCCCAAAAAATTAGGCTACAAATATTTATGCGGTTTTATTTACTTAATTCGGTTGGGCAAACATTCCGTCGCTAATGTGGCGAAACTGTCTCAAGACCACTCTTTTATGTTGACGAGACGAATGCGCGTGATAAGCCATTAGTTAATGCGTCGTCAGATAACGAGTTCGCTACTATATTTATTCAATTTTAAGAAATTAGAGTCCCCCCACTCACTGCATTCTCCGGATTCCGTGGGAGATCATAAATAGCCCACGCAAACAGCCTGTTATTTGCACTGTAGTTGCGTTCTTCTAAACGCGGGAGCAGACGTAGACGCGAGTCCCCTGGAGACGAAGACGTAATCCAACCTCCTCCTCCAAGGTTTACTCCGCTATTTGCTTTCCGAGGGCGGCGAAGGCGTGAGGCTCCCTTCGGGTGCTCCGTGGAGTGGCGGCACCAGCAGCAGTCGAGGACGCGTTATGTTTATATCTTTCTTCCCTCACCGCTGCCAGCGCCACCCGTCTTCTGGGGCCGGTAATGCACGTCGTTACCCGTCGTTATGAGCACTTTATCACGTGGGCGGAGGACGTATTTACGCTTTCTCGGGCGCCGAGGCGTATAAGCGGTGGTTAACCCGTTCTTCCGTCATCTTCCATCCGCGGCCGAGACGGGTGTATATTGCGCGCTCGCGCCTTCACTTGTTTCTTTCCTCGCTCCGCGTGAGGGGGTGATGGGAAATAAAAGAATCGAGAGGCGGAGTGCGAAATCTCGTCACCCTCTTTTTTAATGCGCCCGTTTCCCTTCCATTATGATTCTAGTCACGTTATTTTGCCCGGTAGTTTTCCGTGCTTATCGACAACCTTCCGTCTTGTCAGTGGATGAGCGTGGAATAATTTTTTTTCTGGGCCAGATTAAGATTGGGAGTCGGACACGAGGCATTGAAGTTCCATTATTCCCTTTTTGCCGTGAAAGCAGCTTTACACTTTATGCTCCATGGAAGTTTATTCGAGCGAGATATCATTTCACCAAAAATTTAGTTAATTTTCTCATTTAACTAAAATTATCTCACCTTTCAAGAAATAACAAATATCGGACCCTTACCGCTTTTCTTTTCGAAATATTTGCCGACAAATACTAGCCATTTTTCATGGGAAATGGTACTGGCGTGCTCTCGACGACGAATTTATTTGAAACTAGGCCTTACTAACGTCTATATCGCGCCAAATATTTAACAGCGGGTACCGTGTATTGTTTTTTCGACTATTTAAAAAAAAATAATAAATTACCGCTGAACTTTTACAGAAGCGCGAAAAATATCTTCGGCGGTGAAAGCTTTTTTCCCGTACGCCGTGAAAAGATGTCTAGCTATAGAATTTTACATGCATATTTAGTTTATTACTGGGAATTCCAGTCGTATAAAACAATATTTTTGCGCCGTTAATGTGAAAATATGTACTTCCGGCTTCTTACATCTTTTCAAAAAAAAATTAGAACGTGTGCTTTATTATGACTAGAGAAAAATCTCGGACTAACTACTTTCAGCTCTTGTTTCATTAGCGGAGAGTTCTTTGTGTTCTAGAGGAATAGTTTCTCGTTTAGAAACATTAAGAATTTATGGGCGACCTGATTTCAAGAAGAAACTATCTAAGTATCTATGTGTGAACAAGAGTTCGTCGAATAAAATATCCTCCCGTCGTATGGTCCAAAATTGTATGTAAATAATTTTCCAAAAATATTCAAATGCTCATTCCACTCGTTAAATAATTCACAGTTTTTTCATTAATTATACAATTCCCTCTGAAATATTTTATCCCTTTCACTGGTATTTAACTGTTCTTTGTGAGTATATTTCTCATTGTATTGTCCATTCTTAGATGTCATTATCCTAATGATGACGTGAGAGTTTAGTACGCCGTTCCTTATCATTTTTCTCGTTCTTTAGCGGGGTTTATGACGGCATCGTGGACGGTATTATAGCTACGAAGTCCAGTCTTCCTACATCTCTTTTCAGCCTAATAGTCCAAGGTGTGAACATTGAGACTGATCCGTCTGTTGACCGCTGCAATGATTAATATACACTTCACGAACACTATAGATAATGATGGATACACTGTTTGATTAATTTCGATGTCAGTACGTTATTGGATTATTACAGTGGGCGTGAATTTTTTTGTTTTGAAACTTGGAAAGCCAAGGCCTACGAAGCTGAAACTACTTACCTCACTTGTTATTTCGTCTTCAGTTTGCTCGATGATAGTGATGGTACTTTGATGATAAAGAATCCTGATCATAGTGTGAGTAAACAAAAGGGAAACACTGATGAGCAGTGAGTGGGTAAACAATGTTTTCTAAACCATGTTAATAAAGATGGTTTGGAAAGCATTCATTCATTGATGCCTGTGCACGCCAGCTGAATATTGGATGGGTGAAGGTCAAGTGATCTGTCAGCTGCTCTAATATGATTGATAGAGATTTTAGCGTCCACGCTTGTTGATTACTAACATAACATAGATTTCGTAAGAAAAATAATTTATTTTCTCCGCGAGTTCGTTCTATATTGAATTTTACAGACGGCAAAGGCCATCAGGGATGCTTGAATTTTGTGTGGAAAAAGTTAATCATCGAGAGAGTGCGAAGGAAATTTTTTTCTATATTAAATCCTTAGCTCTG
This sequence comes from Ceriagrion tenellum, assembly GCA_963169105.1. Taxonomy (NCBI): domain Eukaryota; kingdom Metazoa; phylum Arthropoda; class Insecta; order Odonata; family Coenagrionidae; genus Ceriagrion; species Ceriagrion tenellum. Next base: position 16,314,256 of record OY720643.1, on the reverse strand, counting down.
GTTCCTATTACTAATCCCAAAATTTAGCATTCCGCCATAATGCCGGTGGAGAGCAAATATATGAAATATGTTTCACTTTTATTAAATAAAAACTGATTTGAATAGATATTTAAAGCATTGAGAGGAAAGCCAATCATAATTTTTCATAATATTTCCTACAGTTAATCTTGTATAACGCGCGCGTTTCTTTTGTTGGTCGCTTTCTGCTTTCTCTGCAATTTATTTCTAATCCATTGCCCCAGTTTTCCATTTATTGAGGGCTGATGAATAATTAATCATATGCTTTATAGTGCGCTGAAATCAACCTGCTTAATCGAATAAGACGTTTCAGGACTTACAGGATGCCGTGTAATGCTATTGGAAGTGCTCTCGAAGAACATTTGGAGGAATTAGGTAGTCATTCGATTTAAATTTCATATCGAAATAATTTATGATTCCCTACCCGGAGGTCCTTCCTGCTTATCTTCCACGTCCGAATGTCTGTACGTACGTACCGTAAAGGCACCCTCCACGCTCCAGTTCCGTCGACGAACCCAAATTGGGCGGCGGAGCGAATAGTTATGGGAGCGGGGCCAAGTTCCAGCCGCTAAGCACTTAAAAACTTCGCATGTTTGCTGCTCCTTTCCCCGAGAAGTCAAACAAACAAACGGCGCTGCGAGCGGGACGGAAATTGGGGGAAATAAAAAGATCGTAGACGACTGTTGGGAGAGTTGTATAGGGGGCGTGGAGCGTGTGGAGGGCGCTCTCGTGACCCTTCTCGCCCAAATGGTGACCTTCTGCCCACTCACTCTCTCTCCCAACCTACCCACTTCGTCACGAGTGTGTGTTGTGCCTCCTAGTGCCCCTCGACCCCAACAGGTGGTTCCTTCTCGGATGTGGGCCGTGTAATAATGGGCTTGTCCTAGATTGGCGATTCGCGAATATTTCGTCGTTTTACTCTCGAGACGTTATCGAGTCGGGTGTTCTTCGACATGCGATCCCGGAGATTCGTTTCTCCGCCTGATGATTCCGGAATGGGAGCGACGTGCATTTCCCGGTAATTCGAAGGAAGTGAATGGGTCCTCATTTCTCTCACCGTATTGAGTTTCTTTTGTGCATGCATGTTCATCCATATCGTCCCGAGATGTCTTGTTAGCCCATCTGGTCTACCGTGATTTAAAAAAATTTGTTCGGTATTCCGGAACTTATTATATCCGTACCGGATGTTCACTTAGTGGTTGATTGTCGATTTAGGCATGTTCATTAATTGCGGTGAAAGCCCTACATCATTTTATATATTCCGTGGCTCAATGCTTTAAGTATCCGCCCTCGTTTCCTATCTGTCTGGACATCGATTTCCATATCCTTTTTTTCATAGCCTGTAAATTCTTAGCTAGAAAGGTAGGGTGACTTATGCGCGGTAAAATTTGATTCCCATTGCTATGTAAGATATTTTGCTTTCGCATTTATTGTGGAATGGGAGAATTAAAGGCTCCTATGTGGATCATAGGGACGGTTAATTATGTAGTACATAGAGGTTAAATATGTTGTACATAAAGGTAAGTTATATTGGTACCTTACGTAGAAAAAAATATCTTGGAACCTTATGCAATTCGTAACGAATTGCCTAAGTTTGAAAGATACTTAAAAGAAGAAAAATTCGTAAAGTTGTGCTTTGATTTTGGCTGTTAATGCAAAGAATGGGAAGTCAATTTTTCTGTGTAGTAAAAACAAACTGAAGCAGTAGCACATGAGAAAACTAATTCGCCAATTTTGCGGTCGAATCGCCACTTGCGGAAGCCGACACGGCGAGGTTGCCGACCCCTGTGGTTGCGGAACAAATCGAGAATTACACGGCGTGTAAGGGGCACGGCACGGGGCGATGGGAAATGAAAAGGTGGCGGTGAGACTTGACAGTGATAATGCCAGCTTCTCTGAAGGATTATCTGTATCCTACCGGTTTGGGTGGTTTTTGATGGATAGTTTCTTCTTTTGCGTTGCCGTCTTAAAACGTCTCTTTATTCACGCCATCCATCTCTCTGTTCAGCTCGGCATACTTCCTTCCTCTTCTTCTTTCGACTTACTCGTCTTTTTTCTCCGTCCCCACTTTCCGGACGTTCTTATTTTAGTTACTGTGTCTTAAAAAATATTATCGGCTGTAATTACTCGTTCCTCCAACCTGCTCCACCTCTGCTAATGGACTATTAAGGATGGATCGTGGACGTTTAGATACCAGAGAACGCTGTTTAGTGAAACGTTGCTGCGATGGTCATTATAAATCAGGGACGTTGAGTCCGTGATCCCAACAACTCGCCTAAATTGATTCGGTAGTTCCGTGATTATCAAATTGCCGTTGTTACGTGGCAAATTCTTATATTTCCATGAGAGAAATATAAAAATGACTTCATTGTTTGCTCTGAGGGAAATGAATGTTCTCTTAAATTTGGATCAATACACACTCAAATCAGACAATTCTCGATCCATTTAACCCTGCCATTGGCTTCAAAGTGCTGTATTTTTAAATGGGATAAACCGGCCGCAGTGGGTAGATAGATACTCGCTGGTAGGCTCGGCCTACTGACAATCGTGGGTTCGAGTCTCGCCTCGTCACGGATGCAGGTTTTACATTATAATTAATTTTCCACGTTAGTTCGATATAACCGTAAGAATTACAGTGTCTTCGAACTATACCAATGCACTTTGTGCGGCCTGAATTATTCTTTCGTTTTATGTCATGTAGTGGCGAGTCATCTTCCGCAATACCGCTTACTACTGCTACTATGTAGTCAGTGTAAATTCAATTTTGGATATATGTGTGTGGTTTTTGATTGTGTGGATGACTGTGGCAGAATCAAAGGAGGTTTACAAGGATTGGACAGTAGAGGCGTAACAAAGTTGCAGTGTTAGTTCTAGGGAAGGGAGACAAGCGTCTTCTACCTAAAAGTAATCTAAAACTCTCAAAATTCATGGAAGAATAAAATAAAGTTCTTTTATTCTTCCGTGATAGATAACTTCTACCAAGGAAAGCTTACTACCGTTTCCTTCGACTAAAAAAATCTTATAAAATTTATTTCATAACTTGAAATTGAGGTTTTTCGTTTAAAGGTTGAGAAATACTTGCTTAAGGAAATACTTGCTCCCTACACTACCCTTCTTAATAGTTTAGGGAATGGGATTGTATCCTTTCCTTAATCCTCCATTATTGCGCCTATGTACTGCTGGATGAAAGAAATTATTAAAATCGAAGCCAGTTTCTAGCGTGGAGAATTAAGATCTTTTGACAATGCTTACCTCTTAAGGGAACGGTTAGATGGTTTTGCATGTATGATTGTATATTAATTTGTTTCGACTTACGTAGCCGCGAGCCGTCTCCTGGAATTTAATTCTTGAGGATTGTGTACATTTTGGCATCTTTCTCATCTTTACCTTCGGATAATGTGCTCGGATTTTGTTTTCCCGCACTCTTCGTAATCCCAACCGCCTCCCTTCCCCGTTCCCCTGCGTTGAAAAATGGCTCGGCCGAGTGGTATTGACGCGTAATGAAGCGCGGAAGTCTTGGATATTTCGTTTCTCCTCGTGAGACATTAAACCCATGCCTGGGGAAGAAGAAGTAGGCGCCGACAGCAGCACTCTTTTTTATGGAGGGATGTAATGACGGAGAACTCCGGCGACCGATAAGCTGGTGATTACGGCCGACGGTTGTAACGTCAAGGCGGCGCCACTGTACCACGCTTCGCTTTTTCTCTCTGACGTTGAAAACATCTCCTCGAAATAGTTTATTGTTAAAGCGTCGCAGGGTAAAGGTTGGGTGAGGCGGTTACTTGGTGATATGAGATATGGAGTATTTAGGCAGTCGTTCTGGCGAAATTCTTCTAGGGTGGCTGGGTACAAGGGTTTTCGATGGCCGTCTCGAAGGTGGGGTCACGTTGAAATCTCCGCCAATTTTTACCCCGTCTCGTGGAACCCACTTATCTTCAGCATTTCTTTGCAAGCCTTAGTGTCTGTCTGGACTGTCTGTGGTGTTTGGTAAGCTTTAATTACTCAGAAACGCGCACTTGGCACGCTGAACCGAAGTTTATGGCTTGTTGATAACAACTGCTGAACATTTTTACTGTTCTGTGATGTAATCGTATTTAAAATGACTTTTTTTATAGCTGATGAGTTTTATGACTCCCTATATGCAACTGTAAAAATGAATTGAAATAAGTTTTTGTCTGTGTCGGATATTATATTACTCTTCAATAAAAATTAATACGTCGGTATTTAGAATATTATTTTGCGAATAAATTAAATATCAGGAGTTCCGTTGGAGTTTTTATTTGCGGTCAAGTTTCGGCTCCCTTTCCATCCTATTTTATTGCTTTGTCTTAAAAATTTACTTTACCAATGCGGAAATGAACATGACTCGATGTCACGCCTACCTCCTGCCTCCCTTCGGAAATTGGATTGAATTACATGAACATCTATATACTACCATGCGATTTATTGCATGGGTGTGTGGCATGGTGTGTTAGGAAACCAGCCGTGTTAAGGATAGTGTTCTGGGAGGTGAAATGGTGAAGTGCATAATGGGAGTTTTTTTTTAATGGAGCTCAGTTTTTATTGTGGTCAGTTATTGTCCCGTGGAAATAACGAAATTTCTAACGAACGTATGTACCTGTCTGTTCGGCAATGTATCTCTCATATTTTATCGCTTCTCTGGGATCTGGAAATTTAGTGTGGCGTCAAAATGATATCTTCTGTGTCGGTTTGAAACACGACTGTTCTGAATTTCTCAAGCGAACTAAGCTTAGCGTCCAGCCTCTCGAGTCTCTAGCGGATCCCATCCTAATCCCTTGAAAAGCCGAGAAACACTCTTATGTTCGCTCGTTGCAGATTTTAACGAATTAATGTGGTCTGGTGGTGTAACTGGCTGACACAAGTGACTGGCATTTGGAAGATCCCAGTTTGAATCTCGGCGAAAGTTGTATGATCATTATATGGCCAATTTCAACATGTTGGTGCAAGTTAAGGAAGTTAGAGCGAAATATCATTTTACCTAGAAATCAATGAATTTGGTCTCATTGTAAGAAAAATATCTCACCCTTCTAGTGGCACCTAAAATTCAACCCCTTACCACATTACTTTCCGAGATATTTGCCAAAAAATACCAGTCCTTTTATATGGGAAATGGTACGTGTATGCACTCCAGAGAGACCTTATTATACAAGTGAGGAATTCCCTACACTTCGATCTCGTCAAAAAATCAACACTGTGTAGTTTGTGGGTTTTCTCAACTATATTTTTAAATTAAACATATTGTCATGGCGGTAAATTCTTCGGAATCACAGTAAACCTTCCGTTTTGAAGGAGTTTCAAACGTACCGCGTGAAAAAAATTAGTCAAGGTAAAGACTTATTGAGATATTTTAATTTGATTACGTACAATTTTTGTCATGTAATACTATTTCATTGCACTATTAATAATGCAGTATTTAATTCGTGCGTCTCACAGTTGGTGGAATTTAAACGTGTGTATCGAATATGGTCTCTATTATGATTCGCTCGCACTACCTTAATTGGTTGCCTAAGTGCCTAAGTAATTTGAAGGGCTGTGTTTACTATTCATAATTCTATCACTCGTCGTCAGTTAATGAAACTAGTGATGCCGTTGTGATATTAGTACCGTGGACGCCATGAAATTGCTGCTTATTTTTTTTTCTTGGTAAAATGAGAGTGGTGGGGGCGTCGTCATGGTGATAGGTTCTGGTCCTGCGTGATGTTTATCTATCGCACGTGTTGTAGTATCCTAGATGTTAGTCGCCCGTAAACACACAGACGTCTCCCCTCGGACCCAGCGGCAGCATCGCACGTGATGAATGTGAATTCTTTCCACACCCGCTTGCCCAAAGAAATTTATTCGACTTTCCTCCGCGAGGGTATTGCAACAGAGGACTTTGAATCAGCTGTTGAATGCAGGGATTATTGCAGTCGCTCTCAATGAGCAACAGCTGGAAATTTTCCCATCGTCGATGGGCGGTGGAGTAACTTGTTCGGTCTAGTTTTGCTGTCCTTAAAAGTGGTCGAACAAAATTATTCTTCGCCGTGTGCAGTGTTTCTTTCAATCACGCCTGCCTTGTACTGTTTAGTCCAACTTAAACGTAAAGGTATATTGATTGCCCAGTTATCGTTTCGCATCGCCTGTGTGTTTCCTGAAATAGTGATCTACTCTCACTATTCACGATGTTTCTATCGCATTAAAAAATCGTAGTTTAATGAAAACCGTATGAATTCCCAGTCGATGAAGTTTTCGACCTATTCCCTGCACTTAGATCTCGTCAAAAATCAACAGCGTGTAGTTTGTGCGTTTCCTCTATTATTTTTGAAAATTAATCATATTGTCACTTCTGTAAATTCTTCGGGATCATAGTATAACTTCCGTTTTGATGGAGATCCAAACGTGCCGCGTGAAAGAAGTTAGTCTAGTTAAAGACTTATTTAGATATTTTCATTTCATTTCTTACAATTTCTATCATGTAAAACTATATTATTGCACCAATAATAATGCAATATTTATTACGTGTGTCTCACAGCTGGTAAAATAAAAAGGTATAATTTGATTATGGTCTTTATTATGATTAGGGAACTATCTCGCTCGCACTACCTTAAAGATTTATATGGATATTGTATTTATTTAATTTCTCAAACTTTCAGTTCTGTGACAATGTGTTTTTGCGTATTTTATGTACTTAACAATAATTACTTCATGATTGTGCCTGCTGGTGAAATTCTAATGTAATTAAAATTCTAATGTGGTTCGTCTCTCTTATGATGAGGGAAAAATCTTGCTCAACCGTGCATATTTCCTTGTCATCAGGAGAATAATAATAATTTTGCTCGGGGACAAATCTGTCCCCTGGAGCAGATTTTTTTTACAATCAATGAATATATTAGTCACAGTGTTCTATAGTCACAGTTCTAGCATTACATAACTGTAGGCAAGACAACATGTGCCGTATCATTAATAATGCAATTGTGTGTATACAGCGCATCAAAAACACATAACTTTACAAAAGACCACAGAGTTGGGTGCATATTAATTAAGAATATTATCAGATATTTATGCTTTAAACACCTTAATATTATTTATGGATTGTAAACTGTATGGCAAAGAGTTCCATAATTTACATGAAGAAATAAAAAAGGACTTTTCATACAAATTGGTTCGTTATGATGGAATGGGCAGAGTTTCCGTCTTCCGCGTAATGCGTTTTTCTGAATTAATTGTAAATGCGAGGGGTACGCAACTTCAAAAATAAGTGTACAGCGCATTTCCATTTCAGCCATTTCTAACCATTTCTATCCATTTCTGTCCATTTCTATCAATTTCTGTGCATTTCTATCAATTTCTCTACATTTCTGTCCATTTCTATCCATTTCCGTCGTTTTCTATCAATTTCTGTCCACTTCTAGCAATTTCTGTACATTTCTATCCATTTCCGTCCATTTCTAACCATTTCTGTTCATTTCCATCTAATTTTATCCATTTCTAACAATTTATGTACATTTCTGTCCATTTTTGCCCATTTCTATCCATTTCTGCCCATTTCTCTGTCGACCCCGGTGGCGGTGGGGTAAAGTCCTCGTCTTCTCTCCCGAGGTTCGCGGGTTCGAGTCCCGCCTGGGTAGATTATTCACTGCCCAGTACATAGGTGTTTGAAAATAAATGATTTAAGATTTTCCCGGTGTATTATATTTAAATATCTTTCTCGGGCTTCGCACCGGGTAATGTTTTCATAATCCGCCGACGTTTCGGAAAACGACTTGTTTTCAATTTTCAAGGCACGTGTTATTTCTGCCGTGACCACTATAACACTGTGTTACGGAAAAAAATGGAAAACAAGTCGTTTTCCGAAACGTCGGCGGATTATGAAAACATTACCCGGTGCGAAGCCCGAGAAAGATATTTAAAAAGGTGTTTGTGTTAGTCAAAAAATATATTAAAACACTGGTAGGTGGGGAAACCTGTAAGTGTTAAAGAAATAATTATCATTATTTCTGTCCATTTCTAGCCATTTCTGTCCATTGCTGTCCATTTCGCCACCATTTCTCAACAAGCGTACACCATTTCTCAGAGTTGCATACCCCTCGATTAAATGTCATTTGTTTGTACGAGTAAGATGGTGATTGTGTGTTTTTCTCAGGAGAAGGCGACCAAGTGGCAGTCGAGTCGGGGGATGGACGGTCTGACGACCAACGGCGTGCTCATCATGCACCCGCGGGGGGCGTTCAGCGGCGCG